>CM071614.1:6078929-6754226 GCA_036365135.1 Miichthys miiuy | reverse complement strand
CCTGTATCATGTGAGCAAATGCTTACATTAGGTTTGGCTGTACTTGTTCTATGACTCCTGAGGTTACAGTAAGTAAAGTGTATGTGGATCTCATCTACACTTATTTGAAAACTAATGAACTGTTAGATGCAATATAATGATACACATAATGCTTCACAGCTATTTCACTGTATATCCATTTTCCATTCACAGCTCCAAACAGCAGGTGTTAGGTTAAAACCGCTGAAGAATGTTTCTAACAACAATTCTGTTTAGAATGAATCCAACGTGACTGTAATATTATTATATAACATTATATAGGTGTATTAAAAGAAAGACATGTTGTTTATAAAATTAAACAAATAGCTATAGATGACAAATGGCATGAACCAAAGAACCAGAGGCAGTCAACACTGACCTCAGTGCAGCAAACACTGCAGCTAAAACTAAATGCAATTTGGGGTGAACAGAAATGAATTGTGACTAGTGGCTTGGTGATGTTAAAAAGTGAAGAGCTTTAGGATTCACAGAGACTATGTTCATTTTTATTTACACAGTCTATGGTCTGTAACACTAAAACAATTGATGCAACACACTGTACACAAGTCAAATCTAATCAAACCACCACAGTGCTGATGAAAACTTTAAACACTTAACAAATACAAAGATTTTTGGCAAAATTTGAACTTTTATTTGCTTTTTTAGTCAACCAAGTCATTTTAGCTTACACTTAACCAAATCTCATCTGTACAAGAAGACAAGGAAACACTCATATAATCAGAATCAAAAAATGCTCACCTGGGCTGTGTTGGAATGTAGTGACGATCACTTACTTTGTTGTTTAAGTTTGGAGTACTTGCTGCTTCTTGTGAACACGGTGTTCTAGGTGTTATATTCCAGTCGACAGTTTCACACTATTACCCAGCATGCATGCTTGCACTGCTATTTTGGCGGACTGTTCTTGTTGATGCAATCCACACCCCCTGAGCTCTTTGCTTGATGAAATTGGACAGAACCATCAAAATAACATGGAGGAAAGCTGAACAGTTATGTTATGTAACTTTGTTCTAATGATCAAATAAATGGTGCAACAACATCCTCCATTGGAATGAATGACTTCCAGTCTCTGTCGGTTTGACAGTGTATGAAGTTGTGCACATGGTGTTAAGAGTTGTTTACTTAGTTGTGGTGGTAAGTGCTAAGAATTGTAGCAATCTAACAGCACAGGGGGAGGAAAATTACTTCTAGTCAATATAGATTTAAACAACAACAACAGTCCCAACATGAAAACAAAAATACATCTATATATTTCTGTCAGACAACTCTCGTTTCAATGTTGAACAAATGTTAAATGTTTATGACAGCGGCAGAACATTGTTGGGGTTTGTTGTCTAGGCTCAGGCCTCATCACTCCCTGCAGATATGTTTACATAGAGATACTGAGGAGTGAGGATCAAATATCTTAAACCCAAAGTTAGAGCCTGCAGGTGGATACTCAGGTGATGGTGGGGCTGAAAAAGCAGAAAGAAAAATAGACGAAATTCACCCTCAGTATCAGACATGCTGCTCTGTTGTGAAGAAGAGTGTCAAATACATGGCATTCCTGGAATTTAAGGTTGTGTTGCGTAGAATGATGCATATTGCTCCCATTTCTACCCTTATTTGAAATTATTTTACAGACATTTATGAGCTCTGTTGTCATCTTTCTTAGTGACATGAAGCCACACTTTGGACCTTTTCTTCGTCTCCATGACTCTTTTGCAAGTTTCCAGCATTGTTGACATGTCACTGTTTTGTAATGTTTTCAGAAAAACATGCCGGCATCAATAAATGCAACTGATAAGGTCATATTGATTCTAATGCATATGATTTTGCATTAGACAATTTTGAATGAGTTGACGATTCCCATCCCTAGTTATGAAGAATGAAAAAAACATGAATATACCACTGCTGTTGTGAAATATTTTCTTTATTCAGAGGATGCACACTAAAACAATATTGTACTTTCTTCCTCCAGCATAGTTTCAGCCTCCCTGTATGGAAAGGGGAGATAAAATGACATGAATGAGTGTCCTGCTGTTCTGGTTTCTTGAGCTGTGATAACTCAGAAGATGTAGTCTGTCTGAAACATGGACACTCTGCAGGGTGTAATACACAGATTCATCTCTCTGCTGAAAGAGAGATAGATAATGACACAGAGAATGAGTGTTCCCCCGTCGTGTAGGGTTGTGAGAGGTCTCAGAAGATGGAGTGTTATCCTTAGCGCTCATTTCATTCATTTATACTTGAAGTATATCTGCCTATTTCTACTCTAAAACCTAAAAACCACAGAAGTGGGAGCTAAATGAGCACACAGAGAAAGTGCCCTCTTCTTGTGATTAGTCTCACCCTGATTACTGACACTATCTCTACTACACTTCCCGGCCTCTATGCTGGTCCAAACAATAGATAGTATCTTTACTGAATGAAGTGAAGACAGAGGGATGGATGACCAGAGAGGACGAGAGTCCCCCCCATTGTGTTTACTCAGTACATGTCTGTATCACTCCTCTCTCTGAGTTAAAAGCATCGATAACATCTGTATATTAAGAGAAAGTGAGAAAGAAGTATGATACAGGGAGAACGCAGTGTCTTCCTCTTGTGCTTGTCGTAGTATCCTCAGTCAGTCAGTGTTGGCTGGGTAGATTTGTAATTGGATAAGAGCTTTAAGCTTTGAGTTTAGATAAGAGCTGGTTCTGTAAGATTAATTTAGTGATATAGCTCTTCAAGAAAATTGAGGAGATTGAAATGAAAGAAAAGGAATGTGCCCCAGAAATGACCACATTTAATGCAGCTTCTCTAAAATAGCAACTCATCTCCTAGTTTTTGCGGCCTTCTAAAAAATCACACCAAAATTGGAGCTTAAAGCTAATTTCAGGAGCCGGACCACACCTCAACCACGCCACTTCAGACAGTCCCATAAATACCCTCCTAACCCTCTGGTTCCCTTCGCTCGTATTCCGACACGACTGAAACACCCCACACCACCTCGAGCACACTCAGGAAAGCATACTACCACCCGTCTACAAGTAACTTTCATTCATTCACTCACCTCATCGTGAATATGAACTTCGCCTCACTTTCCATCGGAGGATAAATTATTCGGACGAAATCAGGACGACTGCATCCAAAGTTTCCATCGACACGCCAGCAGATCCAGCAACAGAAGCTGAAAACTTCTCTGCGCCCCCTTTCCATAATCCAAAAGTCGCTAAGAAGCGAGCCTCCACCCAGTCTCTTTCATGGTCCGTTTCCGCCGGTTCATCTTCAATATGCAAGACAACTTTAATCCACCTGTTGAATTCATCGTGCCTCCCAGCTCACCTCCGTCTTCAGAACGAGACGACATCCAACGATAGTCCATCGTTTCAGTTCTCCAACTCACCGCCCCGAGAAACTCAGGCCCGCCGCCATCGGCCCTACAACACAACGTCAGGCGGTAGCAGCCAGCAGCCGTAGCAGCGCCTTCATCATGTCTAACCGATAAGTATTCTTCACAAGTCACTTGTTGTAGAAATTAGGGATGAGCGAGTACAGCATTATCTGTATCTGTGTCTGGTAACCCAACCCGTTCTCATTCCCAACGCCAAAATACTGACGATTTGTCACGCCCCTAGACGTCTGATACTGACGCAAAGGTACCCTTCCGCGTCTGTATAAAACGCTCTGGGTTCTCACTTGACTCAATATAATTTGCGCGGTAAGAGATGCTTAGAGCAGAGCACAGCCGTCCATTCACTCCAGTAATAACCCGATCACAGCGATACATGACGCTGCGAGCTACAATCTGATTGGAGAACCGAGGACTCTCTGCCGGAAGTATTTTTTCACTATTTTAAGGATTCTTTTAATGACATCATTTCTCAACACAAACACACCAAAGTGTCACTGATAATTCAACAATAAAATAGCTTCATGTTATCCCCCTCAGTATGATTTTTTCTTCTTCGATTCTGAGAAATAAAGTTTTATTCGTATGTTTTGGATAGCGGAAAGGCCTACACTACCCATAATCCTCGACAACGTTGCTATGGAGACGAAGACAATCCACTTTGCGCTACCTGTTTTTATGTATTTATTTATTTATTTATTCTTACGACGAGTATTAGGGCCACATTTAAATAAAAAAATTAATTGGAATTAATTACGAGAATAAAGTCGTTATTAAATATGACGAGAATTAATTACGAGATTAAAGTCGTTATTAAATATGACGAGATTAAAGTCATATTAATATGACGAGAATTAATTACGAGATTAAAGTCTATTAAATATGGCCCTAATACTCGTCGTAACTATGTGATGCTGATGCCAAAAGATGAAGTATCTCCTTGTTTGTGAAACTATGCTATAGTGGCCCTTTGTCACTATCCGCACATGCTGGTGGTTTAAAGGGCTTGTACGCGTGCCAGTGTAGGTGTAGGTGCATGCAGGTGTAAATGCATAACACAGCCAATATCCAAGCATTACTGATTATATGTTGCAGGTTTATTAGGCTACACACAGCTGACTCAAAAGTACTCACTTTCACAATAACACACAATTCTGACCTGCGGTGTTACACGCCATGGCACGGCAAAAACCGTATGAATTCCCAGCATGCGCCCTGCGCTGATTAACCCACCTACCTATAGATTCAAACAATGGCCTAAATAGATACTGCCACCTACTGGCACAAATGTGTACAACACTCATGAACACAGAAAATGACCAATCTGGCTCCTACATAATGCTAAAGCACAATTCCACGAAATGCTCCACGGCCCTCATTTTAACAACTGTCCTCCTCTAAAACAACAGGATAGAATATTTACGACTTTATTTCGAAATTAATTCTCGCCATATTTAATAACGACTTTAATCTCGTAATTAATTCTCGCTGCCATATTTAATAACGACTTTAATCTCGTAATTAATTCTCGCCATATTTAATAACGACTTTATTCTCGTAATTAATTTAAAAAAAAAGTTTTATTTAAATGTGGCCCTAATACTCCATCGTACTTCTGCGACTGTTATTTTTGTAATGTATTCTCATGTGAAAGACACTTGCTTGGCCAGCTAGCTAACAGTAGTACGTAAGGCTGAAGGTTGATGGCAATAGGCAGTTAAATCTCCTCTCTAAACAATGAACTGTTTAAATGTTCTCAAAGGACAAATAATATTCAGATTTACCAAGCAGTAACTTTCCTTAAATCTAAATTCGTATTTTAATGAGGCAGTACTGTTAACTACTATTTGATACATGCTGTCATTTTAAGCAAAACAGGACATTTCTTATAAATATGAAACTTCAGTGCTATTGTGTGTTGTAATTGCTATTGCTTAATAAGTAATGCAGTACTCCTTATAGAACAGACCTATGCACTTGACTAATTATTTAGGGGCTAGATTTTAGCCAGGCCTGTTTGTGTGAGAATGCCAGAGGTACCCCTGCCACAAGCAGCCATGTCTGTACACCCAGACAGGCTTACACTGAGTGGCAAACACGCCTCAGTAACAATACTGCCTCATTAAAATACGAATTTAGACTTAAGGAAAGTTATTGCTTGGTAAATCTTAATATTATTAGTCCTTTGAGAACATTTAAACTGTTCATTGTTTAGAGAGGAGATTTAACTGCCTATTGCCATCAACCTTCAGCCTTACAGGCTGGGCCCTCCATCTCTGCTGAAGTGCGCTTTAAAACTACGTTGCTAATATAGGCTAGTACTACTGTTAGCTAGCTGGCCAAGCAAGTGTCTTTCACATGAGAATACGTTACAAAAATATCGCAGTCGCAGAAGTACACAGACTGCTCTCTGAAAATATTTCACGTTTTATATCAGTCTATTATTTCTTTCAAATTACAAATAATCCGCAGATTTTACCATGACTTACTCACCTTAGATTTGACTCGTGTCAATCAGAAATGATTGCCACAGGACCCAGACGTGAAACATACATTAACTACAACTCCCAGGGTGCACTGCAGTTAAAACCATCCAATCACCTTGCTTAAGATCTCTTGACGTGTAGCTATGACGAACTGAAATTAAATATTGTAATTTGTACACACATAATAAAACACTGATCTCTTTGAACCAGTTAACTTTATTTTTTTATAAATTAGTTAAGACTAAATAAATAAATAAATACATAAAAACAGGTAGCGCAAAGTGGATTGTCTTCGTCTCCATAGCAACGTGGTTGAGGATTATGGGTAAAGAGCTGATGGCTCGAGCTCAGCACGCCCAAAACGCGAGGGGAATAAATCTAAAAGTTTTACACGTGAAATTAAATTAATAAACCTAACAAAGCATTCTGTACGTTACATCTGTTCACTTTCAGATCCTGAAACAGTTTGGAAAACATTGTGTGATTTCAATGCGGAGCCCTGGGCGTTGTCGTCTCCATAGCAACGGTCGAGGATTGGGAGTAGGCCTTTCCGCTATCCAAAACTAATAAAACTTTATTTCTCAAAATCGAAGGAGAAAAAAATCATACTGAGGGGAACAACATGAAGCTATCTTATTGTTGAATTATCAGTGACACTTTGACGTGATGGTGTTAAGAAATGTTGACGATATCATTAAAAGAAAACCTTAAAATAGTGAGAAAAATACTTCCGGGCAGAGAGTCCTCGCTTCTCCAATCAGATTGTAGCTCGCAGCGTCATATATCGCCATGATCGGGTTATTATTGGAGTGAATGGACGGCTGTAGCTCTGCTCTAAACGTCTCTTACTGCCGTGGACGGTTTACATTGGAGTCATTTGAGAACCCAGAGCGTTTCATTCAGTTGTGGAAGGGTACCCTTTGCATAGGATCAGACGCCTAGGGGCGTGAGAAATCGTCGGTGGTCGAGGATTATGGGTAATGTAGGCCTTTCCGCTATCCAAAACATACGAATAAACTTTATTTCTCAGAATCGAAGGAGAAAAAAATCATACTGAGGGGAACAACATGAAGCTATTTTATTGTTGAATTATCAGTGACACTTTGGCGTGTTTGTGTTGAGAAATGTTCAATTCAATTCAAATTTTATTTGTATAGCCCAAATACATTTTCCTCTGAGGGCTTTACAATCTGTACAGGGAGTGACACCCTCTGTCCTTAGACCCTCGGTTCGAGTGAGGAAAAACTTGCCCACAAAAAACCCTTTTAACAGGGAAAAAAGGTGGAAGAAACCTCAGGAAGAGCCACAGAGGAGGGATCCCTCTCCCAGGACAGACAGACGTGCAATAGATGTCACGGGTACAGAACAAGTCAACACAAACATATTGTAGAATTACAATGAATGATAAATGTAAATGTTGATGATGTCATTAAAAGAAAACCTTAAAATAGTGAAAAAATACTTCCGGGCAGAGAGTCCTCGGTTCTCCAATCAGATTGTAGCTCGCAGAGTCATGTATCGCCGTGATCGGGTTATTATTGGAGTGAATGGACGGCTGCAGCTCTGCTTTAAGCGTCTCTTACCACCGCAAACGGGTTTATATTGGAGTCAAGTGAGAACCCAGAGCATTTTATACAGACGCGGAAGGGTACCTTATGCGCCAGTATCAGATGTCTAGGGCGTGACAAATCGCCTGTATTTTACGTTGGGAATGAGAACGGTTGGTTAACTATATGAATTATCTGTATCTGTCTGCGTTCTGTGACTAGTCACTCAGAACGCAGACACAGTCAGCTACCCAATGAGGTTTTTAATTCAATCCGAGCACAGATATTGACTCGATTACTCGGTCAGCCGAGTATCCGTGGAACTCTAGTAGAAATATTTTAACATAAGGGACAAATCAAAACTTGACGCTCAGCGTGTCATGGTCTAAGTTCCACAACATTTCACGTTCCGTGACGTTGTCGCATTCGCTGTCAAAGGTCACCACCTCTCACCCTCATGTACACAGGTACGAACACACTCACAATCACATATTCCTCCGCCGCTCAAGGGTCATTCAAGTTTCAGGTTTATTCGTCATGTGCAAGTAACACAGGGTCAACAATACAATCAAATGTGTTCGGCATTCCCTCTGCCCGCATTCCCCATTGTTTAAGGGTCAAATCACTTTCTCGTGGGGGGGCCAAGATGGCGGCATGAGCGTATACATGTTCGGGAGCTGAGGAAAATATATAATTTAGTGAAACATATTTCTTATACCACACACTACTCAAGGTAATTTAGAGAAATGGTGAGTACACCGTGTTGAACTGGCAACAACTTTATTTTGTGGAGAACTGTTACCGTTTAAAGACTTACGTCAAGAAAACAAATAGTTACTAAGTGAATCATTAAACTAGCGCATCACCCCAACACATGGAGGCACCGTTAGCAAAGGAGAACCCGCTTATACACAACCTGCACAACTACTGCGTGGCAGAAAAACCTGTGATTTCCCTTGTGGATAACTGAGTTTCCTCCTCTTCCCATTCCACCAACATCTACGCCATCCAAACCCCCTGCACCAAAGAAAATGAAGTCAAATCGATCCCTGGATATGAATGATGGGGGCACAGTGCAACAAATATCCGACCTCTTAAACACCAGACTGGGTAGTCTGGAAAAAAACATGGAGAAACTGATTACTGACAATACACTGAAGATTGAGGGGCTCAAAAAAACGGTTGACTTCACCTGTGCTGAGATTCGGGAGGTAAAAGGAAAGGTCACACAAGTTAGACAGAGAAAAAAGTCTATTGTGGACCAGCGAGTCACAGAACTGGAGAACTATTTGCGACCTGGAACCTGCGCCTGTATGGAGTCCCTGAAAACAAGGAACAAGACGTCTGCACTGAGGTGATACAAATCTGCCAAGCGATCCTGCCAGAGTAAAAAGCAAAACTTCCAGACGTCATTGATACAGTGCATCGATTCAGTCAATAACTTTGCGAACTTACTCTTTATCTGGCTTAATGAGTCCTAAATTGCCAAGTGAAAGCCTAGGTACCTCTCCATTTTTACAGTTTTAATGTTTCACTGCACATTTTATGCAGAACGTTAGATGGGTCAGCTCCTGATAAGGAGGATAATACTCTAAGTTTATTCTTTATCTCACTTGGCTTCCTCACGCAGTTGATCGATATGTTACCTGACAGGTCAGAAATGCGCTCTGCCACTGTGTTGGCTGAAAGGCTGATGTTGCCAAACTGACCCTTCTTTTACGGACAGACTATACTTGCAGCCTGTTACATGCACTTTTTGACGAACTCGCCTTCTTTGAATGGCTTACCCGCCTTAGCAATTATCTCACTCACTACGTAGCTAGGTTTGACTGCTGCATCATTCTCTTTGCTTGCTTTCTTGAAGAAATCTTGTCACCTCAGTAGACATGTTTTAAGATTGGTGACCTGGTTCTCTCTCTCATCTCCGTGGTATTTTGCATACTCCTCAGCATGTCTAGTTGAGTAATGACGTCTGATGTTGTACTCCTTGTGCACTGCAACTTTCTCTGCCCCTGTGCTCAACAAAAAAATATTCCGTCTCCCACTTTTCCTGAAATTGTCTGTGCTCGTCGCCAACCTTTCTCTTCACGGCAGATTTTGAGAAAGACATGACTGGGGCTGGGTGACAGGATATATTTTCCTTCCACTTGGTGTCGCCCGAATCACGTTTCAACCAAGTGACTAAACGTTGCTAATTCGCTGGCTAACTTGACAACAAATGCCACCGAAGCTGTCAGGCCAAGCGTGGCCAGTGTTGACAGACCGCCAAAATGTACAAAAACCGCCCAAATTGTTTTGCCTTGTTTCTCATGTACACAGTACACTAGAACGGCCAAGACAGTCTCACAGACCATTTTGGGTTTTTCTTTTGTAAATAACTTAGTTTACATTAAAACTACATGTCTCTGCTGTCCAGTTCGATAACAACGGGTCTCTGTGGGTGTGTAAGCTACGCCATCGCCAGGCCGGCATGCGTGAAGTGAGCTGAAGGTAGTGGGAGTGTCTGTTGTGAGTTTAGGGGCACGTCAGCCAGAGCTGTAGTGGGTGTGTGTGTGTGAGTGAGTAAGACTGCTGCCTGCTGAACAGTGTCGCAGGAAGAAGGATCTGAAGTGCCCGTGTTTCTGCTACAAAAACATGCCCAACTGATCCGAAACCAGCCCAATTTTTATCCACCCGCCCAAACCCATTTTTGCCTGCAAAATAGATTGCAAACCGCCCATCTGGCAACCCTGAGTGCGCCGCGCAACGACTGGGCAAAAAGGTGCGTTTGAGAAAAATGCGCGGGCCGCACTAACACTAAACTTTGATGTCAAGTAGGGGCCACAAAATATCGTCCAGCGGGCCGCGAGTTTGAGACCGAGTTTACACTGACCCAGTTCTCCTGAAAACCGTTCTGGGATGCCAGTCTAATTCCCGGTCCGGCCGGTGCTGCCGGAGCAGGAGCGGGGCTGCTGGGGTCTCAGGAGCGCTGGATGGACCTGACGTCTTAGCAAGACGATCTATGAGATCCTGCACTCTGCTTGACAGGACGCTGAGATGTGCTGCCATGGCCGTCTGGAACTCTTCCTGACGAGATATGCGTGACTCCTGGTCCTGCAGGGCCGCTGCCACCTGATCTGTCTCTGCTGAGTCCATACTGGCCAGTGTGTACAGTCAGGACAGGCTCAAGGTAGGACTCAGAGCAGATGAATTTAAAGTGATCTTGCAGCTTGAGTAATCCTCTGAACAGAGTGCAAATAAAAGGGTTACAAAAAACTCCTGATATGACTGTGAACTCTACAAAATAAAAGTCACTCCAAAAGGAGGAAATACATTAAGTCTGACTACTCTAACTAAATAAACTAACCTGTCCTAATCTAAAAATCGAAGTAAACTGACCTAACAAGGAAAAATAACAAATGAAAACTCTAACAAACAAAAGGTGCTCCAAACGAGAGGAACAAAAGCTGGTAAGGAAAATGCAGATAACTAAAAAACACTCCGTAATAACTGGAGGAAATACATAGAAGGTCTAAATCTGAATAAATGCAAAATCACTCCAATCGGAGGAAAACAAAACGGCAATATCTAAACTATCAAACAGAATACTAATGCTATAAAGCTACAAAGAAAAATCACTCTTACAAGGAAAAACTCAAAGTGGCGAAGCAAGGCAAAGCTGTGGCTGTGGCAGTGAACAAGGGCACGGGCTTGCATGACGATAAAGACGAACACACTGGCACAAGACAAGGGAAATGCAGACTACTGAAACACATGGAGGGAAGGGAGCACCAGGTGCACACAATCAGTGATTAGGGAAGACAATCAGACAGGTGACACACAAGGAATAGCAAGTAACCTGAAATGAGAGGAGAGTTACTTTTCAAAATAAAACAGGAAATGACGAGACAAGACACCAAAGTCCATTTGCCATTTAACTAGTGTCTCTTCTCCTTCTATCTCTGAGAGGAGAGAGAATATCTGGTACTTTGTTGAAGACACAAACACAGTGTATATTTGTGTGATATTGGGGTGAACTGAACCTTATAAGAAAAACATAGAACACACACTTTGCTCACAAGGGACAAAAAAGTGTGTGTGTCTGTGAAGCCACACTACCCTCCTATAACTGTCAGTAATGTATAGTGTACAGCATGTGTGTAAAACCTGTGTTTTTATTATGTGCAAGTATGTGTGTGTAAGTGTGTGTTCATCCTCTTTCTGCCCTCCCATGACTGCATATGTATGTGTGTGTGTGTGTGTGTGCATGTGTGTGTGTGAAGCAGTACTTCAGGCCCTCCCACGAGGTGGCAATGAGAGTGAATGAGCACTTCCTCCCCCACGGTGTCCGAGGGGACTAGCATCTGTCAGTGTGATGCACTCTCGACTGGTACAAACTCCATTACCCAGTGTCCTGCTCCTCTGTCACTGTCAGCAACCCTCCTTGTACCCACACGGGGCACGTGCATCAGAGACAAAAACATACAAACAAATAACAGGGACTGGAACACACACGGACACATGGTCAGTTGGAAACATAAGCATGTTGACTACAGATGCACAATATGGGAGGCAGTGACTAATGAGTTACTTATGAGTCAGATGTATATGCACATGTACATGTACACGTACACACACACACACACACACACGTATTCACACACAGACAGAAAGGTAGAATGCCTCTCCTACATCAGCACTTTGATGAAGATTACCCTCTCCCTGCTGTCTATCTATCTCTGTGATTCTCTTTAACTCATTCAGTCACTCATTCACTTGCTGTACTTGCACACATGGGCACACACACAGACCACACACTCCCACACACATTACCTTGATAAGAGAGCATTCAAGCCCCTCTCTCCCTCTTTATATTTCCAGGAGGGCTCACCATAATGGCTACACAAGCTCAGAGAGCTTTTCTACAGCTACTTCTGGGGCTCTTTCATTAATGAACACATAACTCCCTCAGTTTTAAAAGCTAAAATCCTCTGCTGTTACATTCTGTGAGTTTAAAGCCCTTTATGCTCACCAGTTACAAGGTTTAAAATCAATGTAAATGTGTCTTTACCAGTGCAGAAGTCTTCTGTAAACTGCCATGGATAACAAGACTTAGCTTGCTGAGTTTGATGTAAGACAGATATGTGTATGTGCATGCAAGTATATATTATATGTTGCTTGGCTGAGGCTTTGTACATGCAGCAACATGATCAGAAAGTGACTGGGCCTCGGGATTAAAAAAAAAAAATGTTGTCACCTGTTTTCATTATAATGACATATAATAATGATAATGAACATCGTTGCCATGGGTATATCTAAAGTCTGTTTGATTCCCTCTCTTCTCTGCTCTTTGGTCCACTCTGTGTGGAGGAGCTCAGCCCACACAGGTCTTGAAAATCACTTTGACCTTTCCTGGATGGTTGTAACCCACCGAGTGTAACAAAGGCAAACATCAAAATCAGTCAAACAGCGCTGGACAGGACAGGACAGCTAGGTGCTTCTCTGTGATACACACCTCCCTCCTCTGATGTGGTGAAATGAAACTCAGCGAAGATGCCTACTGTACACCATGAGATGACAATGAAAAGTCATTTGTATAATAAATGGACCATGGTGCTAAAATGAAGCTTCAAAATCTATTTTTCTTCTTTTTTTCAAAACTTCTCGCCTCTGTCTTTTTTTGTCTCTCAGTTTTCATTTTGTCAGTGGAATGAGATTTTATATCTGCCATATTCTCCTAAAGCACTCCAGATAAGTGTGTGAGTGTAGTGAATTGCATTGAATTAACTACCTGAGTGAAATGAATTAGGGCACGATTGTCATTATGGCAGTGCTCTCTCTCTCTCTCCCGTCTCTGTGTCTTGACTTCAAACCACTTCCATTTTAGATCTTCCATGTCATATTAAAACATTTAACAGAGATTATAGGGCTTGTGGTAAGAAACTGAAAACCACAGCTCCTCAGCTCACTCTGTTCTTTACAGTGACATAACAGTGTGGAAAAGACAACTCTGGTGTATTTTAGGACATATCCTTATGTGTCAAAGATTGTATTCAGTATCACAGTGCCAGGCTCAACCCTCTGAAATAGATAAGTAGTGTTTGAGAATATAATGTACATTCAGTTATCTTTCAACTATGTACACATAACTAAAACTAATTTCTATATAATAACAGTCCTTAATAAACCCTCCCTACATGAAGGATAATGTTCAGTTTTACAGGTGTCATTTGTGGTTCTGCATCTAACTGACAGGTGTCACCTATAGTTAGTTAACCCTCATTGATGTAAACGTGGAGAATGCATCAGTTTTTGTTAGTTTACCTAATAAACTCAAACGCGTATTTTCTTTACAGCATCTCAAACAGAATGAAACAGACGTTCTCATCATCAGCATCATCATTCTTGACCAAATGTACGCAAATCTCAAGTTCTAAAGTGCAGTCTGAACTCTGTCTGAATTAGTGTGTATTTATACATGAAAATGAAATATAACCAACTCTGCTATTTCTAAAACAAATTAGCGCTCTTATCATATGTTCTGTGCTTAAATATCAAATATTTAAAACTTGCACTCGGCACTCTTTAGATCAAACCACCTCTATGCATGATTATTCAGTTACAAATGTTGTCAATAAATCATTAAAGTTAAAGTGACCCTGATCCACCATTTCTGCATGATTTTCACTGAGAGCAATTATTTCACATTAATAATATTTTATTTTTTCATGTATGACATGTTTACAACTGAACTCTTGAGAGTTGATTGAACAGAATGTTCCAGAGTGAGACTAACATGCTTTTTGTACCAAAAGTCAAGTTAATGCTCCCTGAGAGGAAGCCTGTGGCTGACATCGGAATATAGCAGTTGTAAAGTAGAAATGTTGAGGTCAAGCTGATCTGTGTTTCATGCCCAAAACAATACACATCATAGCATACAACGTGTTTTGAGTGGTTGGAAAGTAGAGGCGTAGAGGTCAAGCTGATCTGTGTTTCATGTTTAAAAACAAAAAAAGATGGATGGATCTTGGATGGATGAATTTACAGTCTTTCAGTTCAGCTCACTTTAATAGGACATACAGTAAATGGTTATAATGAACACATTCTGTATTAGCAGTGTAAACATACTGAAAATCCAGCTGAGAACAGTTTATTTGGACAGTGCTGTGAATATGAGACCAAAACTGATCACACAAAAAGTACAGTCAACATTTTGCATGATTAATTGGGAATTAGCAGTTTCACAGTCTTGCCTTTAAATGAAAGATTAAAAGCACACATGGGCATTTATAGCCACTTATTTCCTCCTGCTGAGATCACACTTAGGTTTTCAGTTATGGGATGCTTTCCACTGCTTCCACCCTCCCTCTTTAGCCTGTTTATGTCATGACCTATTTGTAGTGATGATCAGTGACTCAGTGTGAGCGATTTGTCTACCTGGGCTGTGTAACTACAAAGCAGGGTTTTCTGACACCTGCTGTGGCTCTTGTTCAAAAGTTGACACACATGCACATGACACACACTGTTCTGATTATACAAAACATTAATGCATTCATAAAGGTGACACAAGGTGAATAAATGCACGTCTGCACAAAGCACATATGCAAAGTGTGTGGATATACTGTACAGGTGCATACACACACTTATTGTTGTCCGCTGAGTGGTGACATAAACAGATTGGTCCTGCCTAGCACTTTAGGGAGGAGTGGCCATTCATCAACCTGACCTCGTTGTGGGACAGACACACTTAATACAATGTGTCCTGTGCAGGGTACAAGAGCTTCAGTGACACACACACACACACACACACACACACACACACACACACACACACACACACACACAATGCATACAATGCATACAATTTCAATCAATACAACAAATAACATAATGAGACAATTGCTTATCATGATTTTCACAGTTATTGTATTGTGTTTTTAATTAAGCAGTTTCATTGAGATTAAAATCATTTTCCAAGAAAGACCTGACAACAAGAAACATTCACAAAACACAATGACAAGGAAATGATAAAAACAGTAAGAAAAAACATCAGATAAAAAGCTTTAAAAATCGCATAACATTAAATAAAATCAAAAGAGCGAGAGAGATGTTGGATTTCCATCTTTACTAAAATAGCACTTTGCTTTCCTGCTTTATGGAGAATATTACCTGTAAATAAAAAGAAATAATTTAGAAACCCTTAATAGAGTCTGCTGTCATCCTCTTAGGCTGTCTATGGCCCCAGCAACCTCTAACAAATCAGCTAACCTCTATGATGTCTTGGAGACAGAACTCAGGGAATCCTATGACATACATACAGGTAACATATTAAAGGAAAAGCCTGCATAAATGAGTTAAGAAACAGTAAAGATGTAGATGTTTCCACACAGCTGCACTGCATGGTACAATTATCAACATCCAATCATACTTTGTGGCAGGTAAAGAAATGCTGAGCAGGCCCAGATGGCACAAGGAGAAGATCTAAGTGACTTTGAAAGAGGGTTCATTGTTGAGGCTTAGATGGCAGGCACTTCAGTCCCAGTCAGACTAAACAGGGTTGATGAGTGTGTTACTCGTGCTTAAGTGCAATATGTGAGGAGCACAAAACAGAGCAACTCTTCCTCAGGTGAGAATGTCAATGCAGGATGTAATTAGATTGACAACAGGAACTGTACCAACAATCATAGAGTATATTATAGTCTGGTTACAGTGCATAAATGCCTCTGTAACCCTCCCACCAATCGGCTCATGCTATGTGGAGTACTATATTCACCTTTAATTCTCAAAATACGTTTCAAAATGGTGGAAGATACATCTCAAAATAAATTTGGTCTAGGGTAACGTAATGATTCACACTCTATACATAGGTGTGATTGGAAAAGGACAAAAAGCAGGAAAATATACAGCGCACCTACCATGACGCGCGGTGACCCCCCCCCCCCTTCGCAACAGATAACCTTCCGTAAAACGATTGCAGGCTCTTTGGTTGGAGCTGAAGTTCCATCGTTGACAGCGGTGAGTGGTGACAGCGGTCATTATGTTTATCAATACCTGACCCGCACCCTACATCCCCCAAGTCCGAAATCCTCATTTTCAGGTCGGAAATGCCAGAGGAAACACACCCCCGTCTATACTAACACATAAGAGGCTAATGTAAAATATGAATTTGCTAAGGCGATCACACACAATGATAAAACAACACAAACACAGCGTATCAGTTTAACTTTGTATTACGAATAAAATAAAGAGGTTTCACATATATCAAAAAATACTATGAGCCCAGACATGGAAAAACATAAAATAAACACTGAAAAAACCCCGGGTACTGAGTGCACTCTTTTGTTTAGTAAGTTTAGTTATGCAAGCTTGCAGTAGTTATTATTTGGCGCGCTTAACGTTGGAGCTCGTGATGAAAATGGATCTGCTTCCAATACCTTCGGTCATAGAAAAGCCTCAGGCGCCCTCCTGGACCCGACTCACCCCTAAAATACACTGCATGCGGAACGACTCCGGAACGGCGACGGAGTCGATACATTTCAATTTTAGTCAATGTGTCAGCTCACACAGTCTCTGGTCCTGCTGCGTCACGGCCCGAATGACTGCAGCGACTAGCAGCCCTCCGCAACACATACGCAGAGCTTTATTTTTCACGGACGCCGAGCACGGCGCATAAATTCAGCACAGAGCAGATTGTGCGGGGAATGAAATCGGCTACAAAATACAAAATTTGATTTTCAAAATAAAATACTCCGTGTTCACCGCGGATCGAGTTTCATTACAAGAACACGGTATAATGGGCGGGCCGACCTGAAGTCAACAAGTCAGAGGTTTTCAGGTGTCTTTTCACCTCATCGACACCATGGATGAGGAGAAGTTGATTCTGGAGGGAGGTCCAAAATCAACCTATCATTTATGACACCTCACATCCTTTTATAAGGACACCAACAAAAAGATGCGTGGAATACCATTGCAGGAGTCAAAGAGACTACAGCCATCAATATCGCGTGATTATACGTGAATTCGTGAGATCTCGTGCTTCGCAACGCCGTGGTGGCGGAGCGCACCAGTGCGCATCCCAAACGGATTATGTGTGAGTTGGCGGACGGCGGAGTACACCGTCATTCCGGAGCAGAGCCGTTCCACCACCGCTGACGAAGCTCGCCTCGGCTGCAATCTCGTCCACGAAGAGGCAGGTGCTGACGTCTCTCCAGGAAAGTGACGGTTAAGCTAGCTCCGGCTAGCTGGATTCGCCGGACTATAAAAACACCGAAGCAACAGAGGAGTGTCCAACAACCACTTTACGTCAATGATGAATCCTCCATGCATACCAAAGTTTGTCACGGAGTCCCACAAGGTTCTGTACTAGGACCACTTCTATTCAGTTTATATATGCTTCCTCTAGGGAACATTATTAGGAATCACTCCATTAATTTTCATTGTTATGCTGACGACACCCAATTATATTTATCAACCAAGCCTGATGAAACCAATCAGTTAACTAAACTCCAAGCATGCCTTAAGGATATAAAACAGCTCAGAAACTCTCTTTCTAGAGACTTAGTTACTTTAGACGGTTAGGATCACCCTGGCCTCCAGCTCCACCGTAAAGAATCTTGGAGGGATTTGTCCTTTAATGTCCACATAAACCAAATTTCAAGGACTGCTTTCTTCCACTTACGTGACATCGCCAAAATGAGACGCATCGTGTCTCAGGCGGAAGCAGAAAAACTAGTCCACGCATTTGTTACTTCTAGGCTGGACTATTGTAACTCTTTGTTATCAGGCTGCTCTAATAAGTTTCTTAGGACTTTGCAGCTAATTCAGAATGCTGCTGCACATGTTCTGACAGGAACCAAGATCAGAGATCACATCTCCTCCATTTTGGCTTGCTTGCATTGGCTACCTGTTAAATCTAGAATCGAATTTAAAATTCTTTCTCTTCATGGTCAGGCACCATCATATCTAAAAGAGCTCATAGTACCTGGTACCCTAGTATGCTGGGGTCCTTGTGGTTCCTATAGTTTCCAAAAGTAGATTGGGAGCCAGAGCTTTCAGCTATCAAGCTCCTCTTCTGTGGAACAAACTTCCATTTTGGGTTCGGGAGGCAGACACGGTCAACACCTTTAAGAGTAGTCTTAAGACTTTCCTTTTTGATAGAGCTTATAGTTAGGGCTGGCTCAGGTCATCCCTTAGTAATGCTGCTGACTCCCCCTCCCTCCTCTCTCTCTCTTTCTCTCTCTCTCTCTCTTTCTCTCTCTGTCTCTTTCAGGGTTATGCCTAGTCAGGCACGGTATTGGTTGAAGATGCAGTCACATCTCCCTTTACTGAAAACACACACTCTCTCTCTCTCTCTCTCTCTCTCTCTCTCTCTCTCTCTCCATCTGTAAACATACATGTCTTATTAATGCATGTTAATGCATGTTACTAACTAAACTTCTTCCATGGAGTTTCTGTCTCTCGTCCAGCAGGTTCTCATGGATCATGGCTGCTGCTGTGGTCCTGCACGACGTCCACTACATATATTATTACTGTCATTATTGTTACCATATCTCCATTACAGTTTATAGTTAGTTAATGACTTGCTGCTGCTGTGCATCTGTGTCTCTCTATCTCTATCACAGGTTCCACTGCTACTGTAATCATTTTATCAGTCATTGTGATTCATTGTCATTTTATCATTCATTGTAATTGTACAATATGTTTGTGTTGATTTGTTCTGTACACGTGACATCTATTGCACGTCTGTCCGTCCTGGGAGAGGATCCCTCCTCTGTGGCTCTTCCTGAGGTTTCTTCCACCTTTTTCCCTGTTAAAAGGGTTTTTGTGGTCAAGTTTTTCCTCACTCGAACCGAGGGTCTAAGGACAGAGGTGTCACCCTGTACAGATTGTAAAGCTCTCAGAGGCAAATGTACTTTGTGACTTTGGGCTATACAAATAAAATTTGATTTGATTTGATATGCTGTTAGGGGCAATTTGCTGGAATGTTTTAGGTCCACTTGTCCACTTGAGGGCTCCTGCCTGTTTTGACTCCACCAGCAGCTGCCATTAATGATGCTGGCATCACAGGGACGAGACACTTCATTGTCCTCTTGACAGACCCTCATCCCGTTCCCTATTTCGATCTTTATTCATGTATGCCTATTCCCTCTCTACCCTCAAGATGCATATTAATACTAATGGCGATAAGGTGCAAATTCATTGAGGTACAGAGAGAGGGAAACAGAGGAGACAGAGGACTGGTCCAGCTGATGGGATGGAAAAAGAGAGACAATGATAGACTGGGACAACACTCAAGAGATTCAGAGAGAGAGAACATGGGGATGAGGGATGGGTGGAGGGTGGAGGAGAAGAGGAGAGATCAACATGGCACTAATTGTTTCCTCTGCACCCCTGCAGAGCCTCCATCAGCCATTCATCACCCCGCTGCAATCAGTCCAGTGCAGACACTTTGGCAAATGAGGCCCTCCTCTCACTCCATCCATTAAGACAGCAGCAACAAATGTAGGTGTGTGTGTGGATGTGTGTGTTTGATCCAGAGAAGAAGACAGAATGTATGTGTGTGTACATGTGTGTGTATGTTCCAGTGAGCGAGCGCTTGTATGACATACAAAGACATAATTGCGTGTTTGTCTGGGGATGAGTTTGTCTCTCTTCCCAATGGTTGAAAAAAAATAATCCAAACACATTTTTCATTTTCTTCCCGTTTGAGGCGACGCCATCAATCAGCTGTGCTAAATCAAATGGAAAATCATCGGCGAGAGCTTTATGCACAATGCTGACTCTGATATGCACTCTTGTATGAAAGGCAAGCAGACATTAAGCTGGAAACCACGACACTGTAAAACATGGTCTTGAACCTTATTGCTTTATTAAACGGCAGTAAGGAAGCATTCTAATAAGCAAGTGAAAATTAGCTTAGCTCCAGCTCCGTGGCTGCCAGCTGTGAACGTCTGGGGAAATGAAAATGTGACAGTGAAAATTAGATCACCAGTAATAGCTTGACAACCAACATTACTGCTTTCATACACTTTACAAGTCCTAGTTTAGAAGAAAATCATCTTTAAAGCATTGATACAACTCCATAATGTACATGTATTCATCACTTAAAATAGAGAATAATCATTATTTTGCTGTAATTTCACACCAAAATCCATTTACATTTACTTTTAGTGTTTCTGAAGCTTTCAGCTACATCTTGTGGCGTTCCTTAGAGGGTGGAATAGCTCTGTCGTGGCCATGAGATGCGGCTGAAAGCTTCAGAAACACCAGTGAAGCGAACTTATCACGTAATAAACCTCCAATCACAACATTTACTTTCCTGCAAAACAACCTGAATTTAGTTGTGAATTCTTGATGTAACCAGAAAAATAAAATTCTATCAATTAGAACTAATAATACATCACAAATGTGTGAACGATGCTGCCAACAGCAGTTTATAAAAACAGCAGCTTGGCATGTACATTTTTTGACGGTATAACATGATGCACGGAGCATTTCACGCGTGCAGTGATCTGAACAGCCTTGTTTTGTGTCTGAATCGAAACGTGCGGACTCGCTGCATTTTTGATGCAGTGGTGTAAAACTGCACGCACATGCATATTATAATGTGCAGCATAATGGAGGCAAGGGCTGTTTTCATCCATGGAGAGAAAACAGTCTGATCAGTTACAATGTTAGGATCCATGTTTGATGTAAATATGGAATTACAAGTGTATCTACAGATATCTAGATAAAGCAGCATACCCTGCACATGACTGACATAAATTACTAATGTCAACAGTATACAAATATACTGGGGTTACAGGATTGTTATCAGAATTTAAATTTTATAGGGTTAGGGTCATAATTCCCTCGTGTTTTATTCTCTTGCTGCTCAGCACCTCTATATACTTAATGATTTGAAGCAATCATGGTAAGTATAACTGGAGTCCTTATCATGACCCCACACACACCTTTCTACTTTAAATGCTTCCATGCAAAGAAGTTCCAACGGAACAGGACAAAACAGAATGAAGAGATTTAATGTTGTAGCTTTAGTTGTCACTTCTACAAGAAAATAAGTGAAATGAAAATTTTTATTTGAACCTGAAGTGAGTAAAGCAAAGACTTACGCCCAAATTCCACCGAGCATGGATGTGCCGCGTTCTGGAACTATACACGGCTGTTCTAGTCAATGTTTCAGAAGCGTCCCAGAAGCCAGTCTCCGCTCGGCTCTGCACAGAATACGTGGCTGTTCTATTTTTGCTGTGAGCAGCCTGCGTCAATCTACACAGAGCAGCTCGAGCTGGCCGGAAGGCAGACACAGAAACTGCATAGAAAATGTGTTTGATTTTCAAAATAAAATACCTCGCACAACACCTCGCAGTTGTCGACTTGTCCAGGGTGTACCCTGCCTCACACTTAAAGTCAGCTGGGATAGGCTTCAGCCCCACTGTGACCCTGATGAGGATAAGAGGTTACAGATAATAGATGGATGGATGGAAACTGCCGTTCATAAAAAACAGCCAATAGGGATATAATTTAACTACATAGCATATTAACACATTTAGAAGCACCTAAACTAAAAAAAATGACCAAATCTGAGCAAGTAAACAAGGTTGGGCAAACCGCTCCACTTCTTAAATGCTCCCGGTGGGGTTTGAAGTCACGTGGAGGAACAGTGTCCCGGTTGGTTTCAGGGTTATGGCTAACAAAGGATCGTACAGTACAGGCATCATAAACATTTTAACAAAGGCCTAAAGAGTTTCCCAGTGACATCAGCACATGATGTAGAATTTCACCTCTCTAAACAAACATAAAAAGTGCAATTGTTCAATAAATCATACTAATTAAAATCAAGGTTTCTAATCTCTCTGATGTACAGTATGTAGCTCTACTGTATTCTTAATGTTGATTGCTTTGAGTGACTCAGCCTGTCAAGGAGGACTGGCTCTAATTTCCAGAGCTGAGAATCTGACCTCGCCCTCTCACACGCCTCCTGATACCTACATCATACCCTACACCTCCCATCTTATTTTTCATCATCTCAATGTAAAGTGCATTCCCTCCATGTGCCTGCGACCCAGCCTTAATTCAATCTTCACTGCTCTAAATTAATTAGGGCACACATGGAGAGGAGTTTATTTATTTATTTATTTATCGCTTGAACATCGAAGAAATTGCATTAGATGGGAAGAGGTTCACCCCTCGGGAGCCTTTTCTTCCAAACGCCGGATGATTGTTTAGAATGTGATCTGCATGCGTTTATGTGGCAAGCACTGTTTATTTCATTAGCGGGGCATACATGTGCATTTGTATGCGTGTGCGTGTATGTGTAGAAGTATATGTGTGATTAATGTGCATATTTAATTCTACGTACATGCTTTGATTATCTGCAGTGAGGAGAACGTATAGACAAGAGATACAATGGCATCATGGGAAAAAGGAAGAGAGGGAGCATCATGTAGGTGCACGCTGGAGATTGTGAGTCGCTTTTAACTGGTGATGATGTTGAAAATTACACTGAGCCTATAGTGGAAGGCTTTTTTGATAGTATCACTGATGCCTGTGGTTGTGTCGCACCTCGTTCCTGCAACGTACAGGATGGAATGTAAATGACTCTGTGGGTGTGTGAGTTTGTGCGTGCTTGCTGTGTGATTGCATATTTGTGTGATGCCGCTGTGTTTATGGAGATGAATCAATAATGCCTTGTGATACGATGCCTCGTGTTTGAATGTGGAATTTTTCTGTGGAACAAACTACCATTTTGGGTTTGGGAGGCAGACACAGTCAACCCCTTTAAGAGTAGACTTAAGACTTTCTTTCTCTCTCTCTCTGTCTCTCTCTCTCACCATCACCACCACCATCTGTAAACATACATGTCTCATTAATGCATGTTAATGCATGTTACTAACTAAACTTCTTCCCTGGAGTTTCTGTGCTCTCTCCAGCAGGTTCTCATGGATCGTGGCTGCTGCTGTGGTCCTGCATGACGTCCACTACATATATTATTACTGTCATTATTGCTACCATATCTCCATTACAGTTTATAGTTAGTTAATGATTTGCTGCTGCTGTGCATCTGTGTCTCTCTATCTCTATCACAGGTTCCACTGCTACTGTAATCATTTTATCATTCATTGTAATTCATTGTCATTTTATCAGTCATTGTAATTGTACAATATGTTTGTGTTGATTTGTTCTGTACACGTGACATCTATTGCACGTCTGTCCGTCCTGAGAGGGATCCTCCTCTGTGGCTCTTCCTGAGGTTTCTTCCACCTTTTTTCCCTGTTAAAAGGGTTTTTTGTGGGCAAGTTTTTCCTCACTCGAACCGAGGGTCTAAGGACAGAGGGTGTCACTCCCTGTACAGATTGTAAAGCCCTCAGAGGCAAATGTACTTTGTGACTTTGGGCTATACAAATAAAATTTGATTGATTTAAATTTGATTGACTGAATGTAGCGCCTCTGGCTTGCCTTTGTCAGTTTCCCGTTGTGGCGCAGGGCATAGCGCGCTGAAGGGGAGGACAATAAGCTTATCAGACCAACTGATCTTTTCTGTTCCCATAATCCACTTTGCATTCCCTCCTTGGTCTAATCTGACTTTTTTTTTTTTTTTTGCCAAGACTGACTAACCTTGGTGCTACTGCCTTCCTGTCAATCAAAGAGACTCTCTTCTTCTGTTTGTTTTCAGTGTCTAATGATTTACCTATTATACTATCTCTACGTGCCAACATTTCATCTCCGTTTAGCTTCTTTTCTGTCTTTTAGGTCAACAAACCTCCTGGAATTAAAGAAATATATTTTGCCTTCTGTTCTTCTTCCTATCACATATCCAGGCCTCTGTCATCCAAAAATGATCCATCTTTTTTTAAACTTCATCAAGTTTTGTGTCTTACATTTATTATGGGTTTCATGAATCAGTTAAATGTTTTCTCTATAAAACATCAGAAAAAAAATGTTCATTATAATCTTCCATGTCTATGATCAAATGTCTTGTTTTATCTGACAAGGAGTCCAAAAAACACACAAAAAGACAAAGATAATGATCAAATGTTCACGTTTAAGAAGCTGGAACCAGAAAATCAAAAAAGGTAAATCATTAGAAAACATTTTCTATGTGATCTATTTTAATATTTTTCTTCAAAAGAGGAAACTCTGCCACAATAAAAGTCAAGGATACATCTTTTTTAATGAGGTGTTGTTTTCATTAGTGGATGATGATTAGAGCACTGACACATGGGGAATTAGTTGATTTTTATCAGTCCATGATCAGAAAAGAAGATCTGGAGACTGAACGCAGGATGAAATGACTTGTTGAGGTGGCCATTTTTATTTTTTTTTGCAGTGTATCGAAGGCAGTATCCTTGACGTGCCCTTGTGTTTAACAGTGATGAGGTAGATTTATGTGTGCCTCTCAGGCACATGGCTGAGGCTATCATGTCATAAATTAGAGGCTCGTCACAGAAAAGAGATGATGAGGGGAGAGCGAGAGAGAGAGAGTGGGGGAGAGGGAGATCGAGCTTTGTGTACACATGCTGTTGGTTTATCATAATCACGTCTTTATCCACCTGCTCCTCTTGTCCTGCCATTTTGTTTTTCCCATCCCAACGCTCCCTCTCGTCCTTGGCTTTATCACTTGTTATCACTCATCCTCTCCCTCAATATTCTTCTTATCCTCCTTTCTCTTCTCCCCCCTCTACCTTTTTCCCCTCCTCCCCTCTGACCTTCTCGCTCCTCTCCGCTCTGTGTTTGAAGGTGTCTTTGTGCAGAGATGAAAATGTAGCATTGACCCATCTCACCTGAAGGCTCTTTATTGGCTTTGTTAGCATTATAAGGCTGCTGGAAAAGACGGACATGCCGGAAAGCCAAGAAGGAAGTAAAGATGAAAGAGAAAACACGGGTTGAAGGAAATAAAATGTAAAGAGGGGAAGGGTGGGACATGTCTGGATATTGGCATGCGATTGCATCAGTGTGCGTTTACAGTGTGTATATGTGTGTGTGTGTGTGGATGATTTAGGGAAACGACAACAGCAGCAGGGGATTGATGTGGCGTGCTGTGGCTGTATTTGTATTCAGCAGCCCACAATAGATAGAGCAAATGTAGCATGCTATCACACACACAGAAGTCAGGAGGGTTAAAAATAATAACCAGCCACACAGAGAGGCTACACAAGGATAAATCCTATTCAGCATTTTTAACACGCATCTGCAGTATTTCTAATTTAATCCTAAATCCTCATTCTGTGATTGTTTTTCTTTATCATCCCATCTTTTTGTGCTCAGATGCAGCTGAATTTAGCCATGCTCTACTTCCATTTAAGCTTTTGTACTCTTGAACTGGAAGTGTGTGTGTGTGTGTGAGGCATTAAGTCAGTGACTGTAGTGGCTCACTGTAAATACTAGATGTTAATAACCGTACTAGTCAGTTTAAACAAGTGGAGCAGAGTTTCACCTCTTTATCACTTTTACTCTCATGTGTTTCAGTGCAGTCAGATGAAGATACCTTACGTTTCCTCTTTGTGTTTTTCTCCCCCCTTATAATTCCTGCGGCACTCATCTCTCCTCTTTTTCCTTCTTCTTTTATTCTCTCCCCCTCTCTGCCAGCTGTAAGAGATAATTATTTCCAAACAAGCTGTCCCCTGGGTGAGGCCGTATTATCCAAAGCTGCCTTCATTAAAAATTCCCTCAGCTGCATGGACGTCTTTGCACTGCGGTGAAGAGAAAGAAAGCGAATGACAAAAAAAAAAAAAAAAATCCATCAAAAAACAGCAATCCTACCTGAACGTGTTTGTGTCCTCAATGAGACAACAATAATAATATTAAATGGGACAAACAGCAGAATAGTCAATCAGCTATACAAGTGGTTCATCAGGTGCAGTAGCTTGGCATATGGCATACATGTCTTTAATGGGAGCCATCAATACTTGAAGCATTGTTGATGTCCTTCATCTCCCGTAATCGTTTCAAATGTCCTTGTGTGCTCACTGCAATTACACTCAAACACATAAATTCATAAATTCGTTCTTGCATACAGCACAGAAACAACTTATTCTGCAGGTAGATTTATGACAAATCCAAAATGACAAGATAAAATGTAAATGTGTATATATATGTCAGCCTGGCCTCCAGCCATGTGCACACAAACACACATGCACACACAAATACACACATGTGCTGATGTCCAAAAGAGAAAGCACGAGGAGCAAGCTATTTGCATAATGGAGTTGGACAATGCATAGTGTAGAGGTAATGCATTCCCTTCTTATGTCAGCATAACTTCGTATACAGAACGAGTCTGTGACACGGGGTAAAAGATTGGCATGTCTGAATTGATTTACCTGAGGACGGTCTGTGTGGGGTTTAACATGTAGCAGAGCTGCTGTGAAGGAGGATTTTTATCAGCAGCTGAACATTTCACTTTCATTTTTATTAGAAAACAGATTAAGATATAACTGCTATTACTTCTACACTTCATTTAAACCTGCAGTAACTGTATTTTTTGCCACTTGGGGGCAGCGCTGCAAACACAATGCTCACTTTTTATGAGCAGGCTAAAAGTCCTTCATTAGTAGTCGTGTTTTAGTCACCCTGGTAAATATAAGTCTAATATCTACTCTGAGTGTAGTTGTTTTCGGTAATGGAAATGTCTGATTCTTTATCTGCTGAAAGCTCCACTATGTTTACCAGCCAAGCCCTGAATTTGTTTGGCATTTGGTTATCGGCAGGTATTCTGGAAACTGAAGCTGATGAGAATGGAGAGAGTTGACCAAATACAACTAGAAACAAATAAGCTGAAAGATCCTGAAATGCTTTATAAAAAATGAAGGAACTGCAGAATCTTTTGGATGTTTAGTGGTTTGAGACTCCCAACAAGTCCTCAAACTGCAAAATGTGTTGTTAGAAACTGCGTCCAGAAGGACCATATAAGTGTTTTCTGATCTGAGCCCGTCATTCACAGGACGACATAATTCTTCAGTGTCTTCCAATCACCCTTGGATAAATAAACAGGTTATCAGACTCTGCATATAAGGTTGGGTTATTTGCACAATTTGTCTTGACTAAGTTTAGGGAATGATCATGGTGAGGGTTTCAATTAAACTGAATCATATGTTGTTTTTGTTTATTTTCTGAAACTGCTGATGTCATTTTTCTTGGGAGGACAGTTTCAAGATTTCTGAAGGACACCAGCATCATGGTTAGGTTGCTGCAGCAGCAGCAGTCCAGCCACCAGTTAAATCCATTGTATCCTCCTGACTTTGTAAGCAGATTTCAATGACAAACCCAAGGTCATCTCCTACCCTGAGATCTAACAGGGTAGAAAACTTCAGAGAGGAACAGGAAAACACCAGAAGCTCAAGGCAGCAGATTTAGCTGACTGTACAAAACCACTGGATCAGGATCAGCTAGCTGTTTCCAAAGATGATTATACTGATTATAATGATTATATAATTATAATATGGATATGCAAAATGATTAACTCCTTAGTAAAACTTATATATAATGAGCAACTATGGGGTGCCGTTTGTAAAACCGCTCACGCTGAAAATAACAGCAACATTTTGTCACATTTAGCCTCAAACTATGTTTAAAAAACTGGTGTGAATTTTTGATCACGTAGCATTTGATTCTTGTCATTGATAACTTAACTAAACTAGCGGTAGCCAGTAGAGATTTGCTACTAGCACCAATGCACTTTATTAATTAGTATATTATAATATATTATATTTTAATCCAATGCTACGTGATTTGGAAAACATACTTACCGAGGTGGCCTGTGGTGGCCCTGTGGCGGTTGCTGTTGCTGTTGCTGTGGAAAGATTTTGTATTGCCATTGCCGACAGTAGAGTATTGTGGAAGCGGCGGTGTAGGATATTATTTTAGGTAGTTATCATCACAATAATCCATGTCCGAGTCCATTTCCCCGGATAAGATGGGTTTTATTCGTTATTTGCCACTATAAACACACTATGACCTCCTCAAGCTTTTATTTTGGTACTTCCGGTTACCGGCATTTGAATTTGCATATTAGTTAAATATTTAGTTTCACCTGAAACGTTTAGAGTTAACATTTAGATTTAGATTTAACATTTAGATTTAGATTTAACATTTAGATTTAGATTTAAATTTAACATTTAGATTTAGATTTAACATTTAGATTTAGGTTTGGATTTAACATTTAGATCTAACATTTAGCTTTAGATTTAACATTTAACATTTAGGTGTAACATTTAACATTTGGATTTAAATATTTAAAATATCTCTGAGTTGACAAATATTGTTGTAAATGTGCAAAATCATTGTTTAAAGCTAAATGTGACAAAATGCTGGTTATTTTCAGCGTGAGCTACTTTACAAACTGCATCCCATAAGCAACAAGTAACAAATGCTGCCTGAATGTTTTCAATTGAGTATTAAAAATATATTTAATAATAAAATGAAAACTTTATGGAGGAAGTGGTATCATGGCTACTCAGAGCTCAAATAATCTGTCCTCTAATGTGGTTTACTATTATTTAGAAAGTGGGTTGCTCCAATAAGTCTCTTAGGACTTTGCAGGTAATTCAGAATGCTGCTGCACATGTTCTGACAGGAACCAAAATCAGAGATCACATCTCTCCCATTTTGGCTTCCTTGCATTGGCTACCTGTTAAATCTAGAATAAAATTTAAAATTCTTCTCCTTACATACAAAGCTCTTCATGGTCAGGCACCATCATATCTAAAAGAGCTCATAGTACCTTACTACCCCTCTAGAACACTGCACTCTCAGAATGCTGGGTTCCTTGTGGTTCCTATAGTTTCCAAAAGTAGATTGGGAGCCAGAGCTTTCAGCTATCAGGCTCCTCTTCTGTGGAACAAACTACCATTTTGGGTTCTGGAGGCAGACATGGTCAACACTTTTAAGAGTAGACTTAAGACTTTCCTTTTTGATAGAGCTTATAGTGAGGGCTGGCTCAGGTCATCCCTTAGTTATGCTGCCATAGGACTAGACTGTCGGGGGACTCCCCCTCCCTCTCTCCAAGGCAAATGTACTTTGTGACTTTGGGCTATACAAATAAAATTTGATTTGATTTGATTTGATTTGAGGTGTGACAAATACTGGATTTCTCACTCTCGACTGAAACCTGCTTAATTTGCAAATTGTTAGTAACTGTATTCTAAATAATGTAAATATCTGCCTGTGTTTAAAAAGAAGAAACGCACATGCAGACACACGGACAAAGTGAACTGATAGTGAACCTGAAATATTCTTTGTATCATAAATAAGTGGCAGGGAAGGTAACACCACCAAAGCGAATGCTGCAGCTACTTTTTCAAGTTGTGTTCAACATTCAGTCCTCCATCTTAAAACACCTTAGTCAGTAAACTCTATCAGTAACTTTCTCCACATCACAAGTTTTCAGATATCTGCAAAAGTGAACCAAACAGCTTTGAAGGAATGCAAAAACTTTGAGGTGACTGACTTATTGTTAAACTCACTGAAAAGTCTACAGCATGGTGCTATCACCTGCTGTGTTTCATAAGTTTACTTATGAAAGTTTACTTATGAAAGTTTATTTATGAAAGACAATGTTGAACTTGCTCTGATTTCTATTCTATGGCAGATGCCAGAAATTCCCAGTTTGTGGGTCATAGTTGTGACCTGTGTGCACTGTAGTTGTCCAGATGGGAGAGTGCAGCAAGGAAGGTGAGGCAGACTTTATTCATACAGCACATTTTATGCACCAGGGAAAATCCAGTATGCTTTATATGAAAATTAAACAGAAAAGAAGGAAAGAAAAAGCCATTCACAACCACTGTCCTATTCAGTAATTTAGTTGCACTATGTATTGTTAAAGAAGGATCAGATACACGAGACATAGAAGAAGAAGCACCTTCAGAGGTCCTCAGGAAGGGTATCAGGCATCGAGGAGCATAAAAACTAAAGAGAGCTCCATCAGATTTGAGTTCTGAGAGATTTCGGGGGGTTCATAACTTTTAAGCATGTCTAACATACACTGCAGAGTCAGGAGTCAAGCAAGAGAACCCCAAAGTTACAGATGGGCATCGTTAAGATTACAAAGACTGCTCATCAAAATGGTTCTCCAAGCAGTTAGGGATCAAGGGCACCTTGGCAGGAGTGGGGTGAACAGTATATATACCACACAGAAGTGTGTATCATCATAAAGTCCTTCTAATCATAAATCTGTAATGAGCATTGTCTCACCCACTCCATACCGTTCAATGTTTTGCATACATACAGGCTTATGATGCCCATCTCATGCTCAATTATATCTAAAAGAAGTTTTGGCCACTAGAAAATTGGTTACAAAAAAATTGGGACGGCAAGCACATTGACTATTGTCAATGTATATCCTCTGAAAGCTGTTATCCTAAAAGTCACAACAGATCATTTTATATAGTTTCAAGAAATGGCCCTGCTACAGTGAAATGGCTAATATCTGGACTAACATCATCACACATGCATATAAGTGGGCTCGCTGAATCTACGAGAGCCTGATCTTTCCATTTATACCCAGTCTATGCAATTCCAATACTGTGTACAGGGAACTATTGAAATACACTAGGTGAAATTAAAACATTTATATTGCTTGCAAGAAAACTGTACGTTTCTGAAGCTGCATGGGATTAGCAAGTGGGCATGTCTGTTGAAAAATGACCAAGCTAGTTTTCACATCACCAACATTTAGCCGTAGTTTGGAGTGCTATTAAGCCCCCTTCACACCAAGCTAGCATGTCATGGTTGGTATCCATCCATGCAGAGAGGAAGAAGTTAAAGCTAGATGAACGTAATTAGTCAGTGTCTTTATATTGATGAGTTGATAGATTGAACCTTTAGTTTGTTGATGGAAAATGATCATTTCCTTCCCATCCTGCATTGTACATATAAGCAGGACAGGTCAGGTTGAATCAGTGTAAACACAGTACAGTGAGAATAATGAAAGGTGAACTGAGTGTCTGTATGTGTACTCACTGTGTGAGTGGATTTTCCCCACTCTACCTACAGATGGAGGAATGGTGTCCTCCTTTTCTTCACTGAACAGGAAGAGAGACATCTACTGCAAATGAAAAGAGAGGAGAGAGAGAGGGTGAGGGGGGGAGATGGGGGAGTCAACAAGAAAAATAAGGGAGTAGAGCAACAGGGAGGTGCTAAGACAGAGGTGAGATTGAGTGAAGAGGTGGGAAAGAGGAACAAGAGAGTAAATAGTGGAAGAAGAGTAGACCAAGAGAGGTGAGGAGAGGGTGAGATGATGGGGAGGTAGACAGGACAAGCTGGGAAAAAAGAGAAGTGAAGGGACAGGCGTTTAAAGAGGTGGACAAGGTGTGGATAAGCAAAGAGGAGGAGGAGGAGGAGGAGGAGGAGATGGACGGGTTGGGGGAGAGGCAGACAGCAGACGGTGTGTGTGTGTGTGTATGTGTGTGTGTGTGTGTGTGTGTTGGGGAGAAGAGAGTCCGACACAGAAGGGTATTGCTGCATAAGCAGTATGTCCAGCTGTCTCGCCTCCGAAAACCGTCAGAGACGAGTGATGTCGGGACTTTTCTCTTCAACATCTCTCTCTCTGCTCACAGTCACTGCTTCCTTTCTTTTTTCTCTCTCTCTCTTTCTCTCTCTCTTCCCCTCTCTCTCTCTACAGTTTACACTCTGTCTTCCTCGCTCTACCACTGCCTTTTTCTTTCTCATCTGTTTTATTACCCATCCCTCTTTCTTTCCCCTCTTTTTGCTGTTTATTGGTTTATTCATGCAACGTTCGGATGTCTAGCAGTTGGGATCAAAGCTGGAAAACGAGGCCTGCATACTCATGTGTGTGTGTGTGCAAGGTTTATATTGTACATAGTGTGTATGTGTATTTATAGGTGTTTTTATATCTGTGTGTCAGGTACACAGGGGTGTGTATTTTTGCCTCAAGGTATACAGTGTCCCACACTGTCTCCATACAGTACAGTATGTTGTGTATCTGAGAGTAAAGTGTTTGTACATTTAGGCGTCCCCATGAATTCTTTGCATGGAGGAAGCAAGCCGGCTAATGGCAAGTAGCAGCTGACCAGAAATGCATTTGATGCACCATGCAGAGACATAAAATTGGTTCTGGGATGGGGGACGACTAATTTCACACTGAGTCTCTCCTTAAGGAGGAAGAGCAAGTAATGGAGAGAGAACAAGAGAGAGGAGGAGAGGAAGAACAGAGCTGACAGGAGACGCTTTATTCCTGAAAATGATGGAAATAAAGTGTTAATAAAGTTAAGATAAATACATGCATGAACAGTGTGAGTGAGTGAGAGCAGCAAGTCCTCAGAGCTAAACCACAAAGTAGGCGGTTTGTCGTTTCCTTCCAAAAGACAAATACACTTTTATAAAAAAAAGACTCAGAGTTTTCTGATCTTCTGCAGCTATAGTTAAAGTTTGATTATGTTTAGGCAAAGTAAACTAGTCGGTTATACTTAAACATCATGGACAGGGAAAGATTGAGGTCACGTTAAACGAAAGCACTATTGATTGTTGGTGTTCAGACTGAAAACAAAAGGCCAGCGTTAGTGCAGTGTGTGTTGTTTCAGGTACCAGCGAGGCAGTGAAATATGATCCAAGAAACCCAGAGAAAAAAAGTGTTTTATAGATCCAGAGGAGGTTGAATTGGATTTACACTGAAGTGGAAAGTTATCACTGTGGCACTTTTTCTTTCGTTGCAGTGGTCTTGATCACGACAGTGCACTTGTTGAAGTTTTTGATGCACAAGTTGGACCAGGTTCTACTTCTTTTTAGCTGGAATCTTCTACATTGTTCCTCCTTCTGCATTAATGCAGTGACCCCATTCAAAATGCTGTGGTGTTGTCTGAACACAAGGCCCGGCTCTGATGTTGAGGCTTTGATCCTGTTGTGGTCAGTGTGTTTGGTGTTTGCCCACCAGACTTTGTGAACTTGCTCAGATTTGGTCATTCTTTTGTGCTTCTACCATCAGTAAGTAGTGCTTCTACTATCAGTAAGTACATAGTTAAATTCCTTCTCTTTCTGTTTTAATGTTTTGTACAGGATGTTTTATTTTGAAAGCTGCCAAACTATTTGTACTACTAATGGGCAGCCAGCCTCAATAAAAAGACATTCTGGGTCTCAGACCTGTCGAATGAAGACGCTCCAGGCTACTCAATCCAGATACCCATGACACCCGTTACACCCGTTAACAATAACCCAGTTCTGTGGTTCTGTCAAAATATAGTCTACTTCAGTAGTAAACAAATCCTTCCCACAGCCCTCGCCCAGTCTAAGTCTCTGTTCCCCCCATCACTTGTAAACTGAGCATTTAATTATGGTCTAGAAATGGGGTGCAGTGTGTGAGAGGATCATTTTACGCTACACTTTTATTTCATTTGAACAGCTAAGAACAGACTTCAGTACACAAGACCAGTTTCTTTTGCCCCCCCCTCTGTGAACACAACTGGTGTCATTGTGAATTTTTTGGATGATTTGTGTATGTATGTCATTGTGTATTGTGATCATTTCTATAATTGTGTTTTTTGTGGTGTAATTATATAGAAAATAATGAAACATGACTCTTTCTTCAGCATGACTTTTCTATATATTTCTTATTTATGAATAATTTCTTATCCACCTTGTGTATGTGAGCTGTTGTGACAAGTGCATTCCTGTGTGGGATCATCTAAGTCTATTGTGTCTTGTCGTGTCGTGTCATATTTTCACCTCTTATCATCACTAGGAGGTCCACCACATGAAGTCCTCGTCAGAAAAAGTTAACAGAGGTCATTTTAACTGATGTTTTTCTCCTGAGAAAGAGAGTCACAGAGCCCAACCCACAGGGACACACTGGTACACAGGGCAGGGATTCAGCGTTGCATCCTATAATTTGCATTTCATCATGTCGTGTATTGTAAGGGACAATTTTGCAATCTTGTCCATTTGAACATCCATACTTATATTCTAACTTCAATTTGTAAACACAGCGCCGCACAGGTCTGTGCAGGACATGATGGACAGATCAATGAAAGACAAATTATATAGTCCTTTATAAGATATCACAACAAAAGAGTTCTTTGAAGAGCAACAGGCTAGAAAGATTCTGATCTACAAGAGGCAGTTCTCAGGTCAGATGACTCTCTCTCTTCCTCTCTCACTCTGTGAGAGGCAGCAGTTGGTTCTTGGCAGCATATCGCCAATCCTGTGGTGCTGACAGGTGAGCTAAGATGAAACTTTAATAATCCCTGGGGGGGAAATTGGCTCATTGCAGCAGCAAAGACATCGATGTAAGAATACTCCAGTCTCAGCTCTGTGCTGTATTACTGAAGATGGTTCAGCAAACATTAAATCATCCTGTCTGATGAAACCTTTATGTCCACAGCTTGGAATGTGTGATGAAGAATCATTAGCATTCATCGTCATTGTAGCAGAATTAAATGGCCGTCTAGAAAAGTAGATGATCTCTTGGAATGTAAAAACATTGTTTAAAATTAGTAATATCAAAACAAGTGCATTATGAAGAATAATTGCTGTTTCTGACTAACTAACTGACTCTAATAATATTTATCAACATTGTAATTAAATACGACAAATTCAGGATGAAATAAATGTGTGAAACTGCTGCAATATGGCCAGTGGATAAGAAGAAATGCTGTTGTGATGTTGAAGCACTTAGATAAATTATGAGTTGCTAATTAAATACACTAAATGTTGTTGTTACAGAGACGGCTCATAGTTATGAATATTAACTGTAATTCATTTATGCTGATAATTTGTGCTCATGTCAGGTCTTTTTTTTTTCTGCTGTAGACTTGATTAGGTTAGATTAATTACACCTAGAAACAGGAAAGCTCCACCACAGCTTAACATCATGCATTGAAATGCACACACACACACACCCACACACACACACACACCAGAAGCTCATCCTTCTTCCTTTCACTGCTGTGTTCATCCATGTTGAAATGCTGAACAAGGCCGGCTGTGTTTACTTTTTTTTCTAGACCAGTGGTGTTGGTTTTCATTCAGTACACTATGAGTATGAGATGGACTGTTTTCTCTAGTGTGTGCCACTGTCTTCTGTTTTTCTGTCTCTGTCTGCATGTGTGTGTGTGTGTGTGTCACGTATGTTTCCATTAAACAACTGAAATGCTAAATGTGTGTGTGTTTATGTGTCTGTAGATAAGTCTGTGTGTGTGTTTGTGCATTGTGCAGCAGTAGGTTTGGGGCTGACAGTTCCAATAAACATCAGCATTAAGGCAGAACTGAGCAGGAGAGTGGAACACCTATCTACCTCTCAGTTCAGCCTTCTCCTCTCTTCTCTCCTTCCCTTTCCTTTTCTTTCTCTCACTTTAAGTCTTCCCCACTCTCTTTCTCTCTCTTCCTCCCTGTCTGTCCCTCTCTCGTTCAGGAGATACAAAAATGTCTTTAGCAGTATACACAGTTATATGCCTGAGCGTGGGCGAGGAGGCCTTTATGTGTCAGGAGAGGTTACTGATAGAGTTACAGCCTGTTCTGGCTGACATGTCTGCTGGCTTAGCTTTGCTCCCCTGAGTCTACCTTATTGCCCTGCATACCACTGCTGCCAAGTGAAAACACTGTAAATCAGATCTTCATGTTTTACTTTGTTTTTTACACTTAGAATGAAAATTTAGATCAGCCATAATATGATGTGTAAGTTTCCTGTTACCCAATGGGATGACAAAGGGAACCAACATTTTTATATTTTTAGGGAAAAAAAAACTTCACAGAGAAATGTTGACTCCTGACATTTGTGGGATTGATTTGACAGGGAACAAGAGGGGATTATGGCACAGTGTCACTGATACAGGAACAGTTCATGACTGCCCTGTCAGCCAGTTTTGTGGCCTTTGTGGGAATCTTATAATCCCATTACAACATATTACTACCATACAAAAAGGAGATAATGAGGTAAATATTTCACCTCAAAGCAAAGGACAAATATTTGCATAAAGTGTGAATGATGATTAACCCCTCACACCCTTTACTGAATGAGACATGACAAACTCATTCTGTGTATCCAAACATTGTTCAGACATTTCATTCAAAATGAATAGTCAGGAAGCATTTCCTCATAAAACATATGAAAAGCTGGTTTGAAGGTTTGAAACGCCTCATTGTTCTTCCCTGCGTTTGTTGCATTGTTTCCTTTTTTGGCATATTACTGCCACCTTTAGACCAGTGGAATAGTTTGAAACCGTTGTCAAGAATGTGTTTCACGATACCTGCATGCATATGCGTGTGTGACCTCAGCACAACAACAAACAAAATAGGAAACCACGTGTAAAAATGTACCACCTTACAAGGTGACAAGGTGACATATTAGGCTGTAAATGAGTTTCACCTGTCGGGTGTGGTCAGAAATGTCCTCTGACACTGGTAACCGCACACCCAAATGTTATGTGCTTGCTCATGGTGGAACTGTTGGTCTCTGTAAATAGTATTATAAAGAGTACAGTCCTGCTCTGTATGAAAAGTGTCATGAGATAAATTTTGTTATGATATGGCACCATATAAATAAAATTGAATTGAATTGAATTGATGTCACGATGTACTGAAATCCTGCAGTACACTCTTCTACATCACTTTAACACGATAAAAAGTCGCAGTAGAAAAGATCAAGGTCAGCTGTGCCGCAGGTTGGTTGCTTTCTCATAATCCATGGACTTAAACGTCACCTAATGGCCATCATCCCTCATGCTTAATCCGTTTGTATATGTACATGTACATGCTGGCTGACTGAGCATTTATAGGCCTCTGTCCAGCCTTACACCGAGGCTTATGGTATTTCATCATAAAGTTAATAGAATAGCAGATTTATCAATACATACCATGGTAAACACAGCTAAGGGTATAAACAGTGACATAAACAATATTATTTTACTGCACATGCTTGGCTCCACCCTTATTTATGAGAAAATTCCAAGCAGCAGCCTCCAAGGCTGAGAAATAAAAACAATACAGGAAAACCAAAAAAAACTACAGTTCCTCAAATGGTCATTTGAGGCTACAAGACATAAACTCCCATGTTAAAATGTCCAACTTCACAGCAGAAATAAACGTGTTTACAGCCTGGTACAAAAAAACAGTTGTGGTTTCCCCGTTCATGACAACTGTACTGAGGGTGAATTTTTATACAACTCACCTGTTCAAATGATATTAAGGCTTAGAGTTATGTAGGATTAAACTCAAATTCAAACTCAAACTTTATTTATTTATAGAACACCTCATGCAGACATGCAGCCCAAAGTGCTTCATAGAGCAAAATAAAACAGCCATAGAGTCCAGCAAAATAGATACAACAAAAATAAAATAAAAGATAAAATTGGGTCATACAATTATAAAATGTTATAATAAATGAAAAAAAAACCCTGGAAAGTTAAAAGGAGTTTAAGAACAACTACATAACAAATATTTTTTTAAGAGCGAGGGAGCTGGAAGAGGCAGGACTGCCAAACTGGTGGTGGCCAGAGCCACAACACTGAGCTTCACAATGGCTCTTCATGAAGCTGTAGGTGACATCATGGAGACAAGGGTCTAAGGACAGAGGGTGTCACTCCCTGTACAGATTGTAAAGCCCTCCGAGGCAAATGTACTTTGTGACTTTGGGCTATACAAATAAAATTTGATTTGATTTGATTTGAAAGTCCACGTCGTACAGTCTATGAGAAATTCTCCATCTGCGTTATATTTGCATCAGTCCACTGTTCTATACTAGGATGCATGTTGTACTCTTTTGGGTTTAAATGCTTTGCACAATGGCACAGCATTTAATGTCAGTTCAGATCTGTCTTAATTCACGTTCATCATCTAGACATCGGTGGTCTTGAATTTAAACACCAGCTAAACATGTGCTTCAGGCTTCTGCTGCCTCTTTGTTAAACATGAACAAATGTTCTGCTGATGTTCGCTGTCCAGCATGTCAGAGTTGGCATATAGCATACCTCTGTTGGCTCTGAGTCACAGCCATATGGTGAATCAACAGCTAATGTCTGTTATCTGTGGGACTGGTTAAGGAAGATGTGTGTCTATTATAATGTGTGCTTCTGAGCAATAACACACTGTATACTGTACAGGCAGGTATATGCACTGGAGGTGGAGACATGTTAAGAGTTGACATGCTCTGTAGCTTGGCTCTGCATCACTGCCATATGGTGAGACAATCCTGTGTGCTGTGCATAATGTTCAGTGTGTCTGACCAAACTAATTATTCAAGTGTGAAGTGGTGAGCGTAATGAATGCTACTGTTGTTTAGAATGTTATGTAATGTGACATGTTGCTTTGTACTGTTATTCCACAGTGGCCTTAACACTGAAAGCAATAACAGAGCACATTTCAGGCACCGGGCAAATTCAACACTCATTACACACAGAGAGAATATTAAAATCACAGAGCTAATAATAATTTAATACAAAGTAGAATTATAGAGATTTTTCATGGAGGTACATATAACAACAATATTATGATGGTGCTCGTAGGCCTTTGGTGTTATTAGTAGTTATATTTAAAAGCTCCTGGCTAATTTACTTTATTACTTCCTTTAATAAGTAAGCTGTCACTATATTGTATCACTTCATATTAAAAGCTCTGCGGATTCTCACAGTGTTTTTGGTGTTACCTAGTTGAAAAAAATGCTGTAGCAGTACAATCAGTGCTGCCAAGTATGTTATTGATTAGTGGATTTAAATGTATTGTGAGATTAAGCTTTCTTTTAAAATGCTCAGCAAATCTCGTTCATGTATATCAAGCTACTGTTGCATTTTTTAATTAACAGCACACAGTCTGCAAACAGCCCCTCTGTAACTCAAACACTAACCTTTTTTTAATGTGTTGGAAATAAATGTTTTGTGTCTGCAGGGATGATTAGCGGTGCAGACTGACAGTCACTCGTTTTTGTTGACAAAACACTCTTGCTTTGTCTGCATCTCCTTTTCTTTTCCATCATTCTCTCCATGTCTCTCTTCCATACCTCCCTCCCCTCTCCCCACACCTCCCCCTTCATCTCCTCTCCCTCCTCACACAGACAGCTGATGTTGGCGTGTCAGCAGTATAGTTATTTTTCAGGTGCAAGCTGCTGCTCCTATAGGAGTTAGTGTGTGTGCCCTAAATGTGAATGTGTGTGTGTGTGTGTGTGTGTGTGTGTGTGTGGGGGGGCATATACTGCTATCTATATGGGTTTGCTGCATGTGTGTATCTGTGTGTGAAAGGGTGACAGAGGCAGATGCAGCAACAGAAAAGAGTGAGAAACATCTGTGAGAATGTCTTGGTGGATATACAGTACTGTGTGTGTGTGTGTGTGTGTGTGTTCCTACTGTATTGCTTGCTGCTGCATCAGGCAGCTGGACTGTGCCCTGCCTGCATTTGCTGCATAAGGTGTCTTGGTGGTATAAACACACTGTGTGACGCATTGGATAGCTCTATTGTTTTGGTGCATTGAGTATTTTCACAGCCCTGTCTCCATCGCTGCACCTTCTGCTTCAATGTATCTGCATTATAGCCGAATGCTCCAGGGTGTTCATGCTGGAAGTAGCATCTGGGATTTCCTGCATCTCACTCCTGCTGCATCTCTTCACCATTTCTAGCATGTTCAGCAGTAGAAGACATAATTGTCAGGATTAAAGGTAATGAAGACATTTGCTGCTATAGATGAACCATGCAGAATGGGTATCGCCATGACAAGGTCCATCCACAGTGAATGCACATTCTTATGAAAATGCAATGTTTCTGCTATAAGCTACATTAATTTAGTCGCAAGAGGCTACCAACAGGCCATGCCTAGCCTCATGTGTACAAAAAAAAATTCCAGTTGAGTTCCATGCAGTGAGATACACAGACTTAAAAATTGGGTAAACAGTCATCCAGTCATTACTTTCAATTGGCAAATACCTCAAGTTGCACTATAGGAATATTAGGACAGAAAAAGTTGAATTGGTGCATCCCTACTTTCTACAGTTATCCAACCCCTTAAAAATGTTTAAGTTAACAAGATGTTTAAATGATTGTAAACTAACAACAAACCAAGTAAAATGGTTTGTTAAATAAAAACAAAACAAACAACAAAGAATAAAGGAAAACATGAGTTTAAATTAATTTACAAAAACAAACAACTCAACTAAAAGATTAAAAATCCTTTTCATTTGTCTTGTTTTTAATTTCATTCCCCTCTATAACTGAATTTTTAATGACTTCACCTATTAAAACCTCATCAAAAGTCTTTATCTCAAAAATTACACCAAGGTTATGGGCCTCTTTTGCCAGAAGGTTTTATAATTATAATGTATAATTATAATAGAGAATTATAATTATTTCTAACTTGGAGTGATTGAACTGTAGGACATTTTTGGACATCCATTTTTTTTTTTATTTCACTGAGGCAGGACATAGTACAGAATACATTGGTGGTACCAGGCTTTATAGGGACATACAGTTGCATATCATCTGTGTATCAATAAAAATCTATGTCTGCGCATGATTTGCCCCTGGGTTAGGAGGTATATAATAAATAAAAAGGGACCTATAATAGACCCCTGGGGAACCCCACAAAAGAGAGGCGCATGAGGCATAGAGGGAAGGCATGGTGGTTGTTAATATAAAACCCTTCAAAAACACTGAAAACTGTACTGTAATAATATGAAGGCTAAAAAATTAAAGTGTAATACATTTATAGTTCAACTGAAAAAAGTGTACCCAGCTGTCACTGTGACTTGCTGTACTGCGGGCCGGCTGTGGCTCGGAGGCAGAGCGGGTCGTCCACTAATCAGAAGATTGGCGGTTCAAGCCCCTCCAATCTGCATGTTGAAGTGTCCTTGGGCAAGACACTGAACCCCAAATTGTTCCCGAAGGCTCTGCCATCGTTATATGAATGGTTAGCTCCTAAAACTGATGAGCAGTTGGTAGCCAATGCCATCATTTAAAGCGCTTTGAGTGGTCGGAAGACTAGAAAGGCGCTATATAAGGCTAGTCCATTTACTGTAGTGTATAGTTTCACCTCTTACATTTTGCCATCCGTCTTCTTCTTCCTCGGTACTGTCTGGCAGCACTAGTTATTTGCTCTGTTTCCATGCAACGAGAGATTTGCACTGCTGAAGGAGGATCTAGTATTATTTATCATCTAGTATTTTTTAGGAGAAATGACAATGTAGATAAACAAGCCAGACATTTCCTCTTGCTACATTTGAACACTGGCCCACTATTCACAATGCATGACCTGTGTGTCTCAGAGACTCTCTTCCATGCAGATGATCACATTATTTCTCTAAACCAGGGGGATATGAACACCAGAAAACAAACTCACCACAGACATGCAGTTTTTCTTTTAGTCTTTTCCTCACTCTTGTCATTCTGCCTCATTCTCTGTCGCTTTCATTACGTTTCTCATTCTGTTTCTCAGTGCCCCTTTCAAAGTAGTGTAGAAGCGACGGATTGACTGAATGTCTGTCTCTCTGTAGGAAATGAGCCTGCTAATGTGGCGAACTGGGCTTGTTCCATATTCATCTGCAAGCCCGTGAATCACTGTGCGACTATAGAGGCTGCCGTGTGCATGGAGGCACATCTGCTTTGCTTCCAAAAGTCAAACGGTGCGCAAAATGAGTGGTGAATATAAATCCATTTCCTGTCTCTTTCAGGTCTTCATCAGTTCGTCTCTCTCTCTCTCTCTCTCTCTCTCTCTCTCTCTCTCTCTCTCTCTCAGTGGCACTGCTCCATCTCCCCTTTCACCTGCTGTCACACATACTACCATTATTTTCTGCCACTGTTGTTCTGTCCCTTTCTCTTTCTCCTTTTCTCTTTTAATCAGCCTATCCTTCATTCTACTACATTCTTCTTCTCTTCTTTTTAACTGTCTGCACCATCATCCTCAGTAATACAGAGAGATGAGCTGTTCTGAAAAGGTATCAGAGGCAGACAGACTGACAGACGCCTCACCAGCTGGCAAGGAGAAGTGAGGGCAGAGTAGAGAGGCTGAGAGTCATTAGGGATAGCTGCAGGGATTAAGGTATAAATAATCCTCATGTCAATCAGACACAATATTGTGGTCCAGTACAACAACCTCAGCAGACCTGGCTGGATAGCTGGGCAGCAGGCCAGTATTAAACAGTGGCTTAACCAGTGAATTACAATAGATAGTCAACAAAGAGCACCGGGCTAGCAGGTCTGCTACAAGAGGCCTGCTATCAATGAATGCTAAGTAGCTGCACAGTAGAGTATTATAGCTGAGAGCACAGCTGGGAACAGGTCATTTCACAATAAAGCTTGTATGTCTTTTTATATTAAACAGCACATTGGCAAAAGGGTTTATCCATTCTGTCATGGCCTTCATGGGTCTGTTCAATAATGCTTCTCATATTGTTGTTTGTTTAGCTGCCCTCCACAGTGAATTATTGAAACAGAACAATACAAGCCAGTCTCTTAAAAAAATGTGTTCATCTGTTTTTATTAGCAAATATTTTTTTAAAGGATACTCAACAGACCAGATGACTTCTCTTAACCAACACAAACAAGATTTATTGATGGTAAACTGTTTTCTGCCTCATAGCAGAACTTGCTTAATTATTCTTTTGACCACTTGGGGGCAGGTGAGTATGCTTTAAACATAACATTGACTATTATTGCCTTATAAAGTTGTTAAGGCAAGCAGTTGCCTACACATCCAGCAGATCATTGACTTGGAGTCATGTTTGGGCCACCTGGTCAATGTAAGCTGTCATGGTCACAAACTCCTGAAGAAAGTATCTGACGCTTCAGCTGCTAAAAGTTCACCAGCTAGTTGCTGACTTTGTTGATTTGCTTCTCAGTGCTGCTGCAACTGGAAATGACACTGTTACAAGTACAATGATATTAAAAAAGCAGCTAAACAACAAGCTGAGAAATGCTAAAATGCTCCATAGAGATTTTTGGTGAGACCACTTTTAAATATATATTTAAAAAGTCTTAAAAAATATTTTGCTTTATGTGTCAACCAGTCCTGATACGTTGGCAGTTAAGGTAGCACTTTTGTCACAAAAAGAAAGTAGAAATAATTTGCACATGCTATAATGGATCACTCACTTAAAGAATGTAGCCTTGTAAATGTGGAGAGTTACTTAAAGAAGCTTTGAGTCAAAGAGTCTGGATATTGCAGCTCTGTGATTTATGGTGCCTCTGTCATGTGACTAGAGGGCACTGCAGTGAGGCCTTTATGTCTGCCATATTGGCTTTATTGTATTTGAATTTCAGTGACTCATCTCCTGCCAGCTGGGACGACAGACAGGCAGCCAGCACAGGCCACAAGAGAATTCACTTTCTAAACTTTGATTTCTTTCGGGGTAAACTTCTGCAAGTTTACAGGCCAAGGTTCTGCCAAGGGCAAATCCTCATAACACAGACATTCTCTGACTTCTTTCTGTTTCTATCTTTTCTCTAATTTTTCTCTGTTTCAGACTGTACTCCACTATATGTCATCCAAACCTTACTTGTTTGAATCTGCACAGAACTCCATTTACAGTAAGAGAGGTTTGTTTCATTCTGTTCTGTTCGGCTCTTCACATGAACTATACAGAATGGATGATTAAAGCGTTGTACTTGCTTACTGCTAACATTAATAACAGTCTTTTTAACAGTCACGGTTAGCCAACTTTAGTCTATGTTTTACATTATAAACAGCCCGTGTTTCACACTAAATGTTCCCCCTGGAAACCCCACAAACTAGGAACAACAATCCTATTGTTACATTTACTGCAACATGGTAGCAGGCCAAGACTGACAGCAACGTTTCCTTTGCAGTACCTGGGCATCACAGTTGATGTTTTGAAATGGCCTTAATCCTTGTTGTAGTTCATTGGTCATTTTAATCTTTGGATCTAATCTGGTTTTAGTAATATTTAAAGGAGACAGGAGGGACAGAGAGAAAAGAGCGTCTCATGTACACAAACGTTTTTCTTTTGTTTATACAGGAAGAGAAACGGATTGAATGAAATGAAAACCACAAATATCCTGTGCAGACGGGCTGCATGTCGCAAAAGGTGTCTTCAAAAACTAATGTTGCACTTTGTAATCATCAGACTCTTAAAGTGCATTCCACTAAAATAACTGTCAGCATCTCCTACACTGTCCCCGTTGTATGCTTTCATTAAATTATTCTCTGTCCAGGTAGTGCAAATGAGGTTTTTCTCGACACAGAAGTAACAGACCGTGCAATGATGGATTATCAGAGTATTATGTCCATGCTATTATGCAAAGCTATTCGTGACAGACAATATAATGGGAATGGCAAATTAGTCACAGATTGGCTGTCCGGTGTCAAACTTGTGGGAAACAACATCAATTTTCATAAAGTAGTGCTTGTGGTAGTTCAAGCAGGGTACACGATCATTCAGTGTCATTAACCTAATCAAGGTCCCTGAAGCCTTGACTTCTTATGGGTTTCCAGTCCATGTGACCTACTTTAGCACCAGAAGTTAAAGACCAATGTGACGGCCTTGATGAGCTTTAGTCATAATCAACATTCAAAATGAAACATCTACAAGTATGAGTGAGACATTGAGACAGCATCATTTCATTTGAGCAAAAAGCCCCAAAACATGTGTTAACGTTCAAGTGACAGAGCCTTCTAGACTGTAGTAATAGTAATTACAAGGATCTTCTGAATAGTGACACCACTCCTGAGATGGAGGCCCTCGAACAACTTCCTCAACAACCCATAACTGAGAGCATGTGGGAACCACCCAGCCTGGAAGAGGTGCAGGATGCTATCAGGAAGATGAAGTACAACAAGGCTGCCGGTCCTGACGGTATTCCAGCAGAAGTCCTAAAGGAAGGCGGCCCTGATCACCTTAGACACATCCATGCCCTGCTTCTCAAAATATGGGAACAAGAGAAAATCCCTGCACAACTCAGGGATGCCCTGGTTGTCTCCATCTTTAAGAAGGGAGACAAGGCAGACTGTGGGAACTACCGTGGCATTTCTCTCCTGTCCACCACAGGGAAAGCCCTGGCTCAGGTTTTGGCCAACAGACTCACCCCTCTGTCAGAAAGCATTCTTCTCAGAGTCTCAGAGTGGTTTTTGCCCAAACAGAGGCACCGCAGACATGATATTCATTGCTTGCCAACTTCAAGAAAAATGCCGGGAACAAAATCTACCATTATACATGGCTTTCATAGACCTCAGCAAAGCCTTTTACTCAGTGAACCGTCAGGCCCTCTGGCTGGTTCTGGCAAAGATTGGCTGTTCAGGAAAATACATCCGGGTACTGAGACTGCTGCATGACGATATGTCAGCTACAGTCCTCAGTAGCTGTGGAGATGAAACAGAACCCTTCGAGGTTGACACAGGAGTCAAACAGGGATGTGTCATTGCTTCAACACTGTTCTCCATCTTCATTGCTGCTATCTTCCATCTCACAGGTAAACATCTGCCCCAGGGAGTCAAAATTATGTGCAGAACAGACGGGCAACTTTTTAACATCAGCTGATTCAGGGCTAAAGGTCGAACCACTACTATATCCATCATGGAGCTGCAGTATGTGAGTAAACTGCCACCACTGCCTCAACACCAGCTCAGATGGACTGCTCATGTTATCCGTATACTTGACTCTCGCCTTCCAAAACAAGTCCTCTACTCCCAGAAACCTCGTCCATGAGGGTGCTACACTATTTAATGATGACCTCCACCATGCTGCAAAACACAAGTGCAGACTCAGAAAGGAGAGAGCATCCACCAAACAGGCCCAACACAAGCCCATGACCACCACTTTCACCTGCCCACACTGCACAAGAATAATCGGGTCCAGGATCGGCCTCTACGCCCATCTGAAGACCCACAAGGACCAAGGTGGAGGACAGTCATAATCAACTACGAGTGACCACCGAAGATGATGATGATGAGTAATAGTAGTAGTATGGAGAAAGCTTGGATGGATCGATAAGTCTGCAAAAAGTTGGACTTTAACATGAGAGACTGTTGTTAATTTTCTAACCAAACCTTAACCATAAGATCATTAAAGCTCAGTAAATAAAAAAAAAAGGTACAGACCAGTGTGCTCTTCTCTCAGTAGTCCTTAGTTAGATGACTTGAAAAATATTTAATCCTGTCAACGTTTTTATGTTTTATATTTATATTTAATTGAATCTAAGTGGATATAATTGGACACTAATAAAAAAGAAAAATGTATTCCCTTTAACGATGGCTCTGCTCCAGTAAATGGAATGCTAAACCTGTGAACACAGCGTTGACATATCATCTCTTTGATATGGTGAACTTGCCTATTTATACATTCAGCACATAGAAAGCAACAATATCTTTCATTTGCAGTCATATTTCTGTCCTGATGATAAACGTGATCATTTCTGTTCAGGGCTTTTGATGGATAAACTTTGCTGTTTTGTAATATCAGTTATCTTAATGTGTATAGTCATTGGTAGTCCACACCTAGTGCTAATGAGCCAGTCAGTGATGGATAGAAGAAGCGGTGTTGTCTCGTCGACTCAAGATTTTGACCAAAACGCTGAAATGTTGAAAATCAGTTTTTGTTTTTGTGGCTGGTTGCTGATTTTCCTCTTTTATGGAATTTTTATTCTGGTTTAAGAGGTCTGTGTCAGCAAGTTTCCCCTGTTCATCTTTACAAAGCTGCTCAAGCCCTTTTAAGTTGCATTGGGACTGTCGGTGAAGAGCGATATTCAGGTCCAAGGGGGTGAATGCTTTTTATAGGCATTATATGACTCACTTTCCAAAAATCGCTTTTACTTTTCTCTTCTGTGTTGCACTGAGTTTTACACTCCTTTGTGCCAGTGTGTTGTAGGTTACTTGTTAACTGCCTTCACTCTAAGTGCCATACTGAAACGGTTAATGTCTCTGTGTGTCTTTGTTTCTCTCCTGCACGCCTTTATCTTCCATCTCGTTCGTCCTCTGTGTTTTCTTGCACCTCTGACATCTTGGAAATGATGCAGCAGTGTCAACATGATCAATTTTATAGTAAAACGTCACCGCTAACATCAAAATGCCCTTCATCAGCAGGCTCTTAAACAAATCAATTAATTTGTTAATTAATCAAACAAGTGCGTTGGGTTGTATTTGGGCATTGATCCACACACACACTCCTCACTACCTCACCCCTCTCTGTTCCACACATCCCATTTTACCCATCCCATTCTCCTCTGTGGCTCTCGGTATGAAAGGGTCCTTCGCTCAATTCTAATTTAATCTCCGATCTCTTTTTCAGCATCGATCTTCATACACTCTGTGTGGCACAAAGTGATGAGAGAGGGGGACTGATATGGACATTGATTTGGAATAAAGAAAAAAAATGTAGACGTGCCCCAGTGCCTAAAGAAAGTGTTGAGAGGATAGTAAAACACGGAGTGACAGAGACGGAGGGGGAGGTGAGAGCTACAGAGTTGATTAGATCAACTTCTGCTGATACTATGACATTACCTGTTCCTTCCCATTTCCTCTTCAACTCAGAGAACTTCATCAGGAGAAAGTTAAAGTGAATTATGCAGTGGCCTTGCTGGGATGGCTGACAAGTTGTTCCGCCTGCTGGTTAGACTTTCTGCACAGGAACCTCCAAATACTAGCCTGAGGTGCAGCGTTTTACAGCAGGGTGTCTAGCTGGGGATTTGGATTTACTTCGTCTGTGTGTAGGGTTAAGATGTAAAAGCCTGCTAACAGGGTTGGCTCTTGCTTTTCTGGAAGTGATGATGTGTGGAAGGAAGCAGCCTTGTAGCTTTTTCAGCTTACAAAGTTCCTTTTTTTTTACTGGAATGCATTGTCCTCACAGGCTTCCATACAAAAACTTGCAACAGCAAAATGAACAAACGCTGGTTTTAAAGATGCCTCTGCCCACAGTTATGACACTGCCATTGTATAAACCCTGAGCTTAAATGTACCCACACTTTATGCATAGAACAACGACTGGTAATGACAGCGGAGACAGACATGTTAATAAAAAACTGCAATTTTATTGACCTGATGGAGGCCAGTGATTCCAAATAGCAGCAGCTGCCTCACATTGACTGTAGAATGTTTACGCAGCTACTCTGGCCATAATCAGGAAGTTAAAAGTACTCAAAATGTGAATAGCACAGACAGCACTGAAAGTTTCACAGGTAAGTATAAAATCTTTAACTAACATCAGGTGCAATATCAAATCAAATCAAATCAAATCAGATTTTATTTGTATAGCCCAAAGTCACAAAGTACATTTGCCTCGGAGGGCTTTACAATCTGTACAGGGAGTGACACCCTCTGTCCTTAGACCCTCGGTTCGAGTGAGGAAAAACTTGCCCACAAAAAACCCTTTTAACAGGGAAAAAAGGTGGAAGAAACCTCAGGAAGAGCCACAGAGGAGGGATCCCTCTCCCAGGACGGACAGACGTGCAATAGATGTCACGTGTACAGAACAAATCAACACAAACATATTGTACAATTACAATGAATGATAAAATGATTACAGTAGCAGTGGAACCTGTGATAGAGATAGAGAGACACAGATGCACAGCAGCAGCAAATCATTAACTAACTATAAACTGTAATGGAGATATGGTAGCAATAATGACAGTAATAATATATGTAGTGGACGTCATGCAGGACCACAGCAGCAGCCACGATCCATGAGAACCTGCTGGATGAGAGAGCACAGAAACTCCAGGGAAGAAGTTTAGTTAGTAACATGCATTAACATGCATTAATGAGACATGTATGTTTACAGATGGTGGTGGTGATGGTGATGGAGAGAGAGAGAGAGAGAGAGATAGGGGAGGGAGGGGGAGTCCCCCGGCAGTCTAGTCCTATGGCAGCATAACTAAGGGATGACCTGAGCCAGCCCTAACTATAAGCTCTATCAAAAAGGAAAGTCTTAAGTCTACTCTTAAAAGTGTTGACCGTGTCTGCCTCCCGAACCTGGAATGGTAGTTTGTTCCACAGAAGAGGAGCCTGATAGCTGAAAGCTCTGGCTCCCAATCTACTTTTGGAAACTATAGGAACCACAAGGAACCCAGCATCCTGAGAGCGCAGTGTTCTAGAGGGGTAGTAAGGTACTATGAGCTCTTTTAGATATGATGGTGCCTGACCATGAAGAGCTTTGTAAGTAAGGAGAAGAATTTTAAATTCTATTCTAGATTTAACAGGTAGCCAATGCAAGGAAGCCAAAATGGGAGAGATGTGATCTCTGATCTTGGTTCCTGTCAGAACACGTGCAGCAGCATTCTGAATTAGCTGCAAAGTCCTAAGAGACTTATTGGAGCAACCTGATAGCAAAGAGTTACAATAGTCCAGCCTAGAAGTAACAAATGCGTGGACTAGTTTCCAATATACTATTGGAAATAAAATACAGAGCCAAAATATCGTTCACCTGACCGCAGAGGGATGAAATACTGCTACACACCCATGTTTATGTCTTTCAAGGGTAAGGTCATTCAAGGTCATGGCCAGTGGACAGGAAAGGATCCAGATCGACACACCAGTCAGTATGTAAAGCCTTTATGTGTTGCAGTCTGAATAGGCCTTGAGTGCTGAACTACAGACCAAGTGAAAAGTGCTTTTAAAGGTCCATTTGGCAGGTTTTTATTCATTGGCTTTATTTCCTGTTTTTAGATTCCCCTCAAAAAGAGTTGGGTGGACTTGGACCACCACATTCGTGAAAATCACCCTGTGCTCTAACAGAGCAGCCAGATTCCCACTTCTAGTTTTTCCTTTGTAGTCCTCCTTTACTCATGCATTTCCTTGATTTTGGCAGTCACCTGTAAGCTCACTCACTATGATCTCCTCTGGCATAGCTCACTCTTGTATTATTTCTAAATGAAGGGCAAAAAGCAGAACAAAGAAAATGTCAAAACAAGACGAATTCAATGAGGAAAAATTGGACATTTTGATGCAACAACATTCATTTTTATTTATAAATTCATAATTCATAATTTTTCCTGAAAGGAGAAGCTTCCTGATGTTTTGTCAAACGTTGTTATTCCATTTGTATTCATAGAATCTTCCTCAAGGTAGTCATTTTGCTGATTATTTCACTTTAAATTTAAACTCCTATGTGGTGGAATGAAATAAACGACATAACATGGAGGCACAAAAATTCCATGATATACCTCCACTTGTGATGTGGGGCCCTACAGCAAAGGCGACCTTGCGCTCAGCGGTGGCCTTGGCCTGACTGTGCAGAGGCCAGAAACCTGCTGGGCTCACTTCACCTCCTCTGCTTTTCCCTGACACATCTGACCATAGGACACTGAGACAGGAAGAAAGAGATGGATAGAAAGAGAAGAGAAAGGACTCTTGCCTCCCTTCCACCCCCATTTTCTCCCCTGTTTTCCCTGACTCCTGTGGATATGTCTCCCCTCTGCCCTTCACATCCTCCCATCCCTCCCTCATTTCTCACAGTGTTTATTTGTAGGGATTTTTCCTGTGTGTCTGTGTTACTCATCTCCCTCTCTCCCTCCTTCTTATTTTCTCTTAGGAGGTCAAGAGGTAGAGGAGAGGAGGGATGGAAAGAAGGTCAGGTGGTTAGGATGAGAGAGGGAAGAAAAAATAACAGAACAGAGAACTAAAAGAGATAGATGGTCTTTTCTTCTGCTGTGGGTGTCCTTAACCTTGCTGCAGCCCTCTGTGGGCTGCAGCAAGCCCACTTCCTTGACCTCAAGGTTGTTCGGCTGAGCTGTATGTGTGTGAAGATATTTCATGAAGCTTTTCTCGTCTTCAAACTGCTCTCACTCAGTAATTACAATAACCTCTCATCCCGTCAGACTTGTAAGTATCTCCAGTATGTGAAAACCTGACTGTGGGGTGTAGAAAATGTTTTCACTGCCTCATGAAATTCAAAAGGGAAAACAAAAAATGGGGTCACCTGCTCAGGTATCGACTCATCCTGAAACCTCATCAAGAAAAAGGTTATTTATAGAGCTAAGATTAGAATTTGAGATGCTGTATTGAATGGAAGACAACTGTACTTTTTCTTGAGTTTTCACATTTGATAACATGAACATGGCACTTTTATAAAAACAGTATAACATAGAACAAATTGTTGTCATAGGTTGGTCAATGTATATACTGTACATTCTCAGTCCAACTATTTACTTGTTTGGCGTCCACTTTTCCATTTTTGTCAGTTTCTTTTCTGAAAATATAAAAGCCATTGCTTTTCTACTCCACATTTCATATTCAAGCTGTTTTTGGGGCTGAAAGTCATATTTTAGTCGAGTGTCTGTCCCTTCCGTGTGTAATCGCTTCAATGTACCCTCGATACATTTCACTATGTTACCTTTTAAAAAGCTGTCAGCTGCATCTCACAGTCATTGATAAAAATGGGGTAGACTAAATGGAAACACATCTCAGTATAATGCAATACCATTCAATGCTACAAAATGATCATATTAAATGGTCCACATTTCCCAGCTGTTACATATGTCACACATATTTTTCCTTGACCTCAAACAGGTAGGTCAATTTTAGATAAATATATATAGAGAGAAAGTAGTATTTCACAATCTTCAACCTCATTCAAAGTAGAAAAATAATACATCCTAAAGCACAGTATGGAGGCTACAGTGTGTCTGTGACCATGAAAAGGTAAATTGGATTTTTTTAAATATGACCATCTATTGATTATTTACAAAATGTGACAACACCAGAACTCCTAATCAGTTCTCACATAACATGATGGATTCACTTGTCAAAAAGTCTGTTAGGGATCCAACAGCAAACACAATATAAGAATTCAATCAAAATCTACTACTAGTATTACATGATGAATATTCTGGAATTAGTGACTGGACTATTCTGCAATGTTAAATTAGAGACATTATTTTAGCTTTCATATATCTTTGGATCCTTTAGAAATAATAAGACAAAGAGCACTGCTTTTATTGTTATGTCACAATCAGGTAGATTTTCACTGGAGTTTAATGTGAGATTTATCATAATCTGTGGTCATACGTTGTAATCTTTTGTCAGTACCCATAAACACAAGCTTGTATTAGTCTATTATCATGTCCCACAGCCAGTGAGGTTCTGGGAACTCTTTACAATAGGAGTTATTAGAGAAGAAATCCAGACGTTCTGTCTACCAGACAGCCAAACAGCCTTGTTCCCTGAAAGCCATTAAGACTTTAAGATGAGGCTATAAAACCAACTCCAGCCAGCTTTATGACTAGATGCCCCATCTCTGTCTGTCAGTCAGTCCGGTCTATCTCTCTGGCCCTCTGTGGTCAGCATTAGTATCACCCGGGGGCTAGATAATTACCGCATTATTATTTCAGTAAATCCAGAATGAATTTCATCCCACTGGAAATGGCCATGTAAGTGATTTTCCACAGCCACTATGAAAAAAATCCAGACCTCTTGGGTACTCTGCTAATTATTTTTCAATCTTTAAAATCCATCACAGAAGTCTGCTGCAGTGATTACTTTAGGTTTAGGAATGAAAGAAATGAATATTTTTGACTTTTGCTCGTTTCAATCACTTTAAAGAATGAACACCACGAGGGAGACACTTCAAGATGATTTGATTTATTTTATGGCATGTTCATTTGATGTAGCTTCTACAAGTAGTGTGAATGTCACTAAGCATAGATAGAAAGGTCCTTCATATCCATTCCGTTATTCCAGTTTGCATGAGGATAATTTTTTTTGATGACCTCTGGGGAAATTAACGTTTTGGTGGGACGTTTTATGTCCACAGTTGCTACTGGTTCTTCCTGACTGACACATGCTTCCTAATTATTCCTCAACATTCACTTTTGCCTTTGAAAACTCCCATTAAATATGAATAAGCATTCCCCCTCTTCTGTTTTGACTTTACTCAGCTGAGCACCAGCCTCCCCAATCATCAGCTTTTATGATGCTAAGCTGCCATCAATTAGATCTCATTTGATCTGCTCCCTCCCTGGCCACCCAGTCTGACGGTGCTGTGTGCCGTTGGCGGTGGTGGCGGGGTGGGATGTGGCCCTCAGCAACTTGCTAATTAAAGCGGTAATTAGGCCTAATCCTTGGCTTTGAAATGAGCTCCTTAGTGAGCCAGGTGTGGCAGGATGAAATTTCCTTATTCATCCACTGGCTCTTTTTAAATTTACGTACTTATGTGCTATTGTGCCCTTTATGACATATTTCATATAATTTCTATTGGCTGGTGTGATTTCTAATGAAGAATGTGACGACAGAGGATTTTATCTTTATATATTACATAATAACTAAAGATTCATCATAGCATCATGGCTGAGGATGGTGACTATATCATTGTGACGTCACAACCTTACAGAAGTCCTGATGGCTCGTTTTTGAATTGACTGGTCTTGCAAAAGCAAAATTTCGGTTTGCATTAAATGATGATTGATTGTGTTTTGTATGGATTAAATAGTCACAATGTAATGATTAGTGAACTTTAGATGTGTTGGTAGAAAGAGACAGAAAGCTGTTTCCCTGTTTGTTTCGTCCCCCTGGCCATCAGACTGTACAACACCTCTCAGTGATGGCAGGAGGCACAATAGACATTGGACAAATCTCTTTGCACTATCTATCTATCTATCTATCTATCTATCTATCTATCTATCTATCTATCTATCTATCTATCTATCTATCTATCTATCTATCTATCTATCGAGTCAGTTCTGCTGAAATTGTGTTTATATGTAACAAAATCGTGGCAAAAGGAAATCCATAACTGTGAATTGAACTGAAAACTCTGTTGCTTAGTCGAGACTCTCCTAGCCACTTTCTCTGCAATCTGCAACACTAAATATTAAGAATGACTGAATGAATGAATACACCTCTGACACGCATATTTTACTATATATGTGTCTTGTATGGTAATAAATAAGAGCATTGTGAACGAGCTGCCTGTGTACATAACTGCTCTTCCATCTGTTAGCTTTAAGTGGAAGAGGGAGTGAGGATAGTAGCTGGTGATACAGGCACAGATGGTCTGTTCTTTCTGATGATGTTTCGCAGTTGGAGCCGTCAGTGGAGAGAATGTGTGAATTTAAAAATCCCAGTTGAATAATAATAAACTCACAGTAGAACGCTGCAGGTTTCTTAGCTATGATCTTTAGCGAAGAACTGGCCAAGTGAGGAGGATGAGATAAAGAGGATGCAACAAAGAGATTTGGGCAACTGGAATGGCATGAAATATGTGTAGGAGGCACATTGTATTAATATCTTGTCGAGGAAGGAGAAAGTTGGCAAAGAAAGTGTAAGCACGGGAAAAGTGCTGTATTCATTAAGTGGGTTAAACAAGAGATAAAGAAGGTAGCAAGATTGGAATTTTGAAAGAAAGATGTGGAGAATGTGAGAAGAAGCACGTGATTTCTTGTGAGAGGAGAGATGTTGTAAGACAGGAGGCGAGGCAGACAGGAGGAGATAGGTTAGAGAGATTAGTAGTAAGAGGCAAGCAGGAGGTGAACAGATAGAGGAGGGATTACAGGAATCCCCTGACCTCACCAGGCAGCCATTAGAGCAAAACTAATTACCAGCCAACGACCCTGGAGATAGAAGTCAGTGCCCTGCCATACCACAGTCCACACCCACACTTGCACAAGCGCCCTTCTCTCCTCGCAAGTGTGTGTGCATACTTAGTTTCCAGCTCTGTGTCTGTCCTACAGACCCAATCCATATGATGTATGAACGTATGGGAGCAAAGGGAAATGGCTAATCACCTCCAAGAAATGAGAGCAAGAGAGAGAGAACACCTTCAAGGGACCTTTACTGGACCTCCCCCACTGTGTTCCTTGTATATTACCAGATCTTTGCCTTCTGCATTATTCTACTTCTTTCTCTTTTTCATATGTTCTGTAACATGTACATCAAAATATTCATGTATAACTGTACAATGAAATAAATGAGTCAATGTTTTTTTTAGCAACAATAACGGCGAAGCATTACAACCAGCATTGGTTGGCATTATTTGGTCTGTTCCAGTAGTCGATAGTTAACATGCTTCTCCAAAGATATGTAAATGTCTTTGCAAGCTTGTACAGCCTTCACGTGTCCATCTGAATAATAGTTGACAGCATGCTCGGCTTTTAACATCTTCTGAATGCAGGCTGAATATGAGTGCATATGGTGACTTATACTGTATGTACATCACATTTAAAAGCATATACTCTATGTGAGACATACATACATGGCCATACACACGAGTAGTTTACACATTTTGGGATTGTTCCCGCCACCCCCACACCTTTCCTCCATTCTTTTTCCTAACCCATGAACTCATTTCAGACACAGACATTTTTGATTAAAGCCGGTATATAAATTGCCATGACATTTCTTTACAAACATCCCAAGAGGATGAATAAGTAATTAACTTTGATGATCCCTTAATCATTCACCTGTCGCCATCACCAGTTTGAATTTTCATTTGTCCAATCCTTTGGTTTATGACAAGTGATAACATTCCAGTCAGCCTCAGTTGTTTTTTAGACAAATTTGTATATTTCTTAGCATGCTAGCTCATCAGCTTGTTCATCGATGCATGTTAGTGTGGCAGTGGGAGCTCTTGTCTCCCTCTTGCTCTTTGACTCTGAGCCCTGCCTAATTCCGGGGTGTGTGGCTTAATCAGCCAATCATAATTAGGCCGTAGTATAAGAGGGGGTAGGGTGTACTTCGGCCCCTCTCTTGCTTGTGGCCCGTTGACACGCCTACCTCCTGGTCGCCTCACTCCGTACTCACACGAGCAAGTAAGTTAGTGGTAGCTTCACCGTCGCATCAGTGTGATTTTTAGATGTTTGCTTGGTGTTTTACAAGCAGCCTTGCTCTTATTAGGCAGCGCTGTGTGTCCCCTCCTGTGCCGTGTGTCCCGATGAAAGCGTAAGGCTCTCCTCCGAGTGTCAGACTCACCTATCGGTATGTGCACCTCATGATGACGTATACAAAGCATGAGTACTAATTGTTTGTTTGTGTTAGGCAGCGTCGAGAAGCCCTGCTGTTTTGACTCCGCTGCTTTCCGGTCCGGTCTAGCCTGTCACTCCAGCGGTGCTATCCGGTCTTCCTTTTGCAGCTGTCGGCGCTGCTCTTTGGATCCTGCTTCAACAGCTGATCACTATCCAGGCTGCATGCTCGGCCCTGAACGCCACTTGTTTGCTTGTTTTGGTACAGTTTATTGTTTCTTTTGAGTCGTTGTTTTGGGTTAAGTTTGGTTAGGTCATTTATTTACATACTTTTGTTAACTACATTAATCTTGTTTACCTGAACCAGTGGTAGGCTTACTGGCAGCTTGTATTGTTTTCATTTCTTTGCAACTTAGTTGCTGCGAATTTATGGTTGATTGTTTTCTTTCTTTTGTTTCTGATGATCAAATCCCACTGATTGTTTTATTTTGTCCTTTCAGGTGCTGAGAGCTGAAGGTGGTGGTCCTGGTGTCCCTGGTGGTGGGTCCCCTTCTGAGTGTGTGTGTGTGTGTTGGGCACCCCTGAATTGTCCCTCCTGTTCCGTGTGTTTGTGAGTTACACATGTGGTTCGGGTGCTCCTTCCCTGGGATTGCTCTCACTCAGTGTTGACCTCCCCTCATTACCACCAGTAGGCCTCAGCCCTGATAGTGCTCCCCCTCCTGGTATGAATGGGTTGTTTTAAGCAAATTAGTCTTTTTAAATAAAATTGTGCATTTTTAAAACAGAACCACGTCTCCATGCCACATTAATGACGAACCTGGCTGCCTTATAGCTAACTGTGCAATCTATTTCCTTAGGTGTAATTCCCAAGGTGGCGTTGTCGGACAATAGTACTAAGTATTCCCTCCATAAGTATTTTTCCTTTTTGTTTTGCTTCCTCCCCATTGCTCGCGCCACCACAAACTGGCGTTGTCGGCAGGATCATATTTTTGTTGGCAAGAGACGTGTATTCTGACTTGTTTTCTTTTATTCTACAGTGTGGCCCTGGGTATAGTCCTATTTTGAGTATTAGTGTTGGAGTCAAAACAGCAGTTGGTTTCTTGTGGACTTGTAGCAGGTCCGGTGTGTTCATTTAGGTCCTTTTCTGATTTTGGTGTCTCTGTGTTGTTGGTCAGGCTATGGAGGGAGAATTACAAGAGATGAGGGAAGTAATTGCCCAGTTGCAAGCAGATAACGAGAGGCTGCGGCAAGAACAGGCTGCAGCAGTGCCTGGCCCTGGCACAGTGCCCTCTACTGCGGCCGTGCCCCCTTCTGCCCCTTCCCTTGCTGCTGCCCCTTTGGCGGAGAGACTAGTGTTTGTGCCCCGGGAAATAAAATGTTCTATGTTTCGGGGTAGAACAGGCATAGGGTTAGCTGAGTGGACTGAGGAGGTACAGGCATCCGTAAGAGCACGTCATCTGTCCACCTCTGATCAGGCTTTCTTTTTGTTTGATCACTTAGAGGGAGAGGCACACGAGGAGATTAAATTTCGACACTGTGCTGAATGAGGGGACCCAACTAAGATTGTCACTGTACTGCAAGAACTCTATGGTTGTTCTGATTCTTATGTAGTCCTACAAGATGCGTTTTTTTCTTGACACCAGCAAGAAGGGGAGACACTGCAAGAGTTCTCTCTGGTGCTGATGAAGGCAGAGGTTTTGTTTGTCGATGCTTAAACTGCAGCAGGAACAACTGAATAGACTCACCCAAAGCATTTCCCAATTGCAGAATGTTCATCTGCCTCGACGCGCCCCTCAGCGTGGTCCTGTCATTTGTAGAAGCTGTCAGCAGCCTGGTCACTTTGCGAGGGAGTGCGACCGGCTACCGGTGGCGCCTCGCTCTCATTCCCAGTTGCCTGTTCCCCAACAGACTAGCAGCCAGGCCGTTTTCTCGGCCCTCGGAAAACTGGCAAGCCGAGCTGTTGAGCCGCTGCTCGGGGGGTATACCGGTGGGCTCAGAGACTATGTCAGATGCCCAGAAAGAGGCTTCTAAGCTTGTGGCCCCATGTCCTCATTTGGTGGTAAGAATGGGTGGGATTAAGGTCCCTTGTCTATTGGATACTGGTTCCATGGTGTCCACTATGGTAGAGAGCTTTTTCCTCCAGTATTTTGAACCTTGGGGTCAAGAGAGACTGCAGTCATGCCATTGGCTCCAGCTCAGGGCAGCCAATGGGTTAGCTATCCCCTACATTGGCTACCTGGAGCTAGACATGGAGCTCTGTGGTCAGTGAATGGAAAGGTATGGAGTGTTGGTGGTCAACGATCCCCCTGGTGGCGTTACGGCTCAGGTTCCCGGAGTCCTTGGCATGAACGTCATACGAAGATGTTACCGCCAGCTCTTTGGGCAGCGTGGATTGGCCTTATTTGACTCCCCCTCAGTTTCTGGGGTCCCAGAGCACATGATGGAGGCATTGCAAAAGTGCCACCAGGCTAACGTGCAGGCCCCAGAGAGGCCTCAGAGAATGGCTGGTAAAGTTAAGGTGCATGGCAGGGAGACTTGTCGAATCCCTGGTGGTACGATGACGTTTGTCACGGTCACCTGCTCTGAGCAGTACTCCGGCACCACCACGTTGTTTGAACCCTGTGACTCTGGTCTTCCGGCTGGGCTACTTGCCTCTCCAGCTCTGGTTCGGGTGGAAAGGGGCACCGCCTATGTCCCTATTGTGAGGGGCCACAGACGTGTTGCTCTATCCCCGCACAGAGGTGGGCTCCTTGGAGGATGTTCATGTGGTCAGCCTGCCCTCTGGTGTCATGGAGGTACCTTCAGTTGTGGCCAACGTGTCATCTCAGTCAGTTTCTGGTGCTGTGCAGGACCAGATAGAGACTATGGATCTGTCTGTCTTGTCTGTCAAGGAGCAGACTAAGGTGAGGTCTCTTCTTGTGAAATATGCTTCAGTCTTTTCTACACATGATGGGGATCTTGGTTGTACTAACCTGATCGCCCATGATATTCCTCTGTTGGACGATGTCCCTGTTCGGCAGCGCTACAGGCGAATCTCTCCGTCCGATTATGAGGAGGTAGTAAAGGGGCATATTAATAAGTTGTTGGAAGCACAGGTTATTCGTGAGAGCAGCAGCCCCTATGCCTCCCCGATTGTGCTTGTCAGAAAGAAAGATGGCAGTCTTCACCTGTCTGTCGATTACAGGCAGTTGAATAGCAAAACCAGGAGAGATGCCTTTCCTCTCCCTCGCATCGATGAGTCCTTGGATGTGCTGACTGGTGCCCGCTGGTTCTCCACCATGGATTTAGCCAGCAGGTACAACCAGGTCCCCGTCGCAGATTTAGATCAGCCTAAAACTGCCTTCTGTACCCCGTTCAGACTGTTCGGGTGGAATCGCATGCCCTTCAGACTCTGCAATGCTCCTAGCACCTTCCAGCGACTGATGCAACGGATCTTTAGCAACCAACAGTGCCAGTCCTTGCTTCTCTATCTCGATGATATTGTGTTTTTTTCTTCCACCGTCGAGCAACATCTTGAGAGGCTGGAGGTGGTGTTGGGGCGGTTGGAGCATGAGGGTCTTAAAGTAAAGCCATCCAAGTGTGCCTTCTTTCGTCGGGAAGTGCACTATTTAGGGCATGTGATCTCCGAAGAAGGTGTGTCCACAGACCCGAACAAGGTAGCAGCAGTAGCCAATTGGCAGCCCCCCAAAACCATTTCCGAACTGCGGTCATTCCTGGGCTTTGCCAGTTATTACTGCCGTTTTGTGGGGGGCTTTGCCAAAGTGGCTGCCCCTCTGCATAGGTTAGTGGCTGCACTGGGGAACACGAGGGCAAAGAGAAGACCGGAGTGTCGAGTTGCCAGCGAGTGGACCGATGAGTGTCACAGGAGTTTTGAGGCACTTAAGTCCAAGCTCACCACTGCACCAGTGCTGGCCTATGCCGACTTTTCTCTCCCCTTTATTCTTGAGGTAGATGCCTCGTATGGCGGTCTTGGGGCGGTATTATCACAGGAGCAGGGTGGTAAGGTGAGGCCTATCGCATATGCTAGCAGGAGTCTGAGGCCCAATGAGCGCAACATGACAAACTACAGCTCTATGAAATTAGAGTTTCTGGTGCTCAAATGAGCCCTGACTGAGAAATTCAGGGAGTACCTGCTAGGCCATAAGTGTGTGGTCTACACGGATAACAATCCACTCAGCCACCTGTCGACAGCTAAGCTGGGTGCCACTGAACAACGCTGGGCAGCACAGCTTGCCTCTTTCGACTTTGAGCTCAAATATCACTCAGGAAGGAGCAATAAAAATGCTGATGCTTTGTCCTGTCAGTATCCGTCTGGGGTTTAGGACTTGGAGTGCCTACTCCCTGTGACCGCCCTCCCCAAACCTTTACAGCAGGCCTCAGCATACACCCTCCGATATTGGTACCCTCCAACGCATTGACCCAGTTATTAGGGAAATCTTGGTGTTCTGGGAGCAGAAGCGGCGTCCCAATCAGGAGGAGCGCAAACAGCTCACTCAACCTGCCCTGGCGCTGCTCCGCCAGTGGGACTGCTTGATTGAGAGGGACGGGGTCCTGCACCGTCAGGTCTTCCGTTCAGACGGTGCAGAGGCAGTACTTCAAGTGCTGTTACCTGCCTCCTTGAAGGAAGAGGTTTTGAGAGAAGTGCACCAGAGACTTCGCCATCAAGGGGTTGAACAAACCCTGGAGTTACTCCGACAGCGGTGTTATTGGCCCGGTATGTTTTTTGCTGTGGCTCATTGGTGTCAAAACTGTGAGAGGTGCCAGGTCGCCAAGGACACGCAACCAGCAGCTCCTGCCTTTATGGGGCATTTGTTGGCCTCTCGGCCTAATGAAATCCTGGCCATGGATTTCACAGTGCTGGAACCCACCCATAACGGGCTGGAAAATGTTTTGGTCATGACTGATGTTTTTAGCAAATATACGCTGGCTGTAGCCACTCGTGACAACGAGCCTCTACTGTGGCTCAGGTGTTAGTGACTGAATGGTTCTCAAAGTTCGGTGTTCCAGCCCATATACATTCGGACCAGGGCCGTAACTTTGAGAGCGTACTCATTCAGCAGTTGTGTGCTCTCTATAGCATTGAAAAGTCTGGCACCACACCATACCATCCAGTTGGCAATGGGCAGTGTGAAAGGTTTAATCGGACACTTCACAACCTGCTCCGCACACTGCCTGAGTCTCGGAAGTGAGACTGGAATTGCTGTCTGCCATAACTGGTATTTTCTTACAACAGCACTCCCCATCAGACAACGGGGGAGTCCCCATTCTTCTTGATGTTTGGGCAGGAGCCAAGGCTCCTAGTTGACTTCCTGTTGGGTAGAGTGGAGGAGCCAGTTCGTGGTGAGGTTAATGAGTGGGTTCAGGAGCATCAGTCCAGATTGCGGCCCTTTGAAGGTGCCCGTGATAAATTGAGGATTGCCGCAGAACGTAGAAAGATCCATCATGACCAGCATGTCGGTGACGTCCCATTGGAGGAGGGACAGTTAGTGTGGTTGAGGGACTACAATAGGAGAGGGCGGCATAAGATTCAGGATCGATGGTGCCCTGTGGTTTACAGGGTTGTAAAAGCACCAGCAGAGGGAGGCTCTGCTATCTGCTATCTGGTCTTCCTTTTTCAGCTGTCGGCGCTGCTCTTTGGATCCTGCTTCAACAGCTGTTCACTATCCAGGCTGCATGCTCAGCCCTGAATGCCACTGTATACTGGCCAGTGGCGCAGATTAGCGTGGGCATCGTGGTTAATCAGAATCAAATACTTTATTAAGAGGGTCTCACTCTAATTTTTATTCATTTTCCTGACCCAGGTTTGAACGGACTGTGGGGTTGAATCTCAGATGTTTGTTTTCTGTTATATGGTGATTTCAGTTATTCAGTGATTTACTTAATTGATTTACTGTTTAACTGGGTTATTGGTTTGTTTTGTTTGTTTGTTTTGGTACAGTTTATTGTTTCTTTTGAGTCGTTGTTTTTGGGTTAAGTTTGGTTAGGTCATTTATTTACATACTTTTGTTAACTACATTAATCTTGTTTACCTGAACCAGTGGTAGGCTAACTGGCAGCTTGTATTGTTTTCATTTCTTTGCAACTTAGTTGCTGCGAATTTATGGTGGGTCCCCTTCTGAGTGTGTGTGTGTGTGTCGGGCACCCCTGAATTGTCCCTCCTGTTCCGTGTGTTTGTGAGTTACACAGGTGGTCCAGGTGCTCCTTCCCTGGGATTCCTCTCACTCACTGTTGACCTCCCCTCATCACCACCAGTAGGCCTCAGCCCTGATAGTGCTCCCCCTTCTGGTGTGAATGGGTTGTTTTAAGCAAATTAGTCTTGTTAAATAAAATTGTGCATTTTTAAAACAGAACCACGTCTCCATGCCACATTAATGACAAACCTGGCTGCCTTATAGCTAACTGTGCAATCTATTTCCTTGGGTGTAATTCCCGAGGTGGTGTTGTCGGACAATAGTACTAAGTATTCCCTCCATAAGTATTTTTCCTTTTTGTTTTGCTTCCTCCCCATTGCTCGCGCCACCACATTAGCATGACAACCTCAATCATACCAACCACTATCCTTTTTACACTGACTGCACCACAGATGCTGAGCATCACTGCTGAGACAATCTTTGGACCTTTTTTCCAGCTTTACTTAATAAGTCTCACAGAGATGTGAGGCAGTATAGAGGCAACTATTCTGTTTCGGTTTCTGACACATTAATGATTTGGATTAAGGTTTGATTTAATATCAGGCTTTTTTAGTGTACACAAGCCTGGAACTGCATAGAAAACATACAATATTTCATTTTTTTATTTATTTATTTTTTTACAATATCTAGAAACCATTGAGGCACACACAGGAGCTAGAGTTGTAGGTCAAAATGCAACCTGTAAAGCTTATCTCATAAATTTCTATATATTGGGGAGCAGTTCGTGTTTATAGTGGATGGCAGGGGAATATCAGAGAGGGAAATGTTTGTTGAGCAAGGTTTCCCATGAAAACAGACAGAAAGACTGACCCTTTGCTTTCAGCAGAGGCTTTCGATGCAGTCAGTATTTGATAAAGCCAGAGTAAGGGACATAAAAAGGTGTGGTGCGCCTCCGGCCATCACTGTGTTAGAGGTCAGAGTTCCTTTTTTATCACAAGGCTAAGGCTTTCCTGCTACAGCAGTTTGCCTCAAAGCTTAGAGGAAAGTCACACAGGTACTGAAGGATTGTCAGATACAAAGACTTTCTCACACACATGAATTTATACACAGATAGACATACTCAAGCACACAATCTGTTAAAGACACGGTGCTCAACACTTGACATTTCTTCTCCAACTCCAGGTTTTAGTCTAAAGTCTTTAATCTGAGCGTCGTCTTTCATCAATTAGACTGTGCGGACTGTCTAAAGACGTCCGCTGGGAACTCAAATCCATTAACTGTGAGACGCTGCTGCCCTGCAGCTGACTGTCGACCCCTGAAGTGTGGCCATCATCATTAAGACACCACCTTCATACATCCACCTCGAACCCCTAAAAATATGTTTCTGTGTGAATGAAACCACCAGCAGGGTTAAGAATCTATTTTCCAAAAAATATTCTGTCAGTGATGGAAGCAGAGTATTCTTTTTTTCAGGTTTCAGATAATATGGTCGAGGTCATTTAATTTTGTTCAGTTGAAACAGTCAGTTTAGACAATCAAGCACTGTATCATCATCTCCAGCTAATGGAAGCCATCATTTTAAAGGGTTGTAACAGGTCTTTAAATAGCATGAAGCTCCCAAAACTGGACTTTTAACCCTCACAAATTGTTAATGAATAATATAAGAGATGTTTGTATTGATGTTACCATTTCAATCTCACTTTTTTACTCCTTGCAGAAGTAGCGCTGCACTTTGGCTCCATCACTCAGGAGTTTGGAAAGAAAATGAAATCAATCAGAATTCTCTGGTCTAATTGTGATTCCTGTGTATTTTACAGTTAAAGTGTTCAGCAGTTCAGGAGACAGAGGGAATTACTGTGTATAAATGTTTGTAGTGCTAGAAACTGGTCCCATTTTCTCATTTGCTGTAATGTCTTTACACATCATCTCTCTGCTCTTGCCAAATGAAAAGCATGAGATTAAAAACAATCAAAATAAATAATAACTGCAATTTCATAGATGGTAATCTGACGACACAATGTGTGCTTGACCTACTAAGATCAGATTCCTACCAGACATAATGGATTAAGTGAGCAGGGATGTATAGATTTTTATAATCATATAAACCAGTGGTTACCATAAACCGTGTTGACTGCTGTTGATCTCCTTGTATGTTTCAAAGAGTCTCCAACTGACATGAGAAAGCTTCCAGTAAAAATAGATGTACAGTTTAGAACTCACCACTGACTGAGGCTACTATAACATTAGTTACCATTTTCTCGCCTTTGCTGTTTCTTGTTGTGGCTCTGATGCTGATTTTTGTTTTTTTGTGTCCAGAAGGCCAGAGCAGAAGATACAGAGAGATTATCTGTTTATGTGATAATATTACAGCTTTGTTTTGTTATATTTTGTTGTATTGATTCTGGTGTACACATGCAGGGTAAATGTAGAAGTCATGCATTTATTATTTGAACTGTACTGGACAGATTCCACTTAGCCTTTTTTGTTTGAATAAAAAAAAAAAGGACTAATGCATAATCATGACTAGCTCATTTAGCCATGTTGCCTCAGCAAAATTAAAGTTTATTTGTTGGAAAGACAGTGGGACATTGTGCAATAATTGGCTCTATCAAGGCTTCTGTTGCATATCACTCCCATTGTAAGCATTTTTATCTTTTTGTTCATTGCATGTCTCTAGCTTCTATGAAAAGACAACAACAATAACAAGCAAACAAGCAGGGTGAATTGGAATATGATGTTTCTAATTAAAAGTTAATTTATTCCCTGCTCACATGCTGTTTCATCTTATGTAACCACAGCTATCAAGCAATTAAAAGATAACCTTGCATTGGGGGGGGGTCAATATTTTCCCACTTATTCTCAAATAAAATGCACGCAAATAAACACAAATCATAAAAGTGCGAGGCGAGGCCACAGCGCTCCATGTTTTATTCATGCAGCTATAGCCTAAAGTAAATTTGTCCTATAGTTTCAGGGATGCTTTCAGTAAACACACAACCTGAGTACACATAGCATCTCTGACGTCGACGCTACAAATTATTCCAATGAGCATTTTAATGATGTGTGCTGTAAACATCATCTGTGTCCTGTAGAAACCTCACGAGTGCAAGTTTTTTTTTACAATAATTTGATGTCTTTAGCTCTCTGTGTGTACTTCTGTCTATAAAGGTAGGTCCCACCAGCCACCATTATCCCAACAACCGCCAATTGTCACTGAGCAGCAGCTGTGTTTGTACTTTGGAGGCACACCATTAAAATAGCTAAATAAAATTATAGAAATCGCCCCCAATAATCTCCAAGCTAGTGCTAGTAATAATTATTGATATCAAGTATTCATCACATAAATGAGTTATTTGAGGCTGTGTAACACATCTCATCAGACACTCACATGCACATTTCTGAACTTGGCCCACATGTGATCAAAAATCGGATACTTGAAGCTGGCGTTTTAAACTTTTTACAGTGCAGGGCCTGTATGACAAATGTAGAGTCTCATCCAGGGACCCAGGCTCATTAAAACATATTACTGCTCCTGTCATGTAGGACCCACGGGCATTAAGCCTTTGGCCCATTTTGGGTATGCATAGTTAAAGAAATCATGATTCATGTTGAGACAAGCCAGTAATCTTAATTACAACATTGTTTTCTCTTTCTGTGTGTGAGAGTGTGCGCACACATGGTACGCGCTCGTGTGTGTCTGTCTGTGCATACATATGATATGTATGTGTGTGTGTGTGTGTGTGTGTGTGTGTGTGTGTGGTAAGGTTGAAGCATCACTGATATACGAGCAGATTTGAAAAAGCTTCCACAAAAAGTAAGTAAACAAAATGATGTGTTTCAGCGTGTGTGTGTGTGTGTGTGTGTACTGGACAGCAGTACACTCAGTACTCAAATGTAAGTTTTCTTATAAAGAGGAAAAAAGATTTGAGAAAGAACGTATAAACCTTTAAATAAAGAATCCCTGTAGGCCAAAATAAATCATTTGTTCAGCATTGCTTGACTCAAACATTATGTTGCCAGTAGTAAAACAGTTGTTTTTTTTTTGTAACAAAGTGACACAACAAGTAATAAAATAAGAAAAATAATAGCATATACAACCTCAGATAAAGAATTTATATCAAGGTATTAGTCATATTTTATTTTATCTCTGAGGTTGCCGCCACATTTTGTACCTGTACTGTATACTGCCAAGCTTCATCTTGGGATAAGTAATTTTCCTGCACCAACAGTCACTTTGAAGAAGTTTGATGTAATGAGTTGAAATTCTGATCATGAGCTGCTCTGTTGTTGGGATGCTTGTCACAGTCACATCTCATCTCTGTCACAGTCTCATCTCATGGAGGGGAGATGGAACCACAACGATTTTTCAGTTTGATCTCTCTGAACTTTGTCCACTGTGTTTCAGGATGTCAAGCAGAAACCAGAAAAATCCAGAATTCTGTGAGTGAGGAGAGGCACACAGAGGTTTGTGTGGTTATTTTGCAGCAGTATGGTGTTGACTGCGCATGATTTAACCGAGGTAACCACAATGGATCATTTTGCATAATGGTGCATCACGTTTCAAATTAGAGGCTGCAGATGGAACACACATATGTTGTCCTGCTGCCTTCAGGGACAGGTGAGGGGTTTCATAGTTCAGGAGATACTGGTAAAATCAATTAACCCCTTCAACTCTTGAGTTGTTTTCACTCCCTTTATTTACAGGCTTATAGCACAGTCCTATAGACATGCCAGGTATTCTTTTCTCAGGATTTTGTGCTGGCTATACTGAGTAATTAAAATGTGACAATGTGAAAGGAGTCATTTATTTTTATGAAAAAAACAAACAAACAATATATTTTAGATGAAAAATCTTTATGTATGATTTTTAAATTTTAGTAGTGCAACAGGACATGAATGCATTTTGGATTCAGGTGTAAAAGTTAGTTTGTTAGTCTGTTTACTGACATTACAGTTACTTTAGCCTGTCACTCTCATTGGGCAGTTTAGGTTCCGACTGTGTGGGTTGTGTTCCAATTCATTTAAATAAATAGATTTGAATTTGCTTGAAAATGAAAAAAATGGACGTAGACATTAGATGAAACTATCTGTGCTGTGAAGATTCTGCTGATTTCAGTACGTGTGTGACGTCTGTGCTGTGCAGTGGTTTGGTTTGACTTGACTGACTGAAAGGCTCAGTACAGACTGCTATACTGACATTGTTGCTAAACATTCAGTGGCCACTTTATTAGGTACATACCATAAAGAGTACTTTTATGGTGTCCACAGTGTTCACTTTTTGCTGACACTGTCATAGAGATGGTGATTAAATTCTATGTTTAAGGTTGAAGTTAGTGGTGGTGTTGAACTGAGTGTTTCTAACATTCAGCCACCTTCAGACAAAAAGTTTGAAACCCCTCTGAATGGAATGCTGTCCAATAGAAGACCACCTTTAAGTGTGACCTCAATGAGGATTTACACATTTCTGAACATTCTAAACTTTAAAAAAGGTAGAATGTCTGGCAGAGCCGTTGTATTAAATAGATTGTAAAGCTGAATCCTCACAGTATAGTTTTAGTTGATGTCGTTCACTTGATGAGCTAGATTTGGTTTGCTGATGGAATCACCGAAACATCGAGAGAGTGACTTTGTGCTCAAAATAGTTACTTTGATGTTTATTCATGGGACATTTCCTGCCTCACCTCATCTGCATGGATCTCCCATTTATAATGCTCCTAACCAAAATGAAGCACATTTCAAGGTCAGAAGAATACCAATATAAAGTAACACTGCATGTGCTCCACTCCCCTTGTCTCTCTTTCTGATGCACTCTATTCCACTCAATCATTGGCTCGTCTTAATTTGCTTGTCTCCGTCTCCTTGAATTGTTCTTCTGTCTCTTTCTTTACTGAACTCTCTTCACTCTTTCTGTTCATCTATACTGTATTTATTTCTCTCTCTATCCCCTTATTCTATCTGACTCATTGTTTTATTCTTCAAATTTACGCTCAATATTTCTTTATCTGCCTCTTTTTTCCCTTTCTCTCTCCCGGTGTTATCCGCCAGTCTCCCCTGACGCAGCGAAATTAATTAGAACTCATCCCATTAACTCAGGCCCAGCCTATGCAGGAACAAACCGAGGTGTGTGTGTGTGTGTGTGTCAACTCAGTAAGAAATGCTGTAAGAACACAATGTACTGACCTGAGCTCGACTCCATCCCCCTCAGGCACCGACAGCCCACCGGGACAAACAGCAGTGGGACTGGAGAGAGATTTGTAAAACAATGAGAAGATGAAGAGGAAAGAGAGAACGAATGTGGAAAATGTGTGTGAAGGCAGAGAGGGAAAGATGTAGGAAGTGAAAATGACATGAGAGGTCAGGAAGAAGTCAGCTTAAAAGAACAGTAAGTAGCAAAACAATGTTATTAGGAGTTTATACTGTAGAGGGAGTACACATAGGTAGTTATCATGACTGGCGAGTGACACAAAGCCAAACTAAATCAACAGAAAACACAAAAAGGTGCCGAAGTGTTTGATTGACAGTGACTTACAGGTGCCTTCTGGGCACTGAAGTGAATAATGGACAAATAAATAAGAATAAGAGAAGAAAATAGAAGGAAACTTCAACTGTTAGATAATATAAGAGAGAAATCGTGGATTTAAGGTAATATAGAGAATTGGATCAGCCATGAGAGAACATGTCACTTCTGAATCTGTAATGCTTACCTCATCATGCACTTAGTAGGTTTGAACATGAAATTAAGCAATAAAGCCATCACAAATTATTAAGTAATCATGCTATTCTGCCACTCCTTTTAAATGAAATCTATTGGTATGCACTGTTATGACTACTACTTGTTTCAGTGGAATGTGAACATTTTAAGAAAAGCCTGAAACATTTGGCTAATGTTTGTCTGTTTCCCTGTTCAAAGCTAGATATTGTGGATGGTAAACAAAATAGAAAAAACAAAGAAGAAAATGAGTTTTAAAAAAAAAAAAAAAAAAAATGCAGTGACCTATGACAGACAGGCAGAGAAAGAATTAGTCAAGCTTTTCTCTTATACCTTCTAATTTATTTGCTAAAAAAAGAGGACAGAGGGAAATGGTATAAGAGAGATGAGCATCGGGCTGCGTAATGAGAACAACGCATCATCATCAGCTCACCTCACATCACTTCCCTCTGCCACCTGAGGACACGACACACACACGCACACACCATCTGTTCCACTGCCCGATATCAGCGCTCTGCTCTGGGTCCAGCTCCACCCCTGAGCGCACACACACACACACACACACACACACACACACACACACACATCCAGCTAACCCTTGGTTCGGTGTGAACCCTAACCCAGCTCACTGACAGTTGGTGTTTGTCTATTAGGGGTGGAATAGGAGGCTCACCCCATGAAATATTGATTGCTGCCAAAATCTGCAGGGAAAGCAGTAAAAAATTTGTAAGCCTGGTCTTATGTATTTTTGTGTTCACTAACTTTTCTTTAAATGTATTAAATCATTAACCAGTAGCTAACCCTCCCTTGTTTAACCTCTCAAGTTGCCTCAATATTCAAGGACACTTCAAGAACTGACTTTTTCTTTGTCTTATTTTTTAATGTGTGTATGTCCTCTTTCTTTTGCTCACAGGTACAATGTTACCATGTTCACCGTTGGTACATTTGGTACCAATGGTACAGATTACATTTGGTAATTAGCTCCAATCACATATCCTAGTTGAGAGGCTGACAGGAATGTTGTACAGCAAATTACTGGACAAAAACATTTCTGATGGTTAGATGATGAAAAGACAAGGGACCACAAGAGTTATTAGAATTCAGCAACTGGGGATCAGGACTGTTTGTATCACGTTTACCAAGGCAAATCCAACAGTTGTAGAGAAATAAAACAAAAAATAAATGAAAATGATCAGCTATCATCAAACGCATCAACCATGATGGCACCAAAGTCATCAGGATATGTTGACTTTGACCTGCTGTCATCACATCATGAAACATTGATGTCAAACAGGTGAAGGAAGTGCTTAATGGCACTTCAGCAGGGTGGATACATGGAAATACAGCAGTATCTGTTAATAAATGTGTAAATCAACTTAAAATGAAATTCAAATACTGAAAATTGAAAATGAGTTTTAATCATCTGCCCTCCTCACTTACTCACTGTCCTCTTAGCTCACAACAATATGCCAATCACACATGGTGTGTGTGTTTATAGCCTGACTTCAAGGACACAAAGTCAGTTGATCCTATTGACAGTCTCAGAGAGAGAAAGACATGAAGAAGGGCGATGCAGCAGGGTTAATGGCTGATTCATCTCGTCTTTGAAGTGTTCTTCATGCAGTTCATATGAAGACTCTTCTCTCAGATGAAAGTGGAGTTGAGCTTGAGAGGAAAGTGGAAAGTGAAGTTAAGAGGTGGTAGGGTGTTTTGATGGAGACATCTACTGTATTTGACAGGGTCATAGTTCCTCCTCCTTATTTTCCATCTGTGGCCTGTCAGATTGCCTTAATTTCCTGTCTGCCTGTTTACCTGACTCACCTGTGTGCAGGTTATTTACTCTGCTACACAAATTTTATGACAGACTGGGCACAAAAAAAGAGTTTGTAGAGTGATTTTGTCTCCCGCATAAACACAGCCTGTCTGTCTCACTGCCTGTCTGTGTGTAGCTCTGCCATCCTGTTTAACTCTCTGCGATGACCGGCCCATTTTAAAATGCCAGCCGACCCTGCGTGCCAAAGAGAAACATTACACAGCTGCTCCCTGCCATGCTGGCAGACATCACCCACGCTCAGGTTTTAATTTCTCTGCTAGATACCGCAGGCATCAGAGTGCGCATTTGTTTGTGTGTGTGTGTGTGTGAGAGAGAGAGAGACATAGAGAAACCATGTGTTTGTTTTTTAAACCAGCAAAAATCTGCCAACCACCCACAAGGTCCTAAGAGGCTTCAGTCACAAATAAAACTACGATTAAACATGCATCTATTGTGTCAAGCTGAGGATTTCAACACAGATGTAAATAAGGCATTAACAAGGATCTGTGATCAGATTGGATTCAGAAAAATGTCACTTCAAACCCTCGTCAAAATATACTTAGCATGCTCTGAATCAATTAAACGTGAGGCGGTTGATGATGTTTTTGTCATATTAAGTGCAGTTGCAGCCTGTTTCCAAACCTGAGACCAACCTGAACAGGTGGCAGGCATCTAGAAGAGAAACATACAACTGCATATTTATTTGAGTATTCATTATTTAGTTAGGAAGATTGTACCAATCTCAACTTTTGAGCCAACACAACAAGAAGTTCTACAATAGTTGATCAGGTGCCATGTTTGTGTAGAACACATTCATATGAGTAAGTCCTTGGGCATTTACACTAGACGTTGGGAATCTGTTATAAATATTTTTTTAATTAATTTAATTTAAATTAAAGTTCACTTCCTCAGCTTTTGACCACATGGCACAGCGTTCCTAATCCCTGAAAAAAGGGATATCATCAAAATGATTTTGTGTTTGAGATCATCAGTTGTGTTGTTTAGAGGAAGTGTTGGCATACAACCACACTCTTGATCTTGTTCTCTCATATGGCATTGAAATTGATCATCTAATAGTCTTTCCACAGAACCCTCTTCTGTCTGACCATTTTTTAATAACCTTTGAGTTCATATTACTGGACTATAAGCCTTTTTGCAGAAACTCCTACAGCAGATGTTTATCTGATAGTGCTGTAGCCAAATTTAAGGAAGTGATTCCTTCAGTATTGAATTCAATGCCATGCAATGTTAAATGAGGACTTGTCTGCTTCCTTTAGCCCCTCACAAATAGATCATCTTGTTGATAGTACTACAGGCTCATTACGAACAACTCTAGACTCTATTGCACCTCTGAAAAATAAGACAATTAAACAAAGGAGATTAGCACCATGGTATAGCTAGCAGACTCGTAACTTAAAGCAAGAGGCACGAAAATCTCACCCAAATGGTGTGCTACTAAACTGGAAGAATCTCGTCTAGCCTGGCAAAATAATCTTGAAACATACAGGAAGGCTCTCCGTAATGCCAGAGCAGCCTATTACTCTTCATTAATAGAGGAAAATAAAAACAACCCCAGGTTTCTCTTTATTAGAGAGACAAAACTATTAGAGACAAAATTCATCACCTCTTGCCCTCAACAGGCACTGATCTGCATTCTTACACAGCAAGTTTGGAAACAGCTGTAAAACCTGATATATATTTAGACTGTTTTTTCCCATCAACATTCATCAAATAACTTCAATAATTTCTTCATCTAAGCCAGGGGTCCCCAAACTTTTTTCGGTGGGGGCCACATCAACTTGCCTTTCTGTGATGGGGGACCGTGGTCAATCTATAACAGGAAATGATATGGACCAAAGTGACAACCAGTATTATTGTGGAGATTATAATGATCATTTGTTGCAGCTGCCCTTCGCTTGATCTTGGCATAGCGAGTGTCATAGTGTCAGCGAATGTTAAATTCTTTGAGCAGCGCCACTGTATCTTTAAATTAGACAAACTGCCTTTTCCTTGCACTGTCTCTCTCTATTGTCCCTCCCTCCCAAGACCACAGACTCCTTTGATTGGCTAGAATACGTCATAGGAACCGTCCACTGATTGGTTGAAAAAGAAAGTATTCTGCCTAGTAACGTTTTTCCATTCGTCGACTGCGTATGCAGTCTGCCGAACATCTATTTTTCGATTGGTCTTTTACGCGGTGGCGTCGTGTCGGACAGACACAAACCACACATCTCCGTTCTCAGCGGAATCTCAGGAAAACAGCGCATTTCTCTATCATAAACCGTTTTGGAGATATTCACAGATATGTAAAACTTAAGACTTTTAGGCGGATCAGCCCAATCCGTCCCCAGAGGGTTAAAAACTCTGCACTCCGAATCTATTTTCCATTTCCTCAACAGTTTCGACATTTTGTTGTCTGGCTTTCTTCCGTTAGCTCGCCTTGCCCGCGCGCACTTGATGCACGGGCAAAGTCACGTCAGAATATACCATTGTGTGAGGGGGTGAAAATTAGCACTACTGTAAATAGTTCATAAATAAGGTACATTTTAATTAGAATGCCAACCTTAATCATTAAGTGTGGATATTTTATAATAGAAAAATGCAATTTAAAAAAAATAGGCCATGTTTAGAGGGATTGTTTGGGATTGTTAAGTGGGCCACTCCAATTGTTTAGGCGGGCCGGATGTGGTCCGGGGGCCGTAGTTTGGGTACCCCTGATCTAAGCCGTCAACCTGTCTCTTAGACCCCATCCCAACCAGGCTGCTCAAGGATGTTTTACCTCTAGTTAGTCCTTCTTTATTGGATATGATTAATCTGTCTTTATTATCAGAATATGTACCACAGTCCTTTAAGGTAGCTGTAATTAAACCTCTTCTTAAAAAGCCCACTCTAGATCCAGAGGTTTTAGCCAATTACAGACCGATATTAAACCTTCCCTTTCTCTCTAAGATACTTGAGAAAGCTGTAGCTAATTAGCTGTGTGACTTTCTCTATAAGAACAGTTTATTTGAGGATTTTCAGTCAGGATTTAGAGTGCATCATAGCACAGAGACTGCACTAGTCAAAGTTACAAATGACCTCCTAATGGCATCAGACAAAGGACTCATCTCTGTACTTGTCCTGTTAGATCTTAGTGCTGCATTTGACACCACTGACCATCAAATTCTTTTACAGAGACTGGAACATCAAACTGGCATCAAAGGAACCGCCCTAAGCTGGTTTAAGTCGTATTTCTTAGATTGATCTCAGTTTGTTCACATCAATGATGAATCTTTCATGCATACCAAAGTTTGTCATGGAGTTCCACAAGGTTCTGTACTAGGATCACTTCTATTCAGTTTTTATATGCTTCCTTTAGAGAACATTATTAGGAATCACTCCATTAATTTTCATTGTTATGCCGATGACACCCAATTATATTTATCGATCAAGCCCGATGAAACCAATCAGTTAACTAAACTCCAAGCATGCCTTAAGGATATAAAAAGTTGGATGACCTACAATTTTCTGATGTTAAATTCAGACAAAACTGAAGTTCTTGTAATTGGACCCAAACACCTCAGTTACTTTAGATGGGATCACCCTGGCCTCCAGCTCCACTGTAAAGAATCTTGGAGATGTTTTTGATCAGGATTTGTCCTTTAATGTCCACATAAAACAAATTTCGAGGACTGCATTCTTTCACTTACGTAACATCGGCAAAATCAGACGCATTGTATCTCAAGCAGATGCAGAAAAACTAGTCCACGCATTTGTTACTTCTAGGCTGGACTATTGTAACTCTTTGTTATCAGGCTGCTCCAATAAGTCTCTTAGGACTTTGCAGGTAATTCAGAATGCTGCTGCACATGTTCTGACAGGAACCAAGATCAGAGATCACATCTCTCCCATTTTGGCTTCCTTGCATTGGCTACCTGTTAAATCTAGAATCAAATTTAAAATTCTTCTCCTTACATACAAAGCTCTTCATGGTCAGGCACCATCATATCTAAAAGAGCTCATAGTACCTTACTACCCCTCTAGAACACTGCGCTCTCAGAATGCTGGGTTCCTTGTGGTTCCTATGGTCTCCAAAGTAGATTGGGAGCCACAGCTTTCAGCTATCAGGCTCCTCTTCTGTGGAACAAACTACCATTTTGGATTCGGGAGGCAGACATGGTCAACACTTTTAAGAGTAGACTTAACTTTTCTTTTTGATAGAGACTGAGAGGGCAGTGAGACTGCGACAACTTGAGCTTGAGGCTTTGGACACAGGGAGTGCCCCTAGCGGCTCAGGTATGTCACCACATTCCACCACTTCCACCAGTTCACCTAATCTAGTGTTTGACATTAGTAAGCATGTGGCTTTGGTACCTGTATTTCGGGATAATGAAGTTGACTCCTATTTCAATGTGTTCGAGAGGATAGCGGCCGCTTTACAATGGCCACCTGAAATATGAACACTTCTGCTTCAATGTAAAATGCGTGGTAAAGCTCAGGATGCTATAGCCGCACTACCTGTTGAAGATAGCTTAGATTATGAAACTGTCAAGACGGCTATCTTACGTGCATATGAACTTGTGCCTGAAGCATATCGACAGAAGTTTCAAGGTCACAAGAAAACTCCTGCTCAGACCTATGTTGCGTTTGCCCGTGAAAAGGGAACTCTATTTGATAAATGGTGTGCCACGTGTAAAGTTAATGCATTGAGAGAGCTGATCCTGTTAGAGGACTTTAAGAAGTGTTTGTCTGAGCGTATTGTTGTGTATCTGAATGAACAGAAAGTGAGTACACTGTCTGCTGCTGCTGTGCTGGCTGATGAGTATGTGTTAACCCATAAATCAGCTTTTTCTCCAGTCTCTGCTGTCTCATGTCCCTCCTCTCCTCACAGACCCCATAATCCACATGGGCTGAAAGAGGAAAGGGAATGTTATTACTGTCACCAGGTCGACCATGTCATTGCAAATTGCGTGACATTAAAATGCAGAGAGCAGTCCTCATGCTCTTCTCAAGCAAAAGGGGTAGGGCTGATTAAAGCAGATCGTGGTGTGAACACTGACTCATCTGATCAGGAAATTGATGACTGTTTTAAGCCATTTGTATTTGATGCCTTTGTGTCACTGACTGGTGAGTCCGCTGGTAAACACCCCATATGGGCTTTGAGAGATACGGCGTGCTCCCAATCTGTTATGTTGGCGTCAGCTCTGCCTTTTTCTGATAACTCGGCTTCAGTTCTTAGAGGAGTTGAAATGGGTTACGTGCCACGGCCAGTGCACCGCGTCCATATTCAGTCCTCCCTTGTTATTGGATTCCTCCCAGTAGCGGTTTGTACTGAACTGCCAATCCCCGGTATCGTACTCCTGATGGAGAACGATATCGCAGGAGGTAAGGTAACTCCCACACTACAAGTCCTAGATCAACCCCAGTGTGATGGGATCTCCCATCAGGTCAGACACCCCCAAATGTATTTCCGGCTTGCGCTGTAACTCGTGCTCGCTCCCGTGAAATTGGCTCAGATGACAGTGAAGTTTCATTGTCTGACAGTTTTTTCATGTCAGCTTTTTCAGGTGACAAAGAGAAGAAGAAAGAGGCTGAGAGTTTTGCGTTGCCTGTTCAGAATGAGTCTGCTGAGCAAGCGCCCCCGACTGGCCCGGAACTGCCGTTAGCTGGAGGTGCGGCATTTCCAGCCAACCGAGAGCGCTTGAGCCAGATGCAGAAAGCAGACCCGACACTGCGAGAGTGCTTTGCCAAGGTGGTGAGTAACAACAAAGCAAGGGATGAAAAAGTAGCATATATTATGGATGGTGAGATACTGCTACGCAAATGGTCTTCCTTTGCAACTGGTGATTCTGATTGTGATTCTGTTTACCAGATAGTCCTTCCTGCAGGATGCCGCCAACATGTGATGTCAGTGGCTCATGAAAGTAAGTGGGCAGGACATTTGGGCATAACCAAAACATATCAAGCCATCCTCCGATACTTCTATTGGCCAGGTCTAAAGTCTGATATTGCTAAACATTGCCGTGCTGGCCATGTGTGTCAGGTTGTCGGGAAACCTAACCAGGTTGTCCCTCCTGCGCCATTACGTCCCATTCCTGTGATAGCAGAGCCATTCGAGCGAGTGATTATTGACTGTGTTGGCCCTCTACCTCGAACTAAAAGTGGAAATCAGTATTTGTTAACTATTATGTGCGCTGCCACTCGTTACCCAGAGGCTATTCCACTCCGTTCGATTACCGCTAGGGCCGTAGTGAAAGCTTTACTGAAGTTTTTTTCTACTTTTGGATTACCGCGACTGATCCAGACAGACCAGGGCTCTAATTTTAAGTCTGGTCTTTTCAGACAGGTACTCAAGAGCTTAAGTGTGCATCACATCATGTCTTCCGCATACCACCCCCAATCGCAAGGAGCTTTAGAGCACTGGCATCAGACGCTAAAGTCGATGCTCAGGAAGTAATGTGTTGAGAATGAAAAACAGTGGGACGAGGGAGTCCCCTTTGTCTTGTTTGCCGCTTGTGACGCCGTGCAGGAATCGATTGGTTTTAGTTCTGCACAGCTTGTTTTTGGCCACACACCCAGTGGGCCGCTTAAGTCACTGCACGACCAGTTTTTATCATGTGAGTCTGCGCCCAAAAAGTACGCGTTAGACTACGTCACCCAGTTCCGTAAGCGCCTTGAACAAGTTAACGGCTTTGCTAAAGCCACCCTTAGTGACTCACAATCGGCCATGAAGTGCTATTACGATCGTTCCGCTGTATCTCGCAGTTTTGAGGTAGGTGATAAAGTTTTGGTGCTGCTGCCCATCACCAGATCCGCAGCTAAATTCTCTGGTCCGTATGTCGTTAAAAAGCGTCTTAGCGACACTGATTATGTACTCTATACTCCGGACAGAAGGCGTAAGGCTAGAGTCTGTCACAGAGAGGGGAGGATGGTGTTGATCATCCTGTTGCTTACTTTTTCTGCAAGTTCACCCGACACCAGGCAAATTATTCCACCATTGAGAAGGAAACCCTTGCTCTGTTGTTAGCACTACAGCACTTTGAGGTTTATGTTGGGTCTACTTCTCTACCTGTTATAGTGTTCACTGATCATAATCCACTTGTTTTTCTGTCTCCCATGTTTAATCACAACCAGCGACTCATGCGATGGGCACTGTTGGTACAAGACTTCAACCTTGACATCCGACATAAAAAAAAAAAAAAGTTAGCTGATGCTTTATCTAGGCTGTAGATTGTAGCTAGGTGTTACATATGTAATCTTAATGTCAAGCCGCAAGGGCTTGTAAATTAAGTGCTAGCCGCTGGCTACGTTTAGCATGTTTAATTGTGTTTCCAGGAGTGATTCTGCCGGTTAGGCAAAATCAGCTGTGTGATCTCCTGTCGAGGATTGGTCCTTTTTGGAGTTAGGACCGCCCACTTCCTGGTTGCTGTACCCTGGCGTCTGTGTGGCTGAGATTCGTCCAATTGGGATTATTCAATCGATCCCAGCTGCACTTTAAATAGTGCGTGTGTCCGCAGTTCAGGGGCGGCTGTGATACTGTGAACAGTGCGCCTCGCTTTTGGTTGCTATAATTTGTTGTCATTTTGTGTATTGGTTATTAGTTCCTGGAGTTTTTTTGTTATATTACTTTGTGTATGCGCTCCTCATTGGTTATTTAAACTCCTGACGTTAACCTGAACCAGTTGTCACTTTCCACTTCATTTCCTATCCTTATCTTATGTTACTGCTCACCAAAACGAGCCAGGTCGTAACAATAGAGCTTATAGTTAGGGCTGGCTCAGTCCATCATTACTTTAAGACATGAAGGTCAGTCAGTCCAGAACATTTCAACAACTATGAATGTGTCTCATGTGCAGTCACAAAAACCATCAAACACTCTTATGAAACTTTCTCTGCCCCAGGAAGACCAAGAGTTAGCTCTGTTTCATTACAGTTAGAAGCCTCAGAAGTCACCAACACCTCAGAACAGAGCCCACATAAATGCTTCACACAGTTCAACATCTCAACATCAGCTGTTCAGAGGAGACTGTGTGAATTATTAGACCAGTGGAAAACGAAGGTGAACAAGATAGTATCTGCATGTGTGGATCCCACTATGAAGCATAGAGGATGGTGTGGGGGTGTTTTGATACTGTTGGCAATTAATTTAAAATTGGAGGCACACTTAACCGGCCTGGCTATCACAGTCTATCCCATCTGATTTGAGCTTAGTGGGATTTTTTTTTTAACAGGACATGATTATGAACCAAAAAAATAGTCAACAAAGTCTAAAAATCAAAAGCCATCCTCGTTTAACACAGGATGCCAACCATTGCCTTTGAGGTGAAAGACCTGTGCACGATCCATTCATTTGCCATGATCTAAATGGACTGTATTGTTCATAGTACATCACTTGAACTTCTAAAGGCTTTGTGGTTGCTATTTAACAGACTGAATCTTTGTTTCTCCTTGTATGGCTGTAGATATGCAAATCTTGCAAAGCAAGAATATTTTGAATAACACAGAACACATACACATATCTCAAGATTTTTACAGGGTTATCATCTAGCCATGACCATATTGATAAGTCAACTAAAACCCTGAGATGTATATTCACATGAGTTTTAGAGCCCTTCTCATTCAGAGTAGAATGATTTAAAGTATCAGTAGAGAGATGTATTACCAACACATCAATGTGAAGTTTTAGTCTAAAAGGTGGCTTTGTTAAGAACTTATTTAATTACACACACGCACAAAAAAATCTATTAAATGTGTTCTTAATGAGCTACTATTTTCTCTCTGAATTCCCTTGTATAGAGAAGCAGGTGTAGTTGGTTTTTCATTAATACACTGTGTGCAGGAACACAATTAACTGGCACATACTCACATAGCAGCTGTTACTCGAGCCCTTGCATTTAATTGTGTGATGATGTGTGTGAGGAAAACTGTAAGTATTTGGACTTACATTTGCATGTCATTTTGTGTTATTTCCAAACAGTGAAAAAATAAGAGGTTTACACTGGGAGGAGGTGAGGAAAAGATGAGGAAGCAAAATGAGATGTGAAGAAAGAAGGTGTAAGATAAAAGAGGAGGAAATTGCAGGATCCAAACAAGAAAAGGGAATCAAAACAAAGGATGGTAGTAGTTGAGTAAGTGGATGAAAAGAAGATAACAAGAGAGATCAGGGCAGAAACAGAAGTGCAAGACAAGAAGGGCAGAAGGGAATAAGAGATGGAAGAATGAAGGATGCATCACAATAAACAAACAGAGGTGGAAGTGGAGGGAACAGGGGCCACAAGAGGAGGAAGGAGGGATAGTCAAGAAGAAAAAAAAAACAAGCGAGAGGGAGAGATAGTGAGCTTCCACGGCAGGTAAACAGAGAGATGGAGGGGAAGGGAGGAGAAGAGATAGTAGACATCCTCCAGCAGGACTAAAAAGTTATAATGAGACAGTTGAGAAGGGAAGCCGGAGACGGTGTTGAGGGATGGAGAGAATAAGGAAAGATAGTGTCTCTCTCTTTCTGTCTGGTGACTTGGAATGTTAACTACATCGGCTCCTTAAGGACCCAAACACAGGTAACTTTGAGTAAACACAGTTAAGGAGGAACGAGGAGAACAGAGATGAAGTGAGTGAATGAATGAGAATGCAGCAGAGAAACAACATGCCGTCTGTCAGCTTAATTTCCTCTTCACTTTCTTTCACTCTGTTTTTCTTTTGCCGTGCTTTCTCAGCTTCACTCACATTTTCCCACCCTATCTTTCTCCCTCTCAACCGGTGGGTGGCGTATGTGGATGGAGGAGTAGGTTGGCAGCCCTATGGTGCTGACAGCTCCTGATAGAGCTGTTCTAATGGGAGCAGATGATGATTGACGGCCATGCAGCGAGCTGACAGCACATAAAGGTCACATTAGCTCCCACTGCGATAAATAGAGAAAAGATGGAAAGAGGCAGGGAGAGAGAAGCTGAGAAGGAAAAGGAGTAAAGACAGACACTCAGGCACACAGACGAAAATGTCAGAAATCTGGCAAGATGGGGGGGGGAATAAAAATAGAAAGGCCAAACAGAGGTAGAAAGAAAAAAAAAAAGTTAAACCAATCAGAAAAGTCTGCAAGCACAAAGATTCAAAACAATAACTGCAACCGAGAATTAGTCTCTGTTTCATCTTGTTGTCAGAGAGTATCTGTTGCTAACATGCAGATTGTTGTCATAGTAACCACCTGTCAGCCAGGAATGACTTCAGTCCAACACCTGTGCACTTGACCTCCAACACCAGAGCAAAACTGTTGGCCTTCATTCTATATGACAATGTTCAGTATTAAGATTTATTCTGATTTGTTTGTTACTACTTCAACTCATGGATTCAAGTGTGTTTTTAAAAAGTGCACTATTATGCAAAGCAAACAACATAATGAACAACAATAACCTTCATTAGTGCCTCGTTATCTACTACCTTAACTGCAAACATTTGCCATTGGTATCATGCAAGTCATGGCGTAAAATTCTGTGAACCTAAAACATTTGGGATGTGGAGGACAGTGTGTTATAAACGCTGTATCTTCAGCAGGGTGAAAGGCCTACACACCCACAGTCTGCCCACACACACGTTTTCACTTACTAATTAGAGCAGTTCTCAGGACTGTGTGGGCGTGTACAAACTCTGCTTGACTGACATCTGCTGTTAGTTTTATTGTGTGTGTCTATTAGTGTTGGACCAGTCTTTATCACTCTTCAAGTTATTGTTATATTGTCTTATGTGTTTTTTTGCCTGGATTTCAGAAATTAGTAGTTTAAATCATAAATAACAGTGCTAAATCATAAAGAACCAAATGTGTGATATTAAGCAAATATCCTATTAAAAGTCCCTGATCCCTGGTGGTAAGATTAAATGTGTCGCTTGTATTCTGCTTGTCCGCTGTTAGCGTACAAGCTAATATTTCTTCCTTTCTTACAGTAGCTTTCTCCATGAAGACGTTTTATGGCTCGTCACAAAAGAAACACATGTTGCTTTGAAAACTGCCAATTAAAGTGCTAATTTCTAGACATTTAAAGCTAACAGAACTAATTCCAATAATTCCTTGTTTTCAGTGACTTAGTTTTTATGATTGACTTTATAGAGAAACGTCTTTTTCCCAACCTGTTTGTTATATTGTAACCTTGACTCTCACACACATACTGCACCAAATCATTTTCTCCTTCTATACCTCCCTCCTTCCATATTTCTTCACTCCTATTTTACCCTTCTCATACATTCATACATATTGTATACTCCCGTTATTCCTGCCCCAAACTACATGCAGCCTGACAGTCCCCCTATAACAGCATCCTGACATTTCCTGATGGATATGGAGACAGTCATGAGAGCCTCTGCTTCCTCCTCCTGCTGTATCTCACCTCCCTCCTGTTTCTCCCCTTTCTCCCCTCATGCTCCCTTGTGTGCTGTGTGAGGAGAGAGACACAGATGGAGAGAGAGAGAGAGAGAGAGAGAGAGAGAGAGAGAGAGAGAGAGAGAGATGATGTGTGTGTCTGTGTGTGTAAATAGAGAGGATGGATATGTGTTTGTTCAGTGTGTGTGATGTGTTTGTGTGCATTGCTATCTCTCTGCAGACTGTTTATACTAGCCTGGAGTTTTGGTTTTTAACCGTATGGCTAGTGTTGTGTCCCACCAGCCACACACACACACACACACACACACACACACACACACACACACACACACACACACACGAGACCAAACATCTCATTAATGCTAGCAGGATGTGGTGTGTGTGTGCTCACGGTTGTGTTCAGGGCAGAGAGAGGCAGTAAGTGCACTTGCTGTGGTCATTTGTGCGTGTGTGTGTGTGTGTCACTGGCCAGATGGCTGTGAAAGCTGCAGCATCATTTTAGAACAAAGACGATCAACTTTTGCAGGGTGATGATGTGTGTGTGTGTGTGTGACCTACAACATGAATCTTTCAGACTCATGTTGTAGGTCATCACTTTAAAAAGGCTATATCGATGAGAAATGATGTTACAATTAAATCCTGCAATCAGACAGAGTGTTAACATGTCAACAGTTTAGTCAGATTATTTTAATCCAATTGATGTAAAATTAAAGTGAGCACTAAAATGTTGGTAATAATCTCTCATTACACAACAGTGCCAAATGTGGTCAGACTTTGAAGGTGAGTTAAAACAAATTCTATCATTAGTTTATTTATATGTTTAAACCTGTATGAGTGTATGACAGCTCCATTAGCAGCAGCATTCGTAGCAGTTGTTAGCGAAACAATTCATCGATTTATTGGTCGGTAATTGTGTAACTTGTTTAAAAAGCCACATCATTCTCATGTTGCAGCTTATGTGTGAATATTTGACTTGTTTGAATTGGCTCATTACCGGTTGGTAAGCCATTGGAAATAATGTGTTTGAGAGCACAGTGGTGCCATTGTTGTGTTGTGTCTGCAAGGCCCTTCAACTCCAAAGACACTGAATTTGACAATTTCTTTAATGTAACTCAAAAGCATTTTCCCAGGTCTTCAGAACTCCACACCTCTTTGGCATTTGGCTGCTATCCTTTGGGAGGCCCCTACTTCCCTTCTTCAACACTTCCTCTTTTCCTTAGATATTCACACAGTCCATCTGTGTCCACACTTGCTTTCATACATTTCCATATTCACACTTAAACATGCTCATCGCTCTCTGTATAGGGTTTCTTCTTTGCAGCATGTTTTTGTGGTATGTTGTGTGTGAAAAACAAACTTCACACAGGATGTTTGTAATACAGATTTTCTGTCCTCCAGTCCATTCTGAGATAACCCTGATGACATCATTTGGAGCTTTAGAAAGCTCCCTTCAGAGCCACCGAAGACATTAAAGTCTGTATTTTGAAGTCCTCTCCATTCAAAAGTTTTATTTATAGTTGCTAAATTTTGATGTTTGACCTTCACTGTGCAGAATGATGTCTGTGAGTTTTCACCTGCATCTGTTGAAGGAAGAATGTTTTTCAGAATGTGTTCACCTTAAATCTCGCCTAAGAAGTGCACAGTTCAGCAAGGTATTTTTTAAATAGTTGGAACCAATCATGACTGAGTATGCAACTCGATGCACATCCTCTGAGCACAGACTTTTCACTGAAGAGTGAGCTGTATCATGATGAATGAATCAGTAAAAAAAACAGTAGAATGTCCCCACAGGCAGAGCACTACATATGCATGCATGCACACTCAAATGAAGTAATGACATAGCATCCCCTTTATGGAGCATTTTTCATCTTCACAGCTTAATTTCTAAATTAAGTTGAAATAAAATGTGATGAATGCATCCCCATTGTTCCATATGTTAGGTCACTTTAACTAATTTATAGAGATAAAATAACCTGATCTTGCAAATTACAGATAATGAAGTAAAAAGGAGGAAGGTTGAATGAAAGAGAGAGAAAGAACAAACATGTGTTTTAAAGTGTTAAAAAAAATGACACTACATCCTGTCTGTCTCTCCATTGCCCCACATCTTTCACCTAATCCAATGCTTACCCGTACTTCCTTGCTCATGTGTGTACATATGTATAGATTTTGTATATAAGCCACTGGCCATGTGGCTGCATAGTTACATGGCTCCTGGGACAGCTGATGCATAGCACAGCATTATCATAAATAGTGATGAAAATGAACAGTGAGATCCTCTGTCAGAGATCCTAAATCTAACAAACTGTCTGTTTGTGTGGTAACGGGAGATAAAGTGTAATGCATTAGCTTTTCCTCTGCTTGTTGTGGAGGTTTGTTGTTTCTTCGTGCATGTTCTCTGCTGTTGTTTTAGGTTTGAATTTAAGGACATTTTGTTTGAATCTCATCTCTTTGATTCTTGACTTAGATAGCTAAGGTTGAGACTTAAATAAGCATTCAGACCTCATAAAAGTAGAAATCAACACAAACAAAAAGAGACGTGCATGCCTTTACCCATGCCTGCCTTCTCTATGCTTTTCCTTTAATTCCATGTATTTGTGTGATGCTGGACAGTTGGAGTTCAACAGGAGGCCACAGACTACCACTCATAGCTCCCAGCTTGTTTCTGCAGCTATAGCACCTCTCAAGGCAGGACCAACTCCTGGCATCCTGTGACCAGTCAGTGATCTGTGTTAAGATATAGTCAGTGTTAAGTTTGAGGGCTCCCTCCACTAGGTTGCTCTACACTAGTGGTGGTGGAACCTTATCTTCCAGATATGCAGGGTGAGGTACCTAAGAGTTGATTGATGGCCATCATTTAGCATGTCCTGCAGTTGTTGTTGGATAGTGGCAAATGTGTATCAAAGTTGAAAGTGTATGTCTGCACCTATAATGTGCAGCATCACTGCACTCAGAATGTGTTCACATCATGGCCAGACCTAAAATGAGTACTAAAATGGGATTCTTTGTGCACGTTTACTCGCTATAACTGTGACTCAGGCTCTCCATACTGTGGCAAAGGCTGATCTGTCAACAGCTTCCATGAATGAAGAATGAAACAGAACGGGAGTTCCAGATGTAACTGTAATTCTTTGAATTCTGGATGACTGCCAGAGCTGTCTGTGATTCGAATTCTGGGCAAGAAGATTCCGTAGGAACAGACTGTGCGATCACGTGGGGGGTTTTATATTGAGGTGTGCGCCTTACATCATTGCATGGTCACAGATAACTTTGTTGGTGTTGGATGATTTGACCTGGATATATCCAGTGCTGAAGCACCACCATTTGGCAGTCTTGAAAAAAGACATTTATTATTATTATTTATTAGGCACAGAACTAGGTTGAAGTCATGGTCCTTTGTCTCTGATTGGCTGGCACTCAATGCCTTTGTTGGAATATCAGGGTAAGCCAATCTGTGAGAGAAATAAACCTTTTGTGTGCCTCCAAGTCTCCAACTCATAAAGAAGGGATGAAAGTGTTGCATTTATATTTTTGTTCAGTGTCTTTGTGTGTGTGTGCTTCTGCTTAAACATTTGTGTATTGTTTAGTGTCTACATTTTGGTGTAAATGCTTGTGTGTATCCTTGTAAGTTGGGGGAATAATTAAATAATAAAAACCATTCATACATAATCAAGTATTTTTTATTGACAAACACAGATTACTTTTCATAGAAATGTGTATTATCTTTTAATGTGTGTGTGTGTGTGTTCCATTAATAAACTCATTTGTCTTGTTTTTTCCCTCTATGTGATGATGCAATTATTTAGAATTAACACTGCATTCAAATTGCTTGAATTATTGTCCTTTAAAGGAATATTCATGAGGCAGAAAAAGTCTTTATCCCTCATTTGACTTAAGTACTTGCAGCCGCAACAGAAACCAAATAGCCAAGAGCTCATTAGAAATGCTGAGTCATTTCTGGTCAGGGAAATGCTGAGTCGGCAGAACATGGTGCCGCTGCAGATTTGTGCACATGATGTTAAATGAACTAGCCTATACTACGTTTTCCTTGGTCCTATATCCTGATTTTATTTTCTTCCAGATGTGTAACAGATAAATCTTGATCTCACCTTTTATTTGTTCAATTTATTCATCCAAATATATATTCATATTTTCTTTTTAACTGCCCTCTTGTACAGTGGGTACAGAGTCTGAAAGCCAACATGGAAAACACTAATACTTAGACATGGTTACATCATTGGTTTAACTAATGACATGCACAGAAGGGCTTATTATTATGATTATTTTGTGGTTATATCAAATATTGCTCTGTAATGGGGGGCAGTAAGTAAGTAAGAGTATGAGAGGCATTTCCAAATCAGAAAAAAAAGTCTTCAAGTGCTCTACTAAGATGACCTTTGATTGGTCAGCATCGTGGAGTGGGGTAGGGGTAAAGTTTGGTTTTGTGTTTATGTAATGAATGTAAGTAAGTGAAGTGTCATCAGGAAAAAACAAACACTGCAAAAAGATGTGTGTAGTGAAGTAAATAAGGGTTACAGGAAGTCAGCTTTGATAGGTGTCAAAGAGTCAACTGTGAGGCATCGCCTCTCTTAGCTGCTATTGATTGGCCTCAAGGAGAGCGGGAGTGAGGAAAGAGAGAAGGAAAGAAAAGACAGCAGAGCGCAAAAAGATAAAAGAGAAGTGGAATCTGTCTGAGGTGAAGAGAGGAGGTGAAAGAGGGAGCCAGTGTATAAGGCAACATAAGGGGCTAAAAAAAAGTCAAACTGAGAAAGGATCTGACAAGGAGGGCCAGTGAGGAGAGATGAAAGGACACGGAGGGAGAGAGAAGGAGTGGATCTGGCAGGAGGATAGCTGAAAAAGAGGTGAAATGAAGCTCACTGGGGAAGGAAAGGAATATTTCATATTTCCATAATTATCTGTATTTATCTGAATCTCAGCCCTCGCTGCCCACACCCATTCCACTTTCTCCCAATTTTTGTCTCTCTTCCTCTTTCTTCCTTCCATCTTTCCTTTGTCTCTCTTACACACTCATAGACACCACTCAACACACACACACCTCTGAATGTGTCCTAATCTCCTGGACATGTTGGCGCATTAGATGAGCTCACAAAGTGAATGTCAGACAAAATATGCACAACCTCGGTCATCAAACAAGACATATTATTAATGGTTTGCTCTTTCACTACATCGGCTGTGTGTGACACATGCACACACAAATTCACATATCATTGGTGGTTGTAATTTCTTTGCTGTCTGTCATTTCCTTCAAGCTACAACTCTCGAAACAAAACACTACTGCCGCTCTTTTGTCTATTTAAATAGTTTTATTTGTCATGTTTGTGCTTGTTTTTATGCTGTTTGCTCTGTTTCATCTAGAGAGAAATGAAAAAAAGAGCTGAGTTTGTGTGTGTGCGCGTGCGTGTGTGTGTGTGTGTGTGTGTGTGTGCAGTGAGAGAGACAGGCAGAGGTGGACAGACAATAACACTGTCAGACAAAAAGACAAGCTGTGAGTGAAAAGGAGACGTGCATGGGGAGAGGTATAAACTGCAGTAGTAGTTGAGGAGGGGAAATTAAAAAGGCAGAGGAGAGCTATCAGAGAGCCTTTTAATTAGCCATCCCGTTTATCACCGCCGGCAAACCGAGCCAAAGTACTGTCTGTTGTCGTGTCAGGAGAGTCGGAAAAGCACTTTTCTCTGAGGCGGCAGGCATGAAGGAGAGAAGGGAGATGAAAGGGGACGAGATGAGAGAGATATGAATCACATTTACAAATACAATACGTCATTATATAAATAATATAATATTATAAAAATAAAATATTCATAAAATTATGCCAATCAATGAATAGAATATGTTGTATGTATGCTATATTTGCTATATAGCCATGCTTGTCCCAGCATGCATTGCAATGAGAAACAAGCATGACACAAAAGTACACATTTCTTTCTTTTCTTTATAATAAGTTTAGTTTTTTTTATTTGAATGGAAATATTCTGAATGTCTGCTGCATCACTTTAGAAATCACAAAATTGGTGTTCCGTCTCTAAGAGGATTAAATCCAGTGGATGAGGAGGGTAACAATATTAATAAACCCAAAATAGAAGAAACACAGAAAACTGTAGTATGTGTATATTAAGAATACTATCTAGTATTATTGATATAACTGTACTTAGGAGGGAAGTAAGGACAGTGCTTATGTTATATGATACTATGTTTAAAGTACTACTCCTCGTGGAAAAAAAGCTAGAGCTTTAATATACTCTGCCTGAAATGGAAACAAACACCAGCTGCTGCTGTACTGTGTACTGATGTGATGTGCTACCATGTTAAACTGTTGAACAAGCTACACTAACACTGCGCGCTGAGTTGAAGCATTTCTGAAGCAGTGCTGCATTGTTCAAATGGGCTCCAAGCTCATGCTCAAAGCATGCGCATTATTTCTGCACACTAAAGCAGCGTTAGCAACCTTTTCCCCATGTGAGCTCTACTAGAGGTCTACCTGTGACCTAAAACAATAAACCAAACGTTAGTTGCTGCACATCATTAAAAGCTCTATTTCAATGCACCTATAACAGGTAGAACATGAACATGAGCTCCATCTTTTCTTAGTATATGTAATTGATGGTGCAACACCACTGGCAAAACACTGACGTAGACTGGGGGAAATAAGCATCAGAAAATATTTACAATGTAGCTCTTCACGACGTCTTTATCTGTGTAGTTTTATTGAGTTATTACCAATGTCTGCTCTAAATTTCATGTGACTAGCTGCATGGAAATATGTTTAATGGAAACAAAATATCGACTTGTTGAATAGGTACATCACATCCTTCCTTGTGCTGACACACACACACACACACACACACACACAGGCCTCTTCATCAGCTATTACCTCACATACATGTTTGTGCCTGTTATTCTATTAGATGAGTGTATATGTGTTTGTATATCTGACTATCCATGTGTGTGTGTGTGTGTGTTTTATGGGTATTCATGCATGTACTGAAAGTACATGTGGGATGTTGGGACTTCATACTATACCCTGTGGTGCCAGAGCATCCATTCTAGCTGTCCTCTTTGTACTAGCTAAATCTAATTGAATCTAATTGGGACAATTAAAGTGAAATTGGACCAGAAGAATTTATTGAACCAGTTATCTGTAGTAATTAGGCAGTAATTGGTCTATTGTTATCTTTACAAGTCTCCTGGAAGGGCTGACAAAGACCCAGCACACAGACCTATAAGTGAGATTGGCACATATTGCATAAGAGACCATCTTCCTGTTGGTCTGTCTGTCTGTCTGTCTGTCTGTCTCTCTCTCTCTCTCACACACACACACACACACATATATTGACATATGTTTGTGCCTGCGTGTGACTACTATTAGACAGACATCTGCATGTTTTCTTGTATGTGCGTGTGTGTGTGTGTGTATGTGCGTTTTGTCCTACAGTTGTACCTATTGATGTCCAGTGCGCTGAAAAGTCGTCAAAATCAATGAGAGTCTACTCGCTCATGGAGGACATCTTCCAATATTCTTTTCTTCACTTACACTCTTTCATCTTCTTCCAGTTGTCATCCCTCTTGTCCTTTCATCCCTTTACACCATGCAGCACATTTAGACGTCCTTATTGCTCTCATATTGATTCAAACAATAATACTAAAGATGTTATGACAAAAATAGAAAGGAGTACAATAGAGTGAAGAATGAGGGAGATGAGGAAAGGACAAAACTGACGGTGAGTGGCAACAAGACAGGAGAGGTTGGACAAAAAAGAGGGAGGAAAGCGACTGAGAGATGAGATGATGTCTTCACATTCAGGCAATAACCAAAACCTGCAACATGTTTGTGATCAAAGCTTCTCAAGGTGCCACTGATCATAATTTGGTAGGTGCTTTTAACAAGAGCCTCATATACATTAGTGAATTTATGTCTAACATGAGTGCGATGGGAATCATTTGTCACTTTTATCATCCTCTTCAGGTATTCCTGTCACACAGCACAAGAGTTAATGTTCCTTATAACATCTAAAATCATTTTTTGTTCATTATTGTTGTACATTTACAACCTATCAATTCATAGAAAAGAATCCAAAAGCACATCTATCTATGATTTTTTAACCATATGTGAAGGAAAACAAACCAAATTTGTGGCCTTCAAGTCCACTACATTATAGAACAAAGCTGACTGTATATGCAGTATATTATATGCCTTTTATGATGAAAAGATGGCGGCATGGTGGTGCAGTGGTTAGCACTGTCTCCCCACACCTGGTTCAAACCTCAGCTGGGGCCTTTCTGTGTGGAGTTTGCATGTTCTCCCTGTGTCTGTGTGGGTTCTCTCCGGGTACTCTGACTTCCTCCCGTAGTCCAAAGACATGTCTAAACAGGTTAATTGGTGACTGTGAATTGTATGTAGGTGTGAATGTTTGTTTGTCTTCATGTGCCCTGACAGATAGTGGATGGACTATGATTAAAAACATCCCAGCAGAGCAGGACAGTCTTGAGAGTATGTTGAGTCCTGGATTACCTGCAAGTGTGGCTTTACAATGTATTTGTTTAACTATGTAGCATACTGAATAGGAGTTCTTGAATATGAAGTTGTCACAAAGACATCACTTAATGACTTTATGGTAATTACAGCTGATTTAAATAATGGAGATGAGGAATATGTATAGCTTGAAGGCTCAGAGAAAGATCACGATGGGAAAATAAAGGTGCCACATTAGTATGCTGTCTTAAACTGTATAAATTCAAATCAAATGCAAAATATTCCATTAAAATAGTTAATGAGCTGAAAACAATAGTGAATGTCTTTCTGGGGAAATGTATTACCTCCATTGCATTCCCAAAATAGTGCAGAGCAGTGCACAGGCAGGAACGCTCCTTCAAACAATAGAAGACAAAGTAATGACAGCAGTGTTCCTTTATGGAGGGATAGTGTCTGTGAGGATGGAATGAAAGACGGCTTCCATCGATGAGACTGTTGCTAATGAAGAAACTTTTAAAGGGACAGTCCTCTCTAAAATGAAAGATGAAACAAATGCTGATGCCTTATTTCATGTTTGTTTGTTTATTCAGCAGCTGCCTTACTGCTCTTATGAAAGATTACAATAACTCTTTCAGTGGACATATGGATGTGTGAGCATTTATTAAAATTTCCACATCCATCCTTTATTGTGTCACACCACTGTTTATATCTTTAAACCTGTCAACACGTGTAGAGGCAGTGGGTTCAAACTCTATGAATCCACATGAGGCCACTTCTGTAGCACACAGTCACAGCTAGAGGGCAGATTCAAAGTGATCCCCACCAACTTCACTGTTTCTCTTTTTGTTACCAAGTCCTTCCTCCCTGTGCCACCACCTTTTCCTTTTTTATTATGGCTAATGGTACATCGCCTACCGCCCCCTTTTGCCTTTTTCTTTTCTCCCTTTTCTCAGGTGGGTTATGCACCCCTTTTGCTCTCCTTCTTTGCCTTTATGTCTTCCCGGCATCGTCTGTGTCGAGACAAGAACACCTCCAACCTCTTTTTCTTTATTTCTTTTGACTCCTATTTTGCTCACACTTTTCTTCCCCGAGGACTCTGTGTAAGGAGCAGCCTGAGGTAGCTCCCCCATCAGGGTGCTCCCTTACCTCCTTCCCCCGCTCTCCCTCCTCTTCGTCCTCCTCCTCCCTCCATTTTCCTCACTATTCCATCTTATCCTCATGGGATTCCCAGGCCTTAATTATTCATTGTAATTTGTAGATTAATTCTGCATGGCTACCTCCCTCATCTCTCTCTCTCTCTCTCTCTCTCTCTCTCTCTCTCTCTCTCTCACACACACACACACACACACACACACACACACACACACACACACAAACACTCATTCCTTCGCCTCTCTGTCTCTTTATTTCTCTTTGCTCCACCTCAGGCACCCCTCTGCTACCTACCTTGTCCTCTTCATCTTGCCTTTGTGTCTCTGTATGTCTTGTTCTTTCTTTTTCTTCTCTCTCCTTCATATTTCCCCTTTAATCTTTCTCATCCCCTTCTGCCGTCTCTTATTCACTCTTTCTTGGTTTCTTTCCTCCCTCTTTCTGCTTCTCTCAGCCCTTCTAGAGCTATGCCACCCTCTGTTTTTTCTCGGCCTTCTCTGCCTATACATACTCCCTCTTCCTCCCTCGTTCTCTCCCCTCTCCCTCCCGGTGACAGGTTCCATTATCATGTTTCTCACGGCTCGCCTGCTCTCCTTCTGATGGATGACCTCACACGAATATTAATTTACTGTAGCATTAACAATATCACATCTTATTCTACACTTACACTCCTCCCCCTGCTTCAATCTCCTTCTCCCTCTCTCTCTACCTGCTCTACCCTCCAAACACCCTTCAGCTAGTTCTCTCATTTCTTTTGTCACTTCGCTTTCTCTCTCCTACTCTCCCCTCATGTCTTCATCTCTCTTTGCACTTTTGGCTAAAGTTAGCTCTCCTCATTCAAAGTAAATTCCTTCACATTACTGCAAAGGCATTCAAAAAATCTTTACCACTGAGCAATTCTTTAACGTATTGCAGCTTATCATCTTTCCATTTCGAATGCCAATGCAATCTCCACACAAACACAAACCTATACTGTACATACACTGCAGGAATACAATATTAAATTGAGTGGCATTTACCGAGGCCCGTGAAATCGCTCTTTCTGAAGCCAAATGTTGAGGAAATCTACATAATTCATGCAGTGCATCATGACATGCGATGCATAATGGAAACGTTGAGTGAAAGATGCTTGCACGTTATATAGATCGGCAGTGTGAACGGGAAAGTTGTTGACGTGAGAGGAGATGGAGTGAGAAGAGGAGGAAAGATGTGGAAAAGATGAGCGCTGATGTGAGGAGAACATCTGCCACTCGTTGCTCATACGCTCTTTATCTGCTGCTTTTTCTCATGCTAACTCTTCTTCTTCTGTTCCACCACCTTCCTCCTCTCTTTCTTACTCTACTTTTCCATCTCACATTACACCCATTTCTCACTCCTGTCCTCTCCCTGTGTTCTCCAAATCCCACTTTTTATCCCGTCATCCCTCTCCCTGTCTTGAGAGGCTCATGTTCACGGTATTTATCATCCCCTGTCAAAGTTCATTTGATCAGGAGGACTCCTCTCAGGACTTGGCTGCCAGACCTATGCAAACTCACAGAAGCTGATAAATACAGTATATTTTTTCAGATTAGACCTGTTCTCTGGTCAACGTTATGTGGAGCTATGCTGGGAATTTGCAGAGGTCTCCAAACTTAAAGGAATGTAGGTGAGCCATCTGTGCTCTGGTCTACATGCTTCTGCAAGGTCTACTTGTAACAAAAGATTTTGGTTAATGTCGCACAGTTGTGCAGAAATTACAAGCAATGATAAATAATGTTTCAGGAACTAATGTTTGACTAATGACTTCTGTCGCTTCAATGCGAGTCCATTCAAAATGAAAAGAGGTGTACGCCATGTGATAATCACTGGATAAGAACTGTGTGATGTATTTTGTAAGGACAAGAGGAAACAGGTGTGCTCCTCCTGCATGGAATCTGAGTTTGATGCTCTGCCTCAAATATTAAAAAAGAAACTTCAATTTGTTTTTTTCCACAAAGATATTAGGTAAAGATGTCAGTGGCGGTAATGAAAGAGTCACCTTGATTATTTTTGGATGATTTTATTTCCAGCTAATGGACTGCCAAATGATGCTGATGCATTTCTGTCGCTCAGCCTCCATCACAGCGTACTGTACATGACATAAAGGTAAAAAAGAAAGGACACATCATGCAATAAACAATAATCTATTCTATTTACATCCAAAATGTAACATGTCTCCCATGTGTACAAATTGTCTGTGGTCTGAATAATAATGCACAAACAATGGCAGATGTATATAAGGCTCAGTGTATTATCATCTAAATACCTAATGTAAATTATTACAGAGTTTGGATTAATCTTCCCCGCAGGGATTTACCATCACACTAAGCAAAATACCAAAACAGCACACACACACACACACACACACACACACACACACACACACACACACACACACACACACACACACACACACACACTTGAGGGAAATAAGAGTAACTTCTTTGTATTATCTTTTTCTTTGCCTCTTATTTATTTTATTTTTCATTTACAGAGGAAACATACATGACAGTTCCATGGACAAAAATAGTCACAAATGGATTGTTAGTGAAGAAAAAGGACTGAGTGTTATGTGTTTATTTCTTTGCGTGTGCACACAGAGACAGAGAGATGGAAAAAGCCTGACAGATGAGAAGACATCATGAGAGAATAACAAAAGCTTTCTGTATAAATACTGCAATGAGGTTGGCCTGCAGTATAGTGTGTGGTCTATAGGAGTCAAACAGTAAAAGATGCATGAAAAGGAGCTGCCACATTGGAAATAGAGCATGTTATTGAATATCAGACTTTTCACTGAGTTTGCGTGAGCTAATGTGCACAAGAGACAAAACCGTCCATTAGGCATAGGCAGAGTGGATTGTACAGAGAAGCAATATTAGACCTCAGTCAGCTTACAAGGTTGAGTCAACAACTGACATAAGTCCAGCACTCAGCAGTTTGTCTAAAATTAAACCTTTTAACTCAAAGTGGCACAGCAAAATGTATCCGTGCATCTTCACACGGTTTGCTATCGGGACTACTCACAGGGCTAGGTGATAAACTGGTGTAGCTAGCAAGACTTTAGCAACATCATCAAATCAAATCAAATTTTATTTGTATAGCCCAAAGTCACAAAATACATTTGCCTCTGAGGGCTTTACAATCTGTACAGGGAGTGACACCCTCTGTCCTTAGACCCTCGGGTCGAGTGAGGAAAAACTTGCCCACAAAAAACCCTTTTAACAGGGAAAAAAGGTGGAAGAAACCTCAGGAAGAGCCACAGAGGAGGGATCCCTCTCCCAGGACAACATGCTAGTGATATTTTGATATGATATGATATTTTATCTTCTCTGTACTGTTTCCTTTACTTCCCCTGGCCTGTTATACATAATTCAGTTCAATTAAGAGCCATTGAAGAGGAAAACACATGACCTTGCTTGCTACCAGAACAATAAGTTCACACAGTTAATTGAAGAGCGTTGTACCATTGCCTCCTGTGGAGAAGTTCTCCAACAGAGAAGGTTAAAGAGAACTAAATGGTGCACACAGCTAGCACTCTACAAAGACTTCCTTTTCGAAAAGTTTGCTCTCACTATTTATCAGCAGCCCTGAGAAAATGTCTTATTACAAGTTGTTTGAAGTGTATCAGACCTTACTTTGACAATATGTACTTCATGCAGCCCACTGTACAATTCGAAGGACAGTGTCTGCAATATTAAAGCAGGATAAATGATTGAGTAGCTGCAGTATCAACTTTGTCCTCCACGTGAAAAAAGTTTCTGCATCCTTGAACGACTGTTCTCCTGCTGACTTAAATGTCACTTTGTCCAAGTGTCTGCTAGTCTAACCGATAGCCTTAATGTACTGGAGGTAGTACTGTATTGTATTGTAATATTTGACCCAAGTTCAGACAAAGATCAGAGTTGTAGCGAAGTCAAACTGAGCCTGGGCAAAGAGATGATTTGTACAAGAACCATAATTAAAGGTAAAAGATATGTTTCTGTAAAAATGAATAAACCACCTGCTCTCATAGCCTCAATTAAACTGTGTTAAACTGTTATCAGTGCACTTGATTATTTCTTTTCTTCATCTTGTCAGTCACTGAAGGGAATTCATCATTTTACTCTTGTAGTGTGTTTAATTCTTGTGTGCACTGACTTCAGTGTCATGCTTAAGTGAAAGCAGGTGCAATAGGCACAGATGAGTGAGAGCAATTTCAGAGTCACATTGAAGCCACTGAGGTTGTCAGCTGAGATTCTCTGCCTCTGTTCCTTCAGACAATTGGCTGAGACAGCAGACAGATACACTTCCAGGATGACAGACCTGCTGTCGGACACACTCACACACACACACACACACACACTCTTATGCACTCACTTGCTTCATTGTTTGCTTACTCTTACATGAAGGAACAGTTAAAAAAAATACAAGTTCAAGTACAAGTTCATTGTGTGTATGTGTGTGTGGCAACATCAGGCATGTATCTAATGACATATGTAAAATATCTCCACTTGAGACACACACACACACACACACACACACACACACACACACACACACACACACACACACACACAGACACAGTGTGAGATTGAGAGTTAACAGTTTTGGCCTCCAGCAAAAACCTTTTACCTCTCTTGCCTCCCAGAGCACTCACTGGATAGAGACTCTACTCCACTCCTGCTCACTCTGTCTGACAGATTCAGAGTGAAGAGAGCAACTTAAAGCAAGACTTACACACTCTGCTGGGTAAAACACACTTCAATGGGAGGAAAAGACTTTAGGCCCACTGGGAACCGGTTTCATTTCATTTGTCTCCAAAGTAAAGGATGTGATGATGCATGTTCCTGACAGCACAGGGAACTTAGCCTGTCTTGGGGTTGCAGGTAAATGTTGTCTAAACAGATAAAGTTTGTAGTAAGTCAAGCTAGTCTGCAACACTTTAGAATCCTGAAAATCCATAAATTCCTGCCATGAGATGAGAGACATGACAGACTACATGTTGGTCTTCGACCAATCATAGCGCGCCGTCTTTCATGATGTATATAATGTCATAAGGAAGGAAGTGCTAGCAACTGGGAACAAGGATGTAATCAAACAATCATGTTTTAAAGCCAGAGGAAGACAGCTCAACCCTGCGGCATCAACACCATTCCTCTTTTGCGTCGCCATTTTTGCAGTTGTGCTTAGAAGAGTACTGTGTGCTCCTGTTGGTCAATGTTTGGAGCATTGATTGTGCAAAATGAAACATTTTTTGACTCTTTTGTGATATTCCAGAAGATCAAGAAGCCCATATTTACGATTGTTTTAGGAGTGTGGAGTTAAAATCTAAAAAAAGTTTAAAAAATCTGCTCCTTTAAACAAATCTGTGACTTTTTCAGTAAATTCTGTAAAATATGAAGACACTAGCACTCATTTCTACTTTAATAAAATATGTTTTCTGACATGTCACATCAATGCTGCAACTGGTTTAGAAAGCTGGTAACCTTTCTTTGTAGGGCCTCAGATGTTGACAAAAGTACCTCACTGCTGGTGGGGCTGGTTGGTGGAATGATGCTCTGAGAAAAATGCCCCTGCTGAGAATAGCACAAGGTGTCGACAGGTTGCTACAAAACAGCACTTAACTGCTGCGAGTACTACAGTGACTGTTGTATGGATGTCATTTTGTCATGGACAAAATCAGCAGACATACACTGTACATGCACACACACGGTGAGCGCGGGTAGGAAGAGAGAACGTGATACTGATATATTTTCTAAATCGATTGATGACTGAGTAAATGTCCAATTAATCTGCTTTATGATAGCAGGATGAGCTCTGAAGGATGAAATATGTATGAGGGTCCTTCAGACAGCTCAGTGTTCAAAAATTCTTTTCATCCTACGCCCTAAGGAAGTGTGTCAGATTAGTCTCTGTGTGTGTTTCTATGCATCTGTGTGTGTTCCTCCTGCTCAGACCTCAAGGATGCTCTCGCTCATGGATGCAGTCTCAAAGGGGAGTGGGTTTCATTCCTGCATGCACATGTAAACATTATCATAAACATGTATGCATGGGCATATCAAGCATGTGGACATCCATCTTCTTAACTTCCACTTAACTTCCTCAGACAATCATTTCATGCATCGGCAGATAAGGACAGTGGTTCTTGTGATACACACCGCACATAACATAGCTGCTTCCACATATAGACAAACATACACAGGTGAGCAGGAGCACAGTCCCAGGCCGAGTGATCAATCGAGCCTGATTTCATCTAAAGCCAATAATGGGAGAGGATCCAAAGGCAGTGCGGGCAAGGTAATCATTGTGTTTAGTTACACCACACCACTATCTCCTCTGGGCTCACTGCTGCGCACACACTTTGTGTTTGTGTGTGTGGAGTAATCCTGTTTGTATTGGAGTAATATGGCTGTTGATAGTGTGCACTGTGTGTGGGCTCCATGTACACTCTGTGTTTGTCTGTGTGTCTTTGCACAGAATTGCATTTCTGGTTCAGCTTCTCCTCTTGGCCATGCGCCCCCAACAGCAACATTTATTATGTTCTGTGTCAATGTGACTGCTCACAGAAAGTTTCAGTTTCTATATGAACAGGGATGTTTGTAATGTGTGTAGTTTGATGCAACATTGTGTGTGTTTCTGTGTCTCTGTGGTAAGGAAAGGTCTAAGTGTTATTTATGCTACAAACATCTCTTTAAAATGTATCAAATTCTTGTGCATCATTGTCATGTTACTGCTCCACACCTACGTGCATCTACTGCACCATAAATTCACAAATATGCATAGAAAGGATTTCTGTGTGCCCTCTAATGCCATCTTAGGTGAGAAGCAGCTATGGAACACCGTAATATGCCACAAATACAGAATTGTTGTGTAACTTGAAATCATGTTCTACCCTCTATATTCTCATTATATACTTTCAATAAGATCCACATGGCACCACAAACACACACAACTGAAAATATGCACACATTTCAGTTTGCTCTGTTTGTTCCTGCACAGCCGTATGTGCTTTAACTGCATGTGCTTTTGTGTGTTTTTCAGGTGTGGGTGTACGTGCATTCTTACTTTTGTGTTTGTGAATGGGATGTAAAGGATGTCTTATAGAGGAGAGCTATAAGACATCCTTTACATCTGGCCTTGGCAGACTCAGGAACAGTGCTGCTGAAAAGCGTGATTGTTCAATAAGTGGATAAAACAAGTAAAGCTTTTAAGTAGACAGTGATGCACAAATTGTAATTATGTTTTCATCTTGTCTTTTTTTTCCCCTAAAGCGACTCTCAAGCTGTAGCAGCAGTGTGTTTTTTCCTGCATATCACATATTAAATGCACATACTTACATTCATATTCTCACCACTGGTTTATTTATCAGTTAATTTGACCACAGTAGATTTTGAAACATTTTTCAAACTTTATCATACCTGATCAAATTTAGTTTCCTTCCTTGTGTTTCAGCTGAGTTAAGTCCATCATTGTGTGATTGTACAACATGGCGAGAGTTCCGATCAGTGAGCCAGAAAGGCTCTGAATCTCTGATCCTCTTATCTTCCCTCCATATTTATAAATCCAAGATATATCTCTGTTTTTTTATTCCCTGAGTTCTGCTCTGTAAACTTCCACATGCTCCAGTATTTCCTTTGAGCATGCGTGTGTGTGTGTGTGTGTGTGTGTGTTTGTCTTTGTGTGTGTCCAAATTGGAAAAGCCATGATGTCTGGCATTATGCTTTAATTTCCATGGAAATAGGTTGCGGGAGAGTGCCCAGAATGAGATGGGAATTTCAGAGGGCCCAGCACACACCAGTTGGAATTTACCAACCGGCTTTTTGGTAAACAACACACACATACACACACACACGTACACACACACACACACAGACTCCTCAGCCTACCTCATCCATGCTGTGTCAAGCCACTATTTCCTGTGTAATGCAGGATGGAATGATGAGAATCAGTACTCCGTATGAGAAACATGTCGTGAAATGATTAAAAAAACACTCTGTTGTTACTGATATGAAAATAATGTGAGGCCTTTTACAGAGAATGTCGAGGAACTATCTTATCTTAGATCCAAAAGAGATTACAGGTCCCAAAAAATGATGCTGCTGGAATGGTCATGACAAAATGCAGTCTCCTAAACTGTGCCTAATTTAAACTGGCTCAATAAGAGCCTTTTCCAATATCTTCCCCACACCTGGGGCCTCTGCTGCCGCACCAAAATTACTCTCAGACACTGCCTAGAAGGCATGCAAAGCACCCTCCTGCAGACACTCACATAATTGCGGAGGCAAACATAGAGACATCTGCGCCTATAGAGTGAAAGAAAAAAAAGTTTTAATATTACCAAAAGACACATTCTGCCATGGGGAGGTGATCAGAATTGAGGTAAAAGGGGGGAAGGGTGTGGCTCAATTAGTCAGGTGCCTGGGATCATTAAAGATACAATATGTGGGTTTTAATAAACAGATGATTGGGATGAGGGTGCAAGGTGGAGGACAGAGAGGAAAGGTTGAGGAGAAGGAAGAGTAAGAAAAAAACAAGTGGACATGCCCTCAAAAAGCCTGGCATAAACAAAAGTAGAGACGCAGGACTTAAATATTCATAACCCGGGACCAGATAGGCCTGGTGCTTTCATGTATGCAAGGAAACAAGAGAAGAAGGCAGGGAGGGAGGGATGAAAGAAAGATGAGAGAGGAGGTGATAAAGGCCGTAAATGAGGACTTGAGAGGGGAATAAAAGTTTGCCGTTAAGTTAGAATATAGGGTGGTTTCAAGCTCAATTACAGAACACATGAAAGCCTTTCACGTCCTTGTTTCTGTTCTTTCTCTTTGTCCTTCAGTTTTTTCATCCCTCCATCCTTTGTCATCTTCAACAGCCGCTTCTTTCTCCGTCTGCCTTAAACTCTTGCCCTCTGTCTTTCCCTTGACTTCTTCTCATTTCATGTGTTCTCTCTGTTTTCTTACTTCTCCTCTGCAGGGCATTTCTGTGACTAGGAGCCTTTAAGTGAGCAACAGTCTGGTTGATTTCAATATATTTTGAAACTGTGGGTAGAGCCAAACCTAGACGACAATATCTTTGAATATCAATTCCAATAATGAGATGCCCTTTAGATGCCCTTTATTTGACTCGCAGACACCTCAGTGCAGGTAGCTTGCAAAGGAAAGTGAAATCCAATACTTTTCTTCATATAAGAGTTATAGCTCCCAACTTTTCTGGTGGTGTAACATCATTGAAAACCGTGAACTGGCCTCAGGGGGGAAGAAAAGAGGAATGAAAAAGGGGAAAATGGATGTCAGGGTTTGAACTGAACAGAAGAGGAGGTTGGAGAAATGGCTGAACAAGAAAAGAAAAATAAACGTCCCTGGTTGAAATAAACTTTCTTTCCAGGACGTCCATACAGGAAGCTAGGAAAATCATGTATGAAGGAGGTTAGACGCCCAAATCTGGTCTAGTAGCTGTCATTTAACCCACAATACTGTCTCCATTAATTAACTGTCATTTTCAAATGTTAACAAATGCCCCACTTCATTGTGACAGCTGACAATAAAAATGATTTGTTTCCATCCATCTCCTCTCACACAAAACCACCATCCGCACCTAGTGCACCAAGGTAATAACCATGCAATATCATTACCAAAGATTAATAGAGCTTTTAATGTAGTCATTAAACTCCAGTCTGAAAAATAGATGACAGTTGTCACCCGAGATAGTATTCTACTCCATTTCAGGATGCTTCGAAGCTCCTTGGGCTGCTAGAGTTATAGGTGCCGTTGGTGCTATCAACAGCTAACAACAGCCTTTGGCATTTACGCTTCACTCGTTTCCAAACTATGAACACTGAACTCATGCAATGTTCCAATCACAGCATTTCAAAATGTAGCTTTTAAAAATTTAAAATACAGCCAGGGTGCCCACCTGAGAGGACTGATTTAAAGCACACTGTTGCCCATAAAGTTGGATTAATTTGTTTTCAGACACATTCCTACACATCAGGTTAATTGTGGTTTAATTCTCACTGTGATATGTTTATTAGAGATTGATAAATAAAGTTTTGAGAAGATACACTTAATCTATCAAGGATAAATCACATTGTCACAATCATTTCAAGAGAAGAGGTAAAAACATTTATTACAACTTTATGGCCAACAGTGTATATCACGTCTGTCTTATTAGACAGTGGACAGCAGCTGACAGGTTCCCAGATGGATTTCAACCAGGGTTCATGGTCAGCACCTTAAACCCGTAAACACACACATTTGAAATTACAAGAGTTCTGGAATATACATTCACCAATGGATCGAATATGTAAATGTAAAATATAAAACACATATTCTGTCAGATTCTCTAAATGTGCAATTTGCTGGACTGTCACTTATGCTGCATGTACAACTTTGCACATTTGTTAAATGTTAGATAAAAATGTCAGTCATGACAGATCTGCTGCATCAGATCACAGATATGTTAGAGTATTCCAAACTCTAGTGCTGAAACCAGACTCAATACAAGAAGACAGAGGCTTGTCGTAAAGCAGATGTTTGGCTCTTTTTAGAGAAAATAAAGTTTGATTATGGTTTTGTAACTAACTATTGTTTACAGCTCATTTACTTCAACTGTATCATTACATTCACTCATGATCACAGAAAATGAAGACAGAGTCACCCAGTTCAGAAAAGACGGGTTAGGCTTTCCTCGGCCTCGTACCAAAACACATTTTTTAAGCTATATTGTCAAGACAAATTAATTTTATGCATGAATATCATAGTTGCTTTCCTCCATGTTGGTAGTTTTATCAAATTTCATCAAACAAAGGGCTGGCTGAAGGTAGTGAACAGTTCCAGTTCAAAATACATAACACATGTCTAATAAAAGCATTTATCTCTTGTTGCTCTTTTAATTAACAAAGATCAATGTGCAGAACACTTGTTAGAAATTGTCTCATCTTAACAAATCATCTTGGATTATATAAGATGCAGCTAATTAATGTTCATTCTGTAAAAGCTAAAATTAACCTTTGGCTGTTGTCTGGTGAATATTCTGTCTGAAGGTGGTGATTGCATTCAGCCAAAGAATGTTTTTGAGGAAAAAGACACGTACCTGTAACATTTATGTGTCCAACATGATTCTTTTCCATAGAAATGGTCTCAATGCACCACATCAATCACAGAAAAAATACATCTTAAATATATCGCTTACATTTTGTGGATTTAATATCAATATAATTTAATATAATAAATTCAGCAGATGAACTGAATCAGGATGGCATATGTAGTTGTTTTAGGATACACCTGTTTTTTATTGTGTCATATACGTTTATATCTAATACTGCTTATCTTATTTGCAGGTTGTAGCTACGGGTTGTGAACACTAATTAAGTTGTCACTAAAAACTGCAGCTCTTCTGCCTTCTCAGCCAACAAAAGGAAATTACAGATTTAGTTATCTATAACTTTAATTACTTGCAAATGTTGATAGCTGAACCTTATTAGATTTGACAAGGGGTTCAATAAGTGGAAACAATACCAGATTCTGATTAAATAAATTACTTTCAAAGCCTGCTGCCACTCTTGGAAGTTTAGTTTATTGCCGTATATATTGGCAGTTACAGCCCAGCTGCTGAACCGAGCACCATGATCAAAACAATCAGCATCAGGATAAATAACTCCTCCACAACCATGTTAGACTCACTAAGAGAAAACTGCACTTCAGAGAGACACAAAGTATTTTTTGACCTTTACATAAGAAAGAAAGTTGACTAACATATTCTTATCTATAGCAACAGCCTGGGGGAGAAGACAATTACTATTTAAATCATTTCACAGTTCTATGAAGATTAAGTCAAATGCTTGAAGGCTCTATGCCTGATTCACTCCTGACCTTAACTAAAAACAACAGAACCAGATAAAACTTCTATTTTATGATGTTTGTCAGGACATAAAAATGTTGTTTCCACAGCTATAGCTTCTCCTTATGTGAACTAAAGAGTTGCTTTAGTACGAAATCCCCTCAGCAGTAATCATAACTCTGCTACTTCTGAACCTTATAGCATCTCCAGACCTTTTGACAAGGAAATTTCAGATTTGAATTTGCCCTGTGTGATAAAATTGCACACCACTTTTAGATTGTACAGAGAAATATATTTCAAACACAGTGCTGTAAAGACTTGGAGAAAAGGCAGAAAGCTCAGACTGGGAAAAAGAGAAGTCAGTTGGAGAAATCAACATCTATACTGTCAGATCTGTAGAGCTACAAGATGCAAAAAAGAACGACAAAAGATGTGATTCCATAAATTACAGGTAGACCAAAGGGAAAGCAAAGTGGACTCACAAAGTCGACAAGCTATTAGCCCAACAGTAAAGGTGTACAACTCATTAGCCTGAGGTAAATAGTAAATAATGTCTAGCTAGGCTAGCATTTAGTGACTAAACCCTGAAATTCTGTTAAAGCCCTTCCTCCAAGTTTATTGAAATAATATCACAGAGGAGTAAGTGAGAAACAACTGTAGGAGGGGTGGCTTCATGGCTCCATAGTGCATGACAAAAAGCCACGCAGTATCATGGTAAATAAAACCTAAATAACTTTTAATGCTCTGAATATAACAGTGGTTCCATGTGTTGTGTTAACTGCTGATAAAAAGGGAATAAATCTCTGAAGAGGGGGGAACGACCTCAAAGTCATCTTTAAAGATTGTATCTTGGCTTTTCTGCCTGTATTGACAGAAACAAAGGCGTACAGTGTAACGCAAGTGAGACTAACTGTGAACAACCTGAAAGGGAATGTTTGGTTTTGAAGGATGCTTTTATCACTTTTATCAAATTTTTAAGGACCCACCCCGAGTACATGGTGTGCCACTCCACCAGGTGAGCTGTCGGGACTATCCCATACGAGCAGTTTTTATACGATGGTGTATTGTTTGGAAAATGTATATATTATATTAACATCATAAAAAATATCAATGTGATTATGTGCTCAGTGCAATAAATAAATAAATAAATACATACTTGAAACAAGGTGCTCCAAATAGGGCATTTAGGGAGCAGATAAAAGCTTCAGATGATTTTTTTCTTGGTCATAGAGGCTGGACGTAACAATGCAGGTTAAACTGTAACTTAGACAGTAGTGCCTGCTGGTGAATGTTCAACTGATATCAGAAGATAACTACATTTCATCTGACTAGTTGAACTTTAGTATTCTGTATATGCGCAAATGTTACACACTTAAAAGAAGAAGAAGGTGTGAAAATGGGAGCAAATGTGTCCTTTTAATAAGTACACACGCAGAAAGTCATACAGTTAATACTGTACTCTGTGTAAATAACACCTGTTTTATATATAGGATGTCACCTTGTTGCTATGCTTCACAGGAACAAAATGATAAAGCACTGGATTACAGTCATTTACAGTATATACCCTGTCTCATGTACTCTGTGTGGGCGATAATGCCTCAGATCCTTTTTCTCCAAAGTTTAATGTGTTATTATCTTGTTCATGTACATTAGAAGGGATTGCATGTCCTTAGGTTGATGACAAAGCATGCAAAAATGTATTCTATCTCCCTGTTATCACAAAACGATCATGGATCTTGTCTTGATTCCTCTGTCCCTGTGTGTGTGTTCTCTTCCTTTTAATATCTAATCTCTTTGCAACTGCCACCACTAATAAGTTTGATTTAATTGGGTTTGAGCTCACAGTCGTGGCACATTCCTGGGACAACTTGTCTGGTGCACGGTAAATATCTACTGTAACGGATTACTTAGTATATTACAATTTATTGCAGTATATTACAATTTTAAAACAAGTGATAGAGTTATTAATCCAGGTAGAGTCACATCACTTTACTACACAGTGAGTTTGATGATTCGTTGAATTAACTTATTTAAGGGCGTGGGGGCACTTCACTGTTTGGACAGGATTTCAGGACTTAGTCACCAGGGCTAATGTAAAGACCATTAGCAGCTATGCTGATGGTCAGAAAATCCCTTCAGACCACATGCTATGGTCGTGTAAAAGGACAATGTCTCGTTTTCTATGTTTGCATTCTTACAGAGGATGTGATGTGTGGGTGTGGAGGTTTGGAGTAGTTCATACACATCTTTGATGTTGATGTATTGCGCAGTGGAAAATAATGTAATAGTTATGTGACTAACTACATTTGCTATTTAGTTTTTGCTGATTTGTAAAGCAAGTGAATTACTTTTTAAATAATATATTGTTGGCCAGTAATAAAGATATCACAGTTGTTGTATTGTATAAGACAACATTTTTCTGTCTTCCAGTCAGGGAAGTCATGTGTCTGCAGGGGTGTTGTGGATGAAAGTGTCAAGTGATCTGTTTTACCCTCAACAGAGCCTCCATGGCGCGCTTTAAGGTGTTCTTTTCGGCTGAAATTAAACCCAGTCTGCCCCCATAACAGAGATTACAGAGAAATAGCTGACACAATGTAACTGATGACCTCTGTCTATCTGTCTGTCATCCCGTCTCTCTCCTCTCCCTCCTCCTGTCACAACTCTGATTGGATGAAAACCACTGACATCACGAACCACTTTTGTATTGTCTCCCCGAGGCTACAGCTCAATAATGATGTCCATCAACCTTGTACACAATCAATAAATCTATCAATCAACCAAACAAACAGCCAATCACTCTTACATTGCTCAGGACACTTCTCATTCAAACGATTGACAAACAGTTCTCTTCACAATCACTGACAGACAAGCCGCTCGGGATTCAGAGTTTCATGCAGAGCACCCTGCAGAGGCTCGACTTAACAGGACAGCCTCTGACAGCAGGGGGTGGCGGATTTTCTACGAAATAGAGAGTATGCAGGATTGTGGATTGGTTGCTGGATTTGGCTTTGGCTCATTACAACATGTGTGCAAGGACATGGTGATGTGGGATGTCTGGGGATTTTTGCTTTTTGCATTTTTTCTTCATCGTCTCGCATCCGTTCTATTCTTTTCTTCATTTCATTCCAGCAACAAATGAGGCAAATAGGTACACTCACAAATAATGTGTTATCACTTAAAGCTGCTTTCTTTTCTTCCTCTTTTGTCTGTTTTGATTATGATTGATTGTTCTGTTATGACTACAAGACATAGAAATATATTCACAATACTAAATATTAATTGAGTTAAGATACTGGTTCTGAAGCTGTAGTACCCCTCAGGAGGACTTTGGGGAGGTCACAAGATGACTTACAGAAAATGAAAACATGTATTTCAAATATGCACATTTATGCTGATGATCATGCATCACACGGAAATATTGGAAATGTGCTGCCTCGAGGCTCTTTCGAATAATTAATGATAAACTTTCCTGAAGGGGGAAAATAAAAATACGTTGCGTTTATGTGTCCTTGCAGTAAGAGGTCAGGCGCTGGTCTTACTTCATCTGTGGTCACCTGTTGAGGAGGATGAATTTGAATAAGATAGGAAACAGTGCATGAGAGTGTTCTTTTCACTTTTAAAAATAGCCTGAGGGTTTGTTTTTGCAAAGAAGGATAATATTTCTGACATCTCTCATGAAAAGTTTTTTGCTCATAACCTCGTCCAAAAGCACACTAACAACAAGAAATCCTGCTGGGGGTTATATGATTCTAGATTTAGAATACCAACACCTCAATTCTTTTTTGCTGGTCTCTACAGTCTTGAATACAGTGCACGGGCATCGAACATGCCTGAAGGCACACATTCGTACACACACCTAACCTCTTTATGTAGACATTGTGACTTGTGGTTTAATGATGACTTGAGGCTGTTTAGTTACATCGTCTCAGCTCTTCTGGCGAGCTGATTAGTGTTTCACTGTTCCTACAGCTGAATTAATTCAATGATGGTCTGAATTATTTCATTGTTTTCATTTTCTCACTGTTGCATTCACATGACAAAGATTTTATGCAGAAGATATTCTCACCTCCAAACAGGGAGCTCATACATTTTACATGCAACACAAGGAGAGACATGGATAAAATAGAGGCTTGAGATGCTGCAAGGCTAAAACCAAAATTTATTTAATAAATAGGGGAAGCAGGTGGAATACTTCATCACACACACTCATCTCATTTGCAACTAAAATGTTTTTTCAGTTGAACTGACTTCTTAGATTTGACTCCAACATTTCTCAAAAGGGGAGTATTTTAATTAATTAGACATTTTAGTAATACTTGTACAACTAAAATTCAATATTTATTGCAAGGGCTGTGTCTGCACTATTTCCAAGTCTTAGTTTTGTACAGAATAAACACAGTAGTGGTCTTCTGGTGTGCATATGTCGCTTTGCATAAATGTTTACTGTGTTTCTTGAATTCGGTTCTTGCTGTACAGCTTCTTGTTCACACCTTGAACTTGTCCTGAAATATTCGGCACAAAACATTTGCTTCAGCTTACAACATCCTCAGTTCAGCACACCCTATGACCAAGAAATTATTATGGTAAACTGACTGTATTTACATAGCGTCTTTCTAGTCTTCCGACCACTCAAAGCTCTTTAACACTACATATCTCATTCACGCACGTTCATACACTGATGCCAGTGGCTGCCATGCAAGGTTCCAACTGCTCATAAGTTTGAGGAGCTAACCATTCATACATATTCACACACCGATGGTGAGGCGAGGTCTCGCCCAAGGACACTTGGACATGCAGACTAGAGGAGCCGGGGATCAAACCACCAATCATCTGATTAATGGACGGCCTGCTCTACCTTCTGAGCCACAGTGCTCTTATATTATTTATTACTTCATCAACATCTTCAATATCTGGTTAATGCAGGTCGGTCCAGACCTGACCAGATCTACTGTCAGTTTGAATTAAATTCTGATCAGCTAGATTTGCTCCTAAACTCTTATACATTCATCTCTGCAGCAAAGAAGTCATTGTCTTTCAAAATCTCTGTCTCCTTGCACTAGTTTTGAAAAGTCCTCATAAATCAGCAAACCTGTGTAAGGTGTGTATGTATGTGTGTGTGGTTTGTGAAGATTCCTCAGGGGATAAATTGACAAAATGATGTCTGCATTAATGCTATGTACTGCCTTTAAAACTGCATGGGGCCCTCGGCTTCACAAGGGCTCATCAATAGCAATTTCCTTGAACACAGAAAGAGAGGAAGGACTCAAACCTTTTTGGTACCATGTACACACACACACACACACACACACACACACACACACACACACACACAAACTATTAGCATTGATCAAGACACTCTCTCTGTTGTTCCTGGCAAACACGATGACAGAAAAAACTGATGATTCCTTCACACAAACACACACGCGTGCTCATGCATGCACACAGACAATGACAGACTCCTGGTCTCCATGGAGCTCGACTGGAAATAATTCATGATTGGCTCCTATTGTTAAAGGCTATGTCAAGCACCAGCCTGTGAGCTGCAAGGTGATGAATAGCAAAATAAACAGATATTTACCCCCTGACAGCTCCTTTTCAATTAAAGGGAAACACTCATGATTTTCAACATTATCAGCACCAATAATTGTTTGGTTAACGCTCCATTAGCATGGATGTTGGTGTGCTGCTGGAACACAAATTCATTGTTGTCACACTGGAAAAACTTATTTGCCTCATAAATACTGCAGACTGAAGCAATTCAATTAGTTTGACAAAACAATCAGAACTTAAGATCCACTTACTAGCTTTTTTCAGGACTTTCAACAACATCTCATGGTCTTCACTCAGTTATCATGGAGATGGATCTGTTGTCACACAAGCGAAGGAGTTGTTATGATTTTATCCGTACTGTAGCACTTTTGGGACATCTTATCTCTTGTTGGTTTAAAAGTAAACTTCTTTCTTGACCTTGGGATGTTCCGACCTTTCAACTATATCACACGATGTTCATCAAAGTGATTCATCATAACAGCTAGTGAACATGTCAATATCTTAAGTTTAAGTTTAAGTTTATTTCAAACATGTGCGAGTAATCCAACAAAGTAAACTGGAAAACAAACAAATCCAATAACAACAGTCAAAACAAAAATAATAATGTGAACCCAACATGTCTGAAAAGGAGTAGGATGAAGCATATGCTTATTTAAACCTACCCCTTCTTCAACTTTACAAGCTGGAACTGCAAATGAAAGCTCCAGAAACAGCTAGTATTAATCTCAGCTCAAGTACAACATTGAGTTTGGATTATTTTGTCAAATCACTCATTTTAAAGTCATGAATGAACTACAGTTGCAGTTCAGTTGTAGTTCATGATCGATTGATTTAAACACCACATCACAGCACACCAGTGGTGAGCCTTTTGCATTTGCAGCAGCTCTAAGTGTAACCACTGAGTATCCTTAACAAGTCAGAACTCTTTTTGTCAAACAGAGGTGTAACTAATAATGCCTACATTCTATTAAAGCAGTGTTACTCATTGCGTGGCTCGCCAAGCTTTAATCATCAGGTCGCAGGGCAAATAATTATATGATACTGCAGCTAATACATGTAATACTCAAAACAACCTGCTCACTGAAACACAAGATGGCAGTGTAGGCTCCAAACACAGGACCAGGCTGAACTCACTGCTTAGTTGTCGTTCATTTCACAGCCTTGGAGGCTGACTGAAAATTACTATACAGTACACTGAATTATAAATAAAGTATATATTTGGGCTATTTGGGCTAAATTCATTAATATTACTGAATTAACACTAGAACTGCCAAGGGTGATCAGCCATGCAACGTATAGTGCAGTGTACGCAATAGGATGCGCCTGCTGCCGATTTTTCATAGGAATGGTAACCGTATCTTCTCTTGGATGTGCTTGCTGTGCTGCTGCCACCACTGTATCGCTGTTGTCTCATTCGGCAAACGGCCAACAGCTGGTAGAAAACAAAATCTCCCCATCAGGGAATCAAACCTCAGCCTTTCGCGTGATAGGCAGAGATACTGTCCACTATACTAACAAGGAAGGCTGCATTGTTGTTTTTTGGCACGCAACCGAACTGGTGCCGTTGTGACAGCGGTTCCAGGGACTATAAGGAGGCGTGCCATTTCTTGATAGGCACTGCAACTTGTGGCGTAACAGCCATCCAGAGAATTCTCCCCCTCGGTCGGGCATTTCGTAATCTGTTTTGTGTTTGGGGAGTTCACGGGTTACGTCTGTGCATATAGGTGCGCCCGGCTGCGCATGTGCTCACTCAGTGGCGCGCACAGGTTTCCGTAGTGTAGTGGTCCTCACGTTTGCCTAACACGCGAATGGTACTTGGTTCGAAACCGGGTGTAAACAGAGCTTGTTATATATGTTGTATTTACACAGAGTAACGTAGTGAAATCATCAGTGCACCCAACCTCGGGCAACGCTGCCAAGGTTGCCAAGAACTCAATCGCGATTTCAAGGGCTTTTCCTACTTCTAATTCTCTTTAACTTGCAGTACATTGCCTATTTCCTCCTTCTTCCTTCCTTCCTTCCGCTCAGCTGTTGACGTCGTTTTTGCTTTGGGTGCTGTTTTTTTTTCTCTCACTTTTCGACCAATGGCTAGATTCGCCATCAAGGACTGTTTCCAGCAGAGAATCCGGTTTAAAACCTCCCATCCAATCTCTCGGAAATAAAAATGCACAATTAGCCCAGCAATTGAGGGCAAGGAAGCACGTGTCTGGACACGGTCGCAGCCCTGACCATGGTATGTGCAGGTTTCCATAGCGTAGTGGTTATCACGTTCGCCTCACACGCCGAAGGTCCACGGTTTGAAACCGGGCAGAAACACATCGTGGCTCTTTCCTGTCTGTGAGGATTTAAATCGAGCTGTGGTAAGTCAACTGTTAGACAGCCACACAGCGTATAGCGCAGTTTGGGCAACGACCCAGCAACTGCGACTGAATCCAGTTTAAAGGGGAGGACACTGTCACCAATCTGGCAACACTGCTCACTTGAGCAGTGGTTATTGAAGGGGCCCATGCTAGCTCATATGTAGTGAATGAACAATAAAAACTTAATTCTCATCAAACAAAGTTGCACATTAGATTGAAAGAAACAAGACACTGTGTGAGAGACGAAAATCAAAATGAAGAAGCTGCAGAAGGGACTAGCAGTTACACTGCAGGTGGTCAGACTGAAAAATAGAAAGGTACATATACAAGATGAGGAAAGGAAATTTTGAGAAAAAGGGTCAGATGATTTTTCTTTTGTCCTTGATGGATTCAACCCTCCAGTTTAAGGAAAGCAACTTGGAGCGCCGTCTCAAAATAACACATCCAAAATTGACTGACTGAATCAACTTTGTCCTGCTATGAAAAAATAGTGTCCAGTGTTCTGCTAGAGGCCTTTTTCACAAAAGACATTTTGATTTGTCACAGCAGGAAAAGCACAGGTGTAAATAATGAAATAAAATGGTAGCTCATTGTCACACTGTCACAGCTTACAGAGAAGTGAATAGGCCGAAGCCATCATTAATGTTGTTAGCAACACCTGTGTTTTGCTACTATGACAACTTAAAATTTGAAAAACTTTCAAACATTATTCATTCTGGCTCATTGGCATGTCTTCATTAAAGTAACATTGTGTGGAAATTGGTATTTTTGCAATTAGCACTTCCAGTTTGAGAGTGTAATCTCACTGTCCTTCTCCTCTGTCATTATATCTATAGAGGCTGCTGAGCCTGGTTACATTGCCTGCTTGCCTAGCTCCAGCTTTGGCATGACACTGGCTCTGCTTTCCATCAGCAGATCATCTTCACCACACCACACCTGTTGTACAAACACTCCCTCAGTGTTCTGAGCTCACAGTCCAGGCAGCCTGGGAAACAAACTGAGCTAACATTAGCTAACAGCAGCTACAGTTGGCAGCAGTTTGAGGTGAGGCGGAACAGCCGGAGGACATCAGAGGCTTCCTCCCACAGTCTAAAGTCATGCAGGTTAATTGGCGAATCTAAATTGCTTGTAGGTGTGAATGGTTGTTTGTCTCTATGTGCTCTATGTGCCCTGAGCTGGTGACTTGTCCAGGGTGTACCCGCCTCTCGCCTAAAGTAATTTGGGATAAGCTCCAGCCCACTGTGACCCTGATGAGGATAAGCAGTTTCAGATAGATGATGGATGGATGATCTTTTACCCATAAAATATGATCTAGCTTCACCATAATCAGTGAAACAGTTAGTTGGTTATAATGGGCTTCATAGCAGCAGCGATTGTACCAGGAACCCAAGGTTTCGTCATCCAAGGGCAGATGTATGGGTCACAGAGTGGGAATGACAAATCAATCAATAAATCAATATGGCTTTAATTGTGTAGCACTTCTCATGTAAACAAAATAATTGTAACACAAATGCTTCACACAATAACACCCCCTCCCCAATTCCCACACACACCCCTTTATGCAGAAAAACTGTCAGTGTAGCATCAAAATGCACTTTTAAATGTAATGGAGCAATCTATGATTTATGATTACTTCTACCCATTATGTTCCCTACCATGGCAAAGTGACTGGAAGCAAGAGAAAACTGTATTTTATTGTCACCCTATGCAGGTCATTAATGGAAAACGTGGAAATAGAGTGCTTGAATTTAACAATAATTAACTGCCTAATTAGTAAAAACTGCAATACCTGTGCTGATCAGCATAATATGTTACATGAGCCAAAGCAGCAGTGTTGGTGCGAGCTGTTTTTAATGGATTTTTGAAAACAACATGAGCACACCACTAGGAGGTAGAGCAAAGCTGCAGTAGAGCAGCAAATTAAGGACTTTTCATCAGCAATAATGACAACAGAGAATAAGTTAAATTACAGCAGCTGTTCTTCTTTAAATCCTTTAAATAAATACAGACAGGAGGTTTTCAGGACAGTGAAGCGCTTGATGAAGGCAGAGAGGATAGGTGAGTGTAGGGTGTGGGGTCCACTTCAAATACTATGATGGTGTTGGTCACATGTCAAACCTGGCTAATGGTATTCAGCTGAATGATCAGCCACAACAGGACCCCTGCTGCTTTGTGTGTGTGTTTTTTCAACCTGTCACCCCAGCTTACTCATGAATAATTCATGATATCCCCCAGAAAATCACATGTTTAGAATCACAGAGTAATACACCAGGGCCTGGAGGTGATAGGAGAAAGAAGATAAAGAAAATGGTTGTTAGAAAGGGCTTACTGACGGCAAAGTAAAGCACTGAAAATATTCTTTAGTGTACATTTTAACTGATATTGATTTTTTTGGTCAGCTAGAATACTTGTTGCGTCCACAGCAGTACACTGCTTTGCTTCCTCTCAGTACTCTTGAGAAAGCTGTCAGTCAAAACGTGATCTGCCATGCCTACCAAGTTTTGAGAAATGGTATGAAAAGCAAACTGGCAGTTTTTGAAGCTAGTTTTCTAAAAGTTCTGAACGTTTATTTTCACTATTATTATTATGATTATTGTGGATTCTTAATGACACTAATAACACTCAAATTAAAAATCATCAAGCATTTTTACTATTCTGTTGTAAACTATGGAATACTATGACTTACAGTCAAAGCTCTGGTTTAACTTTGACCTGTTTCCACAGTCGTGCTCATGGTTTTCTGTTTATGTGATGCTGGATGTGAATGCAGTTTTTTGTTTCTCAAGCTGGTTTGCAAAAATGTGTCACCTAGTGATTACTCCGAGAACCAGCTCCCATTCACATGCATTACCAAGCATCCAAACACGTTTCTTACCACCTCCCATCCTCTCTCAGTCTTCCCCTCTGCTGAATAAATCAACACATTCATGCTTGACTTTAATGGCAAAAGCGACAACTCTGCTTATTTGAAATTGGGGTGAAAGTAAATTCTGTGACAGCTGTGTGTTCATAGTACATTTCAACAACACCAATGCATCCAACTCTTGCTCTCTCTTGCTATTTGAGCCCTCATCGTGCCACTGAGTGCTTTCTCTCTGGCCTGCTTCCACATTGCCATCAGCGGAGAGAGGCTGCTTGCATGCGAGCACAGATGTGCTCAGCATTTGAGGGAGAGCTGCTGGATACATCTTTTCATGAAACACTTTTTCATGTCACGTTTTCTCTTTTTTTATGACGGTGACATTCATGGAGGTGGCAACAGCTGGCACGCACCACACGGTCACAGAGCGAATCCCAGGAGAGATTTAAAGGGAGATTAAAGTTAGTTGGCATCAGTTGATTGTGCCATGTATTGTCCTCACTGTCCCCTTTGTTAATGAGGAGATGTGTAAAATTTATTATTTTGTGCTTGCTGTATAATCTAGCCTAAAAGCGAGTGGAAACATTCTTTACAACCTGCTTGTTAAATGAAAGTGATGTAATTTAAAATGCTTTGTTTGTTTTTTTGCTTTGAATCAATACCTTTCCAAAATGTATTTAAGAAATGTGAGAAATCTGAATATATTTAGGCTGCTGGTACTGAGCTGTGTTATCACAAGCTTATTTGAATTTAATAAAGCTTCTGTTGTTTGTCACCCTCCTGCCTGTTGAGAAACTGGATGAACTAAATAGGATAGTGCAGCACATCTGTTCAGAAGGAGCTGCTAATGTAGAGCAAACAAACCTCTGACAAATTGATCTTTGCTACAATTATATGATAATTTTAGTTTTCTGTTGCTTTGTTTCTCTGCTTCTGGGTTTTTAAATTCATTCTGTGTTTCACAGATTGAGAATTTATCTGTTGTGGGTGGGGAGCTCTGATGTGCAACAGTTGACAGTCTGCTAAAAACAGCATTACATCAGACCTGTAAAGGAAGCAGAGTCTTTCCCCCCAAATCTCTTTTTAATTTACATGAAACCTTTCTGACATTTAAATCACTCATTCTTCGATTTTGCAAGATTTTTAAAAAAAGACAACAAATCTAAAATTCTAAGATGGCGATGGTGAATATATTTAGATGAGCTCATCAGCAGTTTCATGATTGCTGAAGCTTTTTTAAGGTTATCAAAGGCGTCAGGATCAGAATCAGAAAAAGGATCAGAAAACTTTGTTACTAGTACTTAGTAACTCTTTACATTCTAAGTTTATGGAATGATTTTTGGTATGTTAAAGATATTCTGTGTCGCTTCAAGTAGTACAGATATTTAAAAATAATCTACATTTTGTGTAAGAGAACATAATGCCAGTTTGACACATAAATAATGTTTATAATCTAAATAATGATTTGTGTCATTGGTTCTAAAATACACTTTCAGGGTATAAGCAAAATATTCACAAGCTGGTTGATGATAAATTAGCTCACAATAAAAGAGAAAATCTTGTTGACTTGGAGTTGCCTATAGAAGTGGATCTGAGCTGAAACACACTGTGGTTATTTTTACTTTTGTTTGCTTAGTTTAAAGTGTCTGCTTTATTTACTCTCCTGGCTCCTTGGGTGTCAATTTATCTCACCAACAGCTCTGTCTGTTCTTTCTCTCCTCTCTGAGGCTCCTGATCATGCTGATGAAGCATTTCACAGTGCCAGATGAAAGTATCTAAACTTTTTCTCAACTGAGTGTACATTTTCTGTTTGGGAAATGACTGATTTAAGGGTTGTAGATAATTTTTGAAAATATATGAGTATTAAAATAACTATAAAACTGAGCATGTGCACTGTCAGTAGCATTTATTACTTAAAAACAAGTTACTTTTGCTTAATAGTCAGTCTAATATGAACATAAAGTCACTTTAAGGCCTGTTTCCTATAACTGCACCTGCTGAGGGGCCACTTCATTAGTGTTACAAACCTGAGAACAAATATGGCACCAAATTAGTCACTAACAAATGTCTATATTTCTTCTTGCCCCCCTTGTGACCCTTCTGCTGTAGATTTATGTATCATTGACAGCCCTTCTCTCCTCACTGTGACAACAGACTGACAAGGCATCAATCTCTGCTCCCCAGCTGAACACCACGACACAGAACACCCACAGAGATGCCAGACGATCGATATTCAGAATAAATTCTACCTTTCACTTCCTTCTGGCACCATGGGAGAGAGATACAGATACACACACACACAAACACACACACTCACACTCATATGTGCACACAATTACACACACACACACGCGCGCGCCAGTGGTAGGGAGGGTAACGCAGTGGACATGTCAGCGTGCTGCAGGCAGGCAGGCAGTGAGCAAAACCCCCTGTAGTGAAACCTTAAAGTGTCATTAGCTTCCTCTGTTGCAGACACCACCTGCCTGGCTGCCATTCAAACATGTTACATTCATACAGTGTGTCCTTGAATGAAAAAGAAAGAAAACAACATTTAAGAATGTGTGTTAGACCACACCAAACTTTACTTTTTCAGATCTCTGTGTTGTTGAATTAAGACCAGGCGTCACTAGCTTGCAGGCTTTTTACTCCTGCTGTTCAATGCTATTCAATGGAAACATCAAACATGACCAAACTCACAACACTTCCTAAAATCATGTTGTTTTTTTAACATGTGTGCATGTGCTCACAAAAACTTCTCTTCTCCATGTTTTTTTTCAATTTATTTGACGCACTACTTCTCCAGTCTGAAAACATCTACAGCTCATCCCTCTGCATGCAGGGTATCTCTTATTGAAACGCACTCTCTTTCACCCCTCCACTGTCACTATCCAACTTTTGAAACACCCATTGATAAAAGCTATCCACACCAAGCTATTTCTCCCCCTCACGTGGTCATGCAGGAGATGAATTTCTGCAGAGAAAGATTGCTGCATCATAACAGACGGAAAGCTTATTCCAGCAAAGTGACACACTCTTCAACTTTTCTACTTTTTCACTCAGCACCAACTCAAATGTTTTTATTGTGCAGTATGTGTGGGAGAAGGTTACATGCAGACTATGACTGAGTCATAGCTGCAAAAAAAGGTCTGAAATCTTACTTGGGGTGGGGGTTAATTTGACAAATCATCACCAAACAAACAGTTGGACTGGACTCTGTGCCGTGGTTTCCAACCTAGGGGTCAGGACCCAACAGGGGTTGAGAAAAATGTGAGGACTCACAAGACGTTTAACAGGACAGGAGACAATAACACATTTCTGCTACACGATTTCTTTTTACTTTTCAGACTTTCCTCTAATCTGTGCTGATTTTCTTTTTTTCAAACCAATGTTTGAAATCACTCTGCTCACTACAGGTTGAAGACATACTCATGTCATACACTTCAATGTAAAACAATTTAAAGTTAAAGACTGAAATGTCATTGTTATATTATTTTTATGAAATCATATTATCTGATGGTGTGTGAAAGTGTCAACACCCTTCATATTTTGTAGCTGCTCAAGTTATCGAGTTATTTTATTTTTATTTTTTTTACAGTTGGCAAATTTAATCTATACAGTACATCTTATTTTGTAAAATCAAATTTGTATTTAAATTCTTAATCTGCAACCAAATAGTATAGAGGAGAAAAAGTACAATATCTCCCCCAACTCATATCCATACCTCAAAACTGTACCTGCCTGGAGTAAATGTACAAAGTCATATTCCACCATTACTGGCAAACACTTGAAACAAAACAGTGACGTGGCATATCTCTCTCTCTCTCTCTCTCTCTCTCTCTCTCTCTCTCTCTCTCTCTCTCCCTTTGATCCTAACAAACCACATCTGGAACAATTCCCTTGACAGGAAGCGCGGAAGCCAAAGTGACTCCACCATACACTGGTCTCTGAAGAATTTGCTGAGCAAATGTCACTCTGGGCTATACATACACATGGACATAAACCCCACCTTTTATCTTTTGTCATTTTTATTTTTAATTATTTTTTATTTTACATTAAAAAAAGAAAAAAACAACAACCTACAAAACAAAACAGCTCCACCAACAGATAAGTTTGTTCTCACAGAAGTTATCCAACCAAAGAGCAATCAACAACACTGAAATCAAGTCTATACAGATGTTATGTTAGTATCAAGTGTAAACCCACCATGACATCACCCGTTGGTTTGTGGACAACCATTTTGAAGCCTCTGGAGCTTGTGGGTGACGTTCTGCATGTTGTGCTGCGGTTGAGTTTTCCTATGTTTTCAAACAGGAAAAAATGGTTTCTTGTCTAGTCTTCAACATTCTCTTGTTCCAGCTAAACAGTTACTAAAAAAAAGAGCTGCTGGCCATTAGAAGAAGCTAAGGCATGTCTGAGTTAGCTTTACTTTATAGACGTGGAAGCTCTGTCCACTAATTATACTGTAAATAATTAGCATTAGCATGCTATCAACCTGTTAATAATTTAGCATGCTAATATACAGTAACACTAAGGACAAAGTACAGCTGAGGCTGATGGGAATGTTGTTAGTTTTGGTATTTGATCGTAAACCAAAGTATTGAACAGTATTGACCTGAGCACTTGTTGGTTCTCGTGGTTATCTCGTTCTTGCTCGAAGGTAAAACTCAAAAACTCTCCATTCTGGCTTGTTGACCAGCCAGTAAAATCTTTGTGACTTTATGATGCCTGTGGAACTTTTCAGAGCGAGAGAGAAAGAGGATGAGCATCGCAGAGGAAGAGGCAGCGTGGGTGTGTTTGTGCACATCTCTCAGCATGGGCAGTAGGAAAATGAAGTGGTATTATATATGAACACAAGGCTGTAATATAAGCTGCAGTACACACGCTTTATTTCTGTTGCATCAGCCAGCGTAGGCTGTCCTCTCTCGCTCTATGTTTATGCAACTGGTTATCAGATATGAGCCAGCCTTCTTATCATATTGTATGCCTCCGGGCTGTGAGTGGGTTTGTTCAAACTTTCCCCAAATAAACGATTGAAACGGAACCGAAACTTTTAGTCCTCAAGACTCGTTGCCCGCCGCGTGAACCCCAAATGCTCAAATCCCATTTCTGCAGTGTGGAGAAATGGAAAAAAAATGGAGGGAAGGAGATGAGCACAGGGGAAGAGGGGGATAAAAAGATGTTAGGGGAGGAAGGGGAGGGGGTGGCATGCTCAGTTGTCTTAGTAGATAAGAAATAAGCTCATATAGCTTGAAATCTCCCTGGATGTGCTTTCAACAAGGTGCATAAGAAGATATAAATATATTAATGGGAGCAGCCTCCACATTTATTAAAGAGGGAATCCGCTATATTTCCGTCTTGTGGAGGATGGCACCCTGAGGGGTAATGAATGACACAGTGATTCATCTGTTTTTTTTTGTGTTTGTGTGTGTGTGTGTGTGTGTGCGTGTTCAGTGTGACATGCGGACATCTGTGAGCTGTCGTGAAGTTTGTGTGTCAGTCAGAGGAGGGCCAGATGTTTTGTCGCATTCATGCTATCTCTCTGATCTTAACAGTAGTTCTCTGTTGTTGTCATGTCTCCGTCCCTGTGCGTCTCTTTAATTAATACCCAGCATTCTCTGGTAAACAAAGTCAAAGTCAAATGCATTAGTTCTGCTTTACTGAGAACCATCTCTTTCTTTTTTTGTCTCTTCATTATGTTCTTTCAGTTTCTCACCTCCCCCTCTTCACACAGGTATTCATTTGTCTTTTGCAGCCTGCCTATAGGCTCCTATATTATTCATGAACGCCATATTGTTTTTGGCTGACGCAGAATACACGTTTTCCCTCCTATACTGCTTATAAACCACATACATTCTCCTCTCCAAAGCCTCATGTACAATTCAACATGGCTAAACTTCAGGATTACTGTAGGTTACAGCATTCATAATTTATGTTCATTCCACTTTAATCTCATCATATAGTTGGTGTAGGCTCAGAGAAAAAGGGGGATGGTGTGACAGGTTGTGAACCGGATTATTTTAGACAGGTGGCACCTTCTATGTATTCACTGCTGGTTTCTTTTACAGGTGTTTGCCCACTGACCTCTGACTCGAATACGCACCAGAGCTGAGACTTTCTTTCTTCTTCTTGGTTTAAATTGAAAAAAAATAAAAAATATACAAAATTAAATGCAAAAGTCTTAACAATTAAAATTAGAGCTGTTAATCGAATAGCTGTGCCAACTATTTTGATAACTGGTTGATCTCTTTTTTTTCTTCCATTATATGGACCAACAACTGATTGATTGTTCGAGAAAATTATCGATAATTAGAATAATTATGTCAATGTTAGTTGCAGCCCTAAATTGCCTTTTCTGGTTGTATAAAGTGATCTCTGTTAGAGTGTTACATTTTTGGATTTCTGGGTAAATTAATCCAATGAAATCCCCCAAATTGGATATAATGAGGTAATAAAACTCCCTGAGATATGAATATTGAATATTTTTACCTGGCTCATGTTGAATTTAAATCCTAATTTGCAAAGTAATTGATAACTACTGGCTGAAAAATACAACTGTGTCTTCCAGAATTATTTCAGTAAATGCCCCAAAACGACATTTTTACATTCAAACCCCTCAAGCTGCCACACTGTAGGAATTATGCCTCTTGTCCTTTGGAAGCAATAGAGGAAATACGGTGACACATTTATTGAGCCAACATGTCTGCAGAGGGACGAGGTCAGGATGGATGGATGGTTCACAGAGTTTGATGCAGGTAGCCGCTGTTTCTTCCTGTTTTCTACAAGCAGTTAATGCTTTTTTAAATGATGACCAGAACCTTCCCTAACTCTAACCAAATCATCATTGTGCCTAAATGTATTCAAATGTAAACTATAGTGGTGTGAGAACAAAAAATGTTTTTATTTTTGCAACCTTGATTTGTAAGGGATTTGTACGTCATCCTGTCAAAAGAGGCATCAGAACAGAAAATGCTTGTGTCTTTGTAAAGAGGCATCACAAATGATGGATTTGTTGTTTAATTAGGTGGTCTTGTTAAATATTTCCCCCTGAAATTCAGAGTGAAAATCAAGCCTGTGTTTACAGTAAGTACATAACTGCGTATGGGTCACTGAAGACATTTCATCTTTTAAAAAACACATATACGCATATTATGTCAAAGAGGTACTGTAAGCGGCACTGCCATTATGAAATCTGCACTACACCTTTATTTGTGTGGGCTTACAGTCTCTTCTCAAACAGCCAGAAGCAGTGAATATGTTGTCATGGACACATGACAAACTAACAAGAACACACTTTGTTCTCGAGACTTGGTGTAAAAATAAATAATTGGAAAGGAAGCAGGAACAGTGTGTGCACAGTGTTACCTTCTGTACATTATGTAAACCGACGAGGCCTTCCTCACAGTATATACACAGTTATATCTCTTGTTTTATTGTGATTGACAATACAGATTCTCGCTCTCCCTGCACAATGACCTTCTCTGTCTTCTCCGACTTTTCTTCTGAGTGACGGGAGGATGAACGTCCTGCTTGTCTTTGAGAAGTCAAAGTCGGCTTTCTCTTGGTTCCCTCAGCTATTTTCTCACTGCTGTCTTTCTGCCAATCTCATGCCCTCTTTCTGGCTCTTGCCATCATCCACCCTGATATTATAAGTCACAGACTTCTCTGCCAAGTAATCTACCTCATCAAATGTGATGATATGCAAATGACTTGATTATAACATGACAGCAATCAGCAGGGCCCTTTTTAGCCATCATACTGGATCTAAAAATGGCTGCCAACCTAGAAATGACACTAAAGTCAGACATTAGCGAAATGAGGTGACTCATTCGCTCAAGTGTGATTATGCCTCAACAGTCTGCATACACTTGTAAGATGTGTATAATCCATATAATTCATGTCCTGCAAAAACCTTGTATTTCTTGATGGTTGCGTCAACATCTGGAAAAAAGACTTTACCATAGAGGCATGTTTATGGGCGTTAAATAACACTGGAAACAAAATGGAAAACATGCAGAAGTGAGGTGTTCGGTAAGCCGTCAAACATGTAATTAAAACACCATTTATGCAAAGTTCATGCCTGAATCATTTTCTATTAATCGCCAACAATGTCTCACTGATACACTCTTTGTGAGCAGGGTCAGTGTCAGTTCCAAGGGTCAAGTTAATTATCCCGTCTGATTTTCATCCATCTTTAACCTTTGACTTGACCTCGAGGACCTCTTACGCACCCCAAGTTTGGCTATGTGTCTGTTTCAACTCATATACCCATTTCTGTGTGTTTCTGTGTGGGTGTGTGTATGCGCTAAAGACCTGTCTGCGCACCAGACACTGAAGCAGTTTCATTAGGATTGCTGGTTCCCAGGAGGGGGGCATGTGAATAATTACCAATTAGACTGTTGTCAAGAGCCAGTAGAGGTGCAGCGCTGTGGCAGCCATGGAAGGTTAGGGTGGGTGTGTGCATGCCTACGTATTTGTTTGACATGAGTATGAGTGTGTGTGTGTATATGTGTGTGTGAGGTTTTGTGATTGCACTCCCCGTGCACTGAAGCGTACAGTCGTGGCTGTTAAATACAGAACGTTGTTTAATCTAATGCTTCAGTCACTTGCTGGGTTCTTGTCAGCTAATTATAAGCAGCCACATGGATTACACATTTTTTCACATTATATTTCTGTCTGTTTCTCTCGTCTTTATGAGAGAGCTCACATGGATGAAATTGTTGACATCTCATTGAATAGCTATGAGTGTGTGTAGATGAGTCGCTATATGTGAGTGACCTTGTGTTCGTCTAGTTTAAAAGCCTATTTGTCTGCTACCTGTCATGATAAACAGCCTGAATTTTCTCAATAAATACCCGACTCTCTGAGAGTGGTTTTATTTCTTTCTGCAAACACTCTGCTACGTGTCAGTCTGCTGTATTTTTGCCTCAGTTGAAGGTTTGCACGTTTAAAATTGAGTTTTTGCTCTTAGTTCTTAGAACAGCTTTATTTGCTTTATTGTTTATTGTATGCTTTATTTAGTTTACTCTTCATATACTCTCTCCCTTTTATTTCCCACAGTTTCTTGTTGGCCTCTTTGCCTCTTGTTTTATTCTCTGTCCCTGTATTTGCAGTTTTATTGGTTATCTTATTTAATGTGTCTCTTGTAGTTTAATTTTATTGAAAAGTGCATTAAAATGCTGTTAAGACAGGTGCTATAAAAACACATTTTACTGTTAGTGCTGTTACTTTTTGGAGGTTTAAATTGTGTTTCAGTGTGAATCAGATAAACCATAATCATAAAACCAATCTCGCAGTAGCTCAGACTAGAGATGAACAAAAAAGATATTCTGCACTTTTCTCCTGATATCTTAAAAGGCCTTTAGTATCAAGCGCTGCATGTGCTGATCTGCTGTGTACTTTTTGTGTGAATGATTTATTAAAAAAAAAGAAATGGCAGACAAACATGTTGATGAAAGAGGACGATGTATTCTTCCGCAGGCTTCTTTATTCTCTCAGGATTCACCTGCGTGAGAAAAGGGAGATAAAGGAGGGCGAACTTGCATGTTTCCCTGTTTTTCATTCTGCTCGGCTCGTTCCTTGACAGGGTGAGATGGGACACGATGATAGGGGAAGGGAAGGTGGTTGGGTGATGGGTTGCTTTTTTTTCCTTCCCCCTCTTCTCCTCCTCTCACCTTATCCTTTGTACCTTTTTCTTGATCTCTCCACCCCCTTTTGTCTTCCTCTTCATCTTTTTTTTAACCTACAGCTCCACTGTTTCCTGCGTCTTATTCTTCTGTTTCTCTTCTACATCTTTCATTCCTTGCCCTGAGAGATGAGGAGCATTTCAAAGAGGTGGGACGCAGAGAAAGATAGAGAAGAAAAAGAAAGTGTCAGACAATGTTCTGTGGCTTGGACTATCATAACATGTTATATTTCTCACTCTTCTCTATTTTTAATTTTCTCTCTCTGGGTTTCTCTTTCTCTCCTTTGCCTTTGTCTGCCTCCAGTCCAGAAAACAATAGCCTTTAGTTTCACAAGTCACTCTTCTCGTTTTATTGATTTATCTCGTTTTTTCTGCTCCTGTTGTCTCTCCTGCACATCTTTATGTACCTCCTACCTTTACATCCCACACCAGGAAATACAAAAGTGAGGAGTCTTGCACCCACCCATGTCTCTGCTCTGCTGTTTCTTAGTATATCATCATGTCTTGCTATTCGCTCAATGCTACAGGCAACAAACCAGATCCTGCCTGAGGTTCAAACATGACCCTAAGAGGAGCGATGAATGTTGTGTTAATTTTCAGCCAGTACTAGCTGTACTGGCTCTATGGGTTGCTATGTTGGTCTGCTGGCTGGTCTGTAAGACTTTCAGCCCAGAATGAAATGTCTGGACAGCTTGAACATGGTTTGCCATGAAATTTTGCACAGATATTAGAGGCCCACAGATGTCGAGGCATACTTAGTCATACTGACAACTTTTGGATGGTTTGCCGTGAAATTTGTTCCAGATATCCATGTTGCCCAGGCGATGTATCCTAATGATTTTGATGGTCCCCTAAGTTTTTCTGTAACACCACTGTGAGGTGGAGGATGTTAATGGTAAAGATGACACCTGCTGAACATCAGCATGCTAACATGCTCATTGTAGCATTTAGCTTAGTACTTTGCTGTGCCTAGGCGCACAGAGCTACTAGTATGGCCTTCTTGTGTAATATTAGAACTGATGTTTTACCTTAATTTTGGTCCTTAATATTGAGAAATAAATATTAATTTTGTTGACACTTTTATCCAAACTGAAAAAGATAGTGTATCACTTTTACTGCATTACATTACTACATTTACAACAATAAGAGAGGGGGAAAAAGAGTTTTTTGTTTAATTGACGTTAATTAAATCCCTTTTTAGAATAGAAATACTCATTTATAGTTATAAATAGTAATAAACCTTTTTTTAATTAGTAAATGAAACCAAATTTATCGAATATTAAATATTGTTTAAACACTCGTAGTTTTACAAGAACTTCCGTTCAATCCAATTGTATTTATAGTTTATTTAAGTTATCTCATGACACTTGAGACCAGGTGAAGAGAAGAAGTACTCTGTGTAATATCATTTACAGAGACCTGTAGACCTGAATTCCCACCATGAGCAAACACTTGGTGACAGTGGTAAGCAAAAAAATAATAATGATAACTAAAATTATAATTATACTCCAAATATGACTAATTGTAGTTCAGATTCTGATTCTTTTTAAACACATTTAGGTAATCACATGAAAATATGTTAAAATTACACTTAACACTTACAAAGAAGTCTTCTCATGAGAAAAACATTCTGTGTGTCAATCTTAATTATGTGTTGTCACTGCCGTGGGTCTGTAAGTTAGAAATGGAGCATTGCCTAACAAGATGTAAATTTATTATGTTTGAGAGAGAAAATGACGAGTGTGGTGTGAGTTTGTGAGTTTGTGAGAGAAGTAGTTCAAGATTTCCCCTGTTGGCTGAGCATGTCAGTGCTGTCAGGAAATGAACTCATCTTCCAGCCTCACGCCACCGGCTGCTGCTCTTCTCTCCTCTTCCAACTCCTTCCTCATGTATCTCCACTCAATCTCCACTCGCCCGGTATGTCCATCAAACACACACACACACACACACACACACAGAAGAAACTCACACACTCCCATAAAAACTTAACCACCCACACAAACAAACACACGACATGATACTCAACTCACACTTAATCCTTTTTTTTTATGTCACAAATCAAAGATAGAAACCTACATTGGTTTGTGTGGCGGAGATGAGAAATAGTTCTTCAATTCTCATCAAGAGATTTACGAAGTAGTTCAGGGGATTTCAGATTAACATTTCCCAGATTAGAGTGGTGCGGTGGGTTAACTGTGACTTAAGTGCAAACCCCATCATGACTCGCTACCAGGACAAATTGAATAGACCAGTGACCCAGTCCTGCTGACATCTCTAACTTTCTCTCTTTTTCTCTTCATCTACTGAATCTCAGTGAAAATTCATTGGCAAATTTAAGGCAGGCCAAATGTAACAACACCCATCTGTCGATCAAAGCAGCCATGCTGTTAATGCTGCATAACTTTAAGCCTTGATATAATTTGAACAGGTGAGTTGTATATAAATTCACCCTCAGTACAGTTGTCATGAACGGGGAAATTAGCTACAGAGACCAAAACAGTTTTTGTACCAGGCTGTAAACATGTTTATTTACACATTCATCTACCATGTCCCTAATTCATTTACACTGACTAGAGGACACTGATGTTGGGTATTTTTGTTGTTTCTTCAGATTTTACATTGTTCATTAAAAAAAAAAAAAAAAAAAAAGTGTGGTTTATTGTGTTATACACTGAATATGATCCAAATTACATTTAGTTTAAAACAACACAAATGATTCAGTATTTCCTTTATTCATAAACTTCATGTTAGTAAATGTATATAGTAAGTATATAGTATTGAGTAAATATATGCTGAACTTGGTGTCTGTTATGAGTGAGATCATCTCCTCAAAACTTTATTATTCCTTTAAATGTCAAATGGACCTGTGGCAGATGTCCACGCACCAGATGTCAGTATGTTCCATCCCGTTGTTTTATGTTGTGTGTGTGTTTTTGCCTGTGTGAGTAATTGCAATAAGTGAGAGTATGTCACTGTTTAGACCAGTAACAGGCAAAAAAACAAAGTTGACTGAACCCAATGACCGTCCCAAAGCCCTCTTTCATTTAACGATCCCTCTACTGGATTTAGGGTCTGTCACTATCAATTAACATTCCTCACATCAGTCACAGCTGGAGAGGAGCAAAAGGGTTGGCAGAGGGAACAAGGGGTGTTGGGGGGCAGATAGATCATGTGGTTGAGAATGACGGAGAAAAACAGAGGTGGAGGGTGAGGGAGAGGAAATGACGGTGATATATACGTACACATGCACACACTCCAGGCTGACTGCTACAGTACTGTAGACTGGTGGTTGTGGTGGGGAGCGTGTTGTATAATTTGATTTGGATTTAGTGTTGCTTGGAAGAATGACACAAATTCTACAGGGATTAATCCGGCTTTGATTCAATCTGGCCGCCACAGCCTGAAATAGCCCCGCTCCAGTCCTGCTGTTCCTCTGTGGAAGCACAGCTGCACCTGGCATGGGGTCCAGAGGCCGTGTGTGTGTGTGTGTGTGTGTGTAAAATGTGATTGTGTAAGAGTGTGCATAATTGTGTATGGATTTGTCTGTAAGTACTGTATGTGCGTGAAGAATAGTGTTAATGTGTGTGTTACAACTATCAGAAGAGTGAAAACCAGACATTCCAGCTGCCTGTGTTCACATGATGTGTGCACTTAGTCCCCATGTAGTCAAAATCAACGTTTAAGTGTTTTTATCACATGTCAATATGTCACTTATCTGCCTGACCCAACAATGACCAAAAAGACATTATCAAAGTATTTTTGGATTAATTAATGGTATTTTGAAGTTTAGAGTTTGTAGAGAGTCATTTCCTGAACATGCTAAAAATGTTGAAGACTCATCCTGCAATTTTTACCAATTTTGGATCCAATAAATGTTCCCAGGGTACTCCACCTCAACTCAACCCATTAGTGGGCTAATGGAAGGATCAGCAGCCTCTCAGTGAAAGCAACCAGACTGAAGCGGACAGGGAATACAGTACTGAGGTCATTTACAGAGTTTACTGATAACTTGTCAGGCCAAAAACATTTGGTATGTACACCATTAGCTCAGTAAGCCATGGAGCTAGGTTAGGTGAACTGACTCAATGGGGCCAAACCAAGCAAAAAAAAAAAACAACCTTTGTACTGTATTCTTTGTTGTCCAACTGGTGTCTGTGACTCCTGGATGCTGTGCTCAGTCCCAGTCCAAGAGGAGTCAGTTGGACAACAATTGCTGTAAGGTGGTAGGGGCGTAAAGCACACTTGCCACTACTGGCTGCTGTACACATCAATCAATATCCTCAACAAGTCCCTCCCTAGCTGCCTGGTTTTAGAGCACACATGTCAAAATGCTGGAACAATAAGCACCCAGCTAACTGTTTCATGGAATCAAGATGATTCTAGTTGGACAGGTCAAATGATCGTGACATTCATGCGACACACGTCATCGTTTGTGTTATCTCATTTACTTTTCTGGCCTAGTTTCCTGTTGTCTCCTCATTGGACACTGTTCACATTTCTTTCAACAGGCTGTACTACAGGTGTAGGTTGTTGCTACGATAAAGCATGTCAGAGTGTCTGAGGCTTCACTGCAAAGACAGGAAATGTGTGTGTTTCTGCAGGCATTTTATCTACACATGTAATTTTGGGATTTAAGTGTGTGTTTGTGCAAGTCAACCTCTTTTCAGTGTCTTTTCAGAGTAGTACATGTTTCCTGTTGGAAACATGTAATACTCTCTTTTTAATTCTCTCACACAAACACACATACTGCTCTCTCCCTGCATCTGCCTTATCAGCATTGTTTGGCTCTCTGCCTACAAGCAATCTACAGTTCACTACAGCTTCCTCCTAAATGGGTGGCTGCCTGGTGATTTGGATCCCACATCTGATGTTAAAACGTTCCTAATCACAACTTCTCTGGTCTCTTTACATCTGCACCTGCACTCAGAAGGCCTATGAAAATAACAGAGTTTATAATAATGTTGCATTGGTTCTGAGACTCATTAAACAAAACATTAAAAGCTTAAAGCCCACTGTGTTTTAGCAACGCTGGGCAGACACGAAACACACTGAAAGATGTTACTGTTTGTACAGCAGCCCAATCATTAAACTCAGATATTTAGGTTGATGAATCTGTGTTTCAACATCTTCACCTTCTTTGGGATTACCTTGATGAGTGTAAAGACAGTAAATTTAGGTTGATCCTGAAGAAATTAAGTGAAATTATGTGCAGATACACTGATTTATAAAGATCAGTGTGTATTGTTTTAATGCCTACCTGCAACAAAACCTCACCAGAATAGTGCTTTATTACCCTGAAATCATGTGTACGACCTCACCAGTAGTGGGACTAAAAGAAAGTCTTGTCCTGCTGGAACTATGGAGAAAGAAAGCAAGCAAGCAAATGTAATGCCAATCAGCATAATACATAATTGAATATCTTGAGGGAAAATTCTGGCTAAAATAAAGTGTGCTGCCAGAATGAAGTTTATAGCCCATATAGAATGTATGCAAGAAATTTGTCACTGTGTGTCCGATGGTCAGCCAAGCAGAAGTGGCCTTTGAACAGCACACCAGATGACTCCTAGATAATAAATCAGCAACAGATGTTTCCAGTAAGATGACAGATGACAAGAGGAGCTATGATATATAGTCTGGATACTCTGCCACTGACTCGGTTAGAGATGGATGGATAGAGACAGAAACAGAGGGAAAGGAATAGATGGATAGAACAGAAGATGTGACTGGAAATGGATATGAGCAATGCAGGGAAGAAAAGATAAGACATGAATATTTGAAACACACGTGGCAGATTAGGATAAAGGGTAAGGGGACAGGGTTTGGGGTCAAAGTCCCCTGTGGAGTTTTGGACTACTACTGGTCTTATAGAGTGATATAGGTTTAGATGAGTGCCAGTTTGCACATATACACACAGTCCTGCTGACTGCAGAGGCTGATTATGCAAATATTTAGAACACAAAGACAACCAACTGAAACATATCATAAACAGAAATGGACAAAAGGTCCAAAATGTGAACAGCATGATGAAGAGGACAAACTGGCATTGAAGCAGAACATTTAGTGGTCCATTCATGATTTTGTGGACATCTGATGGCACACATCTCACTGGCTCACTACGTATTCTGTCACTTCTGGTTATCCACGGTCTCTGCTTTGCTCACCTAAACAGATTTTGTATATTTTATCAGCGATTATCGATATCTCCACACTATCCTTAGACTTGTTCACAGGTCTCTTAACTAGTAACCACAATCCGATAGTTTTACCAGTCTCTGTTAGTCACACTAACTAGCCTAGCTATAGCAATGGCAGCTGCCCATGTTTATGATAACGGTACTTGTAATAAATGTAGTTTATTTGTAGCTTTAAGTTAGTCAGTAGCTGCATAGTTAAAAGCAGTTACACTGGGTGACTGGCATAGCCCCAAACTGAAGCCCACAGTACACCACCAACTGCTGGCTGAAGGCCAACTCTGGTCATTGGCAGCTCCATTTTATGAAACGTGAAGTTAGCAACAACATAGTTAAATGCATGGCCAGTGGGCAACATCGAGTCTAATTTAAAACTGCTGGCTAAAGATAACGTAAATACGGTAAGATTGTTATTCACGTCGGCAGTAATGACACCTGGTTACGCCAATTGAAGGTCACTAAAATTAATGTTTCATCGATGTGTGCATACGACAAAATGATGTTGGACTCCATAGTTTTCTCTGGACCCCTGCCCAATGTGACCAGTGATGACATGTATAGCCACATGTCGTCATTCCACTGCTGGCTGTCGAGGTGGTGTCCAGCAAACGATGTGGGCTTCATAGATAATTGGACACCTTTCTGGGGAAAACCTGGTCTGATTAGTAGAGACGGCATCCATCCCACTTTGGATGGAGCAGCTCTCATATCTAGAAATATGGCCAAGTTTATTAGTCGACCAAAACCGTGACAACCCAGAGTTGAGACCAGGAAGCAGAGCTGCAGTCTTACACGCTGCTCTGCGCTTCCATTAGAGCAGCTGCCCACCCAGTCCTTTAGTATAGAGACTGTGTCTGTCCCCCGTCCACCTACATTATTTAAAGATAAAACAAACAGAAGAGGAGTTCATCATAAAAACTTAATACAAATTAAATCAACATCTCCAACAGTCCAAAATAAGTTCTCTTATGGACTACTAAATGTGGAGTCTTGAATATCAGGTCCTTGTCCTCTGAAGCTGTTTTAGTCAATGAATTAATGTCTGATTATGATATTGATTTATTTTGTCTTACTGAAACCTGGCTGCAGGAGGATGAATATGTTAGCTTAAATGAATCCACTCCTCCCAGTCATTGTAATACTCATATTCCTCGTAGTACCGGTCATTTGCTATGCAAACACCAGCAAGATGCAGCACTCACATTTTATGAATACCCTACGTATTTTTGTATAGCATCTATATTTTTAGCATTGCATTTGTATTTATATTGTGGTTTTATCCTATATTAGGACCAGCACCTCGTTGAAGCCGCCTATAATTTTGTTGTGCTTACAGTATGTCTGTTGTACAATGACAATAAAAGCTTTCTATTCTTCTATTCTATTCTATTAATGTCCACATAAAAGAAATTTCGAGGACTGCATTCTGCCACTTACGTAACATTGCCAAAATCAGACACATTGTGTCTCAAGCAGATGCAGAAAAACTAGTCCATGCATTTGTTACTTCTAGGCTGGACTATTGTAACTCATTGTTATCAGGCTGCTCCAATAAGTCTCTTAGGACTTTGCAGCTAATTCAGAATGCTGCTGCACGTGTTCTGACAGGAACCAAGTTCAGAGATCACATCTCTTCCATTTTGGCTTTTTTGTATTGGCTACCTGTTAAATCTAGAATAGAATTTAAAATTATCCTCCTTAAATACAAAGCTCTTCATGGTCAGGCACCATCATATCTAAAAGAGCTCATAGTACCTTACTACCCCTCTAGAACACTGCGCTCTCAGGATGCTGGGTTCCTTGTGGTTGCCATAGTTTCCAAAAGTAGATTGGGAGCCAGAGCTTTCAGCTATCAGGCTCCTCTTCTGTGGAACAAACTACCATTTTGGGTTCGGGAGGCAGACACGGTCAACACTTAAGACTAGTAGACTTAAGACTTTACTTTTTGATAGAGCTTATAGTTAGGGCTGGCTCAGGTCATCCCTTAGTTATGCTGCCATAGGACTAGACTGCCCGGGGGACTCCCCCTCCCTCCCCCCCTCTCTCTCTCTCTCTCTCTCTCTCTGTCTGTCTCTTTCAGGGTTATGCCTAGTCAGGCACGGTATTGGTTGAATATGCAGTCACATCTCCCTTTACTGAAAACTCTCTCTCTCTCTCTCTCTCCATCTGTGAACATACATGTCTCATTAATGCATGTTAATGCTGTGCATCTGTGTCTCTCTATCTCTATTACAGGTTCCACTGCTACTGTAATCATTTTATCATTCATTGTAATTGTACAATATATTTGTGTTGATTTGTTCTGTACACGTGACATCTATTGCACGTCTGTCCGTCCTGGGAGAGGGATCCCTCCTCTGTGGCTCTTCCTGAGGTTTCTTCCACCTTTTTTCCCTGTTAAAAGGGTTTTTTGTGGGCAAGTTTTTCCTCACTCGAACCGAGGGTCTAAGGACAGAGCGTGTTACTCCCTGTACAGATTGTAAAGCCCTCAGAGGCAAAATGTGTTTTGTGAATTTGGGCTATACAAATAAAATTTGATTTGATTTGATTCATGGATCAGACAGGTGGTTAATCACCTTGTTAGAGAACAGCATGTTATACAATACTGTAACAGTACTGAAACATTGAAAAGTTGGACATGTGCATTCAAAAGTTTCAAGGGTAAAAGGTCAAATGAAGGTCACCTGAAAAGGTTAGAGTGCATGTTAGGTGCACTTTCACCCAGCCGAATATTCGAACATTTTGTAAGTAGTGTATATTGTAGTGGTGGGCGGATCGATCCAAATATCGATACTATCGATTGCAATGCTGCGGTTTCTGCAAAGAGGAAACAGCCAGGTCGCGGACTCGCCGCACCTGTGTCAGCGCAGGCAGCCCCTCTTGTGTTTAGATGTTGCACGGTCACGTGAGTCGTGACGTGACTTAGACGCACAAAGCAAACAAGCAAGCAAGTTGCTGGCTCAGGTTCATCAGCACACGCAGTGCGTGCCTATTTTCTAGAAAAAAATACAACAGAAGAACGGCAGAGAGGAAGAGGAGTGCCATGTGGCTGTATTTTCAAGCCGAAAGCGAGACAACAGTAAAATGTGGTATTTGTAAAAAGCTAGTCAAGTATAGTGGAAACACTACCAATTTATATAAGCAAAAACATTAAAAAGAAAACATGGAGCTACAAAAATGGAGAGAGGAGGAAAATTCCCCACCCCCTGGCCCCGCTGCAAGACCCCCAAGTCCAGAGGCAGAGGTCATTGGCAGAGGCCTTTCAGCATGGCAGAGAATATCCAGGCAGGTTATAGTGTTGAAAGTAACAAAGTGAAACTGTTATTTATTACTTTAGCCAACTCAAAAAGTATAAATTATGCTAAGACCTTGATGTAATACATTTATCCCATTGAAATGTGTTATTTAAACGAATACATTTACTGGGATTGAAACACATATACTGAATATAGAGAATTTATTGAATATTATTGCCCTTTTGTGTTAACTGTTAAAGGGATACTGTATGATTACTGCATTTAAACTACACATAGATGTGCTAAAGGCTTATTTCTTTTATTATTTCACTGCGAGTACTTTTTATTTAAGATTTTTCTGAAAAAAATTTGATAATAAAGCTTTTTCTATTTAATTATAAACTTTGTCCTAATTCTGTCCTGGGTTTTAACTATTTAATAATAAAAAAGGAAACATCAAAAAAACACTTAAGTTCATGAAAATTAATTGAGATTTAGCAATTCAATGACACATCCACCTTATTTATTGAAAAGTATCTGTATCAGTATCGGTATCAGCGATACTGGCCTGTATTTACTTGGTATCGGATCGATACCAAAATATGCAGTATCACACACCACTAGTATATTGACCAATATGAATGTCAAATCAAATCAAATCAAATCAAATTTTATTTGTATAGTCCAAAGTCACAAAGTACAGGGAGTGACACCCTCTGTCCTTAGACCCTCGGTTCGAGTGAGGAAAAACTTGCCCACAAAAAACCCTTTTAACAGGGAAAAAAGGTGGAAGAAACCTCAGGAAGAGCCACAGAGGAGGATCCCTCTCCCAGGACGGACAGGCGTGCAATAGATGTCACGTGTACAGAACAAATCAACACAAACATATTGTACAATTACAATGACTGATAAAATGACAATGAATTACAATGAATGATAAAATGATTACAGTAGCAGTGGAACCTGTGATAGAGATAGAGAGACACAGATGCACAGCAGCAGCAAGTCGTTAAGTAACTATAAACTGTAATGGAGATATGGTAGCAATAATGACAGTAATAATACATGTAGTGGACGTCGTGCAGGACCACAGCAGCAGCCACGATCCATGAGAACCTGCTGGACGAGAGAGCACAGAAACTCCGGGGAAGAAGTTTAGTTAGTAACATGCATTAATGAGACATTTATGTTTACAGATGGTGGTGGTGATGGTGATGGAGGAGAGAGAGACAGAGAGAGAGAGAGAGAGAGAGTTTTCAGAGTGGAAGCTGCAACTAACAGTTCTTTTCATTATTTAATTATTTTATTACATATTAATCTGTTGATGACTTTCTTGATTCATTGTTTTTTCCATACAGTGTATAGAAAATCAAGTCAAATCAAATCAGATTTTATTTGTATAGCCCAAAGTCACAAAACACATTTTGCCTCTGAGGGTTTTACAATCTGTACAGGGAGTGACATCAGAAAATTGTAGGTCATCCAACCTTTTATATCCTTAAGGCATGCTTGGAGTTTAGTTAACTGATTGGTTTCATCGGGCTTGATCGATAAATATAATTGGGTGTCATCGGCATAACAATGAAAATTAATGGAGTGATTCCTAATAATATTCCCTAGAGGAAGCATATATAAACTGAATAGAAGTGGTCGTAGTACAGAACCTTGTGGGACTCCGTGACACACTTTGGTATGCATGGAGGAGTCATCATTGATGTAAACAAACTGAGATCGATCTAAGAAATACGACTTAAACCAGCTTAGGCGGTTCCTTTGATGCCAATTTGATGTTCCAGTCTCTTTAAAAGAATTTGATGGTCAGTGGGCACTGAGATCACTAAGATCTAACAGGACAAGTATAGATGTCTGATGCCATTAGGAGGTCATTTGTAACTTTGACTAGTGCGGTCTCTGTGCTATGATGCACTCTAAATCCTGACTGAAAATCCTCAAATAAACTGTTCTTATGGAGAAAGTCACACAGCTGATTAACTACAGCTTTCTCAAGTATCTTAGAGAGAAAGGGAAGGTTTAATATCGGTCTGTAGTTGGCTAAAACCTCTGGATCTAGAGTGGGCCTTTTAAGAAGAGGTTTAATTACAGCTACTTTAAAGGACTGTGGTACATATCCCGATAATAAAGACAGATTAATCATATCCAATAAAGAAGGGCTAACTAGAGGTAAAACTTCCTTGAGCAGCCTGGTTGGGATGGGGTCTAAGAGACAGGTTGACGGCTTAGATGCAGAAATTATTGAAGTTATTTGATGAAGGTTGATGGGAGAACAGTCTAAATATATATCAGGTTTTACAGCTGTTTCCAAACTTGCTGTATCAGAATGCAGATCAGTGCCTGTTGAGGGCAAGAGGTGATAAATTTGGTCTCTAATAGTTATAATTTTATCATTAAAGAAGCTCATGAAGTCATTGCTACTTAACCTACCGACCTAAAGAAATAGATGGCTACAGTGCTGAAGAGAAACCTGGGGTTGTTCTTATTTTCCTCTATTAATGAAGAGTAATAGGCTGCTGTAGGAGTTTGTGCCAAAAGGCTCATAGTCCAGTAATATGAACTCAAAAGTTATTAAAAAATGGTCAGACAGAAGAGAATTCTGTGGAAAGACTATTAGATGATCAATTTCAATGCCATATGAGAGATCAAGAGTGTGGTTCAGACAATGAGTCGGTTTATTTATACTCTGACAGAATCCAATTGAATCTAATAAAGAGATAAATGCAGTAATGTGCATCATAGTTGCCCAAAGCCAAATTTGATGTATTCAAATTATTTATTTTGTCTGTCAACAGTTTGACAACCTTTAAAATACTAAAAAGGAGCAAATCCATTTTTTTTCTGCCAATTGACTTAAAAAAATACTTTATAATCATAAAAGTTTTCAATTGACTAGTTAATAATCAACTGAGCCTTTCAGCTTTCATTTACCTCAAATATGTTAAATGTCATATGGCAATATAAGGGTGAACACTAAATGTAAACATATAAGAAAACTCCACAGTACCTTTATAGAAAATAAATAATCTCAGCACAGCATGCTTAATAGTAACACATTTTACCTTATCTTTTAGCACCATAACGGGTCTTAAATATTACCCACTGTTAGAGTTTTTCTTCTATCTCACATCAGAAGGATTCACATGGAAAACAAACACTGACCCACATTCTTAATGGTCCTTTTTAATTCCCACTGCGGCCACTCCTGCTAAAAATATTTATATTCACTGTAATGCAAGGTGCTTTGGATAAAAGCCTCCTCTAAATGGCTGATATTATGTTGCGTTACTCACATTTGGATTCACCACTGCTGCCACAAATTAGGACACTCATTATGACTCATTAGGAACGAGTCTCACACTCTGGCGCCAGAGGCCTCATTTGTAAAGATGAGCCTTATCATAAGATTTCATCATACCAATGTTTGGTCTACTGGAATTCATCGCAAAGAACTTATTTATGAATCTTGGCCTTGGTGATTAATTTCCGATGCTCTGTTTCAGAGTCAGACTTGAAATGCTTTTTACTTTTACTGTGCCGTGGTGTTGCTGAAGTGAGCCGAGTACAAATCAACACTTTGCTCATATGCAGTTTATCAGGCCACACTTTGAGTGTAAAGTAACTTTACCAGCCATAGTTCAATGATTTGTCCAAGCCACATTTCTCCATGCAACCGTGGATTCAAACAAGAACCTTTGATTTACATGCTTGCTTCTTTTTACAATTTCCTACATACTGATCTATTCAAATCAAAATTTCTTTAAACTTTTATATCTTTCCAGAGATGTCTTAAGTTTTGTCCCGCATCTTAAAGATCAAATGTGAAGGCACACAAGAAAATATCTTTTTTCAACATATTGACACTCAATCCATAACACAGGCTCTTCACATTATTTCTTTTAGATTAGACTTTTCTTCAAGCTCCATCAGGTCAGTTTAAATTTGTAATAGTTTGGTTTATGACAAAATTCCCTTTGCCTCAGCTGTACTGTGTACTGAGCACTAATTAGCAAATGTTAGCAAGCTAATGTGCTACAAAAATGACGTGAACATTGCGTCACTAAACTATCAATGTGAGCTAATGTCAAAATTATAATGTTAGCATTTAGCATGTAGCTGTAGCCACGAGCTGCTCAAGTCTCGTTTTGTCTCTCAGGAACACCAGCAAGAACAGTGATGATCAAAAGCTTTCCAAAGAACTTAATTTTAATAGAAATCATCTTAAATGTTTGATATTTCTGAGAGTAAATGCAGAGCACAGTCTTATGGGGTGCCGTTTGTAAAGCGGCTCACGCTGAAAATAACAGCAACATTTTGTCACATTTAGCTTCAAACAATGTTTAAAAAACTTGTGTGAATTTTTGAGTCACTTTTTTGCACATTTACAACAATATTTGTCAACTTAGAGATATTTTAAATATTTAAATTCAAATGTTAAATGTTACACCTAATTGTTAAATGTTAAATTTTAATGCTAAATCTAAATGTTAAATCTAAATCTAAATGTTAAATTTAAACCTAAATGTTAAATCTAAATCTAAATGTTAAATTTAAATGTTAAATCTAAATCTAAATGTTAAATCTAAATCTAAATCTAAATGTTTAAATCTGAAACTAAATATTTAACTAATATGCAAATTCAAATCAAATAACCGAAGTACCAAAATAAAAGCTCGAGGAGGTCAGAGTATGTTTATAGTGGCAAATAACGAATAAAACCCATCTTATCCGGGAAAATTGACTCTTGGACATGGATTATCGTGATAATAACTACCTAGAATAACAAAGGCGTTTGGAGAAACTTTATTTGAAGAGTACTTTGAGTTTTTAGTGTCGCTTTTATGAAGGGTGCGGGACTTATGACCTGTAGCCACTATAGCCAGCCAAAGGGGGCTCACTTTGACTGATCTGTCATATTCGCGGGTATAGGATCTTCTACACCCGCCCGCCTCCACCTGGTACACTCTACTGTTGGCCATGGTCACTCTGCAAACATGTCAATGAATGAATTGGCATTAGAGGAGAATATCAGCAGAGCTGTTCTCGCGGCAATACAAAATCTTTCCACAGCGACAGCAACCGCCACAAGGCCACCACAGACCTCCACGGTAAGTATGTTTTCCAAATCACGTAGCATTGGATTCTTGTCAAGGCTAACTTAACTACACTAGCTAACGGTAGCCAGTAGAGATTTGCTACTAGCACCAATGCACTTTATGTGTAGCACACGTTTCTCTAAACAGTAAAACTCACACCGGTAAGTGACGCAGTAGGACGAACTCATGAGCTGAAAAACAAGGTGTGTAAATGTGAGTTCAAGATTACGTGAAGATGTTCTGAGCAGCAAAGCATAAATTATATAATTTAGTGTTACAACTAACGGAGGCTACTTGTCACCCCTCAGGCCAAAAAATTACACTGTAAATTGTTGGTCAAATGGAAATTCTGCCTCTGTCCTCAGTCAGACACCTCACCTTGGCTTACCTGCTGGCCTTTACTCACAAGATAAAACCGTTCTCTGCTCTGCTAGAGAGAATAATGCTGATGGAGGACAGAGGCAGTCACAATGATAAAGACATTTAATTTAATGTGAATAAGGTACCAGAGTGCATACTGTAAAAAAAAGCATAAAATTTATCTCTCTTTGTTTCTACATTTTCCTGCTTTTTTGTCCTTTGCCAATCACATCCCTGGTTTTTGATGGCTGGGCGTATAAACATTAAAAACACATGAAAGATAATGTTGCTAATATTTTGCTAATGTCTCTTCAGGCTCCCATCAGCTACAATAACACACCTGGGCCAGCCACACCCACCACCTCCACTGGGACGTCATACCGCTCGGTATACTTTCATACTCATGTAACCTAGCTGGCTGTTTGTTTGTTTTTTAATCTGTGTGGTGTAATGTTTCCACGTTGGTTCCAATCATGGTGGCATATTTTACACAACACCAGTATTTTGATTTATTAAATTGCTTATTGACAAAAAAAGGTTGATAAACCACCTGGTAATCGATCAGTAGTATAGAGACCCCATGATGGATTGATGATGCTATCAGTTAGTTGGTTTGCATCTACACTTTGCATTCACTATGAACTAAAAACGCATTGCTCTCTTGTAATGCACAGGTGTCTGTGTGTTTTCATTGATTTCAGGTTCCCCTTCCATCAGTTCCTCAAAGGCCTGTTACACACTCACATTTTGTGAGAAAAAACAAAGCCTGCAAACACTATACAAGAGATGTTGTGTGCTTGCCTTTTTCTTCAGCATCAACATTCCGCATTCCCAGGGGAGACTCAAGAGCAAATTTGGCACAAGATGGCCTTATTGGGAAGATCTCCTTTACATCTGACTGGTCTGAAGCACAACTTAGAGAAGAAATGACCGCAATTTTCAGAAGAATGTTTGCATTGTCTATGGGCCAGTCATTCCCATTTGAGTATTTGAGTACAGTCAAGGGATGCAAAAGACTAATGAAACCAAACGTCTCGAGCAGTTTTCTGTGGGGTGGAAAAGAAGTTGTCTCGATTAGTTCAGAAAGAGCTTCAACTCGCACATCCGGGAGAGCTTCACTCACGTTCCGGGGGAGGCGGGGCACATTGAGTCCGAGTGGACCTTGTTCCATGACTCCATTGTCGAGGAGGCTGACCGGAGCTGTGGCCGTAAGGTGGTCGGTGCCTGTCGTGGTGGCAGCCCCCGAACCCGCTGGTGGACCCCGGCAGTGAGGGATGCCGTCAAGCTGAAGAAGGAGTCCTACAGAACCTTTTTGGCCTGTGGGACTCCTGAAGCAGCTGACGGGTATCGGCGTGGCGAGCGCGGCCTCTGCGATTGCGGAGGCAAAACTCGGGCATGGGAGGAGTTTGGTGAGACCATGGAGAACGACTTTCGAACGGAGGAGGTTCTGGACCACCATCAGGCGGCTCAGGCGGGGGAAGCAGTGCACTGTCAACACTGTGTTCAGTGCGGACGGTGTGCTGCTGACCTCGACCTCGAGTCTGGGGACCCGTGGTGGTCTCGCCTATCTCTAGGGCTGAGATCACCGAGGTAGTCAAAAGCTCCTTGGTGGCAAGGCCCGGGGTGGATAAGGTTCGCCGGAGTTCCTCAAGGCTCTGGATGTTGTGGGGCTGTCTTGGTTGGCACGTCTCTGCAACATCGCGTGGACATCGGGGGCAGTGCCTCTGGACTGGCAGACCGGGGTGGTGGTTCCCCTCATCAAAAAGGGGGACCGGAGGGTGTGCTCCAACTATAGGGGGATCAGACTCCTCATCCTCCCGGGAAGGTCTTTTCGGGGGTCCTGGAGAGGAGGGTCCGCAAGATTGTCGAACCTCGGATTCAGGAGGAGCAGTGTGGTTTTCGCCCTGGTCGTGGAACTGTGGACCAACTCTATACCCTTAGTGCGGTCCTGGAGGGTGCATGGGCGTTCGCCCAACCAGTCTACATGTGCTTTGTCGACTTGGAGAAGGCGTTCGACCGTGTCCTCGGGAGTCCTGTGGGGTACTCGGGAGTATGGGGTTCGGACCGCTAATACGGGCTATCCGGTCCCTATACTCCCGGTGCCAGAGCCTGGTCCGCATTGCCGGCAGTACGTCGGACTTGTTCACAGTGGGAGTTGGACTCCGCCAGGGCTGCCCTTTGTCACGGTTCTGTTCATAACCTTTATGAACAGAATTTCTAGCGCAGCCAGGGTACTGAGGGGCTGCAGTTCGGTGGCCTCAGGATTGGGTCGCTGCTTTTTGTGGATGATCTGGTCCTGTTGGCTTCACCGGAGCGTGACCTTCAGCTCTCTCTGGAACGGTTCGCAGCAAAGTGTGAAGCAGCTGGGATGAGAATCAGCACCTCCAAATCTGAGGCCATGGTTCTCATCCGGAAAAGGGTGGAGTGCAGCCTCCGGGTCAGGGATGAGATTCTGCCTCAAGTGGAGTATCTCAGGGTCTTGTTCACGAGTGAGGGAAGGATGGAGCGGGAGATTGACCGGCTTCTGCAGTAATGCGGACTCTGCACCGATCCGTCGTGGTGAAGAAGGAGCTGAGCCGAAAGGCGAAGCTCTCGATTTACCGGTCGGTCTATGTTCCTACCCTCACCTATGGTCATGAGCTTTGGGTAGTGACCGAAAGAATGAGATCGCGAGTATAAGTGGCCGAAATGAGCTTCCTTCACAGGGTGGCTGGGCTCTCCCTTAGAGATAGGGTGAGAAGCTCGGCCATCCACAGGGAGCTCGGAGTAGAGTCGCTGCTCCTCTGCATCGAGAGGAACCAGTTGAGGTGGCTCGGGCATCTAGTGAGGATGCCTCCTGGACGTCTCCCTGGTGAGGTGTTCCGGGCACGTCCCTCCGGGAGGCGGCCCCGGGGAAGACCCAGGACACGCTGGAGAGACTATGTCTCTCGGCTGGCCTGGGAACGCCTTGGGGTTCCCCTGGAAGAGCTGGACGAAGGGGCTGGGGAAAGGGAAGTCTGGGCTTCCCTACTGAAGCTGCCCCCGCGACCCGAATTAAACAGATAAGTGGAAGAGGAAGAAGACGACGACGATGACGACGGTAATTAGAAATGTTAAGTACTTTGTTTCCAATTACTGATATATTTTTTCCCTTCTTTTGTCCATAATATCATGTCATTTAGTTCATACAGTGTCACCTTCCACAAGTGAAAGTGAGCTCATCAGTCAAGGGAATGAAAATGACAGACTGCAAGAAAGTCCACAACGTCAAAGAAGAAGTAGGCTAAAACACTTCCCGGGCACTGTGCTATGGTTGCCCACTGCTCCTCAGGGATGGGTTAAATGCAGAGGACAAGTTTCACTGTACTGAATTGTATGTGTGCTTAGTAAAGTATACCCTTGTCCTTGACAACTCAGTAATTACTGCTTTATTTACTGCAAAAGTTAAGTTCACGCTTTAGGGTTGTAGGCCTGATTTTCCACTTGCCGACAGCAATCAACAAACTTTAACCAATGAGCAGACACTCCTCTGCTGTCATCCACAGTTGCTCACTGAACACAGCCTTATCATGCATCTATGTATATTGAGGGGGCACAGTAATATAGTTTCTACATCAGCCTACACACAAACTTTTCAGTATTTGTAAATTTGTCATCCTTGCAGGCAGCTATATATTTTCATGAATGTTTTCAGCCAATAAGAGCAATATTAATAACTTAATGTTACTTCAAGACAAAATGGTGTTTGTGACCAGACTCGTTTCTAATTCTTTCTGGTGAAAATTACCATGTAATGTGTGACCCCCCCTCATCAGTCATGAAGTGTGCAAACCACAACACTCCTGAGTACAAGACAGTCGTGTAGTGTGAACAGTACAGTGATCTTAAGACTTTGAAAGTCATGTAGTGTGACCAAAGCTTAACATTAAATGCCAACCTGACAGAATTTAAGCACCGGTTTGTTTTTTGTTTTTGTTTTGTCAGCCTCAATTGGATCACTGTAAGCAAGCTGTACACTGTATTTGGATTGGATGTCTTTATTCATCTACCTACAAGTCATTATAAGAGGTGTAGACTGAGTTTAGTAGCACAATTCAGTCATTTGTACTGAAAGGGAGAGGCAACTCTCAAACCTAGCTCATCTCATTCAGTTTTGCTTCACCCTAAATCCTTATAGGCTGCCTTTTAAAGGAAACACACTTAAAAGACGGAATTAGGGTTAAGTTGCACTTAGATAAAATGAGATTAACATCATTACAAAAATATTGCCCTTTGACCTCCTTTTCTTTATGCAGTGCGGAGTACAGTGCCTTCACCACCGAGGGACAGTGAGGCCAGATGTCAGGAGACAGACAGCAGCACTCAAGAGAGTGAAAATCAGGGCCAGGCAGGGGACCTGAGATACATTATGAACCACCTCTGATATAAGTGTCTCTCTCTCTCTCTCTCTCTCTCTCTCTCTCTCTCTCGGCTTTCTGCTGAATTTTCTGTTGTTCCTGTTTATCTTCATTTGCTTAGCCCTGTTTATCTGGAGGAAGATGAGGCTCTTGAAGAGGCAATTCAGGGTAGTCTACTAGATGAGTGTGATGGACCTGCTGTTAATATTTTAAAGTAAGAGTTACAAGTAATTTTTTATTATGGTAAATATCTTGTTTACACCAGTGTAAACATCGCAAACAACATGGAACAGTTATATATCATGCACTGAAGGTGATAGTGGACTAAATGCACAGATAGCCAAAGGTCTGTTTATCTTTTCATTGTCTTTTTAATATAGGTCATCTGAAATGCTGAGCAAAGAAGAAATTGCAGGCCTTCTACAAGCTCACAGTGAGAGAGTTATTACATCAGGAACAAGACAGATATATATCAGTCGAGCCAATGTTTGGACCACAGCCTTACGTGTGACCCAGTTTTGCAGAAAGCTGTGACATGCTCTATGTCACATTTGCAAGCGATGAACATGATGCTGAGGAAGATGCTACTGACCTTGGAGGTCCCAGACAAGAGTTTTTCTGATTACTGGTGAAGGCTATCTTCCAAGACAGTGGAGCTTTTGAAGGTATATATATATATATATATATATATATATATATTACTGGCCACAAATATTGGTTTGGAAATACCAGAGTACATAATACAGAATGCGCTGTTAATTTATTTAATCTTTCAGGCACACCAAATGGATGTTCACCAAGACTGAACATTCTCCACTTGCAAAATGGACTGTATCGAACCATTGGCAGGATGATGTCTACAATAATAATACAAGGGGGGTGAACCACCTGCATTCCTGTCCCTGAGTGTAGTGGACTACATTGTGTCTGGGGACATCCTTCAAGTTCATGTGACACCTGATGATATAGGTGACCCTGATTTAAGGGAGAACCTCAAAAAGGTAATGCGCAATATTCTGATCTGAAGACTATTGTAGTAAGCCTTTGCTTTTTTTTGACTATTCCACAGCAGTACAGTTACTTTTATTTTGGTGGAATGCATTATGAAAATAATTTTGGTTTCATATTACCAAATAAATAACTAAAAATTCCAACTTTTCTTGTCATAGGTAAGTAACTAAGTGTAAGTAAGTGAAATGCACAGTCTACATAGTACGTCTGTAAATGTTGATTAAATGCAGTCATTTGAGAAAATAAGATTTTAAAGATTTGATCTGTAATATTTAGGTTCAACAGGCAACCTTGCAGGACAATCTGGAGAAAGCAGTCAGCTGCTGTGACTCATGGCAATATCAAGTTGAGGTCTTTCATTCAGTCACCATCTGTTGCAGTTCTATACCATATGGCTTGTGGCTTGTCCCACTATGTAAGATTTACCTCACAGTTCTGTATCATATTTGCTCTGTGCTGTGGTAAAATGACTAAAAAATTGCCATGTTTAACCATAACTACTGATTTTTATGGCCTTTCATTTCTGGTGTTGAATTTCCCTCCAGGTTTTATCCCTCCTGAGAGAGAACCCCAGCTTGCGTGTGCTGCTTGACATACCAGGAGAGGACAAAGGTCTAGCAGCTGATTTTGTAGCTGGTATTCTCAAACCAAGCTACTCTGTACTGGGGAGCAACAGAAGAGCTAGGGAGGAGCTGATGGTGGTAAAATTTAGGGAGTTTCTCCAATGTTTTGAAAGTAAGTTTGTATTTGTAATTCAGTATATTACACAATAAGGCAATCCCGGAAATTTACAGATTAATTTTATTCTTTACAACTCATGAAGCTGTGTCTATCTAATGTTTATGTACCATGTAACAAGAATAGAGTTATTATTGCTTGTAAGAATAACATTGCTTTTTCACCAACATACCTATACAGTAATCCATTAGTCACTCAATTAGTCATTGATTCAGTCTTTCTTAAACCTGAGTATTTTCCAGTCTCCAAGTCAACACTGGTTTCCCTTTGCTTTTAGATAAAGAGCTGAGAGACACATATGGGGACAGGACTCTAACCAAGGATGAGGAGGCATTCCTGAAGACTTTGAGCCCTGGTCACATCCTGGCGTTTGCTACAGGGAGCAGCAAAGTCCCAGCCATTGGTTTTCATCCAAGTCCTAAATTAATATTTATTCATAATGAAGACAGACATCTTCCCACTGCACACACGTGCAAATGAGCTTCACCTTTTTGTGAACGCAACAACAATGGCTGATGATGATGAATTTAACTACTGCTTCCTAGTAGCACTAATGAATGGATCTTTATTCAGCACCATTTAAACAAATGTCAGGATTTCACTCTTTAGTTTCGGATATGTGGTGCTATTACTATTTTTGGTGTCTACAACTTTTGAGATGTTTAACAGCTTTCATTAAAAGTACAAGTAAAGGCTTATTTTTTGCAAGCACAACTGGAGCATAATTGTCCTAGTTTTGATTTTTACTGTGAATCTACTAATAATTTACTGAAATCAGTTAATTTGTAAAAGAACCCCTGCAGTGTAATACACCACTGTTTAGTGCAGGGCTCTCCATGTTTGTCAAATCAGGCTGCTGTGGTGTTCTGTGTACCCTCTGCCCCTCTCATGGTAACAACCCTAAAACTTTCCACTACAGCCCAGTGGTTGATTGTGTCCATGTGTAAGTGTATTTCATAGAGGAAATAGTTTGTTCATATTATAAAGCAGCAGTACATAAGAAAGCTGAAAAAGAAAGACTAGAGCTTGTTTTCCCATCTTGCTCCACATTCTTTGCCCTGTTCTTCTCATCTTGTGGTCAGATTTTCTGTTAAGAGCTCCTTTGCAATAAAAATGCAACATTATGTGATGTACACATTATGTGAACAAATCTTTCACTTCCTGGTTTCTGTAAATCAACAACCAGTATAGCCAAATTAAAAATAATAATAATTAAAAAAAATAAATAAGTAGCTGCACTTGAACAAGAGTTTTTGACTGTTCCAAAACTCTATTCCTGTTTGTGGATGTTAATTACAAAAAGTGTTTACTTCTGTGAGGACAGTATCTGACCCTTCTTTATACTGTAAGATGTTGTACTGTATGATTGGAAGGATATGGAATCAGTCATCAGAGTAATAAATGACTAATGTGTGAATTTAACTACCAGAGTTTTTTATACTCAACAAACAGTAGTGAAGGAATGAAACTATGTACATCATGTACATAGTACATGTACCTAACCCTAAAACATCAATATTTGTTTCACAGTGTACTTTTGAAAGTACAATGAGGCTAATGTTACCCAGTTGTCCATATTATGCTAAGATTACACATTTACAAGTTTATCAAAAATAAACTGTTGTGTTCTATGAAACATTGTTTTGCCATTGTTGTTGTCATTTTGAAGAGGGTTAAAGGCATCATTCAGTTCTTGCAAATCCCTGTAATTCAATGGGGAAAATCCTCTTTGAGAGTTTGGTGGGGAACAAAAAACTACCCCTGCTGTTGGGAGTTCTGGGTTGTGAAGATGAGGCAAATCATTGTCAAGAGTAAAAAGCTGAACTGGTGTTCTATTTCCTTCAGATGACATAGAGCGATTGTTATATCCAGCTTTGAATTCCTCCAAAGTGTGGTTGATTCTGGGTAGAAAGACATACTGGAGACTGTGATGGCCACAGCTGTGGCCACACAACCATAAAATGTCAGTAACCTTCTGCACTCACACATTGGTTTCTATAGTTAAGTTTTGTTGTATTTTCTTTATACACATTATACATTTAATTAAGTTATTAGTCTACATTGGTTTAACATTTAGTATTGACATAAATCACACAAGGATTTTGTTTCATATAATACACTTTATTGTTTGACAGTACATTGGGTTTCTATTTGAAGCACGCACATTTAGTTATCTTTTGTACAGTCTTCGTTTAGTATAGTTTTCTAATTTCTGTTCTTTGTGTTACCGGTGCTCCTGCTGCTGCTGGGAGCTGGGAATGCTGGGCAAAAGGATCCGCCCCACAAGCTCAGCCATTTTGTAGCAGAGGGTGCTGATTGGGCCGGCACATCATGGGGGGGATTTAGGGCTTTATTGTTTATTCTTTTTTAGACAGTTAGTAATTTCACTTGGTTTGGTTAAGTATAGATGATGTTTATATTATATTATTTCAATGAGTTAATTTTCCTGATTTGCTTTGTTGGTAAATTAGCTGTTTTTTTGTGTTTAGTGTTTATGTTAACCCCTCTTGTGTTTAGTGTGGGCCCAGTATATAAGTTCCCCTCTTGTGTTCAGTCAACAGGTCTGTTTGTTTTGTCTTCTGTTAGTTTGTTCAGTTGATGTTTGTACAGTTTTGTTAATTTGACACCTTTTATGGGCCCAGTTCTTTACTACTTTTGGGTTTGGAAATTTTGTTGTTTTCATATTATGGGTAAATAAACCCCCCCTTTTTTTTGAAATACTACCTGTTGTCCTCATTGCCGACTGACTCGGTCCCTCACAGTTGGTGGCAGCGGTGGGATCAGCCAGTTGGGGACACAGGTTTTTTCTTCTTCCCTCCTCCATTTTGTGAAGACATGCACCGTGGAGGAGAGTGGCAAGAGGAGGTCGGGCAGACCCCAGGAAGACCCACACAGGGTTTGAACCTCATAGTGAGAGTGAGGAAGAACGGAAGGTGGAGCATTAAAAACAGCGTCAGGCACTGAGGGTGAAGAGAACAGACAACCCACTTTAAGAGATCTGGAAGGCATTTTTCAGGCCTTCAGCAGGAGGGCAGCAGGAGGCCGGGAGATAAAACAAAGGGAGGAGGTCGCACGGCAGGAACAACGGTTCCAAACACTGCAACAACAGCTCAGTCTTTTGCAGCAGGAGGTACAGGCCCACACATCTCCAGTGGCAGAACTTACTTCAACAGTCTCACACCCTTTGGAGGTTCCTTGTTTAGACCATGATTACCAACAGGCCCGTGCTGCAGCCTCAACAGAATTCATCCACTCTTCCAATAACACATCAGGTCAGTCTTGTTTCTCTCATCAGCCTAGACTTGAGAAATTAACAGAAAATGATGATGTTGAACATTTTCTCCTTACATTTGAGAGAATCGCAGCAGCATGCTGATGGCCAAAAACTGACTGGGTTTTCCGACTCATTCCACTCCTGGGTAAGGCCAGAGGAGCCTATGTTCATATGGATTTTGATGATTCCCTTAAATATGATGATGTAAAAACTGCTATTTTGAAAAAAATGATATAAATCCTGAGACATATAGGCAGAGGTTTCACTCTGTGGATGTTGGGCCTGATGAGAGCCCCAAAGAGCTGTATGTCAGACTGAAGGAGATGTATGTGAAATGGGTACAGCCCAAAGGTAAAACTGTGCAAGAAATTGGTGAAATAATCGTTATGGAACAGTCTTTGAGAATGTTGTCTCCAGAGCTCCAGGTGTGGGTAACGGAACGTGACCCACAGTCAGCTGCTGAGGCTGCCACTTTGGCCGACGTGTTTGTGGCTGCCTGCAAAAGGAATCAGCCATGGAGTAACATGGCCTGGAAGGCTGGGAAGGACGTCAGGTGGCCTGTAACCCCTCAATACCACCAGAGGGCATCAGCAGGTGTGGGAGAACCAACAAACACAATCAAGAGCTCCCAGCAAAACACCCACCTGTTACCTGTGTGGGCAGGAAGGCCATATTAAACCAATGTGCCCAAAGAATCCTGCTAAGCTCACTCAAATGTGTTTTGTTCCACGCCAAAGTGTTGACAAGCCTCAGCAGAAAATGACCAATGTCAAGATAAATGGGGAAAATGTTAAAGCCCTGATTGATACTGTTAGTACTCAGACTCTTGTACACAGGAAATGTGTGCCAGCTAATACCATCTGCACCCTAGAGATTATTCCCATCTGCTGTGTACATGGTGACGAGAGGTTCTATCCTACTGCCGATATTTACGTGGAAGTATATGGACAGGCCTATCTGTTAAATGTTGGAGTTGCCGATAACTTGCCCTTCCCAGTGGTTTTGGGTGATGACCTGCCTGTTCTTTTTGATCTGTTAAGTCCTATGCAAAGTTGTAATGTTGCAGTCACCAGAGCACAAGCTAAGCAGGCGGAGGTAGATTCCCCAGTTCTCAGTACTTTGCCATTCTATGGTGTCGAGCTTGAGACACAGCCTGTGGAAGCCCAGACAAGAGGCAAGAGAAATTCCAACACACTGCTGTACAGCCATCAGCTGAGGCTGCTCCAGACATGCCTTTTAGGTTTGCAAATACCTGACAACATAATGCAACTGCAGCAGGAGGACCCAACATTGTCTGTCTTTTTACAGAGAGCTAAGGAGAGGAAGCCGGAGACGGAGCTTGATGGCCAGACAGAGGAATATTTTCTGCAAAATGGTGTTCTTTATCGGAGCATGGCTGGGTTAAGCAGCTAGTAGTCCCACAGGTGGCCCGAGACATGGTACTTACCTTGGGCCACTCGATTTCCTGGGCTGGCCAACTGGGGACACATAAGGCCATAGCTTGCATTAAGCATCATTTTTACTGGCCAGGTTTGAGTTTAGACGTTGCCCAGTTCTGCAGGAGTTGTCCTCAGTGCCAAAAGACCTCAATGAGAGCCCCACCAGAGTTCCACTCCAGCCACTCCCTATCACCCCCTTTGAACGCCTAGGGATGGATGTTGTTGGTCCTGTGGAAAGGAGTAAATAGGAAATTGCTACATGTTGGTCATTACAGATTACGGTACCAAATATCCTGAAGTTTTTCCATTGAAATCTGTTAAAGCAAAAACTGTGGCTTTTTCCTTGGTTCAGTTTTTTTCAAGAGTGGGATTTCCACGGGACATTTTAACGGACCAAGGCACTAACTTCATGTCTAACCTTTTGAAACAGGTTTACCAGCTCCTGGGCATAAAGAGTGTATGCACCACCCCATACCATCCGCAGACAGATGGTTTGACAGAACGGTTCAACCAGACCCTCAAACAAATGCTCTGTAAGTTTGTTAATGAAACTGGATCTGACTGGGACCAATGGCTCCATGTTTCTCCCCCTTCGAACTGCTTTATGGTCATGAGGTGAGGCTGTGAAGCATATGAGTTACAGGATACCAGAGCGCCTCCTGGGGTCACTGAAGAAAGAAGTGGGCCTATGTTGTTTCTAGGGATAATCCAACCCTCAAAAAGTGAGTGGTCTAATCCTGTGGTTCTGGTTCCAAAAAAGGATGGAACAATCCGGTTCTGCATTGACTTCAGGTACCTGAACTCAATTTCAAAATTTGATTCATACCCTATTCCATGTATTGACGACCTTATCTAGCACCTAAGGAAGGCAAAATACCTGACCATGGTCGACCTCTGCAAAGGCTACTGGCAGGTGCCCCTGACCCAGCGGTCTCAGGAGCTGACGGCCTTTCAGACCCTCCTGGGGGCTGTTCCAGTTCACAGTCTTGCCATTTGGTTTGCATGGGGCCCCTTCAACCTTCCAAAGATTGATGGACAAGGTACTGTGTGGACTCTCTGATTTTTCATGTGCCTACCTTGATGATATTGTTATCTATAGCACCACCTGGGAAGAGCAGGCCTGACAGTCAATCCAGCAAAGTATGTCATTGCCAGAGAGGAGACTGAGTATCTCGGTTTCACCATTGGAGGTGGGTTAATAAAACCAAGTTCATAAAGTCCATGCAATTGAGTCCTGTCCTCTCCCTCAAACTAGTAAGCAGCTGAGATCTTTCTTGGGAATGGCTGGCTTCTACCATCGATTTATACCAAATTTCTCAGCCAGAGCTGCTCTTCTGACGGATCGAACTGGCTCCAGATGCCCTAACCATGTTCAGTGGACAGCTGAGGCAGTGGAAGCTTTCAAGGACATCCAGAGATCTCTCAGTAAGAATAGGCATTGTCTATGTCTAGGATACCCAGGGATTCCAGTTCATAAAAAATGGGTGCATAAATATGGCTGCAGTTTTTGTTCAAGTCTCGGTTAAAACGCTCAATCCTCTGGTTGTGTACAGAACTTGTTCTTTCCTCCGTGATCAGTCCTGATGTGCAGTGGTCTGCCAAGCTGTCCAACAGCTGCAGTAAAGAGGTCTCTCACAGTTTCAGCACGATTATTGTTGGAGCAGTGAAGAAACATCAACATCCTACTGTAGCTGTCTATGGCACCATGAACAACCAATTTCCAACTAATCAACTTATGATTTTCGTCTACATGCCATATGAAATTTGGATGTGGGACAGAGTATACTCGCCGAACTATTGCTGTTCTTTTGGCTAGGACACCAATTAGGTCCATCCTTCCATGAATCCATCGTCTTTGAACCACAATGTTTTTGGAGCAGGAGATGCCCCATAAGCATCACTTCTCCAACATTTGGGTGTTCAGTTTTTATTTGTGACACTTCAAGATCCAATTGTTGATGACTGATGCTCTTAAATTTTGATGTTAGGATATTATAGTCTTGCAGTAACTTTTAGAAAGTTGGCCTTAAGATTAAAAGAATAGATGCTGCTTCTGTAAAGGTGGTTTTCAGTGAAAGAACATGTTCAAGCTCTTCTTTGAAAATCTGATGTCTTCCTTGGGAGTCATTGTAGAACACAGCAAAGAATATGACATTTAGCATGTTTCTATAACAAACAAGGGTTATTATTATAGACATTATAACAGATGAGCATTCACATCCACTCATTATCTTTCTGACTGAATTATAGATTGTATTGTAAGTTTATTTAAAGAATGTTTAACTAAATAAAATGGACAATCAAAAGATGAGAGTTACTGAGAGGTAAATGAGAAGTAAATCAAATGAATATGACAGACAGATCACTGGAGCAAAGTCTGTTGTTGGTAAAGGTATGGTAGTGCTGGAGCTGGAGCCCTGAGGAGTTTTAAAATATAAACAAAATACCAAAGACGTTGTTATCTTGTCACATGTTAGTGTTGCGTAAAATATGCCACCATGATTGGAACCAACGGAAACATTACACCACACAGATTAAAAACAAACAAACAGCCAGCTAGGTTACATGAGTATGAAAGTATACGGCGGTATACGTCCCAGTGGAGGTGGTGGGTGTGGCTGGCCCAGGTGTGTTATTGTAGCTGGTGGGAGCCTGAAGAGACATGAGCAAAATATTAGCAACATTATCTTTCATGTGTTTTTAATGTTTATACGCCCAGCCATCAAAAACCAGGGATGTGATTGGCAAAGGACAAAAAAGCAGGAAAATGTAGAAACAAAGAGAGATAAATTTTATACTTTTTTTTTACAGTATGCACTCTGGTACCTTATTCACATTAAATTAAATGTCTTTATCATTGTGACTGCCTCTGTCCTCCATCAGCATTACTCTCTCTCTAGCCGAGCAGAGAACGGTTTTATCTTGTGAGTAAAGGCCAGCAGGTAAGCCAAGGTGAGATGTCTGACTGAGGACAGAGGCAGAATTTCCATTTGACCAACAATTTACAGTGTAATTTGTTGGCCTGAGGGGTGACAAGTAGCCTCCGTTAGTTGTAACACTAAATTATATAATTTATGCTTTGCTGCTCAGAACATCTTCACATAATCTTGAACTCACATTTACACACCTTGTTTTTCAGCTCATGAGTTCGTCCTACTGTGTCACTTACTGTTTATAGAAACATATGTGCTACACATAAGTGCATTGGTGCTAGTGGCAAATCTCTACTGGCTACCATTAGCTAGTTTAGTTAAGTTAGTCTTGACAAGAATCCAATGCTACGTGATTTATAAAAAACATACTTACCGAGGTGGCCTGTGGTAGCCCTGTGGCGGTTGCTGTCGCTGTGGAAAGATTTTGTATTGCCGCCAGAATGGCTCTGCTGATATTCTCCTCTAATGCCAATTCATTCATTGACATGTTTGCAGAGCGACCATGGCTGACATTAGAGTGTACCGGGTGGAGGCGGGCGGGTGTAGAAGATCCTGCACCCGCGAACATGACAGATCAGTCAAAGTGAGCCCCCTTGTGGTTGGCTACAGGTCATAAGTCCCACACCCTTCATAAAAGTGACACTAAAAACTCAAAGTACTCTTCAAATAAAGTTTCTCCAAACGTGTTTGTTATTCTACGTAGTTATTATCACGATAAGCCATGTCCAAGAGTCCATTTTCCCGGATAAGATGGGTTTTATTCGTTATTTGCCACTATAAACATACTCTGACCTCCTTGAGCTTTCATTTTGGTACTTCCGGTTACCGGCATTTGAATTTGCATATTAGTTAAATTTAGTTTCACCCGAAACATTTAGATTTAGATTTAACATTTAGATTTAACATTTAGATTTAGATTTAAATTTAACATTTAGATTTAGATTTAACATTTAGGTTTAAATTTAACATTTAGATTTAACATTTAGATTTAGATTTAACATTTAGATTTAGATTTAGCATTTAGATTTAACATTTAGGTGTAACATTTAACATTTGAATTTAAATATTTAAAATATCTCTAAGTTGACAAATATTGTTGTAAATGTGCAAAAAAGTGACTCAAAAATTCACACCAGTTTTTTAAACATTGTTTGAAGCTAAATGTGACAAAATGTTGCTGTTATTTTCAGCGTGAGCCGTTTTACAAACGGCACCCCATACAGTCCCGTGGAATTCCCTCTTGTTGTAACAAACCACACAGCAGTTTCAGAGCAATTAGCCACATTTTACATTTCTCCACGATGAACGTAATGAGTAAAATGTTATTATAACAAATAGTCATAACGGACAAAATATGTAAATTGGACCCAAGGTGACAGACAAATCATGCATGAATAAAATATCATTTATTGAGTTATTGTAGAGTATTTATGTTGGAACATACAGTAGATCCAGACTCAGACACACCCAGATTCACACTTTTTCTCCGCCTGCAGACTGCCCTGCTGCTGACCGCTGTTCTCATATCCACTCACACACAGTCAGACGGGCCCGGCCTCACCTCACTGAGGTTCTGTCCTCTGGCCTGCAGCCTGCTGGACTGTTACAACTCATCGCAACACACACACACACAAATACACATGCACAAGCTCTGGCCTTGTTTTGAGGTGTTTGTGAAGTATTTTAACCCCATGTGCTCTTGGTCCTTGTATCTCTATCTGTGTGTGTGTGTGTGTGTGTGTGTGTGTGAATGCACATTAAGTCTTAATACCGTCAGTGTTTAAATGCCCTTTTGTTGTGTGAAATTGTTTGTCAGTGCAGAGTGTTAGTTCTGCATGGTTAGCTAGGTGACTTGGCATTTACATTGCTGCTGATAGCAGCGCCCTCTGGTAAGGAGTGTGTATGTATGCGTGTGTGTGTGTGTGTGTGTTTATGTGTGAACGCATATGTGAGTGCTAATCATGTCCCATGGTAGCAAAAGAAAGACAGCTTGTAGAGGAGACTGAGGACACCCATTAGCTTTATAGCCCAGGGATCGTATGATAAAAAGTGTGTGTGTGTCTTCATGTAAAAGTGAGGACTAATTTTTCCGTGTGCTTTTGAGCATGTATGTATGTGTCATGCGTGTGAGCTATTAGCCTCAAACAGCCAACACTCAGTTTTTACATTTTTTTTAAGCAATTTGATTCTGGAAACAAAATTTCAAGAATTAGATCAACATGATCAGCAAACATTTTATGATAACGTGTCCTGCTGGCTTGCCCAGATTTTAAGAAAAATTCAGATTAAGTGTAGTTAGGATAAATGAAATCATGATTGGGCGACAGCATGGTCTATTTCTTACTTAAAATGTATTCAGCCTTGTTTTGGTGAATAGTTTTGTGGAAATGTGATGTTTCAGAACAGCTGCCATGTTTTTCCAAACTGAAAATCTAATCAGAGCCCAGCAATTATTTGTTACATTTTTTTCTACGTGTGAACGTCCCAGTGTTTGCAAAATGGCTTATTTTCAAGTTGTTCCCTAACCAGATGCTGAACTAGCCATTTATATTCATAATACAACAGACAGCATGTAAAATGAGAGCAAGAGAAAGAAGAAAACATGAAGGCTAGTAAACAAAGAACTGAAGCAAACCAGCATGTAAAGAGGAAATTGTCATTTTCATCACTGATGCACTTTTCTGCCAGTTATTAAAGTCTGTTAGTTCCACCATTCTCTCTCTGTCCAGCAGAAGTCCTCAGATTTTCACACTGTTCTGCAGTCATCCTGTGACATGCCCTATAAATTGCTCATGTCATACCACTGTCAGCTCTCTTCATATGTTTTCAGTCTGTCTATCACAGTGCCATTATTTAAATATACCCTCAAGACATATTTTTAGATGCATAAAAATACTCTGCTTTGAATAATAATTTCTCTCAGATATGGTTCCTCACAAAAACTACTACTACTTCTACCGCTTTAAACATTTGCATTTTACATTTAGTCATTTAGCAGATGCTTTTAAGCGACTTACAAAAAAGGAAGGTACAGTGTGACAAGGACATGTTAGTGCAGCAATAAGTACTACTAGCATAGAATCAAGTCAAAGTTGTAGAGGGAGATGGATTTAACATGTCCAGTTGTTGGTAGTAGGAGAGGAGGTCCTCTCTGAAGAGCTGAGTCTTGCTCTGGTAGGAACTGGTAGTGTATGAAAAGAACGGGGAACAACAGACGAGAACAGTTTGGATTGCCCTGAGCGTACGGGTGGCAGACCATTGGCAATGGTCAGGAGATAACATATGAACATATGCTGGGCATTCAAGTAGATTGGTGCAGAACCAGAGATTACTTTGTAGTCAGCATTAGTGATTTGAATTTAATGTGGGCTGCTACAGGTAACCAGAGGAGCTCGATGAACAGTGGGGTAACGTGACCTTTTGGGTTGGTTGTAGACCAGGCACACTGCTGCGTTCTGGATCTGAAAGTTTCACTGTGCAGGCTGGGAGGCCTGGAACACGTCGCATCTGTGCCTGGTGGAAGGGGTTTATGTTGTGAAGTGCGAAGCGGCATGACTAGGCAACTTAGGCAATGTGATCAGCGAAGGTTAGTTGGTCGTCGATTAATTGTGTATGGTAAGTTCAGTTTTTGTTTTTCAGTCCAGAATCTATGAATATGCAAATATTGTTAATATTACCAATTCAACTCCTCAATACAAGGTGTCTCCTGTACGTGTGCTGGAGTTTTCATGCTTATAGGTCTGAACTCAAACGTAAGTTGAGCACACAGAAACTTTCCTCCTGTAGCAGATGAATGTGAAAACAGTTTTCTCCTCTCAAACTCTGCACATACATCATTCTGCAGATTGAAGGCCAAACATCCAAGTGAGGTAAAACACATTCCTGAGTGGACGAGGACTTAGAAAACATAAGCTCAGTACGACTGCGTTGCACGGAACTCCACAGAACCTCAGCTGCCTTTTGAAACATTGACATCCAGTTTTAAGCTGACTTTTATCCAATTTTAAACAGTGAATTATACTTGTAATTATTTCACACTGAACGACAAACAACGACAAACAAACCATGCCAGCTACATCCTGTGAGGACGAGGTACTGCTGATGAAAGCAAATAAAAAAATCGCTGACCTTAAAGATGACATCCGACGGCTCTCTGATGAACTGCAAAAAAAGGACTCACTACTTTCCAGTTTCATGGACGTGGCGCTCCAGCAGTCCAAAAAGTTGGCCTCGCTCAGCACAACCCTCCATGACACAGTTGCGTGGGATCCCGCCACCTGTCTGCGGCCCTCCTCCTGCTCGACACCTAACCATCAGTCGTCCTGGGCCGACGTGGTTGCCCGAAACCGCAAGAGGGACTCGAGCGGGCCGTCTCTCCCCTCGCCTGAGCCTCTCCAACCGCTCGTGGCCCTCTCCGATGACACTCCGCCCATCCACCTGGCCCCACTGCTCCGCGCTCCATCTCCGATCCAGACCGCAAACAGTGCCTGCAGACACCACAATCCACTGGTGGCTGGCAGTGCTCGGATGGCTGGTCGCTGCCCAATGGATTGCTCAACCGGTCCTTGCGCAGGATCCTGAAGGACGCAGTCTCCGATGCTGCTGCCTCGCCATGGCGCTTGCGGCCCGGATGCACAGTGTGGACTGTGCACTCTCCTGTTGCAGGAATCCGCTCCGCTTCTACAATGCAGCCACTCTGCTTCCCCCACGGTCCATCCTGATAGTAGGCTGACTCCCATCTTCTATAAATTACATGTGGGGTCTAATGACACAGCCCGTCAGCAATCTGAGCTGACAAAAAGGATTTCAATGTCCTCTTTCGCCTCTTAATTAACTGTGGGAAGGCTGTTTTTATCAGTGGTCCCCTCCCAACACTCGCCCGTGGACCAGGGTGTTTTAGCAGAATCCTCAGCCTCAACACCTGGCTCCAGTCCGCCTGCAGGGCTCATAACATAGTTTTATTGTTTTGGAATTCAGAACTGTCCATCCCAGGCCCTAGCCTAACATACAACACCTCAGTCTATGCATGACTGTTTACATCTTCACCGGTCTTCTTTCCTCCTATAGTGACAGCACGGACCAGCTCAGGCCCTTCCTCACTACCACCTTCACGGTTTCTTTCCCATACAGACCATCATCTCCCATCATAGACACACTGCAGGACGCTCACCCCAGCAGGGCTCTCCTATCCTGGCGGAGTTAACTTTTTAAATCTCCGTCCTCTTAGCCGTGCCACCAAAACGGCTGAGAAATCACCTGCTACAAGGTTGGCCCTAGCTTTGCTAAACACCAGGTCACTAGTAAACAAAACTTTTTTATTGAATGACTTCTTCACTTCACAGGATTTGGACTTTATGCTCCTCACAGAGACTTGGCTTCAGGATGGTGAGTGCACACCGTTTTCTGAACTCCTTCCTCCCGGCTGTTCATTCTTCAGTTCCCCGCGGAGCACCGGCAGGGGTGGCGGCCTGGCCTTGGTGTTCAAATCCAGCTTTCAGTGCCGTCCTATTCCATCTGCTACCTACTCCAGTTTTGAACTGCAAACTTTTGAGCTTTTGTAAATATGTGTGTCTGTGTGTGCATGTACCCTGTGGGATGTGCTATCATGTAAATGTTTGGGTGTCTGGCTCCAGGAGGAGCTGGGCTCTTTGTATAATGGCTATTGACAGCTTTAATTGTAGCTGTGCTGACAAACTACGATCCATCCTCCTCTTCATTTACTCCACTTAGCTTACGCTCCCCTGCTCCCATAATGTGTTTGCGTGTTTATGTGTGTGTGTGTGTGTGTGTGTTAGTGGAGGAAGGCTGTGTCTCAGTCCAGCTGTTGCTTGTCTCATATGGTTAGAGGTCACAGAAGCAGTTGTGTGTGTTATGCGTGTATACAGGGAGTAAGGTGTGTGTCTGCTCGTTCGTACATCTTTGTTACAGATGTTTTGACAGGCTGTAAAAGAAGAAAGGAACATAATAAAATAGTTTTGAGTGAAGAGAAAAAAAAAGTATTTTAAAATTCTTTTTGAACCTGCAGTGAATGTCAAAAAAAGAGCTGATCTAATCCCACTTGCCCGTGTCAACCTGCCTGTCTGCTTTCATTTCTCTTTCTCTCAGTTTCTGTGTCTGTCTGTCTGTCTGAGGTTCACAGACAGGTCATGCAGTCATGGCCCGTCGTTCTCCGATTGTGTTTGCGCGTGTGTGCGTGCTTCACAGAGTCCTCGTTACAGGTGTTTGGATAAGATAGGAAGGAAAAGAGAGAAAATAAAAGATGCAAAATAGTTTGAGGCGCTGAGAAGAACTCTTTTTCAAATCTGGGTCTCAGGAGTGTGTGTTGAAAAAGCAGCGACGCAGCCTCAATACCGTCAGGGTTCATAGAGAGTTCAGCTGTATCCATGCTGATTTTCACTAATCTCCTGCTCCTCTTCCTCAGCCAGACATTAGCAGCTTTAACAACAATGTTTTCATATTTATTGTCGTAAAACTGGTTCCATCCAAGTATTTTCAGGATTTTGTTTATATGAAGACAAGCTGAATGAAAATGCAAATGTAAAAACTTTGTTTCACACTCTTTTGAATGAATTTTGTTCCGTAAAGTTTATCAAGAAATTCTGAGGATGAAATCAAATTTGTCTGATAAATAATGACGCACCTGTCGGAATGGTAATGATAAGCAGCTTCAAAACAGCTCCATTGTGGTTTTGGATGTCTTTGAAATGTTTTTGAAAAGTCCATCAGAGCCTCAAAGAAGTGTCACACACACTGTCACTGCTTTTAAAAGTCAGCTTGGTGTTCCTGCTGAAGTTGTCGCAGTCACAGTTCTTTGTTTCTGTTTTCTGACAGCACAAAATATAAAAGACATTAAGAGACACAAAAGTATAATAACAGTTTGAAAAATACTCATACATTTTTTTATATTTATTTTTGTCATTGAAGAAGCCTTCTCACTCTAACTTTAAGTTTTTGCAAAAATCCTTGACAGCCAGATGAGATAATTACTGTATCCTTGCATCCTCTTTCCCATGCTAAACTTTCCCAGAATGCCCACTTCCCTCTGTCCTCTTGACCGCTCCTCCTCTCTCTTTCAGTGCCTAAATTCCTATGCACCTTGCATCACCAGCTGCAACAGTTTTTATGCTTCTGTCCTCCCTCTGTTCATCATCCCATCTTCATCTACCTCTCTGTCCTTCCCTCCATCTATCTATTCAGCTCCTTTGGGGCTTCAAGGCTCGCCGTCCTCTCTCCTCTTCCACCGCCGATCCTGTGTGAAGGAGAATCATATGGAGCCTTTGAACGGGATTCTGCACTCCTCTGGGTGCTATATGTTATCTCTTTCCTGTGTGTGTGTGTGTGTGTGTGTGTGTGTGTGTGTGTGTGTGTGTGTGTGTGTGTGTGACCACAGAATATATTCCCCCTGGAGCTCACTAAAATTCAGCCATAAGGTAGTGGTGCACCACCGCTGACGAGCGACAGAGAAAAAGAAGGGACCCTTGGGAGAACTTGTGATAAAACACCTTCCTCTTCTTAACATGTCCACTCATTTTTATTCAAATTCCTCCCCCTTGCCTCACCTCCTCTCTTCACTGATGCTTTGTTGCCATCTGAAAGGAAATGAAACGCTGTAACATGAAAAGGAATTTCTCATCTTGAATTTGGACTATATCTCCCTCAACACAAGTCTGTTTACTGCTGGTTTTTTTTTTTCTACTCCCACCATCCTATTCTGTCTCCTTCACACATTATCTAATACTCTCTTAGACTTTCTCCCTCTCTGTTAGGGACTGTATGAAAATTAGTTGTGGGTCAACAAAAGGGAAGTTATTTTAGGTTTTCACTGAGCAGGCTAGGATCTTTTATTTTTTTGGACCCCAGATTTCTTTATTTTATAAACTGGAGCTAATGGCCGATATATATATATATATATATATATTGATATTGATAAATAAAGTGTATGTTTTAAAAACGTACATAGTTACATAAACTAACATACTACAGTGAAAAATAAACCACAATTAACCTGATGTGTACAAATGGGAATAAAAATAGGAATGTCTCTGAAAACACCAGTGTATATGTTTTTTTTGTTTGTTGTTTTTTTTACAGAATATTTATAGTCAGTAATGAGCGTTGCTCGACTATCAAAGCTTCATTAAATGAAGCCACACTCCTTCTTGTTGTAAGTTTCCAGGCCACAGTAATTTCCATACAGTCCCTTACAGAGCATACAACAGATGAGTGAATACATGCAACAAAAAGTAATCCTTAACACACAGTCTTGCTAAATTAAGTCATTTAAAAGTTGTGTCACTTTAATAATGTGTTTTCATGTAGAGGTATAAAATGAAACAAAGTGATTTAGAAGGTTTTTATTTTTAAGCCTGTCAACACACGATAAGCAGTCTGAGCTGCACTTGCTGCTGGGCTAGGCACAGAGTCAATGCTGAGAGCTCAGCTCAGTGCTAATAAAACGTCAAAATAAACACATTTCTTAATTTGCCTGTTAATATTAGATTCTGTCACCGGTGTGACCTTCTTGGTCAGCTGAAACCTTTAAAGCTCAGCAGAAAACAGCACTAAAGGTCAAATCTTGTGCACAGTGGCTGGATGTTAAATGTGAGCAGTGAACAGCACCTAAACTATCACTGGGGTGCAGTTCGATGTCATTGTTTTCATTTACATTTGGTCCAGATTTGCCACAGTTGAAAACAAGATTATAATGAACTATGCTGTTCATCATCGCCTCGTTTGTTTGGCAGTTGGCCACCACAAATTTCAGGGACTTAACACTACTCCAGATTGTTGTTGTCAGACACGCATAGAGGAGTTGCATAAGTCATCTTTTATGACAGCTTTGCCTCTGGGCCGAGATTGGTGGAAACTTTCTCCCTATTGAATGTGCAAGTGGCTGCAGAGCTGTTGTCTCCTCTTTGACAAACACAATCTCATGAGGGCATAATTCAACTGTACTGAAACATGACCTAGTTAAATCAGACAGTGTTTGTTTGGGAATAAAAGAAGTCAATGAAGATCCTCACAAAGATGCGGAGTGTCTGGAAGCAGAGGTCTTGGGACTTTTGTAAAAGCAGCTTTATTCGGCGTTATTCTGTGAGTGGATGGCTGCCTCAGCCTGACCGTGCTCCTCTCCTCGAACTCACAGCCACCGACCACAACAATACAAGTCTCAGCAGGCGGCAGCGATAGAGATAGGAGGGAGAGGAGAGGATGGAGAGAGAATGAGGAAGATGAAGAGAAAGAAAAAGTGAGACAGATGCAGACAGGAAATGTGAGGAACAGGAAGAGACCAGGAAACAAAGGGAAGGAGAGGGAGGGAGAGAAAACCAAGGTAACAAAAGCGTCAGAGATGAGCAGCTTAAGAGCTTAGCCGGCATTAGAGACGCCTAATTTTCCAGTGAAACCATCTCGGCCTCAACTGTACAGCGACAGGAGTCAAGAGCCTTAAGCCCAGAGAACAATAAAGCACTATTTCATCATTTGTCTCACTCCCATGACACTTATTTATTTATTTATTAATCTTGGACATGCTGTCATTACTCAAGTCTCTGAGGCATTGAGAGATAAACAATGAAAGTGTTTGTCCATCAACAACAACAACAACAGTCGCAAACTGATATTGAGGTGCCGCTAATCAGCTGCGATTCTGTCAAGGCTCCGAAACATTAAAGCGTTGGAGGGATAACTCCGGAGCATCGAGGGAGCGGATCTGCCTGCACACGTCAATGAAAATCTTCACAATGAGGAGAATTTACAGAATTCCTTTTCCCTACCAGTTGTCTCTTCAGCTGGTGAAGCTGGAGACAGTAAACTGGAGATGTATCTCTTGGTGATCGACTCTTTTCTCACCCATCAGGTTAGTAAAAAGAAGCTGCAGTTGATCTTTAAATACATTGCGCTGCTGGCTCCACAGTATTTGAGGTATATCTGTGGACACACTGCCACCATTCTTTGGTGCTTCACCTTTCCCTGCTTCCAAATCTATGAGCATGAGATGCAGACTTAATCATAAAATATAGAAATCGCTGTTTGGGTCCAAGTCTGCTCTTGCAAAAGGAAAGGGTTTTCTTACATCATCTCATTTGCAGACATATTTTCTAAGTGAGAAGGTGAGGGATGAGAGGAAGAAGTGAGTGAAAATGAGAGGAAATGCAGATGGAAAGGAAAGAGGGAAGGAAACAGCAGATAAGAGGTGAAATGAGTAAAGAGCAGAGGGTAAGAGGGGGGAGGATCATCGATGAGGGAAAGAGAGCTCGGACTGAGAGTTTCAGAGGATAAGAAATTAATAAAAAAAGACCACTAGAGAGTCTGAAAGCCTTATTTTACCTCTCTTTTCCCCATAATGCAGTCTTACTCGGCTGTCACGAGAAGGGAGGGAAGAGAGAGTTCAACAAAAAGTCACAGGAGGAAAAAGGGAGAAAAAGTAGGGGGAGAAACTGCCAAGACAGATGAGAGGAAACCTTTACCTACATGCATGCGCTCTAAACTCATCCCTCCCTCAGCAGCACTTATCTCATTTTTATCTGCCAAAAACTTGTTTCTTAACCTTCTCTTTACCTCTCACTTCTCATTCAGCCCCAAGCAACACAGCGAGGATTAAGTCAAACATGACGGTTACAACAAAACAGGCAAGAAAGATCGATAGACACACATAAAGATACACAAACAGACACATTTTCATGTTTTTGTTTTGGCCTCACACCAACTCAAATTATGATGTTGTCTTCTCAGATTAGTTTCATCTCATTCTTTTTTTTGGCTTTTCAGTAATATTTCTTGGCGGTTTTTAGATATTACTTGTTTATGATGTTTGCTTCACCTCTGTGAGGAACTATTCAGAGAATCATTTTGCATTCCTTTAAAAGATGCGATGAAAGAAAATCATCTCAAGAAGTGGTTTCAAAGAGAGGTCTGGGCCGGGTGAAAGTCTGGTCAGATCTGCAACAGGTGCAGACAGACACGGATGGATGTCTTTCAGTGTTCAAGGAAATTTGTTAAAGATTTCCCTGATTTCAATCATTTCTTCTGGTCTGAAGAGTCATCATCATGAGAAACAGCTTCAGCGAGTTTTGTCACGACAGTGAGGTTGCCAGGCAACCATCGTTTAGTTGGTGACGTGCAGGATAAATTGTTGTTTTGATTCTGATTGTTGAGAGCACATTAAAGAAATAAGGTTTTTTCAGTGAGTTGTTGGTGTATTTTTGAACTTTGGGGAGAGCTTGGTTGTGTTTCAGATGTGTTTTCCAATCGTCTGTGTTACACACACACAGACGGTGGGCTACAAATGCTACAAACAACACATTTTACCCACACTATATATCCTAGTATATTCTTACACTTCAAGTCTATTTTCTTCCTTTCATGTGCATAAAACAGTGGTTTTGTGTTGTGCTGTGCTTGAATGGATCCTCTTCAGACGTCAGCAGAAGACTGAAGGTGCTGTTGCACTAACGTGCTGCAGGCTGAGTCACTTGGAAAGAAAAGAAGTTAAGTGTATTTCCCAGATTTTTCAATCTAACTGGTTGATTCACTGTTCAAATGCACAAGAGTAAGTGACCAGATCACTATTTATAATGCTGTGATGTGGATTAGTAGCTAGGTTTAGTCTGTTGCTTTTGAAACTCGTTCCATTTAAGAATTGATTCTGAGGTTAATAACAATGACCTATTGTATCTGCAGCAGAGTTTTTTGCATCATAATTCAGAAAGATTTTAACCAGGATGTAATCCTACGAATATCACGCCTGAGCTGGCAGTTACACTTTCAGTCATCAGTGTTTCAGCTTCAGTTCTGTCAGTGATTCAAGTGTCAGTGAATCATCTGTGACACCGATGACTCAATACGCTCAGTTTAACTTTGATTTGTTTGTTAATGTACTGAAAATCACTGATGGCGGCTGCAGCGTGACCGGAGCAAGAAGTTTCACATCCAACAAATTGCTACGTGGCAAGTGTTTATCACAGCTAAAATCTTTGTCACGCTGACACAGCATTTATGTGAATCAGAACTCAAAGATCCTTTGAGGAAATGAGAGGCCAGCTGACTACAGAGTACAAAATGATGCGGTGAGTGTTACACAAATGGACTGCAGGAGCAAAGAGGTGCAGGAGAGTGAAGCACTAAGTGCGCTCTAAAGAGAAAACAATGGATGGATAGATTTAGTGCATAGATAGTGTGATGCTGCTGCTCTAAAACCTGAACACAGATAATATGATGCCATAAACAGCTTAGTTTCCCACGTCTGACCTTGCTAAAGAACGCTGTAGTCAGCCGGTGGGAAGGTTTCTGTCAGCGGTCCACATCTGTTGAGTCAGACTTCAGGCTCTGGCTTCATGACAACATGATGCAAACACACAGCGATAAGATCACATGAATCAAGTGTGTTTTGTCCTTTTGCTGTCTCCAACATCCACTCCTTTAGGCCCTGCACCTGGTCACACACACACACACACACAGAGACAACACAACACACATACCTGCTCTTTAACTGAAAATATTTTCGTGTCGTCTGCTCTGTGACATGCCTTTTAGGGGTTTTAGACTGTGCTACAGGTATCACATTTCTCAGTTGACATGTCTTTAGCTGGCATGTGTGTAGGTGTGTGTATTGTAAGTGTGTTTTGTCTGCCTGGCAGTATACTGTACCAGGGCCCCACATTCATTTCCTGTTTCATTCCATCGCCCGCTGCAGTCCAAGCTCTGTTTTCATGGCGACCTGTCAGATTTGCACTAATCCTCTGGATGAGGATGCCATGTAGCCTGTGGTGCTCCCCTTCTTTCTTTTTTTTTCTCCTCTTCTGCACTCTGTTTTCACTCTTCCTGTCTTCCCTTTTCCGTATTTACTTTGTCTGTGTTTCTCTCTAAGTCTGATGTCTTTCTCACTCTCTGTTCTGTAATCGCATTTTCCTGACAAATGTTGTAAGGCACATGTAAGCCTGTATGTGTGTGTACAGTGTTTGTGTGTATGGATAAATTATGTGTGTGTGTGTTGTTAAAAAGGCTGCGAGTGATTGCGTCAAAATGTATGTGACAATTGATGAAACTGTCAAAGCATGCACATGTTTGAGTGTGTTTGTGAATTTAAAACCTGCCACCTGGTTGACGACACATTCAGGTGCTTTCAGGACTAATTAACACTTCACCTGTGCAGTGTTTTCCTCACAGGCTAATTCATTAACAAATTTATTGTCTGTTCTGCTACGTCAGTCTTGGCAAAAAAAAAAAATGTACCAAAATTAGACATACCTATATAAATTCATTGTGAAGGTTCAATTCAATTCAAATCAATTTTATTTATATAGCGTGGGCGGTCCGATTTTGTGGGCAGTCCTAAACGAGACTGTGTGACGTTACGCGGTGATGATTAACATAAAATTAGCATAACTCTGTTAGCGCAACAGTTTAGAAGCCTTAACGTATAGATTGTGGTTCTGGTGGCTCAAACATATAGGGCTGAACAATACCAATAATACTGCTAGCTGTAGCATCCATATTGTGCTTGTTACAGTCCTAAAACGAGATCACGTGACATCACGCGGTTACATTAACATAAAATTTGCATGTTTCGCCAGTGGGCGTGGCTTCGGCGCATCCAGTGGACACGCCCCCACAGTCCTGGAGCTGAGAATACTGCTCATTTTTACCTGATTTTGACACCTAATTTCATAAACTTGTCGTTATTTTTGATCATTCAAATTTGGCTGGGTGGTTAATAACACTTTCTTCTTTAGTCTGACAAACTCAGAACACAAATTTATTTTGACTTTACATGATAAACTTTGGTATGCATGGAGGATACATCACTGACTAACCCCGAAACCCCACCGGGCACGTCTCTGTCACGTTGCAGCTGCACGGGAGTGTTTCAGAGGCGGAGTGTCATTTTCTTGGTTTATGTGCTTCTACATGTGTAAATATTCTATGTAGTTCATTTGTTTCTCTCTCTTGTTTCAGGTGCTCTGTGTAAATTGACGCGGGCTGCTCGCGGCGTAAAAAAATAGAACAGCTGCGTATTCAACGCGGAGCTAAGCGGAGGCGCTTCTGAACCGGACCATGGTGGAGCCGGTGGGGTTTAAAACATTGATTAGAACGGCACATGCAATGGGGCATCCACACCTGATGGACTTTGGGGGTAATGATGCACATTACAGAATAATATAATATAATAATTCATTAGTATGATCATCATAATTATGATTGTTCACTTTGTGCACAGGGGAGTTGCCATCTCCAGGGGCTGCAGTGCACGGGGTTAACCCCCTTCACTTTCTTCAGCAGTGGAATAACACATATGAGCTGCGGCGTTGGTTTTTGAGACACTGTGGCCTTTATTTGATCACACACTGTAGCCTACATTGTACATTTATTCCTAACCTAACTCCTCCCACTAACCTGCAGTTCTTCCATCTGCACACACTCGCTCACACCACACGACAGCAGGCCACAGTAAAGCTGGTTACCTTGCTGAGGTGCTGAGGTGTTGGAGGTCTGCAACTAACAGCTCATCATAGCTCCTTCTCGTTCTGTTACTCGCAGCAGCATTTGTACCTGAAGCACTGATGGAAACATGCAGAAAATGGCTGTTGTTGTGAGTTGCTAATCCCAGTGACAAACACAATGCGTTTCCTGTGGCTGCACAATAAGCGCCACCCATGTTTTGCCAACTGACCTTTCGCCGAGCCCCGCCCCAAAACAGCCATTGTCCAATCACACATCCTAGCAACCGTTACTATGTAAGCAAGGTCCGTCAAGCTTTAGACTCCTAGCAAGATGGTGAAGCGCTGTGCCTATGGTGTATGTATATCGGACAGTAGATACCCCAAGAGCTTGACCGGAGGAGTTGTGTTCTTTCCATTTCCAGCCGAAAACACAACTGGAGCGGTGCGTACAATGGATTAAACAGTGTGGACGGCCCCACTCCCAGCTAAATGTGTCGAAGATAACGAAGCATACATATGTCTGCTCAAAGGTAAGGACGAACGTTTAACGTTAACTACGTACTGTGTTGTCTAGAACTAGAGGCAAGAACACAAATTGGACCAAAGTTATACCATGACAAGGATATCACTGAAAAACGTTACCCTCTGAGCTAAGTTCAGCGAGCCCTTTAGCTTTACAACATTAGTTAAGGTGTTAGCTAACGCTAGCTATATTAGCTGTTGTTGTGTTGGGTCTCAATGCTTGGAGCTCCTAACCTTATTTTCATCAGTTTTCAACAAAGTCGAACATAGCAGCCCAACAAGCAACTTCAACTCATTTTGTTTTCATCTTTCATGTAGCATTTTCTGAACGGACCGCCCCTGGCTTTATGGGGAGGAGATGTCATCACTTCTGGCACGGCACAGGTCCAGTATGTGCATAAGGCCCACGATATGAGAGCAAAACCTGGTGAACTAAATTAAGACAGAAGTAGCATTAGACAGCTATTTGTTTTGGGAAAGGTTAGCTAGCCTTGATGCACCTGTAGGTTTAGCTAGCTAACACACCGTCATATTTTAACAATATACTCGTAATAGACAATGATATACCATAACATATGAAAGAACTTACCCAGCAGTGTAAGAGCATGACTGGTCCACAGGGCTCTCCTGGTTGCATGTGAGGTAGAGGTCATGGGGTTTCTCTGATTTCGCTTGAGACCGGTAAGCATTAGCCTCGATAGTGGTTATGTCGCCTTCGTTGCGTATTTTAATATTTTGAATATATCCCTACACTGCATAGTAACCACCTTTGCCTCGATCTGGAGGATATCGCGGAGGTATTGCTCCAAAAACTGTCACTGACACGCACCGGTATACCTCTTCCCGTCATGGCACTCTGTCGCGCTTGACGGGCCTAGCAACAGTAACTAAAGGGGCGGGGCTCTGCGAAAGGTCAATTGAACCCTTTCAATGTGAAGCAGTAGGATTTTATTAATTGGAAGAAATTGCACTGAATCATATGCATGTGTTGTTTTCCTGTGCTTCAGCAGGTATCTGAATCTGGCGCAGAAGTAATAAAGACTATATAGAGGGATAATTACTGAGTGTAAACACCTCAAATTATCCTTGCAGAATGCACAAATTGCATCAAATATGTGGTTTGATTTTGTGGCAATCAGCTAAATGAGCATGCTCTCACTTCAGATTCTCCAAACCTGGCTCCATATCACATCCTTCCATATCTAATTAAAATAATGTCTGAAAAGTGGGATCTTATAGATACATGTACTGTTTATTAGACTGCCATAGCAAAAACTAATCTGTTTTCATATTTGGATTCATGCAAAGAGCCTCCACACCCCAAGAGGTGTACTCACAAGAAAAAATCAGCAAAAGTAATATTGCCAACATCAAATCAACCTCCAGCTAAGATTTGATTAAAGAGCGACACCTCCCTTGATGTTCATCCTCCTCTCTGAGCTCCAGTCTTCTTCAACACTCTCGCCCCCTTTTTCTATCTTTTCTCCCTCTCACATACATTTGTTTGCTCAGGTTTCTTTTTTTCAGTTGTTTACCCATTTTCAGCCTGTCATCTTGTCGCCAACAGAATCGAGGGAGAGAAGCGCTATACCTGACCAAGAAAGGGAGGTGAAATCACAGAAAAACTATTTGCATAAGCCTCAGGAGAGAATACTGTGTGTGTGTGTGTGTGTGGTGGGATAAGGTGGATGTTCTATTTCTGTTGGAGCTGGAATCAGTAGCAGATCAGGGCGTAACGCATCACTCAGCCACTACAAAGATAAATATATTACACTGGGGAACACAATTTTTGTTGAGTTAGGTCTGACAGCTGTTTTTAACTAATTTTTGGGTGCTGAATCCAAAACTGATCTCTGTTTTTATCTATCACGTCAAGTTTTTGAACCATAGGATCCCCGTTTTCTTATAAAATATGAAAAATACTGGTACTTAACAGATTTGTGCTTGTTTTCACTAAACAAAAGGAACAGTCTGTGCAACGATCTTGCTCTCGCCTAACCATGGGGATACCAAATGCCAACTTTTCACGTGTTCCTTTGGTCCACATCCGTAAACTCTCGACACACTGCTTGCACACTTTGTGAGGGGCCCATGGCTTGTCTTGATCACTGAGTTTTACTTTAAAATATGCAAAATATGCTTTTTGACAAATGCACTGATGTTTGCCCTCTGACTTGGAATGGTGAAACTACCACAAAGTCAGGGTTGTTTAGGCATTCACGACGAGAAGTAGCAGGAGCAGACGTGATCTGGAACAAAGGAAATATATACCTATGTAAATAAAACACTAAGATGGAATAGTTACAAGCTTTGAAAACTACAAAAACAGCATCAAACCAAATAGAACTTACAACGGTATGCCCATGGTTACAAGGTTAAGAGAAAAGCCAGCACAAATCCTCTTAATTCTACTATGCTAGCTTTCTGTTGATAGTACTGACCTATTGGGAGCTGCACACACCTCTCACCGCCCTGTCTCAATTGTGACTGCACAAACAAGTTGCCGCGTAGCTGTAGATGAGTCCAATCATAATCAGCTGGCAAGTCTTACTACAGCTAATCAGTGGAATTTTGCTTATCTGGAGGGTAAGCTGTGGAGAAAAAACTTGACGTGCTAGAAAAAAACTGACTGCAATTTTGGAATCAGCATGCCAATTTTAGTTTTAATCAGCATAAAAATCGAACTCAACAGAATTTTTTTTTCAAATTGTTCCCCAGTGTTATTGAAAGGGGAACAGAAACGCAGACGTGTGGGATGACAGATGTGTGTTTCAGACTCGAGTACAAACCTTTGAGGTGATCTGATGCACATCATTAGCTGGTGTTGTCTTCTCGCCCATGTGTAGCTCCATATATGTGTAATCAGTGTGTGTGTGTGTGTTTGCTACAAAGAACTGTGTGGAGTATTTGATGACTGCCGTGTGCCGTGTTTTTTTCATCATCTGTGCATGTTTGTGTTGGACTTTGAGCAAACAAATCCGTGTACATTAGCACTGATATGCCACTGGAAGCGTCTTGGTTGATTAAGTAGCATGTGCTGTCTGCAGCGTTTGTGTGTGTGTGTGTGTGTGTGTGGGATCTTTGTATTTGGGCATGGATGTGTGTCCACAGTTAGCAGCCAGCACAAAACAGCACTTATTTATGTTTAATCATGATAAAGATTGCACACTCCCTCGTTGAAAGAACTAGAGGAAGACGAAAGGGGTATAAACAAGGCTGAATGGGAATTGTATGAGGAGAAGGGACTCCCCAGGGGCCAATAAACTTGCTTAATTATGGGAGGCCTTGTTAATTTAGTCTCTGGCAATGCAGAAGATCTCTGTCTTGCCAAGGAAACACAGCAGCAGCTGGAGCCGATGACTCTTCCCTGAACTCTACACAGCCTTGCCTCAGTCAGCACAGGCAGGGAGATATGTATGTATGACATGTGCTTTTTAGCTTCAATACTCTGGGAAGGATTCTGTTATGTCATGTGTCTACATTTTTTTAATCTTAATTTATCTTAGCCTGCTAATTTTTGAGTCAGAGTTGGAAGAGCATTTTATTCTCCTTGCCATGGAAAGGAAACTTCAGAAGTTCTTCATTTAAAGTGACAAAAACAACAAATGTGAGCAGGAAGAACAGAGCAGTTGATATTGTATGTGGACAGCAATGTCATCACAAATACTACTTTGAAGTAGTTAACATAGGGGATGGTCTGATTCTATCTTACAGCCCAAAATACAACATTATACATACAATAAGTTATCCATCTCCGATCACGCTGGAGAGCTGGGGAAAAAGATATTCAATGGTTCTCATCGGATTCGAATGCATGGCAGGAGTTCTGCTGGAAAAATATTGTGAGATTTTTTTGTCACACCCATTCAGAAGTGACATCAAGGCAGTGGGGGTGCCCATTGGAGGCTCGGTGGGTCTAACGAGGCCAACCACTTTCATATATGTTGGGACTGCCAGGTGATCAGGACTTACTGGGAGGAGATCCACAGACATATAAAAAATGTATTTGGCCTAAATGTGAAACTATGTATTTGGGCGAGCTGCTGTTTGAAACATGGAACATTAAAGATGAAAAAAAAACTGCTGGCAATATTGTTGGCTGCCAGTAAGAAATCAGTCACAAGAAAATGATTAAAAGTAGAACCAGCCACCACTGATGAATGGATTGACGTATATGAGATGTATGTTATGGAGAAGATTTTATTTTCTCTCGGAGTTGAAAGAGAAAAATTCTACGGCTGTGTGTAAACTAACCTTCTTTTCCATGTGGTGGTCGGATGGTCAGAGGTGATGTGCTCCCCTGTTTTGTTCTGTGGTTGTTCATTATTAAAATAACCCGTGATTTGTAAGAGAAAACTCTGGAAGGGCAATATGGATATTATATGGATGGATTGACATTATATATAATCTATGGACAAAGAAATGCTGTAAATTGTTTGTTATGGAAATTTGCATGTCCAAATAAAAAGTAAAAAAAAAAGTAAGTTATCTATTTTCCATTCAAAATTCAATTTCATTCAAAATAAAATATACCTTTATGCAAATATATTCAAAAGGGAATTGTCATGCTTGTTCACTGCAAACAGATGGCAACATGGTAGAGACGGTAACAAAACAGTAACATGCTATTGTGGCATAAACAGGAGGCCTTACATCATTAAAAACAGGGAACAAAAAGGCACTGAACATCAAAAAGCAAGTCAAAGCATCGTTTGAGTATTATTAAACTATATTTCTAGTATTTACATTCATATTTCTTTCTGCACAATCTGAAACTGTGCATAAGAACCAGGCGACAATCTCCATGTGAAATGAAGCCAACACATCCGATAAGTACTAAAAACTGCAGTTCCTCAGATCTCCATTTAAGGCTGAACCATTAGCCATTGTTGTTATGCTCTTAGCGGCCATGTTGGTGCTCTCAGAATGCAGTGTGCAATGTGAACCCCTTTTAAATATGTTGCATTCAGATGTTCACATGTAAAGTGACAGAAATAGTTATCATAGCTGGCCATGGAGTTAAAATGGGTATGAATGTCAGATTGTCCATTGTCTCAATGAGCAGTTTTGATGTAGTATGCAGAATAATGACACTTCTCTGCCAGTTCCCGTGTTAAAGCAACAGGAAATCCTCTTTTGTCACTTTGTCACCGTGTTTGTTTCTGGCACGATCTCAAAGTTCTGTCACCTTTTCATTTGGTTGATTGTTGAGTAATTATTTGACACTATAGTAGGCTGGGTGGAGGCTTGCAACTTCCAGAAATCAAAGAGCTTCATTACTTTAAGATGATCCCACAGTTTTGATTGTTAAGCTGAAGGATAAATCCTTTTTGTCATTGGTTTTCGGTGGTATAATGCTGCTTTCCTGATGAAAAGTGCTTCCTCTATGTTCTTGCATGAGCTACTGATGGTGCTGAGAGATGAATTCCCTTGCAGCATTTTGGCAACATGTCAGTGTCTTTACAGAGCAGAGCCACCATAAAGAAACAAACAGACAAAGAATTGATTGGACAGTTGCGTTCCAGAATTTTTAAGAAACTCATCACTCAGAGTTAGAAATCGAGGTGTTATTACTCCCTTCCTTTCTTTTTCAGAACGAGTGTGAGTTTGTGTATGTCTGTATTTGTGTGTAGGGTAGTCATATCACAGTATATCTCTACACAAATGGCCCCGCTGTGAAATGAAACCTGCTTTAGAGGGGGCAGGGGAGGGAGAGGAGGAGAGGGGGATTTAAAATATAGAGGGAGAGTCATTGATTAAATGCTGCAAAGTGAGAGTAATTCTGCGAGCGCTGAGAATACACACACACTACACTCCTTCCATTATTCATGCCTCTGCATTTCTCTCCTCACCTTCCTCTCTCTCTCTCTCTCTCTCTCTCTCTCTCTCTGAACTGGCTGTCGATGAGTGATGATAAATGGTAGCCGGTGTGGAACCTGCGTTTAGTTCTGTCATTATTCAATAACAGGTGCAGCAGAAATCAAGGCTGCCTGGCAGTTATTGTACTGCTGCTGGCGTCATGTGATTATTGGCCATAATTTACTTTACTGCCCTGTCCTATAGAACCAACGTTAACTTGAGTTGTTTGTCTAACTGGGAGAGGAGAGAACTGTGGGTGTTCACCATTTTGAGTAACTACTTCAGTTTAATAAGAAACAAAGATGTCGATAATGACAAAGTTGGCAGTGCTTTATCAGGGAAATGGTGTATAGTGGCGTTAATCTTTGGCAGCTTCAGCAGACACACTGTGGATGGATTAACATAGATTTATTGAATGCAGATAAACATATAATATAAACAAGCTCTGCAAATAACAACTGACTTCTTAGATGTCATGAAATAGTGGAAATGCCTGTCACAACTGATGTTATGTCTGACATATATCTGATATTGTCACAGGCAGTCCCTGCTCCGCCTACTCCAGCCTCCCAGTTTCCCACCTTGTGTTTTGTCACGCCCCTAATCACCTTTACCTGTGTATTTAAACCCGTTGTTTCCCCTACCCCAGTGCCAGATTGTTAGTGTCTGTGTCCTACTCCCCAGCATTTTCCTTGTGTGTTTTCCGGTTTCGACTCTTGCCTGTTTTTGGACCCTGCTTTTGCCTTACCCCTTTGGATTGTCTGCCTGCCTTACCTGACTGAATTCCTGCGTACCGAACCTTTGCCTGTAATTAAAGACTGGTTACCTCCTGTATCTGCCTCCCGAGTCCTGCAGTTGAGTCCTGTTGTCCGTGCCTTGTAACAGATATTTTCAATACAAATTTAAAGTTTATGAAATTAGGTGTCAAAATCAGGTAAAAATGAATTCTCAGCTCCAGGACTGTGGGGTCCGCTGAATGCACTGAAGCCACGCCCACTGATGGGAGGAGCCAATCAGCCATTTTGAAGTGACTGAAACGTGTCAGATGAGTTCAGAAAATGACATGACTAACTTTGAAACACTGAGTGAGATGAAGTCATCTCTGTCTCTCTGTTCAGGATGGCCTCAGCGTGTCATCGAGCCACCCTTTAAGGACCGCCCACAAAATCCTGGACTGAAAACTGGTGAAAAACTGTTTGAACCTCTAACGCCATATTTCACTAATATATAGTACAAAGTCTTTTCACGCATTTTCAGCAACTATTTTCCAACATGTTTAATAATATTTGAAATAAATATCAGAATTGCCTTTACACAGACTTTAAGCTTCTTAACAGTGAGATGGTTAACAACATTGCCTCTTCCTGACTTTTTAATGTTTTCTGTATGGTTCTTAAGAAAACTGTTGACTTTTAACATTCCAAGAGCCTTTTATGAGGAGGACTAACCTGTGTGTTTGGCAAACGTAATGCTATCATGAATAATAATTGTGTCTGGGTTTGCACTTCTCCAAATCCAATAAAGAGCACTACAAAGATGCTAACACTGCCCTAACCTCTAATAGCTTCCACACAGCGTTGAAATTTTTATAACATAACCTGTAACCCTGCAAACTAATTTAGTTAATTAATGATGTGCTCCCTGGCTTTGGAGGTAACGCTCGGTTATTACTAATGTGGGGCATGCTAACGCTCGCAGCTTACATTAGAACAGATGAAACGTTTTTACTCTCCTTGCAATTGTGTTGTTGTGTTTCTGGTTTTGGAAGCACAGCTTGACGGACCTTTCATGCACAGTTACGGTTATTTAAATATGATTGGACCATCGCTGTTTTTAGAGGAGCTGTTTACTTGCATTGCCTAAGAATGTATCTTGTGTATCATGACTTCTACATTAGTAGTTTTGACGGTCCCAGCTGGCATCCTGCCAGCCCAGCCTGACCCCCTGCAGCAGTAGCAGATATATCAGCCTGCTCAGCTTAAACCGCATTGATATGTGGGGGATTTATTCTGTGTTAAGCCCTGTGGGCTGCAGCCTGCTGACTTATATTGGAGCCGGCCACAGCGATGGCCTATGGGTTAATGGGTTGGCAGTGGGAGCTAAGGACACAGGAATTAGGCCTCTGCTACTAATTGCACAAGGGAAAGATTTGTTTAAATTGGGAGGGAATAAGCCTGCAGGGTTACAGTGGGGGGTACTCAGCTGAATATCAAAATCGAAGCAGTAGATAAGTAGGGCTGCGTCTGAGATGCTTCACTGACAAATGCAGACACAGAGAAAGTCGCTCACTTCATGGACATCACAACTTCCTCAATTCCTGGTCACTTTTTGGTGGCCAGCACTGCTGTAACTCTGCTCTGCTTTTATTTACAGACTGCTGATAAAGTAAAATAACTCATTAGTGTGCTCACTAGCTAAAGCCATCATTCACTTTATACCACCACTTTTAACCTATTCCTTTTTTTTTTTTTGTCTTCAACAGTTTTGTAGAAATCACATTCTCAGGTTCAGGCTGTTTTCAGAAATGTTCAGATTTCATAATCGTTCTGTATATGCTCTGCTTCAGAGGATGATGTAATCAACACTTCGAGGAGCTGTTATCTCGAAATAAATGCTCACAATTTTCTTTCCTCATACATAGTGCATTTCTGAATATTCACACAAGCCTTCACACTCTCAAAAAATAAAAAAACTAACTATGCTTCCATCTATCAACCATTTTCTGCTTTTTTGCAAGGCTATAATACCAATACTACTTCCTGCTTTGGGAAAATCTTCCTAGTCCTAAATTAGTAATACTTATATCAGTTATAGTTTGAAATCAGGGTTGTAGGGCTGAGGTGTTTCCCTGTCTCTCCATAATAACTTGATGAATTCTTTTAGTGGACAACAATTGAACTGAGCACAGAGAGAAACTTAAAACTGAAGTTGGTTTGGTCCGTCAGTTACAGCTAAACATGAATATTCTCTTTAGTTTTACACTAATCGAATCTAATGCAAAAATGTGATTATTATTCATTCACATCAGGTAGCTAATCCAGTTTGGCCTGTGTTCATTTCATGTAAACATACAAACTGATTGCTGAGGGATCCCAGGCGACTGGGAAACTCACATGATTAGGAATGGTGTTACAATGAGTTCTCTCTGATTGAAAGATGGATGCAGACAAATGACATGTGGTCAGGGAGACAATTGTTTGTGTGTCTGCTTTTCAGGCTCATCTCATCTCATACATCATCAGGTCGCTTCTCCTCATCTATTTTTGGCCGTCTGCAAGTTGTACTAACAATAAATATTGCATGTTGTTCCCAAACACCACATCCCCTCCCTTCTTCCTGGCTAGTCGTCTCTAATCATGTTCCTGAGTCTCCTATCCACAGAAGCTGTTTGAAGCTGGTGGTTCCACTCTGAAGCAACAAACTCCCAATAAAGGATGCAGTCGAGGATAACAAGGCTCCTCGAGCATGTTTTTATTTAGCAGCCGATGCATCCACGTCTTTCTCTTTATGCACTTCTTTGCTCTTTTTCACTTTCTCTTCCTGAATGTTCCTTTTCTTTCCACCCCTCCTCTCTGACTTTCTGTTAAGCCCACTATCTGATGTGTTAATGAGGCACTAATGAGACAAGGTCCGTCTTAATCTCAGGCAGAAAATCGGAGCGCTGACGATTTTTAACACTTGTGGGATTAGCAGAGGGAAGGCGCTCTGTGAGGTAGGGGGCATGAGAAGGAAAAAAATGAGACAGAGAGACAAAGGTGAAAAGCAGCGTTGTTTATATGCATGTGTGGTGTAAATTAGTTAGGCTTAGTGTAATGTGCTGTGCTAATGACTCTAGAACATGAGTGGGTGGAAGGAGTCAGTAGAAGAGAGTTGTGACCCTGATGAGAAACAAATAATGAGGCAGCTGTTGTATGCACACTTAACACCCACACGCGTGTTTTAAGATTAAAAAACGGACAAAAAGTCCAGTCTTCATCCCTATGCAAAGGCCACCCCTCACTCCCACCACCACACTCTTTGTCTTTGTCAGTGCTCCCTGCATTCTGAAAGATGAAGGGCTGTCCTCCATTTCTCTTGATGAAACGCCGGGGCACTCCACTGCAGATGTTCTGTCGCCTGAGCCACGTTCACCTGTGGGATACCTCTAATCAATCAAGTCAATTACTGCTCAAGTCTCATCATTTCCCCTTATCACAGATTGATTTGTTTCATTTACTTGAAGGTTTGCCAGAGTGGTTTTATCCTGACTCATCAGAATTTATGGTGTACAGAAGTTTTTCATTTCCCTTTGCCTAAACTTGGCAGCATAAATTAATGTAGGAGCAGTGAATTCCTTTATTTTAAATTGTCACTGCTGGCTTTGCTGTGAGTGAGGGCTTTGAAAACTTTTGACTTGTGGCAGTCTTGTAAAGCTGACAGCTGATCTCAGCTGTCCCAGTCTGAACTGTGTCTGTGAAGTTGCCCTCTTGCTTGCCTTCACACTCTTTTTGTCTGACGCCATATGTTGCTTTTTTGACCGAGATTTTGCCCTGGGGATTATCTCGGATTATCCAAAGTTCTCGTGCTGCAGTCCCACTTCTGGCTTCTTCCTCTGACTTCTGATTCCCCTCTGCAACCAACAACTTTTCTGTACATGGCACATGCAGAATTGCCCAACACACAGTTACCATTGTAGATTGTAGTAGATTACAGATGGGTGGAGTCTCGCAATTACCTGAAGCTATTTATTACAATGTTCAGACAGAAAGAAGAAGTCATTGTTTCTGCAGAATAGCAAAGTGAAATTTTACTGCAGTTATAGGAAATTGAAATTTCACAAAGTATAAAATACATGTACAGAAATTAGCTACAGAAGCCAAAACTGATTTTTGTAAACATGTTTATTTCTGCTGTGAAGTTGGACATTTTAACATGGGGAATTATGGAGACTGACTCGTTTTGGAACCAGCCTCAAGTGGACATTTGGGGAACTGCAGTTTTTGACACTTCTGCGTTGGCTTTACTTCTCAGTAAAGAGGCTCTTGTGCTCTTCAGAAACCTCAGGGTGACTTCAAGGAGACAGCGTCCATGTTTTTATATAGTCTATGATACAGGTCACTAATAGGTGGACCGTGATCCAGGTCTGGACTCTGTCATATCAGTTTATTCAGTTTTGGTGGAGATTACATTTTGACCAGCGACTCTTTTTTCTGACACTGTTTCTACACCGCTACTCAGCGAAAGGGACATCCTACCTGTCTCTGATTGGCTGGTACTCGTTGTCTTCGTGGGTTCGAGTTGGTTAGGTTTATGCACGAGGACTGAGATTGGTCAAGGTGAGGGCAAGAATGTCGCCAATCACAGGCAGGGGAGGGCGGGCCTTCAGTGAATAGGGTGTCAGTGACAGTGACGAGAGAAAAATATAAAGGAGTGAGGAGACAGGAGAGAGAAAAGGGGACAAATTGTCAGTCAATTTGCCATGGCGTGTGCTAAACGGAGGAGGATTGACACTGAAAACTGACTTTTAATCCGGAAGATTGCAGCCAAGTCAGCCAATTGTTATTATTATAATTATTATTAAAGTACTTTTTATTTATAATTCTAAGTTAAATGTCAAATTGACTGCCCCCTACCATGCGACAAGAGAACTGCCTGCCTCACCTAGTGCCTCTTCACTGCCATTGTAAGATCGCTGAGCACACGAAACAGGTTACATTATATACATCAGCTAAACTATGGAAAGTCAGGGGGGCATATATTAAACGTGTTTGAAACATTTGATTGGCGACATACAGAGAGACAGTAACACGCTCTCATTGCATGGCAGAGCACAGTTTGTGAGGGATTGCGCAATCCAAGGTGAGGCTCAGCTGCCGCACCACGCGTCTCTTCCCTGTATTTGAACGGGAAATGCGAAGATTCTGTGATTTTTAATAAAAAACAGTCAAAATTGTTCAAGTTAAAATTAGTTTATAGTTCAAACCATTTGATATATAACCAATATAACCATTTAATTTGTTTGTTTATTATATATTTTATTTTTCTGCCTCCCCTGCCTCTCCTGACCGCACATCACTGGTATGTAGCTCTCCAGAGTCCAGAGTGTTACTGAAAATAAATATTGTTGCCATGACGTTAAATTATAGCTTTCTTTGTTTCTGTTCACACAGTGCAGATGTTGATACAATGACAATGCTGCTTCAATATATATAAAATAATTGTTTAAACATGATGATGCTGCAGACCTGAACATTAGGACATTTTAACTATCTGGACCCCTGGTCTATGATATTAATGCATATCATAACTCATGAAAGCAATAACTGTTATTCAGTCTTTTAAGCTACAAATATGCTTCAGCAATGCAACAAAAAATTCACAGCATGCTGGTGTTGTGATTTACCTGCACACATATGTACATTTTCCAATGGGAATTCTGGAAACATGTTAACATTTACTTTTTGGCTATATTTATCTTGCAGCAGAATGCATATGAGAATACATATGATAACACACAGGACTTGTCTTGTGTGGTGTAAGTGACAGTGGGATTACAGGAAGTGGAGCTGCAGCAATCTGTCTCTTCACTAACAGAACTGGGTCTCACGACACATCACGCCACATGGGGAAAGTGCCAGAGAAGTGATCTCTTTTTAAGGATTTGCTGCTGTAATATTGAGGACACACACGCCACACATGGGCTGGAAGGTCTGTGCAGGCATGCAAGCAGTGAGATGCTCACACATGCACTGTGTGCGAACGGGTTTATGTACATTATGAACAGATGCTTTATGTGCACACACAGACGCACACACACACACACACAAACAAACACTGCAGATATTCTTCAGGCAGGCACCCCGTGCACTCACAGGCATACGTATTTGAACCGCCTGAACTCGATTCCACTCAAGTGATTTATGTACGTACGAACCAGCAACCTGAGACAGAGAGAGAGAGAATATTATGAAAGTATGAAAGCAAACTGCCCCACTTGAAAACTGAATATTTATGACACAATGCACTTCCACTAAGACCTCCTCTCTCTCCCTCTCTCTCTCTCTCTCTCTCTCTCTCTCTGTATGTGATAAATCTATTTTGGAACAGTGTTTTTACTCGCCACTGTTTCATTTCTCACCTCTTTGTGTCTGTGTGCAAATAAACTGAACTAAGCAAAAACTAAGCTGAATTTAAATGAATAGAACCAGAGTCACAGTAGAGTAAAATGACCATAAACTGAACTCATATTTCCTCCACCTCACACTTTTTTCAGCTCTTCGGGTCGAGAAACAAAAGAACAAACGTTCTAGGCTGTCCGCATTACAAACTCCGAGCTGACTAATACATATGTGTGCACCTGCTCAATATCCATTTCATCATTCCCTCCCATATACAGGTCATACACATTGCGTTAATATGTCAGCGACAAAACCTAATGCACCAAAGCACTATGATATGTGCAACTACAGTATATGATTGGTTATGCTCTATTACACGCAGCAATGTGTTCTTATACATATGTACTGTATACACACACACATATCATTCACTGATTCATAACAGCTAACCAGAACACACAGTAATGAGTTAAGTCCATTACAAAGTGTGAATATGATAAACTTTTTAAACCATATTATTTATTTTCTCAGGTCTTACAGCATAACAGCGATTTGACCTTTAGACTTCTCTTGATCACCTATTGTTGCCACATTCAAACATGAAGAATAATTTCCCTTTCAGCCTTTGTGGTACTACGATGAGATGTCACATGCTTCATATAGAACATATCTTAACTACTATATAACTTTTTATAGGTTTTTAATTTCAGTCCGTAACTGTCAATCCGACATGACACTTGGATAAGCTAGATTACAGACCAGTTTTTACCCCGAGGAACATAAACGATGTGCAGACCCAAATATTAAGTGTGAACCGTATATATGCTTATGAGCAACAATTCAGATGTTCTGTCTCACAGACAGGACTGATAGGAGACCTGTGGATAGTGACAAGCACTGGGTTCATATCGAATCATTCCAAATCATTCCAAATGAAAAATAGAAAACCGGTTGTTCGACATACATATTTATGCAGTATGCACTGAACACAGAAGAAACACACACATATGCACACACGACATGGCTCATATAGAGTATAAATCCAGCATAACTAATCACATTCAGCAGCACACTACACTCATTATTCAGTTTGCTCTTCCACGTGCAGAACGAGGTGACGATCACCATCTGCATCTGAAGCATTTTTATAGTGTTACATTTTAAATGCTGATTTCAATGTGTAGAATGAGAAATTGTTGTATTGTGAAGAAAAGTATATGTAAGTACAGCAGGGACACTCATGCTTTGTGTTACATGTACATGGACCAGGGACACAGATGCTGTTCTGTGTATCATATTTTTATTGCATTACACTGAGAAGTGTTTCTAATATTTTGTCCTAATATTAGAAACACATCTCATTATAATTCAATACAGTTCAACAGCAGCACAAGCTACAGCCTGCAAAATGATCATAAACTTTCATCATCACCTCTCTGAAGCAGCTTAGACAAACACTCAACATTATAACCTTAATGAAGGAAGCATTTGTTGCAGGGCTGTTGAATTAAACTACATCAGTTTTAGCTGGTGCACCTTATAAACTGACAACTGAGTCTACATGCAGTAATTGTATTTCTGTATTCAAATCCAAACACATGCGAGCGAGAGAGATGTATCATTCACAGCTAGTTATTTCATGAGCAAGAATGACAATGTGAGGAGTTTTTCATATCATTGTTTGAAGAAATGACAAAACATGAGGCGGCGTTTAGCTCAGTCGGTCGAGCAGCCGCCCCATGTGCGAAGGTTCAGTCCTTGCTGCGGAAGCCCAGGCTTCGAATCCGACCTGTGACTCTTTCCCGCATGTCATTCCCCATCTCTCTCTCTCTCCACACATTCCTGTCACTCTTCAGCTGTCTCTGTCAAAAATAACAAAAGCTTGAAAAGGCCAAAAAAATAATCTTTAAAAAAAAAAAAAAAGAAATGACAAAACATTTTTAAAAATGACCTTAGGTAAGGTTTCAAGCTCGGTGTCATGATACAGGATACATAAATGTAATTTGCAAAATGTACTAAATGTCCCACAATTAAAAAACAATATGATTATTCAGCAATATGATGTTCTGTCCCACTCATTATTGCCTAACGCAATATAAATACATAAACAAAGGACCATACATCTGAATTCAACGCTGACTGTGTCCTGCTAGAACCTGTCTTTATGCTAACGGTTAGCTGTTACGCTGAAGAGAAAGTCAGTGTTTTCTGAAGAGCTGCAGGACTGCTGCGTTCATGGTGTTGAAAGGTGTGCTCGGTAGGTGTGCTAAGTGCTGAAGTAATAGTGACCCCTTCTGATACATTTTCTCAAACCACTGTGACATCACCACTGTGACATCACACACACAGACACACACACACACACAGTTCTAAATAGCTAAACTGTTGTAAGATGATTTTAAAAGTTCTTAGGTTTAAACATGTAGAGTGAAAATAACCGATAATAACCTCAGCTAAGATGTTAGTGTGCGAGGAAAGAAATTATAAAAAAGTATTTTCACCTTCCTGCTCTCTTCAAAAGATCATCATGATTTTGATGAATGATACATTCAGAGTAAATGCCGTCTGAAAAAATGACTATGTGGTAATTGTTCTTTGAAACCTCTCTACTCAAGATTGTACCACTTGTCTTGCCACCATGAACAGACATTTACAGCTAAAGGACAACAGATCATCTTTTATTGGACAACTTTTGAGTTCAGTAGACCTCAAAGCTTCAAAGCTGTGCTTTATGTTATTATGTCACATGAAATCCTGGCCTCCCACTTTTAAAGGCAGGTAGTAAATCTTTCACCAAGCGAACTGGAGGCACTTGCCAGGCCCTTGTGTGTACTGATGTGTTTTTTGGGGCGTCTAATTAAATACCTGTCTTATGACCTGTCCTGATTATGATAATCGACTGCCAAGCAAGCCAAGGTCTCTGCAGATCAGGCAGTGGATGTCCTTGTGATTAGAAGTGTAGCAGAGTGGGGTAGAACCAGGGAGCAGATCATTAGCAGGTCCAAATGTGGTAGCACCACACAGGGGCCCAATGATCACTCCTGAGAGAGCGGGAGGCGCAGAGAGAGGAGGAAGATTGAAGATTGCGTTTGTGTGAAGACCTGTTTCCACTCAATTTTGTCCCACGAGCTGAGAGTGAAGACTGGGTTTGGGGTAGATTAAACATCAAGAATATAAGAGATGATAGATATTTTTACTTGAGCACCTAAGCCTCACCTGATCTGATTCCAAACTGAGTTACTTTGATGTAGCTGGGAGCTCAGACTAAGGCGGGCTGGATTTAACTGAATTTTTATCCGTCGTTGTTTTGAACTATTTCCTCGTGAAGATTGCTGCTACACATGACAAACATACAAAATAATGCACAGACTTTAATTACCATGCCCAGATTATCCTGTTCGAGTACCACAGGGCAAAAATTTGCTGTTACTCAACCACAGGCCTTCACGGTATTGTGTACGTACGCTGTCACCTCCATGTTTTTACACAGGACGTCTACATGACAGCTTCATTGTACACCCACAGACCCAAAAAAAATCAAGCATCACTCCAGTGGTGGAATAATTAGTGTGTGGAGTAATTTAGTTTAATTAATTAAGCTTTAATTAAGAATATGCATCCCAGTAAAATATGAACTGCTTTCAAACTAGATTTCAGCACAGGGCTGCTTTACATTAAAGGGACGATGATGATTAAGATCAGATGGTGCTTTGTTCATGTCGTACTTTAATAGTACAAATTCACAAACAAATGCACCATTGATCAACTCAGCAAAAACAACAATGAGTGTTTTAATGTTTGAGATGCTTTCAAAGAGTTTAAATACAGTGTTGTTCTAAAATATTGTTTCAGGTCTTTTGACCGATTATCTGGCAGTTTTCTTTGTCTGTCGTTTAGTTTGTCTGTTCTGGGCTACTGTAGGAACATGGCGGTTTAACATGGTGGACTTGGTGGAAGAGGCAGCGTCTGTAACAAAAACATGATTTCTATCTTCAGATGATTACACACTAATGAAAAGATTATTAGTTATTAATGTCATATTCTGTAAATAGAGCACCCTGAATCTGACACACAGCACCTTTATATCCTTTGCAAAGTTATTTGGGAGCAGAGGTCAAAACGAGATTCATATTTTGTGAAATGATTTGGTGATTGCTGTTATGAATGTTTGCATAATTTAAAATATGGAGAAAATATAAAAATACTGTAAATAGAGATTACGTGATGGGAAATGTGAAAAGTGATCTGATTAGGTCTACGCTTCAGGATATGTGATGAGATTAGTTGTGCTGCCATGGCAACACTATCTGACCTTAATATGTATGGAATATAATATATAATATATATGGCCATAACGGTGATACCTAATGTAAATGCTGAAACGTGTGTGTGTGTGTGTGTGGGCTTCTCTGCATCACGTTCACAATGCACAGCAACTGTCGCTTGCTCCCTCCCCATCTGCCACACACACATACACATACACATACGTACATCCAGCTTAGACCCACCTCCAGCACTGTGCACGCACAACACAGCGCACGCTTTGTGTGCGCTCGGAGACCGCTGTGCTCTATTTGACATCGCGTTGAATTAGGTGGGGTTGAAGACGGGGTGTTTGCTGAGCCTAATTTACCTGGGCTAGACCTCTCAGAGGGCCTGGGAGGGGCTGATAATTAAAATGGCTCACTGCTGCTGGGATGGAATATTCATGGGAGATTACTTCCACTGTCAAACATCCCTGCACTTCACTCAAATGTGTGTGTTTGCGTGTGTTCTAGACATTTGTGTTTTGTGTGTGTTCTAGACATTTGTGTTTTGTGTGTGTTTTTGTTTTTGTTTTATTAGTCTGTGTGTGTGTGTGTGTATTATTGTGCTTGTCTACACCCCTCTGTGACCCCACAATGTAAAGTCATCAGCGCTTCGCACAAGATATTTAGTTCAGTGAGACGCCACACACAGGATGAGATGAAAGACAGGCAGAGTGAGAGACAGACAGCGAGAGAAATAATGAAATTGACAGGTCCCATGAGGTGATGACAGCAGGCTGTCCTCACGAGTTGATGGATGACAAATACTCTGTGTCCATGTCCATCAGAGTCCCCCACACATCTCTGTCAGTCCAGCACAAGTTAAAGAGAAAATCTGGCCTTTTGGCTTTAATTAACTTTGTCACTGACATTTTCTCCCACTGTTAATGTTTCCCTGACATGTGGACCAGTGATCATACATTATAATGTGTCATGAACAGAACTTGGACTTGGACATAAATATGCATGCAGAACTTGTATCATTGATTATTTGAAGGCACTACTTTTTTTTTTTACACACTCTTCCAATCTTAACTTAACAGCCAATGATAGCTTTTTTTTTATGATGAGTCCCTCTGTGCCTGTGAATGACCGAGTATGATTTTGTGAGCAGATATGCAGTCTGGAAAACTTTGACCTTTTATTCGAGTGGTGAGTGGACTCTGCACCTCCTCTCTGCACCCCCTCCTCTCCCTCTTCTCCTCACCTCATTAGGGTGAGTTTGAATCTGAGGCCATTAAGGAGCACGGAGCAAGAGTCTGAATTGAGATGAAAACAGTAGGAAGGCAATAAAAAAGCCTTGTTAGAAGAACTTTATTACCGTTTACTCTGCTCGTAGTCTGGAGAACAGCCTGCATCACATCAGGCACTGGGTCTATAGCTGTCATAATTGGGCTGAAAAAAGACCTTTGCTTTTTAATTTTTCTCATATTTAACACAAACAATGCGAGAACACATTCTGAGCCATTTTCACTTATTCTTAAAACCAACAGTGGAGAATTTCTCCCTCTGCTTGACATCTAAAAATATTCTCGCCTGTCTCATCTTTTCTTATAGCTTCTCAGATATCAAGCAGCACACGACCTCACTATAGTGTTTCATATGAGGATCTAAAGCGGAGCAGCTTCCATATACCTGAGCAGATACAGCGCTCTGCTCCGACCATTAATCATAATTCCGTGGCTTTGTGTGCGTGAGAGAGATAGAACAGCAGATGAAGACACAGAGCAGATTGAGCTATTTGTTATCGCAGCTTATCCCAACACCAGGATGCCTGCTATTATCCTGCCAACACTGGGAATGGCAGGTGGAAAATGGGATTCCTCCCTCTGCTCTGTTATTTTATTGGATTTTTTTCCCCCCCACCTTTTTCATTCTACAGCCTTTTCTGACGAATTGAGAATAATTTTCCTGCACGCATTCATAGAGGTCACGGAAGCGAGGGCAAAAAACTGGGAAGAAGGTGGCTGAGGGCAAGGTGGGAGAGGAGGAAGGGGAGGAGGTGAGGGTGGCTGACATGCTGATAGGGACAGATAAACATTTTTCTGCAGTTGTTATCCTGGGTGAGGCTGTGAACTCTTTGGCTTGATGATTGTAATGTTTGGCCGAGGTGTTATCTCTGTACCACAGTGAGCAGATACTGTCTGGAATATTAGCCTCGTGTTAGCTGGGCAAAGACACTGCTTGAGTTTTGCTCTCCGTAGGAGTGTGTGCACATGTGTGTTTTTCTGAGCATGTAGGTGAGCGAACACACCCGGTGCTTCAGGTATGGTCCTGCATGTTATGCAGCTCGTTCTGCTTTGGAATCCCTCGGGTGTGCGTGTGAGAACAAAACACAGAGTTTCAGCGCCTCAGCATGAATGAGTGAGCGAAAGCCATGAAGTATATATTTAGCTTAGGCCGCTATGCATGGCTTTACCTCCTGAGGTCAGCTCACAGGGGGATCACAGGGATTAAAGATAGCATTCAAGCAGATTTATTATTTATTCATCCACTTCCACCTGCCTCCACCCCACCACTTAGATCCCAGTGGGTAAGTGCAGTTCAATTAGATTTCCGCAAATGAAGACGCCGCCATCTGAAGCTAACTGTGGACAATACGTGTAGAGATGGAACATGGGCACGAAGGGTTACTAAGCAGTTTATAAGTCTTTATAAGTCTTCAGCAGTCAGGTTATAGCGTGATGGCATGTTGCAGCAAGCGGAGAGAAAATGAATCAGGAAGCAGACCATTAAGTTGTGATGAATCATGGTGACGCTGAAGAGGAAGTTAAGCGTTATGTGCGTGATGCGATGGCATGTGAGAGCAGCAGAACATGGGGGGAAAGAAGATGGCATGAGTTCCTGAGGATTTATGTCAGTGGGTGATTTCATGTGCGAGTGGACTGTGAGCACATTGTGATGGTTGTGTGTGGCAGAAAATGAGGGCATGTGTGCATTATTGCATGCAGTGGTGGCGTGAGTGCTTGCATATGCATGTGTGTGACCCTCTCTATATCCTCTGGTCAAGTAGCAGCACTTGAGATTGGGTCAACTCACCCCTGCTGAACAGATGGGGGTCAATTGGATGCACCCATGCAGAGCCAGCCTAACCTTGAACACTGGCACTGGGTGCAGGTTACCTTTCCAATTTACCCATGGTTCCCCCTGCCAAGTGGAAGAACCATGCCAGCCATAACCAGCTCTCTCCTCCTCCCATCCAATCTACTATGCTCTCGGCTGCCAACTACCCCCTAAGCTACGAGTCAGAGAGAGAGATGAAGTGGGGGAGGGAGCATTGAGTGTGTGAGAGAGACAACAACAACAAAAAAAAGAGGGATAAAAGAGAGATATCAATAATGAGGATTTACAGGGAAAATGAAAAGAGGAAAGAAAGATGAAAAGATGACGTGGTGGAAATGGGAGAGGGGAGATTGAGACAAAAAGAGAGGATTGACAGAGAAAATAGGTTAAATCAGGGGGATGTGTTTTAGTGAGAAGGGCCAATGGGGATGGAGAGCTTCAGTCCCAGTGGCTTTCTGTTGAGCATGCAGGGCCGTCTGATTATTGTATCTCATTGGCAGCCCTCGCAGGGCTCTTTCATGTGTACTAATTGTCTGTTGAAAAAAAGCAGACAATGGATTGTCTCAAATATTACACTGGTCATGATTTGCTGTAGGAAGAAAACAGCCGGAAAACACAAAGAAGACAAATGCCAAGTTTCCCCTCAGCCAAATACAATACACTCAGACATTATACAATGGTGAAAACAGAATGACTTCCACTGCCTGCGTATTTTCTTTTTGTTGAAAATATAAAAATGACTACTTAATAATAGTTTCTTTGTATGCAAAACACTAATTTGTGGATGTGTGTTTACCACAAATACAGATTTTTATGGCTGTTGAAATAACCATCCAAATAAAATAACAAGGTTATCCCTCACCCTTCCCCAGGTGCTGTCGTTTACAAGTACTGTGTCTTAGTCAAATGGGAAGCCATTAATGCATTAACACTTCAGTGGACCTGCCTTGTGAGTTCAGACAAGAAGAAAACACAGCATACACACAAAATACCACAAACACGAAAGATACTATACCTTAAAGTGCCCAGAGACAAATCACAAAGCGTTGTTACAAATAATTACAAAGAGAACGCTGAACAGAAAAGGAACTATGACGTAGCAATGTTCTTCAAAAGAATAATATTCTTTTTAAAATTGTTTTAAAATATTTGTGTGTAGCTCTTTTCCCGCGTTCCCTCAATGAGAAGGCGAGATGCTGGGTGAGAATCATCTCTAAAGATATTTACAGTTTTTGCTGAAGCCAATCTTAATCATTTGTGTGGACACCGATTTGCAGATCCAGTCTTTAATGCAAACTGTGAACCAAAGCTTCTCTTAGAAGTCCAAATTAAAGTATGACAGGATGATGATGTAAAAGTAGGAAGCATCACAGAAAAGCTTTGTAAAACAGAGATACACACCACATGAACACACACTAAGATAATACATAGAGTATCTGATGCAGACAGATTTGTTTGTGTCTGTGTGTGTGTGTGTGTGTGTGTGTGTGTGTGTGTGTGTAGAGAGAGAAATGAGAGTATATACAACAAATGCTGTCAAGTCCATTTAATCCATTCAGACACACACAAACACACCACCTCCTCAGTCCCCGGACATCTTTGCAGTAGTCATGTTGTCTTGAATCCGGTATTCCCAGGTCCAGTATGACAGATTGCAGACGGGCCGAGCGCTTCCTGGTTTCTGCCCTGCTTCTCCTATCAGAGGCCACCATCTCATCTGACACGGCCGGCCGAAGCCAGTCCCGTAATCACATCAGAGGGAGAGCAGAGGGAGTGACAAATCACATTACAAGCACTGACTCACTGCAGTCATTGTGTAGCCTCGATCCCGTTCTCCGTCTTTGTCCGTATCTCTCTGAATGAAGATTCATGGTTTGGCCTGTGGGAGGAAGACTAATGTGATAGAGAGGCAGGCTGTGAGTTAGACAGAATGAGTGTGTTTGTGTGTTTGTAGGTGTCTATAAAGCTGACAGTTGCGAGCCCACAGGCAGGTACGATGTTTGGTGGGCTGATAGTTCAGTCGGCCACACGACCACAAAAAAAGGCTAATGTTGCTCTATGTTTGTTGGATGAATACACCAAAAAGACACCAGTTTGCTAACATGTTTGTCACACAACAATATTTTAATAAAGGGGTAAACATGTTGTATTTACAGCTTGTCCAATGCTTTAAAGGTCCAGTATGTAGAATTTAGTTGCATTTAGTTGTCTAATCGCTGCTTTGCAATCTCCTCACATCACCCTCACCTTCCTAGTGTAAAGGAGAAACAACACTTGAAAGGCCCTGTCTAGAGTCAGTATTTAGTTTGTCTGTTCTGGGCTACTGTAGAAACACAGTTTCTGGACATTGATTTGAGCTTTAAAACTGAGGGATGTCATTTTTTTCTGAGAAACACAATGCAGCAATAATTTGAGTGGCACTGGCAACACACCATGAATGAAGCCAATCAAGTACAAATCGCTGTGGTTACAGATAACCCTATTAGCGCAGTGCCTTTGGTACATAATTACAGGGATTTTTATGCTTATGAGGCCCAAAGTGGGGGATAGCATCCTTCATGGAACAATCAGGGAGCTCAGAAAAATAGCCTTTTCTGTCTAATTTACATAATTAGGATGTAGACCAGCGGTAGATAGCAAGGTAAGTAGGTTGGTGGGACCATATGAAAATGACATTTAGAAAAGGAGACAACTCTTGCTCTGTGCCCTGTTGGGTCTCTATTCATGCTCCAACAGGAAAGGTTTTGGTGGTGCTTAACTCTGATCAGACACAATGCTGATGTCATGGTTTGGACCATCCTGAAAAGGGAACAAGGGACAAAATTGCAGACTGCAGGGGATTTTCTTCTGGTTCTAAGATGTAATGGCTTTACCCCAAAAGCACTCCTCCTTCTCTTTTCTTTTCTTTTCTTCTCTTCTCTTCTCTTTTCTTCTCTTCTCTTCTCTTCTCTTCTCTTATTGATCTGTCACCAGTTGAGCAGTGTTACACACATGTATCTCCACCCATCTCCTGCCGGGGAATCCAATACCAGAACACACAAGCTAGACCACTGTGCTGTAATACAAAAGCACAAAACAACGACAAGCACCTGGTTAAATCAATGTGGACCAGGTACATGCACACACACACACACACACACACACACCAATAAGCACACCAAGACAGACCAGACGCTAGATGAAGAATGGTCTTATGTGTATGTTACAGGGATCTGAGGGGGGTACTGAGTTTGCTGTGGAAAGATATAAAAGAGGGCAGTTAAACAGAAGCTTTGCCAGCATCACTTAAAGAGGTTTAGTTTAGAACACACACAAAGTTTGCTTGCATTGTGTCAGTCTGTGTGTATCCATGTGAGGGTGAGAAAAAAATACCTCCAGGACAGTGTCTGTGCGCCCAGATACAAACGTGCAGCTATAGAGCTTAAATGAGCATCCGTACTATACGTTCATTTTGTGTGTACACATGTATGTGTGTATCTGCAGACAATTATGCATGTATGTAACTGTGTGTATTTATCTGTGTGTGAATAGTACTTCTATCTACTCGAAGGCGTCATTAGATAGACTGATGTAGACAAAGTGTCGGCAGTGTGCCATCCAATATTTCCATGAGCGTTTTCTCTATGATCGCGTTGTTTAAACAAGGAGCTTCACTTGGTTGAGATTGAAAGGTGTGATGTCTGTCAGGGTGGAGTAGAAGAACGAAATGTTTCAGTATCTCAGCCTTGCAATCTAAGGTATTGAAGCATAGCAGAAGTTGGAGAAAGCTCGAGTTGGTTAAAATGTGTACTTGTTGCTGTGCACTTTCTAAATGGATGGGTGGTTTACAGTTTTACTTTGCTGCAACTTCAAGTTACCAAGTGTGCTAATCTTTTGGTCAAGCAATAAGGGCAACCATTTTCTGGGTCCATCTCCACAGTGTGGTGTAATTCCCCAAGGCCTCAGCGCCCATATGTGGCCTTTCATCTGTTCATTTGGTGCAGAGAATGAGGGAATCATTTACCTGTTCTGCACACTAACTGCCTTGTTCACTCACATTTCCCAATTTATGCTTTTAGAGGTGGCTTTTACACAGCTTTTAAAGTAACTAAAGTAGAAAATGTCATTCCATTTCTCTCGAATGCAAATGGCACACACAGCAATTTGAAAAGCAGATTTAATCTCGAAGCATATGCAAGCACTGAAATGTATATGTATACACAGTCACACACACACACACACACAAAAACAGGATTTTTTGGAACAAGATAAAAGAAACTCTGGCAAAGTATTAAACACATGCCACACAAGTAAATATAAACACAAAGTGCCAAAATGCGGCGGCTCATAAAAAAACTCCTGAAAAAGAAAAACTGCTGATGTCTCTGTGTCTACAAAACCCAAATTTAGCTTCATGCAACACAGTATTACATATTTAATGCCAATGGAGGGTAAAGAAAGTTCAGCTAAAGTTTGAGGAACAATTTTTCATTCACACGCCTCGAGAAATCCCGGAGAGAGGGCCTACAATCGGAAAGCATGAATATTCTGCTTTGAATTTGCATATGCTTAGCTCCTCATCCTTTGGCCTGCTTATACCTTGCTCCATAGACTGTAGGTGTAATCAATTATGCAAATAGCGCTTGTTGTCCTAGCAAAATTGAGCACCGTCAGCGCACATTGGAGACGTTGGGGAGAAGAGTTGAAGGATGTTGACACACCTTCTTATCTTGTACTTGTAAATAAAGCAAAGCTTCAAGTAGCCACGCGTGTTTGGAAGTTGTCAACACAGTAATGACTCAACAACTTCCTGTTATGGATTGACAAACAGCCCAAAACAAGGATGTACAAGTGGCCGTTTGCTGAAGTGGCAGTCCTTTGTCAGTTCTCCTACACAAGCAGTTTTTAAAGTTCTGCATGCTGAAGAAATGAAGCAGTTAGAAAAGTCACAATGGATTGTGGACATTGCATCAAGTTTTTTCATGACTGGTTTCCTGAATTAATATTATTGTGATCACATATTGATCACAGAGATGCAACACATAAGGTAGGTGTGGACTGTTTTGGCTACATGCTAGTTTCTGGTCTGATCTGGTGTTTTGCAAAGACATCATTCATAGTTCCTGTCCCACCATGATTACATGCACCTCTGATGTTTTTTCCCTATTCCCTAGAAATTGCTGCTACCTCCACAGGTATGTACTACAAAATGTGAGCACACTTATCTGCCTCTAAGATGCTTGAACAAGGGGAATAATGCACGGACGTTTTCATGATATCACCCATACCTGCCAACACTTCTGTTTCTCCTGTCTTTCAATACCAACCGACACCCTCCAGTTTTGTTGTTTACCCAAGTTGCCAAGTTGAAACTCAATCCACACATTATTCAACCCATCTGTCACCACAACTGGGCAAACCACAACCTGATTCAAGTAGCCTGGGTGCAGCTGCTGTCTGCGCAGACAGACTTACATTAGCTGTTGTCAAGATGTTGGTGCAGGGTAGAGTCCTACCTAAAAATTCTAAATTTGCAAATTTAAGCAGTCAGACTGAACAGTTTCCATTTCATGCTGGAAGCCACACAAGCTTACGAACCAGGAAGTAGAGAGAGGTCATGTTGATAAGTGATACAGCCTGTATGGTATGTATAGACATGGACTGTACTTACTGTATATAGCACCTTTCTAGTTTTCTGCCCACTCAAGGCCCTTTTAGACTATATATCTCATTTCCCCATTTATACACACATTTACAAACTGGATATGCAAGGTATATAGCGCCTTTCTAGTCTTCTGACCACTCTCATTCACCCATTCACACACATTCATACACTGCTCATCAGTTTCACACACCGATGGCGCAACAATTTGGGGTTCAGTAGCCAAAGGACACTTCGACATGCAGATTGGAGGGGATTGAACCGGGGATGGAACTGCCAATCTTCTGATTGGTGGACAACCTGCTCTGCCTCCGAGCCACAGCCACAGCCCCTGCCAACTTTTAATTCATTCATACACATCTACATGGGAGCAATTTGGGGTTAGTAACTTATCTGCAGAGCGGAGGAGCCAGAGATCACAGAACCACAGATCATCTAACTCATGGAGGATAAGCTCTACAACCTGAGCCACAGCCACCTGATTATGCACTACCCCCTCAACCAGTGCAAAACTGACCAAATCCCTCACTCCCTCACTTCTGATTGTGGTTCCCGGAGCACTGCCATTTTGTTTCCAATGGTAATTCACACAAGCCCAAGTACCTGGTCTATGTGATTTGTGGGAAGAAGTTTGCCCACATTGTTACATATTATTATATAACATGACCATATACAATCACCGAATTAGGTTAGGTTAGACAGAAACTCTCTTGGTCCAGTTGGCATTGGTGGTATATTTCATTTAATAAGACTTGTTGAACTAGAAAATCAGATATTATAACTGAACTATTAAGCATGACACTACTGAGCCATGGCATTTAGATTAAACTGCTTCTCAAGTCAGTGGGGAAAGCCAGTGTAGGCTAGCCTATGCAGATGCAATGCAGATATACGACTGAGTATGTGCTGTTTACTGATTAGGGTAGCATTCAAAGGCATTTTAAAGGTATCAGTTCAGAGTTATAGAATGATATCACCTATCAGAGGCCATGCAAGGTGCCAACTGCTCATCAGTTTGAGGAGCTAACCATTCATACACATTCACACACTGATGGCGCAGCCTTCAGGAGCAATTTGGGGTTCAGTATCTTGACACTTCGACACTTCGAGACCTCTGAGCCACAGCCGCCCCCCCAGGTAAAACTTTTCAGATTTAACATGAATGCTGGCCTCTCGTAGGAACGCTCGACATTTGGCTCATTTCACTGATTCACTGTGTTATGATAACTTCAGAATTTTCGGTTTAAATTTTTCTCACATTGGACTCTTCTAAACAATCTTGTCATTGATCTGACATCTTTGTAAATAATTCCAGTTCCTGTATAATTTCTTTATAATTTATAATATATGCACACATACCGGGCATCATTTTCAGAAAGAAGACTATCCAAACACTCTCTGTTGTAATCATAAACAGCCCACACTGAGAGGCGTTTTGTTTTTTTGTTTTTTTACCTCTGGTGATTCTGTTTCTTAGAGTGCCCCAGAGAAAAAGAGAGACCTGCTGTCTGTTCAAGATAACCACGATAAATGTCTCAGTTCTTGCTGCCACCCAATCTATAGCAGTGTATTGATATGAGGCTGGTTTGTCCTGTAAGTGGACCTCTTGGACCGGTGTTATTGCCAGCCTTCACCCATAATATTCATATTCATTTTTTTGTAAGAACCAATCTTAGTGCAATTTGAAGTCCTCATCATCTGGCACCAAGGAATAAAAAGAGGTGATAAAAACAGTTTGACCCTGGTCATAGACCTCTATAATACCTCACATCTATGCAGGAGTCTGGCTGTGTGGCTGTCTCTTCCTTTTCTCCTGGCCATGCATATTTCTCTCTCTTTATTGTCCCCTCAGAGTCTGCCAGCTATCCAGCCTCTGCTGGACCCACTGAGCTGGACCCCTCACCAAACAAATCTTCACTCTCTCTTCATATGTTTCCATTTTCATCTACTCATTTAAAAAAAAATGTTTCTATTTAAACTCTCTCACAATCTGTACCTGCAATCACATTCTTACATAAAGACATGCTAAAAATAATACAACATGTTTTATATGGTTTATCTAATATATTTTATTCTGTTAGATTTTTCTTCTGATATCAAGCAGCTCCTTGTTGAGTGTGTCTGTGTGTGCATTATTTTCTTCTGATGCTCATTAGAATGAGCAGTAGGAGGGCGAAGAGTCGATTTCTTGCATGTTTCTATGACTACAGCGAGCAGGAAGTTGTGTGTCTTAATTGCAGCAGTGAAGACATTATTAAACTACCTTTGATATGTGTAGCTCTAATCTAATTTATACACTGTGTGCCCTGTATTAAGGTAGCAGCATAATTACACAGCATGCCACATGTGCCGCTACACATTTTTTATTTATTTAGTGAGGCTGAACTCAAAGTTCTGACGAGGTGTCACTTGAAAAATAACTGCAACTTTACACAGACGTGCTGTATCACAAAAACACAGTTGAATAATACCACAGCTTCATGTAGGTTTAAGTTTTTGTCTGTTAATTAAGTATTGTGTGTGATATATTTAAGGTTAAGCTATTATTATTTACATTAAGACTCCAGCAGCAGTGATCATCTTTGTTCCTCATATTAACAGTGGTAATAGAATTCAAACTCTGATATACAAAACCGGAGCAATCTGAAAAAGATGTATCTGTCCACACCCGTATCTGCTGCCTTTTACTGTATCATATAAAAACAGCTCTTCAGGTTAAACAGTAAATAATATAATTACTGTCATTGTGCACAATGAGCACATGCTAAGGGGTACCATGTTTGACTTGGACCACACGCTAAAGAATATTCAAACAGGAAATCATAACTCTGATAGAGCCTTTATGTGTGGGTATGTTTGCAAGTGTAGCCACACACACACACACACACACACACACTCGCAAAGGAAAGAGGGATACCGCTGAAATATAATTTGTCTCTCGTGATGAATTCCCATCGGTGTCTCCAGAGACAATCAACCCATGCTGACAAACCAACACATTTTTCACTCTGTCCACCGCTTCTTCTCTCCCTCTTTTTCCTCTATATTTCCTTCATACTTAAATCAATTGAATCGTCATGGCCTTCTCTCTCTCTCACCTTTTCTCCATGAGGAGAAAAACACGTACATAGCTCTAAAACGTAGCTAATGGCTGCTGGGACCACTGTGGTTATTAAGAATAAAATGACATACTGCACTGTGCTATCATTTCACAGCTGGAAGCCAACAAAGTTAGTTTTGCATGATGGCTATGTTTATAGTTCACACTTTTGTCACATTTGCTAACATGACCCCCCCATTGTTGAAACACACTGTACATTTATTTCAATCCAGGTTGTCCTTAAATATGTTTTTTTGTTTTTCTATTTTTAATGATGAGAATTTAGTTCAAGTTTAAACAAATCGTCATTTTGTGTCATTTTCTCTGCTGCAGATTTGACTACAAGAGACAGACAGATGGAAACAACAGCAAAACAGAGAGCTGGCAAAGCAGAGAGGAAAAACAGGAGATGGAGAAGTGTGACAATGTAGAAGGAGACGAGGAGGGACGGGAAGAAAAAAGGTGGTTAAGGGAAATAGAGGTGAAGAAAAAGCAAAAGAAGACACAGTTGTTCCATTTTCCTGCCTGTCTGAACTCGGCTCTAAAAATTGGAAACAGTGGCGTTCCCTAATCTCCCATCACCTGCACAGAGTGTATTCAGTCTGATAAACCACCCTACAACCCTGAACTAACACATACACACTCACACACAGAGATTTAAATATAAAAGGATCATCTCTCTAAAGAACACACACACACACACAGCTCCATATGAACTAAGGCCGTTTGTGTAAACTGTATAATTGAACTTTATCTGAAGTCACGATAGGTTTGTGCTATCTGTGTTGATATTTAAAAATACCGGCGCAGTAGCAGTGGAATAACAATCCTTTGGAAAAACGATATCGGATTCAGTTCCTGCCGAGTGAGTTGCCTCAGAACCGGCCTGCTGTGGTTGAGAAACGAGGCTGCCGGGCAGATGTCATATCCGGGAATGTGTCGGCGAGCAGTAGATCACACTGTATATTACTGATTATTTAGTCATGGGCCTTATCTGCAAACTGCCACATGGCTACTTGACAGTTGGCATGGCCCTGTCATTACTGTGTCCTTTCTACCTCGACATCCCTCTCATTCTCTTGCTCTTTTTAAGCCTTGTTTAAATTTACATTTTACTCCGCACCTTTTCTTTCTTGGTGTCCATACACTGTCCGTTCTGCTCTCTGGCTTTTTGCTCTCTGGTAACAAAATGAAAAGATGAGCTTCACAGAGAAATGATAAAAAGTTGGCCAGTAACAACAGAGAAGGATTTGTTTCTCATGTTTATCTGTTCATACTTTTCTGGATAACTTAATACTTATAATCTCTTTTACAAATGTTCGTGTCCCCTTGACATCAGAAAATTGAAAGCAAGTATGGAATCGACATCTTGTTTGTAATTAGCATTAAAAACTGAATCCTGCTGTGCTACCTTGTTATTCCAATTGCCAAAGTGCTCAGCCAGAAATGTCAGGTCAGAATCAAAAATGCAAAACTCCACCTGGAAACAGTCCCATTGCAAAAGCAACATCACCTACACTACATGAGATTCTTTATTTTTGGCCACAACATCCGTGAGTGGTGTTATCGAGCTAATTGAGGAGATCCAAAGTGATACATGTGCCATTTGAACAAAGTGCCTAAGTGTCTATTCTAAGAGAATTAATTTCATCCAACCATAACAAAGAACAGGGCTGTGTGGAAGTTCAGCTGTTTAATAATCAGTCATATTTTCAAATTAATATTTAAGGTATGTGGAGATACTTCTACTCGAGTATATCTACTTTATTCTACTTTATGCTACTACACCATGACATTTTAGAGGTAAATATTGTACCTTGTATTCCACTGCATTTATCAGAACGTTGCTTTTTAGATAAATAAAAACATATAATAAGCTTAATAAATAAAATACAGTACACTGGTAAAGATTTCTGCTGTTAACTTCTCAGATGGTTTCATTTAAAAAAATGTTGGAGGCCCAAAGAGGTAAAACTCTCTAAATTAATACAAGTTTGTGTTGCAGAACTTTTACTTATTACTTATTACTTAACATATTAATCATCTCATGGCCCCCAAAATTTACCAGACGGCCAGGTTGTGAACCACTGGACTTCTATCTAGAAGTAGTATCTCAACCTAGCTCTCCTGACCTCAGCTACAAGAGGAAAATGGTACTGAAACATTGTGCTTTACTATTAACAATCTTATAAAGTCATCGAGTCATGGGACATATTTTTCTGCAGAACAAGTATTTTCACTTTTGATCCTTTGTGTACATTTTGCCGTTTATACTTGAGTATTTTACTTATGTATGATTTTCAATGCAGCACTTTTCCTTGTAATGGAGTATGTGTCCTGATGTGACTCAACGACCTTGATGACACCACAAACTCTTGTACCCAGAACTAATTGCAACTCGAGGACTCATTACCCAATGACAGTCGTCCTCCCACGGGCTGCTCTACCCATTTTCCCCAAGACACCGGGACACGAGTGTGACCTGCTTCTTAAAATAAGACTGAAGTAAAGATTAAAAAAAGAGGTGAGTCCATGACATCCATAAACTCTGACCTTTCCTCTCTCTGGTCTCACTTTCACACCACATGTGATGTTTAAAGTCAGATTTATAGTCAGACTGCACGTAAAGGTTATCACATTGGCATTAATAAAAGAAAAGTATGATTGTAATAAATCCACTAACAAATCACAAACAGGCTATTATAGAAATACTAATGAAGGCAATAAAAGCAATCTGTCCAGAGATATTGTTAGAGCATATCTATAATCTAATTTCATTATGAAATGTTGGTGTGATTAACGCGTGGCAGCTAATCATCTCATAAAGGGAATGACGATTCTCTGCACACCCATCTGAATAAAGCAAAGAGTGACGCCTGGTCCCCTGCGCCCATTTAAAACACTCTATCTATAATTGTCACCACTTCTGCGTGTGTGTGTGTGTGTGTGTGTGTGGGCGTGGGGATGTGTGTGTGTCACTGTACTGTATATGTGTAGGCGTATATCTCTTTCAAAGACACATTAACACCTTTTCACTTGGCAGCGTTTACAGGGTCCCGTCTTGGGAATAACACAGCTATGGTACAATACATCTGGGACTTGTAGCCTACTGTTATCAAACACCCGCTCCCTCCATCGCCCCATTTACTCTCCTTTTCCCCCGTCCCTCCCTTTCTCTCTTCTCACCTCCCACCACAACCGCTCTTCACTCCTCCTATGATTCTCTTAAATCCCACAGGGTGCCAAAAAATTACTGTGACATTATGCAGAACAAGGCGAAGGGGGGGTTGTCAAACGTGCACCACATCCACACTAATACTGCTTTTAGGAGGCACAATACATATGAAACCAGTCTACTCCAGACTGTGTTGGACAGCTGTCACCCTGGTTGTTACTGTTAGTGAGAGACTCCAGTTTGTGGTGGGGGGTTTTTTAAACTTACCTGTGGCGGCCCTGAGATTTTTAACACATTGTAAATTGCAATGCAAATTCATGAAGCACAAACAAATTAATAAAAACAAAATTTTCACTAATTTGACAACACATGCACAGCATTTAGTAGTGCCAGTAGAATTTAAGAGAACATAAGCTATTTTCAGCATTAGCCAGCTTAGCGTGGATGTTGTCTTAAACAGTCACCCTTGTATGACAGAGAGTGTGTGTCCTGTACGTATTCATGTGTGCGCTCACACAGCTCTTCTCCCATTATCTCTTTGTTCCTCCCTCGTTCTGCTTGGTTGACTTGGGAAACGGCCAGGGAACAGAAAAGGTCAAGTGACTCTGCACCCTCTTCTCCTCTCTGCTCCCCTCTGCTCTTCCTCCTTCTCCTCCTCCTTGCCATTCGTCTTTCTAATGTGTGTGTGTGTGTGTGTGTGTGTGTGGAGGAGCAGAGTGGGTGGGGCCAGTGGAAAGCATCAGCATGAATTTGTCGCATAGTAATGAATCTGCAAAACTGGGCTGCATTTACATGAATGTGTGCTGGAATTGACATGTATTTCCTGCTTCAATGATCCCTCCTCCCCGTACACTTGATTGTGCTTCTGATCAATAATGCAAACACATGGTTGAGGGGAGGGGGCTGCAGCAGATTCAGCCACCGGCATGGGTTGAGGGGGGTGAAAGGGGGAAAAAAATAATATACATGTGCAATGCAATCAAGTGAAGTGGAACAGGAGCTTTTCTTTGACACTGAAGGCTGCCAATATTCTATATTTGTCGCATTGTCAACTATTCACATGGAAAAATCAAATAACAAGTAGCCAAATGTGTCTGTAGCTAAAGCTGATTAGCTTGTTCCTCTGCGTGATAGACCTCAACTGTCCAAACACTATTGAAAACACATCAGTGACTCACACTGTTACACCTGGTAATAGTCTTCATTGGCATAAACTTGGAATTGTACATTTTTTACTGTTTGATTATTAATATTCTGCAGCCAGTCAAGTATGGAAGGTGGACTGGTAACTAGAGAAGTGCCAGTTCTCCTCCTGAACACTGCCAGGGTGCCCTTGAGCAAGGCCCTCCAACTGCTCTCAGGGCGCTGCTCTGGGTGGCTGTCCATCACTCCTACCTTCTCTCTCTACATTTGCATGTCTATGAGCCTTTTGTGTGTGTGTGTGGTTGTATTTCTGATAAACATGCATGAAAAAAAAAGAATTTCCCCTCAAGGGATCAATGAAGTATCTATTCTATTTCTATTTATCTATTTATTCTATCTATTCTTCTTGTATTTGTGACTCTTTGTTCCAGATTGATGTTTTCAGGCTTTGGGGCTGAGTGCCAGAGACAGAGCACGGAAGTCAGAAAGAACACGGACTAATACATAGGTGGTTTTGGCCTAAGAAAAATATTGAAAAACAGCAAACAGTGAGCCAGGAGCATGTTTAGGGAGTCAAGATTTTTGGTTCACCCCAGGTGCCAACCTGTATTCAGACCAAATAGCTTTGGCTTTCTGCCGCAGGGCGGTGTCCATGTGTGGGGGAATTAAATAAAACAAAACAAAAACTAAAGTTGAATCTGGATCAACTTCTCTGCCACAGGTCGCTGCATTTTTTTCGGCACCCCCTGCTGCCCACACAGCCGCAGCCAAAACTCAGTACACCATTCAAATGAATGGAAAAAACAGCATTTTCACCACAGCGCCAGATTTGAGCTGAATCTGGACTTATCCCAAACTATGACTGGCTGACAGGTCAGACATGGAACTTTTTTGTTTTTGTTTGAAACTTTTGCAGAGTGTAGCACTGTAAGTATGACCACTAGGACCAGAGTCTAGGTTCTAGGTTCAGGTGAGAGATTGATACTAGTGCTCAGGAATAAGAGATCAGTGAATAAGTATTAACTGCCGGCTTGTTTATATGGTAACTGAATGGAAAAACAATAATCATATGATGGTACCAAACACTTTCACATGCACAACCACACACACAAGAAAAAACGGTTCAATTTCCCTTCAACCCAAACGAACCCAAGATCTCAGGAAAATAAAGTTACTGACCCCTATTTATCTCTTTTGGATTCAATACAACCTTTTTGAGTTGAGGTATAATTTTGTACCTACGTTTCATATCGGTGTTTAGTCCCTGGTATCTCCTTTGAGTTTACTCAGTTTAAGTTCTCATTTTATCTCCGTTAGGCCTATTTATGAGTTTGGTTCTATTTTTCTACTTTCTCTTTAGTTTGCTTAACCAGCTCCACTCAACTTTACTCACTTTACACAACCCAAAATCCAGCGCGGACAGCAGGTGAACACAATATCCTCCCAAAAATGTAAGAAAACAAGACATAAAACCTCAAAACACACTTCTTTTACTCCTATTTACTTTCTCTTTCCCTCTCGTTTTCACTTTTTGCTCTAATTATCCTCCCTCCCTCCAACAAGCGCCGCTGGAGTTACCTGACTGGCTGTTACCGTGGCACTTGTAAAGGAGAGAAATAGAACAGTCTCACTATTTTTAAGGCTTCTTGTTACCTTAAACACAATTGTTATTTTATTTGCTTACATTTAGTATTGAACTAGGCTATTAGTTTGTTCTCATATTCACCTAGGTTACAAGAGTTTGTCATTATGATATTTTCTTCACACAGGCTTATTGGATGTTTACCTGAATGTTGCTGGCATTGTATACTGTTCGTGTATTTTTGAATGGTGCCACTCTCTTGTGTTGTGATTGGTGAGTTTATTTATCTTTTGCATTTAAAAGACAGGAATGAGAAAGAAAAGAAAATGTAAGATACTATCGGGTGTGTAATTAAAGTAGATGTGAAAAAAAAAAGTCTGGACTTGTCACTTCAGTGAGTGCTTAATGTTGTGGTAAAAACACACCAAACGTGACACGTTCTAAAATTTCCTTTTGAAAGCAGACGTGGGAGTGTCGGACATGTGATGTGAGATTGAGAGCAGAAAAGAGGGTGTTGTGTTCATGTAGGTAATGGAGTGTGAGGGGAGACACACACAAAGTGAGTGAGTGGAGCTGTTGGCCTCTGTCTTTGGTGAGTAATGACCACAGAGGAGATGATCATGTTCATCAGCTCCCAGAACTGAGGCTACCAGCCCCCCTGCTGGGGAGGATCAGTCAGGCTGATGGCCCATAATCTGTGTGTGAGTGTTTGTATGTGTGTGTGCGTGTGTGTGTGTGTGTGTGTGTGTGTGTGTGTGTGTGTGTGTGTGTGTGTGTCTTATCTATCTATCTATCTATCTATCTATCTATCTATCTATCTATCTATCTATCTATCTATCTATCTATATATATATCTATCTATATATATATCTATCTATCTATCTATCTATATATATATATATATATGTGTGTGTGTGTGTGTGTGTGTGTGTGTGTGCATACTGTTGCACACAGTGGGGGAGGATGAGTGTGTGCGGTACTTATTACATTTATTACGGAGCTGTTTTATGTCCGGCAGTTGTAGGGCTTGCTTAAGGGGAAAATTAGGTGTGCTGACTAGCCTTTTCATTAGCACGTCATTAAAGTTTGAAAAGTAGCTAAATAGCCGAGGCTGGCTGTACATACTGAAGAGCTGCCAAGTGGAGGCTCAGTATCATTAAAGCCAGTTTGTGTTTCTGAGGAAGTTTCAGCTCTGGCCTTTGAACTCGACTCTGATCAGAAGCTAAAAATAAGTGCAGCCTAAACTCCGTGTTCAGGTTTTCACTCAACATTCAACAATAAATCCACTGATGAATGAGGTTTTTTTTTTTTTTTTAAGCCAGAATGCCACATTATTTGGTAATTGTAATTTGCAAAGCCACAGAAGAATGAGAACACTCCACTCAATTAAAGGAGCTGTGTTTTTATGTTCTTCATGAGCTTTGTCGACAAGATCCACAATCTGAATGAAATTCTGAGTGGACCACGTGATGATTTAAAAAGAAAAAAAAAATGGAAATGTAATAGAGACAGCCCATTTAAACTCCCACAGCTCTCTGCTTTCAGCACTCAGAAAAGACTGAATTGATTTGAGATCCAACCTGTGTTCACATCACTAGTTTTCGCTTTGCAAAACAAATGCTATCTTTCTTTCTTGTCAATCAGCAGTAAACTGTTTTGCTTTTCAAGCTAAATTGTGAGGATGATCAATTCTGGCCAACACTAGTATACACGTGTGTGTGTGTGTGTGTGTGTGTGTGTGTGTGTGTGTGTGTGTGTGTGACTATGACAATGCGAGACAGAGTAAGGGGCTGTTAAGTGTAGTCTATGTGTTCCAATGATGCAAACCCTTGAAACAGCACCCCATGTTTCACTTTATCTCGCTCTCCTACCGTCTGTAGAAACACACACAAACCCGGCGGAGAAGCTCGATAATATTTGCTTGGTTCAGAACACTATGAACATGTCTGCTCACTTTAAGTAGCATCTAATCAATAGTCCCCTGAGAAAGGAAGTCATTTCCATTACAGAAATAATCTCAAAGTCAATTTGTGGGCTATGTGTGAAAGGAAAATCCTGTAAAATGTTCACTTATATTTGGGAATTCTGCAGTTCATTGTGATTTTTTTTGTCTTGTCAATGTTCTGTTTGTTCATGTTAGGGTACTTGTGGACAGTGACACAAATTTATAGGATTTTGTTTATATATTTTCATATGATAACAGAGAAAAGACATCTTTTAGATCTTTCCATCTGTCAAAGTTGTATGTAATTATTTCACTTTCTCTAATAATTGTGAGGCGTAAGCTTTCCTGCTGCTTGTATTGTACCACTTTATTTGTCTTGAACTGTGCGTTGTTGTGTGAAGACCTGTCGAACAATGAGTGTTTGTTCTGGTGGTGGTCCATGAACAGCATCTGTCCCTTTTAAAGATGAACCTTAAACAAAAACATGTTGCCAGGTCAGATTTCTGAGGGTCCTTGATATTTTCATGGGAGAAAAAAAAAGATAATAACTCTCCATTGAAGTCTGATTCTTTACATCTCCCTCCATATAAATTAAACACATTAATACAGATCAATCACACACATACCTGAGAAGATTGTAAACTAATATAAATGACTAATACATATAATAACTGAAAAAATATTAAGCAAAGATTTTAGAGCTGTCAGTTTGAGAGCTTCCTCTGTGTCGGTGGCTCTGTTCAGGCCTTATTGGAATATTAATATTAAACTGAGGACCACCTGCAGCCTCCTGTAGAACCCCTATTTGCTGTTTAGAACCAAGATCATTAAACAAGCGCGGGACTGTGTGAAGAGAGGAGTAATCCTCACTGAACTCTCTAACAGCCACATCCACAAACCTGAGTCCTAACTCACCGACCCCCCCTTCACTCCGTCTATAAAAAGACAGCCTGTAGAAAAAAGACTGTTGACTGTAGTGGAAACACCTGGCGCGGGAGATTTCAGGTTGCAGCTCCTCGATAGGTCGACCCTCCCCTACCCTCCACTCCACACCCCACTTCATTGCGCTCGCTCGGTGTCAATCTCGTCCGTAAAACCCTCCCCCGAGATATCAAATAGACCGTGTGGCTCTCTGGATCCTGCACTATTTGCCCAGACGGCTTCCGCTCCATTCAAACACTGAGTTCGTCTCTGCTGCGGTGCGTTGCGCGCAGGCTGGAGAGAGATGACAAGAGCCCCGCGGAACTGGCCAGACAAACATGGATCTCCGTAAAACGCTGATTTCGGTGCTTTGGATATTATTGCTGAAGCTAGAAGAAGACTGTAACGCCGAGGAAGGTATGTGGATGTTTGTACTTGTTCCCAAACCGGTCTCCGCAGCGGGCATGTTGATCGACAGACAGATGTCCGCGGCGGAGATAGTTTGGCAATTTGCGCTGGTCATGTGAGGAGACGCAGGTGCATTGTTTCCACTGTAGAAAAGACGTGAATAACAGTGGAGTTCAAACAGTCTTTAAATGCCTCAAACCACACATGAGATCGAGAATATATATTTTTTTCTGATCTTGGAGAGACGCGTCTCTGTATAAAAACTGTATGATGACAGATTTACGCGTTCGAGCTCCGTGAACTCGTGAACGCGTTTTCCTCCACAAGCATATGACACTACATTTTTGTTATTTAGACTGCATGATTTCTGTGCCACTTAATTACTAATATCAAAATAGATAAACACACACTTCAGAATAATCAATAATCAAAACCCCGCGCGCAGCTGATTAATATTTTCAGCATTGCAGACCGTGAGCTAACTGACTGATATGGACAAGTTGTTTGAAGACACAAAATAAAAAAATAAAATAGTAATTATAACAATAATGATAATAATAATAATAATAATAATAATAATAATAATAATAATTGTAACACTTGTGTTTCCACACAGCAGAGCTGCTGTCTGCTTCAGTATTCAGCTTCTGATGAATTCAGAGAGGAAAAGTCAGTTGGGTTCTCTTCCTCCTGAGGAATAAATGTGTTGTCACAAACATTTGGACTGTATGCTGCTCCTCTTGTCATGGCATCTTTGTGCAACTGGTTTCTTTGTCTTTTCACACTCCAACAGTCACTGATGCTGTGGCGCGGACAAGCAGGGCGCATTAGGCTTATTGCTTATCCCACTGCGTGCAACTCTCCTCCTCCCCTTTACAGCACAGTTCTCCTCTAATAAGTGCTCCTCCTGTCAGTTTAAACAGCAGCACAGCTGTTTTCTCACTTTCTACCTTTGTCCCTCCATCAGCATTAAACAAAGAATCATTATCAGAGCCGTAATGCAGGGGAACAAATGTACAGTCACTGAGTGCTTTATCAAGATTTAATGCTGATGTGGGGTCGGGATTTGGACTGCTGGCTTGTTTAATTGCTCCTGTGCATCTGCACTGAAGTGTGTCAGAGAGTGAGGGAGCTGCTGTGCTCCAGCGATTTACCGGCAGCCTGGCTGATTGCCACAGATAAATACTTTCTGCACTCACAAGTTAGCCAACATATTGTAAACCTTCTATTTAACTTCATACACCAGTTCAAACACCACCGTTCTCACCGGCCGGCTCAGGTGAAGCCGGGGAAGTGATCCTAATCAGGTCTGAGATTGTGTGAAGTGGAAAAGAACATAATGGCTTCACACCCCCAGGCTCTTTCTAAAGAGGGGCTTTATTGGCAAGGTATAGCTGAGTGGATTTCGGATACACACTCATGCATGTGCCAAACACACACACAAATGGCTATATATATATATATATATATATATATATATATATATATATATATATATATATATATATATATATATATATATATATATATATATATATACACACACACTCTAGAAATGCACATTTGGCACTCTTACACAGTCATACATCATTGACACACATTGATGCACTACATGGCACACATGCAATTCTGGATCAAATGCACACGCTCAGTTGACACTTACATGTTGCGCTTGCATGCGAGCGTTCTCATGAAACACACACACGAATTGTGTGACATTTTCTGGTACTTAAGGGCCCCTTCAGTGCACGCACATGCAGATATGAACGCTTGCATGCACCCCTTTCATTTACACACACACACACTCGCCTCCTCTCGAGCACTGGATGCAACACACGTGGACTCATTGCCAGATTGATTTCGTTCCCTGGAATGCTGGGTAGTCGAATTTGGATGCTAGCTTTTGTTTAATTGATGTTGTGACAGTGATTAATTGCTGTGAAAGCAACGTGCTCCTGAAGGCTGGTATTGGCAGAGATTCTTCTCGCTGTTCGTAAGGATTTGAGCGCTAGAGAAAACACTGGGGAGAACGCTCCCTTCTTTTAAATTCTCTGCTGTTGTATCCATATTAATTGAGTAAATTTACTTACCTGTCTATGTGTATTCTTCTGAGTGTGAACCTCTGCCATGAGAGCTGTGTTTAAACAAAGGAAGTGTGCGTTAGGGATTTTCAGAGTATCTTTTAAAACCTCCCTATTATATTATATTATATTACAGCATTTATGTCGCTCTTCATGAAATGTCTCTTTTGCAGACTGCCTGTGCGCCTATTTTAATGCTTTAGTAGCTTTTATTCACAGTTTTACGTCCCTTTGCCCTTATTCTCCTTCTCTGTGTTGCAGATATACAAGACTGCTCTCTTACGTTAGTTCTTACTTGCTCTACACTTCTTTCCACCCTTTGTCTTCCCGTTTTCCTTTGTTCCTTCCACTCTCCTCTTATATGTCTTCTTCCTCTCCTTTCACCCTCTCCATCCTCTCCTGTACATTCCACCCGCATCCTGAGCTGACTTTGCAAACACTAATACAACCCGGTGTCCACTATCCCACACCGGCACCTCACACACAGTCAATCTAGCCACTCCCCCTCCCTTCAGGCCGCTTTTCTCATTCCCCCACGCCTCACCGCTAACACACCTTGGCATCTCATCGGGATCTCATTTACTTCCCCCCTCTTTCCCTCCCTCCCTCTCTCCCTCCTGCATCCATCCATTCTGCAGCAAGCCGAGAGAGCGAGAGAGGGCACAGGCTCGGTACAGAACAATAGAGGCAGGCTGATGGAGAGGAGCGGAGTGATTGAGAGCGAGAGTCTCAGCATAACCTGTGGGATCATCCAGTTTGTGTGGCCGTGGCTTTGTTTGATGCCTCGTGTCAAAATGGCCGGGGTGACTTGACTGCACTACATTATTGGCAGGCATTCAGCCTATTGTTTACCTGCAGCCTTATTATGCCACTGTGCTTCAGAAACTTCTCATGTCGGGTGTAATTTCAAATTTACAGCTGATATTTTCCACCACAATGCTTTGTGATGCCGTGGTAGTTTGGGTTAAAGTCACAGTATTTATAATATTAAATGTGTCAGACATTCACACATCTATCGGGGAAAAATATCCACCCATAGCTGAAAAGTCTATCTTTTTAGAAAACCATGAAAAGGTCCTCCATGTCTGCAAGTCAGCTTTAAAAAGTGTTTTGTTTGAAGGCGATTCAAATCCAGCGTGGTCTGATTCTGCTGACGTTCAGATCAGAGCAGGAAGTTAAGTAAAAAAGTGAAAACTAATAGTTGGGGGCGTAGCAGCAAAGCTGCGAAGCACCCATTGTGTTTGTAGCTTTTCCTATTATTATTATTATTATTATTATTATTATTATTATTATTATTATTATTATTGATCCGTTTTCGCTGCAATTGAAGTCTATGGCAGCCCCTAGAACGCCATGGTGAAAAGTTTTGAAACTTGGCACACGTATTCAGGACAGTCCCATGGTCAACCTCAAGAATTATCATGCCCGTACATTGAACTCTCTAGCGCCACTAACATGTCAAAGTTTGAAGTGCATTCAGCTTCATAACTTTGGACCTGTTGGTCCAAATTTCACAAGACGAGTTCAACGCACCCTATGACGTCATGTTGCGCCATATTGAATTTTCCGCCATTTTGAATTTGATCAAAAACCTTCAAAAAGCATTTCAGGTCACGCAGATTGTCCGATTTCCACGGGACTTAACACATAGAATCTTCAGACCAAGCCGCACAAAAGTTATCATGTGGATTTTTTAATATCGCTTCCGTTTGCCCGTAGCAGCCGATCAAACAAAGTAGCGATGCCGCCATACAGGAAGTGAGGCCATATCTCGGCAACCGCTTGATGTATTGACTTCAAACACACTTCTAACGAAATTTAAGAATTTTGGTGACCTTTGACCTTTGGGGGGGCGCTATAATTAGCAAAAATGCATTTTTGCTCATATCTTCATTTTGCTTTGGACTTTAACCTTGATTCCAGTGTTGACTGATACTCTCAGACATGCCAGTACATTTGCTAAAGGACTGTGTAATACATGCATAAAGATTTGGTGGCCATTTTCAATTTAATCAAAAACATGCTTATGATTACAGAGGGCACACACTTTGTCTGATTTACATGAAACTTGATGGATATGGGCTTCAGACCATGGCTGGCTCATGGTTGACGTTTCATAGCTGAACTCCAAACTGTTTTGCTGTAACAGCCAATCCAAATCGGTGCCAAACAGCAAGTAGGCCGATATCTCTGCGATGCCTGTATTGACACGAAACTTGGTGTATGGACTCATGACACCTTCCTGAGCAGGCATAGGCTTGCCTGCTATGCTGTTATGCTGCTAGGCCCCCCCATTGCTGCTTGCAGCTATATTTGGAGTTGTTTTAGGTTTGAAAGGTTTGCAAAGTTTCCAGCTTTTACACCAGAGACTGCAGTTTTAACTCCGTCTCACCATACCCATTGACCCTGTGTGTGTGAGTGCGTTTTTGTGACTGTTCAGCATATGACTGATCTCTGAACTTACTAGAAACTCTTGATTCCTTTTGTTTTTGTTCCTCTCCTTTTCTACTTGCTTCTGTAGTGGAGTCTTGGCATGAATACATATTTTTTTGTTTTGTTTTGTTCAACTCGCTCGGTCAAATCTTCACCTCGATTTGCACTGCCCAAGAGGATTTGGCATCTTTGGCATCATTTCATAGAGTTCATATACAGACCTTCACCTCATAAATCTGCATTGTGTTCCGACTGAACATTCAGAGCTACAAGAAATGTTTCCTTCATCTCCCATGATCACAAACTTTCTGCAAGAATAAGCAGGAATTTTGGTTGTTTAACCACGGTCATATCTTAACAACAGTTACACTTTCCACAACCACAATCTTTTTCTAACAACGTAGTTTTACTGAACTGGCCAAAGTCAGATGAAAAAAACAAAACAAAACAAAAACACTGATATTCCATGTTCAAAAAGTTTTTTTTTACGGAATGATCCTTTGGAGATGTTGTGGAGATGGTGAGTGAATTACTACAATTTCTAACAGAAATTTCTTTTTAAATTTCGTGGTGAGGCAGAGACAATGTGTAATATACCAGGTCTACTGCTTTCTTAACTCTAACAGTAATATACCATTCATTCTCACATGTGACATCGAGATGGTGTTTCTGTTTACTGCTGACTTGAACACAACATAATCAAAGCAACTATTCATCATTGAACTCCACTCATATGTCATATGATTACTGAATTATATAATTAGTACTTAGAAGCCATCTGATTGACTAATATTGGATTCACCAGCAATTGCCAGGCTGGCAGTGGAGTAGCACTCCACCCTCCCAGGCATCAATTGGGACTAATTGTCTGTGATTGATGCAGGTTTTCTGCTCTGCTGCCACTGCCGGGCCCAATGCACCGGTCCATCTTTGGCTGGCAGGGGCAGCCTTGGACCTGCGCATGTTGGATCAGATGACTGTGACCTCTGTGAGTATTAAAGGTCAGAGTGATTTGTGAAGGTGGCAGGCATAGCGCCACAACATTCTCTGTTCGAGGCCTCAGGGACAGCGTCATTTTCAGGAGAAATGAGAGGAGGGGCGAAGACTTGGAAGAGGAAGAGGTGTGTCAGGTCGAGGGGTGACGAATAAGGGAGGCTGATTTGGGGCGAAAGGATGGAACAGTGAATGAAGGAGTGACAGAAAGAAAATTGGAGGCGAGTAAAGGTGAAGGGAAGGGTAGCTGATGAGGGAATTGTAAGCTGCCAACGCTGCTTTGTTCCACTGCTCCTGTATGTTACATGTGATCAAACACACCAAAGGTTTCTATAACCAGTCAATGTAGCAGCTCAGCCACATCCTTATTTACCTCCCACTCCACTGGAACACATCGACTGAGACTGATAGATGAATTGTGTGTGTGTGTGTGTGTGTGTGTGTGTGTGTGTGTGTGTGTGTGTGTGTAAGAGAGAGTATGCGTGTCAATTGGATCCCAATAGGGTCACCTGATTTTCTTTTGTTCAGGGAAAGGATACTGCTACAGCATCGGGGATATTCTGCTGGATCAGCAAGAATGAGGAAAGGGTGGGAGTGTGTGTGTGGGAGGGAGGGAGAGCAGTTTTTGTGTGTGTGTGTGTGTGTGTGTGTGTGTGTGAAGGAAAGATGGGGGTTTAGCAGGTGTTTCAGCCACATTGGACAGTGAGGAAGGGCTCTGTGCAGCTGCCTGTGATAGATGAAGAAACTGCAGACGGACTGCGCATCATTTTATTGATGAATCTATGCTGAAACATCTTCTTCAACTGTTGTCTGTGTGTGTGTGTGTGTGTGTGTGTGTGTGTGTGTGTGTGTGTGTGTGTGTGAGAGAGAGAGAGAGAGAGAGAGAGAGAGAGATGTGACAGCCTCTCTCTGTGTGTCCTACACATACTTTTGCACATTTGCTCACCTCCTTGTTTCCTAACACTGTTAAGGACATTTTCTGTCCCTTCTGAGAAGCATCCTTACAATGTGCAGTTTAAGGACTTAATCCAACAAACTGCATTCTGTCTGTGTGATTTCAATGCATCTTAACCAAATATGTGAATTCTATTAACCTTGTATGAAATGCTATTAATTTGTGCGGGTGATAATTAAATCATCGCAGCAGCAAAAAGTAATTTAGTCTTTAAAAGGGAAGCTGAGAATATAGGCTGAAATCATCTGTGGCAGAGAGAGAAATTAAAATTCCATTTAAAAAGCAAAATGATGCTCAGTTGGTTGATTAACACTTTTTGTTTAAAATCATTCATTAAGCAGACATGTCAAACATTCACTGGTTTCAGCTTCACAGACAGAGATTTGTTCAGGTTTCTGTTTGTAGACAGATAAGTTTAAACAATTGATTCACCCAACAATAATAATAAGTAATAATGAACATAATACAACAAAATTTGCAAAAGTTTTTTTGCCAGCTTGTTCTACATGTTAAATAGTTGTATGACTTAATGTTATTATACATTTGATTTGGTTTACTGTCTCACATTATGAACTGATTTGGAACAGACATTTTTGTGACTTCATAGATTCATCAGTTTCAAAACAGTCAAGCTCAGCTAATCTCACATAACACAGAAGATAAGTATGCGGCTGAAAGTATATATGAGTATGTTTATTCATAGAAAATGTTGATTCAACCTGAGGTGTCTACAAATGTAAGGTAACAAAAACAAAATGATTCTTATTTTCAGGTGATTATACATTAATGAAATCATAGTGTTTTTCCATTCCATTTCTACCATACTCTGTAAATAGACCCCCTTAATCTGACACACTGGACCTTTAAAGCCTACAATGAAGCATCCAGAGCTACTACATGCACTTGTGCTTTGATATCAGGGCCTTACATATCTCAGCATCAGAATCAGAGACAGGTTTATTTCCAAGTAGATTTTTACATACAAGGAATTTGTCTTGGTGTTTTGGTACATAATAAGCATGAAGTAAAGACAACATGAGCAGGATGACGTCTCAGGGGCCTCTTCTCGAAAGGTTCTTCAAAGGTTAGATGCAGAAAAGTCTTATAAAAAACATAGCTGGAAAAAAATTCAATTAAAAATGCCTCCCACCACCCACAGTGCCAGCATCCCGGAGTTAAGACATATTTTTGCCTGATTTTTTTTACGGATGCCTCAAACATATTATTAATCTTTTTGCTGCTTTTGTTGGGATACTAATGGATTAGAGGAGTTTTTGTTGGCAGGCATTTCAGGCCTGAGGTGTCTAAAGTTGATAAATGTCACTGGTTTGTATTTGTTCAGAGCTGGAGCTGTGCTCTTGGCACAAATTTCTGCTCAGGGTGTTTTGCATTGAGAGTAAACACTAACCACATTAATGCAAGGCTTGATGTGGGTGGGCATGTTGGGAATTGAACTGACAACTCTGCGAAGCTCAGTCAGACTACCACCCTCACACTCCCAAGCTTTTCATTTAATTTCCTTGTTTTCAGATGGTGAAATCATCATCACCCACTCATTTTGACATTAGCATGGAAAACAGATTCACGTAAAAAGATTCATTAAGGCAAGCAGACCTTCAAGACTGTTTATTTCATCTGTGGTCAGACAAACTGGAGCTGCTACCCAAATATGTCAGTGGACAATGTGATAAACATACTTATAAACTAATGTACTGTACCTTTCAAGCTCTGTTTTTCTCTTTGTTCACCTGATCCAGGATATGCTATTTCAAGTCTTGTGTAATGAATGACCCTGTGAGACTCAAATTTGATCACCATCCTGCAGTCTGGAGCAGTGTGTGTGTGTGTGTGTGTGTGTGTGTGTGTGTGTGTGTGTGTGTGTGTGTCTGGAGGCAGCAGCAGTGTTTTACCAGAGGTTAAACATGTTGCCCTCCCTTTCAGATGTTGGCTTAAAGACCATCAGCCTCAATTCAGCCTGGTTTAGGAAGTCTCATCACACTGTCATGGAGGTGACAGAGGTCCTGAAATGTACAACAAGACAAACACACTGAGGCAAAGATCCTTGGCTAAAATTGAACCGTAGCTCCTTGGCTACTAAGGCACTCCAGATTTAGGTGAATTTTGAATCCACGCAGTCTTTTACAAACTAAATTATAAATGAAATTGGAGATTACTTTGACATTGTGTCCAGCAAACAAATTACAATGTAGTTTTGTAGATGGAAAAGAATTTTACAGACAAACACGATGAAGCCTAGTTTATGATTGGCTTCACACATAAATCAGGTTACTGATTTATGGACTTTCCTTGTCATGGATACAATAATCATGTGGTCAAGGTTAGGGAACAAATTGTTGTTATGAAACCAGAACAAACAGCAATTCAGTATTGAAGTTCTATATTTTGCTCACTGTTGCTGCTTTGCCACTTAAACATAATCATATCAACTTGTGGCACTAGCAGAAGACTGATGCGGTCTTAATAATATTTGCCTGTTTGAGTATGTTTACATAAGTCTTGAATGAAGAAATGCTGTTTTGGGCACAGCATGCTCTGAACCTTTTGGATTGGCTGCAGCTGGGGCATTATTGTCCAGCAGATCAGATCCAGTTATGTAACACTTACGTGAGTAGACAAGAGAGAAAAGATTCTCCTCTTGTTAAAACATGAGGCGCAGTCCTTTTGGCAATACTCTGTACATGTTTTAAAGACCCCGCTGCATCTACTCATGCTCACTGGTTCATGCACATGCTCCCAACAGTCTTGCCCCACACTTCTACAGTTAAACTCCCATCCTGCTGCCATTAGCCTCTCCTCTTCATCTTTGCTCTGCTGTGTCAGTGTCCGCCTCGCTGGCTCGGGCTGAGGCTGGCTGCCCTGAGAACGCCTCTTAATGTGCTTTTCATGTCTGCTCGTCCTCCTCATTGGAGAGGAGGGAGAAAAACATTGCACTTTACATTCAACATGTTTATACATGTACATCTTTCTGGGCTTACCCTCTTTCTTCTTTGCATCTTTGTTAAAAGTGCCGTGCTTCTCTGGTCACTTGCATTGCATTCTTTACTACCTCGATCTCTTCTATATATATATATATATATATATATATATATATATATATATATATATATATATATATATATATATATATATATATATATATATATATATTTTGTATATATATATTTATACTGTGGACTTCACTTATTATATCTTAATAGTATTTATTTCTTGAGACAACTATGAGAGCTATGTGAAACCAAAATGATTTAAATATTTCTCCTCTTTCTCAGTTTCTTCTCAGGAGCAATAAGATGCACAAAATCTCAGTTTAGACTCCTCCCAAGTTTAAAAAGAGATCTCATCAAGCTCTAAATGAATTCTCAGATTTTTCTCCACATTTGTGTCTCTTTTTGATCTCAGACAGAGAAGTAAGAGAGGTCTCTCTGTGAACTATCTACTCTCATCCAGCCTCCTCAACTCATGAATCTCAGGTTGATCTCAGTCAGAGCAAAGAAAGAGCTCTCTGCAAGTGCTCACTGATTTCTCATCCAGACTTAAAGTAATGTTAGAAAAAAACATGGCTCATCTGACCAAATCACTTTTTTCACTGCAGACCAGTACCTACACAATTATTTCATAATTAATATTGTATCATTGCAGGCTGAATGAACTGAATGAAAATAAACAGTTGTAGGCTGCCAGTCATTATAGTCGTCCATACTGTAATTACCCAAATTATATTTTATGTGAAAAACTTTACTTTGTTTCATAGACCACTTAATAAAACAAAACATATAAAACTAATCTGTCATTTATTACATGTACTAATTTTACATTGCCAAATGAAAACAAAAATGATTTATTGGTAGCTGGAGGGTAATAAAGATTATTAATAAATGGCATTTTGAAATTGCTAGTGTCTGACTACAACTTCTGATAACATGATGTGGTCATCATTTGATGAACATGTTAATTAAATGGTAGATGACACAAGAATATGCTGAAATACTAAATGTCTATTTATAATAGTAATCCCTTATTATCTGGTTGAACATGATTCAAAGTTCGGATACTACTTTTTCCTACTTCTGAATACAGTTAAAATTAATATAAATATACGTGGCTGCTATGACAAAGTTAATAATTTAATCTTCGGTAAAAGTCATTTTAAATAATTGCACACACACACAGAAGCTGCACAGCGTAGGCGCCAGAAGATGTGACCTATGGCCCTGGATATGTACGCACGCGTCAGCATTACAAAATCTCATTGGATAACAGTGTTGTCCATCACAACACTGCATCGTGATTGGTTGAATCACAAGACTCGCTTATCATCTACTGCGCGGACTCGGAGCGCAAAGGCTGCTGGTCAGTGCCGGAGGAAAACAAACATCGGTGCACCTCGAAAAAGAAGGTAAGCTACAACATATAATATATACATAATATAATATATTATATTATAACATAACATATAATTCTACTTTGAGTGAATTTTTATAACGTTTATATGGCTGGTGTTTATGTTAGGTCTGATACACTCGCTAGCCTAACGCTAGCTAACGCTAGCCTCAAACCACCACTTGTGACTGTGAACTTGCTAATGTTAGCCACAGCAGTACGGTCAAATGAGGGGAAATAAACCCGCGGGGAAGCCAGAGCCCAAATACTGTACCGTGTTTCAGACGGTGTAGAGGGCTCCGTTTAAGCAATAGCTATATATTAGCCTCAGCTAACATTACTGTCATTCAGCAGGCTCAGTTTTAAAGCTATAGTGAAAACTCTGTTATATTAATAAACACAAGCTGAGGTACATTTTGATACAGAGCATGCCTTCCTAGGATGGAGGCAGGGCGTGAAATAATGCTCTAAAATGAAGCTAAATTTAGGCGAGGGGAAAACGGACCTGGCCGTTGCACATCTGGATGAAAATAGACGCTGTGGCTTCTTTCCGCATACAGTTCAACTGAGCAACATGTAGTCCTACTCAATACTCAGACGCCAATAATGTGGACAGCAATTAAGTTACTTTAATTGTTGAATATTAAGTTGTCTTAAATATTTGTAAATTTTTCTACATAAGTTAATTCTAGACATTTGAATATTATTGCATTATTATTTATCTAAAATTTAATACCAATTTAATTTCTTCTTTTGCTTGACTTCTTAAATGCCTCTATCCCTGTAAAACAATAATTCGTCTTCTGCGTTACAGGCGGTGAACAAGTTAAGGCCTTAAAAGGTTTTCTGGATGAGGTGGAGCAGACACATCCTCGAGCTGGTGTTACACGACTAAAAGACACATCTGGGAAGCAAGAGCTCTATCCAGAAAGTGACCTGTCCTCAATCTATAATCCACCCGCCTGGCTGCAATTATACTAACATCAGGAAGGACTGCCTTCGCTTGTTCCATCTTCTGTTCGATAAATTCTTCACTGCAGAGGAGTGCCAAAATGCAGTGGCTTTTGGAAGGGTGCCAGATGGGAAAACAGTCCTGGACAAGGCTAAAGTCATCGGTACAATGTTCATTTTATTGCTCCATGTTTTATAAAAATAAAACAAACAATGAGTTGTTGATACTTAAGATTTTTTATATGGATAATGGACTATGTGTCAAATTTGATTTTGATATTTTCTTATGTGTCTGATTTATGTGGTCAGAAACCCTCAGTACACCAACATGTTTACATAACATGTGTAACAATAACATTCATTTAGTAACATTTAGCCGTTTGCTATGTCGAGTTGAATTGATTTGTTATTTGTGCTTTCTTTCATTCTTGCAGCTTCCATCATGCACTGTAGCACACTGGATGGATGCACGGACACCGGTTAACAAAACCAAGATAAAAAAAAAACAACTTTGATCAACAAATGCCGCATTAGACCTGCAAAGACTCTTGATTCATGAATGTGGCACATGAGGGGAAAGACATTTGTTGAGGTGACCGTGGTAAAAAAGCCTCATACACAAATGCTGCTCAAAGACTGTAGTAGTTGAATGTTGCGTTGTTGTGCTGCTGAACAACAGACACTGTTAGAAAAATATATATTATTATTTTTATATTATATATTATATTATTATATTATAGTTCTTGCTGAGAAGAGGCAAATGTATAGTTGTGATTTTCTAAATGATGAGCACGTGGGACTAGCTGTTGTTTTACAAGTTGTAGCCTGTTATTGAAAGCCAGTTAAGGAAATCTGCAGCCATTTATTTGTGAAAAGATCGCCAATTATTGTTGTCAATTTTAAAGATGCACGTTTTTGGATTTTGTGTATTATCAACTGTGTGGAAAACTGACAATAGTGATCTGCAGATTAACTGACCAATAACAACTGACTATTTCAGCTAGCTGTGTAATAGTTTCTCAATGCTCTCTCAGGAAGGCTGATTTAAGAACAGTGTCTAACAAAGTGTTTCAAAGTTGGACATTTTAATAAATGGATTTTTTTTCAGCAGTTTTAAGTTTCATATATTTTCATATATGTGTGCGTGCATGTGTGTGTCTCCACACTTGCTTTAGTCTTGCTCATTTTTGTTTCCAAATGAGAAATAAATGATACATCTCAGTTAAGTCTCAAGTATGGCTCCTGTTGCTAACTGCCCTGTCTCACTTATTGCTCCATTGAATTTTAGGAGAAACAAAAGAGAAACATATCAGATAAAATAGAAACCAACATGAGGCTGAAATGAGCATCTCAGTTTGTGTCCCGAGCTGTAGAAGAGCAACCTTTGAGCAGTAAAATTTTCCTCTGGGCACGCCATCCATTAACATATTGAGTCCTCCTTTAATGGCCACCATATGACAACTATGGCAATTACTTACTTCGCTGAGCTGAATCAAGCTGCAGCACTTGTTAACAAACTGCGAGTCAGACAAACAGAGAGACCGATGAACACAAACTGCTCTATGTATGTGTGACGCATTCAGGTGCTGGCTTGAGTCACGTGTTGGCTGCTGAAGAACATCACATTAAAACAGTGTACCACTGTTTCAGCGTTGCACTCCATTGTTGGAGAGATTTTTTTTTCTTTCCTTCTGCAAACTTGCCACCGACATTACCCATGATGCAAATCTAACTGCCACAGTAAAGACTGAGACTTGTGTGTGTTATGCTAATAGCAGCTAATGTAGCCTCAAGCGGCGAAGCCTCAAGCAGAGATGGGGAGCAGGCTATGGAGGTTTGGTAAGCTCACTTCTTTCAACTCCACAGCCACAGATTTATTTTTCAGGTTGCTAGTCTTCGGCCTCAATCAGTGGAATTCCTCTTTAACAAACATGTTGTCAAAAAATCATTGACATTGTTGCTAACAGACTGTATTGTTTACCATCCAAAAGGTTACCGCTCCTCAGCTGATGTCAAGTCTCCGACAGTACCTAAAGTCACCACGGTACATCAGCTATGCACATAAAGCAGCCTGCAGCACACTTTTCAAATCAAATAAGATCAAATATTCACACCAGGGAGAATGGACACACGCTGGATAGACATCCAGTTCTATTTATTCTGAAGACAAATGGCCTTTTTTCTTTTTTCATTTCTGTTTTTTAAAACTACAGATTTCAAAAAGGTTGTTACAGATAAAATCTTTTTAGAGCCATAGTCTGCCTACCACAGTTCATATGAGAGAAAAGACATTCAGTGGAATCTGTTATGTAAAGCTCATGCATGCACAAGAATGATTGACACATGTGGACACACACACACTGTCCTCTTCCCACGTCCTGCTGCCCAGCGGTTTTGTATTGTCCTTGTTTTTGCTTGTGATGCCTCCTTCTCCTTCCGCCTGTACTCTGTGGTGGTAATGACCGTCATGTTGGAAATGTGTCCGGCTGGGCCTCGTAAACCATTACCCCCATGTCTAGGAAACCCCATTAATCTTTCTGAGAGGTGTTTGACCTTTCAAACTCATTAACCACAGCCGGTGTGCAGACAGACGTACACGCACACACACACACACACAAACTGCAGATGTACTCTTTTTCTCTCTCACACATACAAACAGCATGTGCACACTCACAAACACACACACACAGGTGAGGTTTGAATGCACTAGTGTGTGTCAAACTGCCAATATCACCGTCACCAGTTTGCCATTGAAGCTCTCTCTCTCTCTCTCTCTCTCTCTCTCTCTCTCTCTCTCTCTCTCTCTCTCTCTCTCTCTCTCTCTCTCTCTGTCTCTCTCTCTCTCTCTCTCTCTCTCTCTCTCTCTCTCTGTCTCCTGTCCTCTTCATCCCCTCGCTCCTCACCGTGTGGGTTTGGTCAGTGACCTGGAAAATTGCCCGACCTTTTAATACGCAGCTTCCTTGCTGATGAATAAATACATAAATCGCCCGTCTCCGGCTCAGTCACTTTTATGATACCCCTCCCTACCCCCAGTCTTACCTCCCGTACACCTCATCGCACCCAGTCATCTGCACCTCTTCACACTGACACAGAAGAGGGTAGAAGGGTGTCTTTGAAGTGATAGCCCCCCACGGAGAAGACTATCCATAATGAAAGGGTGTTAGTGACTGGGCTAGGGTGAGAGAGTGTTAGTGTGAGCAGCATAGATGGCAAAGGATGTAATGGGGTGAGTGGGTGAGGCAGGTTAACACGCCAGCATGGAACCTGCTCTTCTCAGTTTATCAGAAGGCGAGGGCGGGAGTGAGAGAGCTTTGTAGGTGCCAGAGGATGTAATGTGGCGAGTGGCGAGGAAGGTTAACATAGCAGCATGGGATCTGATCTGCTCAGTTTATCAAAAGTGCAAGGGAGAGCTGTAAAAGGCTAAGTGGTGGGGAGGGAAGGGATGAAACTTATTCTGCTCAGTTTACTGGAGGTCCAAATGAGGAGGAAATGAAGCATAGAGAGAATATAGGGGAGGTTGAGAAGGAACAGAGGAAAAGAAAAAAGGACATGGTACGAAAAAATGATTAAAGAGTGTGCAGACGTGGTGAGGAAGGAGGCAGATTGCTGCGCTGACCTGCAAGTTTCGCACAAACCTCACCTCACCAACCTCAATCTCATTCAACAAAATTCCTCAGTCCTGAAGCACAAAGTCAATAATTTAATGCTGGGACAAAATATTGGGAATATCTGAAAAGCAGACACGGTATGCTGTATTGAATGTTCTTGAAACATTAAAGGTAAAGGGAGTCCACAGGAGCATTCATGCTAAATACAATGTTTGACCCCCAGAAGGCAGAAAGCAGCCTATCAGAGCAGAGCAGCTTGTCTCTTTGGTGTGCTGTTTGACTTTCTTCATCACTAACCTCCTCACTTTGGCTCTTTTTAGGATAACAGTATTGCCTATTGGAACTGTATAGTACTGTATGTATACTGATGTGTGCTACCTTTTGTCTTCTATATTGTATGTGCACACTGTATACACTGTTCCTGTTGACTTTGTGCATTTGCACTCTTGGCTACTTCTAATGCACATTATTATACAGGCCATAAGCACATTTCTGAATATGTGTATGTGCCTGGTTGTGATTGCAATCAGTGTCATCAATGCTGGATGGTTGGGTGGAGTGTGCTCCTGTTGTTTTTCAGCTTCCTTTCAGCTATAAATATAAATGAAAAAGTCAGTTAGCCTGCCAACCAATCAGCACACCAACCAGTTAACCAGCATTTACTCATGTAATATGGCAACCACTAAAACAGCAAGCCACAAAGCCATTTAGTCAGGGGACAATCAGAACACTAGTCAGCTCAAGTCAGCCAGAAGCTGTTCTGCCATTCCGTTCTGGTCTATCAGCCAATCAGAGAGCTTTGCATTTGATTAATCAGTCATTCCGGAGAGCATCTAGTGATTGTCAACAAAACAGCGTGAACACCAAAGGCATTTGTTCCTGTGCTGTGTCTACAACAGGTTCATACAGTGAGATCTCACTGAACTCTAATCTTGTCACTCTGAACCTTCACAATGTGTAATCATGCCTAAAGCGTCAATCAATTCTCACTGGCGCGTCAAAGGATGAAAAACATCATTCCTCAGGCAACATACAGATTCAGTAAAGCGAGTGAATCTGGCTTGTTTTGCATCACAGGTGCCAGAAGCCCGACTACAGTAAGACTGTAGAGGCTTTGTTTGCAAAGAAAATATGCAAATGAGTTGTAGCACCAACAGCCATCAAAAGAGCACAGCACAAGCAAAATAAAAAGTAAAAAAAAAAACCTTCACCAAGTACAAATTGTGTGCCTCAGCTGGAAGATTAATCCACATTCTGGCATCCAGCACCTTAAAGTAGCCCTTCTAACTGGGCCACTCTCTGATCTGATTCTGACTCTGACTTTTAGATTCTTGGATATAAAACCTTCTCATCTGTCACGATTTTCATTTATAGCAAACACTGCACGCTTTCTGCGAAACAGAACAAGCTCCAAGTTAGACCACGCAACATAGCTTGCAAAAACTTCAACTTTTGGCGAAAGCAAACGAAGAGCTGATGCAACAAATATCCAACACATTTCTGACGTTCAAACATCCCTTGGTAAAATTACACCTCCATAATGTGATTTATTTAAAAATGGTCCATCTGTAAAAGCACAATTGCCAACTTTGCTGAAGAAAAATCGGTCCCTTCACTCAGCTTTATACTCCACACACATTTAAATATATGTATTAGATAAAAGGTATGAATTTAGCAATATTTGGCCACTAGGGGGCAGATGTCATTTAGATGAATTCTTACATATCATCTACTTGTGTTATAGCTCACTTGCTAGAAAAAAAAAAAAAAAAGCCTCTTTAAGTGGCAAAATTGGTGGTTTAATCCCCGGCTCCTCCTCTGCATGTCTAAGTGTCCTTGGGCAAGATACTGAACACCAAATTTCTCCCAAAGGCTGTGTCATAAGTGTGCGACTGTGGGTGAATGAATTAGCTCCCGTCTGATGAGCAGTTGGCACCTTGCAAAGGAGTCAGTGCTGTCAGTGTATGAATGGGTGAATGGGACGTGTAGTGTAAAAATTCCTTGAGTGGTCAGAAGGCTTGAGGGCGCTATATAAGTACAGTTACTGTTTACCAGTGGAGTTGTAATCTGGTGAATTTGAAGATGTTAAATCTTCATTTGGTTCAGGCACACAGTGGATGTGCCAGCCTGAGAACAAAACCGAGCTGAAAGAGGCTAAAAGCTGATTATATGTAGACCTGCAGCAGGTTTAGAACGATGAGTAATTTAATTCAATGTTAATATTAAAATATGAATAATTATAAAATGACCTATACTAAGTAAAATTCTACTTTGCTGGCTCACTTGCTCTCTTTCCCTGTCCTATTTTCTGCTTGTTTCTTTGTTTCTGTTTTTCTCTAAGGGAGGCATTTACATTAACGGGATTTAAACATCAATAACATGACACAAAAACACAAAATTGCTTTTTTCTACTCCCCATCTCACCTGTAATTCATGCATGCAGGCTTGTGTTAATGTTGTTTTGGCCATAAGTGCTCACTACTAACACACATTGCATAAATGTAGCACCTCGCACTTTGTGGTACACGCACATACATTTACACCATGAGCACATACTCCATTTTCAGCTTGCAGGATAAATATGACATGTAATAATAAGAAAAATTAATGTTTGATATCAAATATTGAAAAGCTTTTCTTTTCCTCTGCAGCTTAAGCTCTGAAATTATTACACGCTTTTTCAGTATCTCTCCTTGGTCCGGCCTGTAGCTGAACGTTAGCTATGGTTATTATAGTTCTGCTGAGATGGACTGAGTGTATGGTAGTGTGTGCGTGCGTGTGTGTGTGTGTGTGTGTGTGTGTGTGTTTTAGCAAGAATTGGTTTGTGTTCTGTAATTGGTTTGCCCTCGTATTTAATACATTTGCCATGTGTGGTTGGTGTGTCTTACCTCTGTTTTTGTGTGTGTGTGTGTGTGTGTTAGGTACACCTTCCATGGGTGAATTGATTTTAATGGGGTTACTAAGGGGTTATTATGAGGGTGATTGTGATGTAGCGTTTCCTCCAGTTTTGTCGTGTGCTTGCACGGTGGTGTTGTTGGTGTACTTGCATGTCCAGTTTCTTTGCACTTGAGTTTGCATGTGAACACATCACAAGAAAACTGCTCTGTGTTTGTTCTGTGAAGTTATTTGCTGTATTTTTTCAGTGAGGATTTAGTGTGCATTAATTAACATGCAATGTGCAAGCGAGTCATCTCTATGTGAATCTATATCTCTGCGGTGATTCATGCTGGAGTGGTCAGATGGTCCGACTGGTATGGAGCTGAGGTGACTGGGATACTCTCTCCAGGGCAGATGGGAAGGGATGCTTTTGCACAGGAAGTGGCAGAATAAAGTGCCTTCCTGCCTCTTGTCCTTTTTCTCACTCGCTCTGTCACTCTCTCTCAATTTCTCTTTCCATCTGTCTTTCCCTCCCTCTTTCTCTCGTTCTCTTTCGCATTCTCCGTCCAAACTCGCTCGCACAATTGAAGTTGGCAGTGTTTCAGGGATTGAGTGGCTCGAGTTAATGGCGAATTACCTGCCTCTCTGAAGTCTTGAGTGTGTGTGTGTGTTTGGAGGAAGGTAAAGCAATGGACTTTCCTGGAAGGTCATTTGAAGGGGCCTGCCACTAAATCACTAAATGCCACTAAAGCATTCAATGGAGCCTCTTGATTGGCCAGGATTGTGCAGATTTACATGTGAATGTAAGCCAGTTTTTGAATGTAATTATTTTTCCAGCACACAGACTACAGAACTGGCCCTTAACTTTAATTATGCTGAGAGCTACTTTTATCCTTTTACAGCAACCTTTAGCATCCTTACATTTTGTTTGTGTATACAATACAGTCAAGTTGTGCGCGCTGGTGTTGATGTGTGTCCTTCTGGGAACTTAGGGGGTGTTAATAATGACGCAGAGTGGCAGCAGCACTCAGACATCTGACTCAGATCACATCACACAAGACTTGAGTCAACTAACTAACTAAACGCCAGGATGACTAAGAACACTTTACTTTAAAAGGTGAGGGGGAGAAACATTTCCTGAAGAATCAAATTTGAGAAGTCCAGCACGAATTTAATGATAGCACTTGGTCATGAGGGTTTTCACCTCCAAGAGAGTCAAGTGTGTAGATCACTCAACCTTGCTGGTCTACGTCGACTCAGGAGTCCAACCTGTGGTCACGTTATAACAACTGCATTTCTTTAACTGTTCTAACAAGCCATGCAAAACGCACAAAATAATTCAACAAACCACAATATTTACCATATAAATCTTTTCCTATAATGAAACAAGATAATTGTATGTTAAAAATATTTCCTCTGTTTCCTGCTGTCCCTCTTTTCATTTCTATTTTTCTATTCCCTCTCCACCATCATTCTCTTCACATCTCACCCAGCCTGCTCTGAGCTCAGAAAAAGTCCAACAGCAGAGAGTCAACATTAATAGTGAATATATTTCCATGTCTCCACAAGTTTCTTCCTCTCTTTCACATATTCTTTTTTTTTCAATTATCTTTTTATGTATTTTTAACATTTCAGTAACATAACAAACAATCAAGGAAATAAGGGAAGAAAAAACAAACAAACAAAAAAAAAACACCCAGTATAAAACAAACAACAACAAAAAAAAAAACAGCAAATTAAATCAAATCAGTCCATGGTCACAGTTCACAGTTCACATCCTTTATGAATGTTATGTAAGCATGCTAAACCCTATTATGATATTGTAGTGTCAGAGGTCCATAAGCGGCATCAAAGACTGGCGTTTTTCCCCTTTCAGGGTGTTTATTAGATGGCGAATTTGTAAGTATTTATAAAAGTCCAGTTTCGGATTTTCATATTCTGACCTTAGGTCTGCAAAGGACTTGAGTGTATCCTCGGTAAACAAATGTTGGAATTGATGTATACCATTTTCTCTCCACTTTTGCAACTACCAATAGATGGTGGCAGATCCGAGTTTAAGGATAGGGGGAAAGGCTGGAGATTTTGCCAAAATTCCCACAAAACGTATTTATATCTTGCCAAGCCCGAAGAGTGTTCGGTCGTCTTTGCACCCAGCTAATCAGGCCCTTTGTCTGGGTGGCCCAATAGTACATCTGTAAGTCTGGTAATGGCAATCCCCCCATCTCTCTAGATTTTGTTAAAGTTTTAAAAGCTATTCTTGGTGAGGAATTTTTCCAGATTAAAGAGGTTAACATTTTGTTTATATGTTTAAAGAATGTTTTATCCAAGTAACAGAGCAGTGACTGAAATAAATATCTAAAACGGGGCAGAACATTCATCACTTACACTTAATTACATTAATTCGTCCAAGAAGTGAACAAGTGAACGGTGAGATGGCCCTGAGTCTATTAGAAACTGATGAATTAATTAATAAAGCATTCGATTTTCAGATTGACTTTATAGCCTGATATTGTTCCAAATTCAGTGATAAGGTCTAATACTGCTGGGATTGATTGCTCGGGGCTGGTTAAGTATAGGATTATATCATCAGCATATAATGAAATTTTGTTCTTTGTTTTCCCGATATTGATACCAGCAATCTTTTCGTTAGCCCGTATGGCTTCTGCGAGTGGTTCAATTGCCAAGTTAAATAAAAATGGGGATAAAGGGCACCCCTGCCGGCAGCCTCTAAACAAATCAAATTTTTCATTGAGGGTACCATTTATACATATTCGAGCTTGTGGATTGGTATACATAGTTCTGACCCACCCAATACATTTTTCACCAAGATTAAATTTCTCCAGAACGGCAAACAAATATGACCACTCAACCCTATCAAACGCCTTTTCTGCGTCAAGCAAATGTAGTAGGGCTGTTCTGTTGTGTAGGGCCGAGTGGTCAATTATATTTAATAGCCTCCGGATATTGTCAGATGCATAGCGTGCCTTCACAAAGCTGGACTGGTCGGGACAGGTCTTCCAGCCTGTGTGCAATTAATTTTGATAATATCTTAAAGTCAACTGGAAGTAATGAAATTGGGCGAAATGATGTGCATTCAGCAGCGTCCTTCTTGTGTATGAATGATATTATTGCTGTCTTCATAGTGTCAGGAAGAACGCCATTTTCAAAAAAAATCTGGGCATAAAAAGTGGCTCGATTTGCACCCAGAAAGCCTTGTAGAATTGTACAGAATATCTGTCTAAACCTGGAGTTTTTCCGGAGGACATTGACTGACTTGATTGCTTGTTGCACCTTCTCTGGGGTGAATGGAGCACTCAACTGCTCCTTTTCGTCCTCTGAAATAGAGAGTAGGGATACTAGGATAGGATAAAATCTATGGATATCCGTTTCGGAAGGATTTTCTGATGTGTAAAGCTGTGTATAAAAATCAAGAAATGAGGACTTAATTGATTGTGTATCATATTTTAACTGGCCTGCCACATTACGTGTACACTCTTTTTTGAGTTGATAGGCTAGAAGTCTACTTGGCTTATTACCATATTCGTGATATTGCTGTCTGGTAAAGAACAAAAGTTTTTCGATATGCTCTGTTTGAATGATTGAGACTAGTTCTGACTGCATTTAGTTTTCTCAAGTTTTCCTCTGTAGGAGATTGTTTATGGCATTAGCAATGTGCGATATGTCATCGTTTACGATATATCGTCAAAAACATTCCCCACGGTAAGAATATGTCGTCCCACGATAAAAACGATAAATTCCCATTGATGACGTATGTATGTGTGCGACACACTTGCAGCCCAACATGCATATTGACAAACATGGCGGAAGGCGGAGCAGATAGGAGCTCTTTCCTCACACTCCGGCTGCCAATCAGACACTCAGATCAGTCAAACCTCCACAGACAGCCTGAAATGTCTCTGAAGCAGAGACTATCCAGGTGGATTCATGGACTAAACTCTGATAATCTACCTGTGTGTGTGTTCTCACTTTGTGTATTTCATGTACCAGCTTCTAAATCTGAGTCTGACTCGCAATTTACGCCGCAAAATATAATGACACGAAGAAGTTTAATTTGATTTGTGTCCGATGATTAGACAGCGGCGAGCAAGAGAACGAGAGAAAGAGAGAGAGAGAGACAACAATAACAGAGAGCGAGCACCGGCCTCGATGAAGCTGTTATTAATCAGCGAAATAAAATGTTATTTCCTGATTGTTTCACAGCGGTTACATTCAGCAGGTATAGAAACGCCCACAGCAACCCACCACCAGCTCCCCCTAGCCTTTATTATTATTTTGGTGATAGATTTCTAGTCAAAAGATTAGGCTGAATTGGTGTTTATTTATCGTCATTTTTATCGTTACCGTGATAAATACCAGAAATTATCGGGATACATTTTTAGTCCATATTGTCCATCCCTATATGGCATTGTTCAAAATTGATTAACTCTTTCTTAAGTTGTTCTGTTTGTTTAATAATAGATTTTTTCCTTGCAGATATGTAACAGATCAACTGGCCCCTAATTACTGCTTTAGCTGCATCCCACATCACTGCCAGAGTAACAGGAGGACGCATTATCCTGTCTGTACTGCTCTAACCATTTTCTAATATTATTACAAACTTTAATGTTTGGTTTGATTTGTTTGCTGGGGAGGGATAACCGCAGATAGACTGGTGAGTGGTCTGATATAAGAATGGGCCCTATATCACATGAAACTATGGATGACAGATGATCCTGAGGTGGCGGGAGTATGATTTGTGTCTAGCCGAAGAGAAAGTGTAGTCTTTCCTTGTAGGATTAAGTTCTCTCCAGACATCGACCAGGCCTACATCCGCCAAGGCTAACTTCAGAGTCTTAGAAGCATTGGGGTTAGACAGTGTGGTTGAGGATTTGTCTAAGTTACTATCCATACAACAATTGAAATCTCCGCAACTATTCCAAAGTCTGTATTATATTGATTAAATAGGGTGATCATATCCATCATGAATTTAGGGTTATCCTCGTTTGGTGCATATACGTTCAGCAATGTCAATTCTTGTCCATATAGCATCCCTGAATTAGTATGGGTCTGCCCTCATAGTCGCTATGTCTACTTTTTCCTTTTATAAGAATGTAAGAACTCTCTTCCGCTTAATTGGGTGGCCAAGCCCTCTGACATTAAAAGTTATTACGTTAAGTGTACTAGACATACCGAGTTTTGCATGTTATATTGGTTTCGTGTGACCATGGTACAGTAAAAGTAAAGAGAAAAATAATATAAGACTAACAGACTAGTAAAAGAAAAAGTAACATAGGTAGAGCATGAGGAGTTCGTAGAGCCTATACACCTGCTGCTCGCATCCCATCTTAATACCATTGCTCTCTTCTATTTACCATGCTAAAAAAGTATCACATATCCAAAATAAAGTGACAGTCATATACAGGGGCTGCAACTGTTCACGGAAAATAAATAAATAAAATAGAGTAAAATAAAACAGAAGTTTTGCACTGTCTGTTTGATATTAACCAGTATGTACCTGCTGTTAATTGTTCATATTTCCCACTGTTGTAGAGCAAATTGGCTTAAGTGGCCACCACCGAGCCCGGTGATGGGCCTATTTCCCTGCACATAGTTAGTGCACTCACCCCTCTCCCTGTATGAGAAACGATCCAAACCTGGTCATGTGTAGGCTATTTGGTGGAGATTTTGCGGTAGAATTCCTCAGCCTCTTGTGGGGAGGAAAACATCTGGATCTTCCCATTGTGAAGCACTCTCAGCCTGCATGGTTGGAGGTGAAATCCTCGGAAGGTCCCCATGTGAACAAACAGCTTTTTTGCAGCGTTAAACTCCCGTCGTCGTCGAATCGTCTCCGCTGAGAAATCCTGGACAAATGCAAGTTTGGATCCACCGTGTCTTGTAGAGCGTAGGACAAATTCTTTATCTTAGTATTTGAGAAAGCGAAGGAGGACAGCTCGGTTCTGGTTAGGAACTGCTGGAGCCAGGGGACTGTGGGCTCTTTCCAGTGTGAATACTCTGTCGGATTCGGTGCCCAGCCACTGGGGTAGCATATCGTTTCTAAAGTCCAAAAGAGGACGCTTACCCTCAGCTCCCTCCTTACGACCAAACAGCCGGATATTTTTCCTCCTGCGGTTTTCCAAGTCCTCAAAGTCTTTTCTTCCAGGGATGTGAGCCGCTTTGTTGCTTCAGCCAGAGCCCTCTCGGTCTTGTCCAATGCATCCTCTTAGCAGCTATGCGGGCTTCGGCCTCCTCGATTTGTTGTTCATTAGCTGTTACATCTCGTTTAATTTCACCTAAATTATTCTCCATCACCGAGATAGAGTTGGTCAGCTCCCCCAATTGGTTGTTTATTCCGTCCAGCTTCGAGCTGAACTCGGAGTGGAGTGATTTCAGCTCAGTTAGCATGTCGGCAACATTAGCCATGTTGCTAGCTTCGATATTCTCGACCGGAGATGCTGTCTTCGCACTTCGTGAGCTTGTTTTGCGAGCGTTCGAGAAGATGACACACTCCTTTGCTGCTGGGGGTTTAGGCATAGTTTGTAATATGTAGTTGATCAGGTTTGACCAGGTTTGCAAAGATTTAGGGCTGTTTTTATGTGCGAAGTTGTAGGGAGCCGTCAAGCTAAGCTACCATATTGTTCGGGCTCTCCAGCGCCCCCTCCCCTTTCACATATTCTGAAAATCTGTGAAAGATGCCAAGCCAAAAGAAAAAGTCACATATCCTCATTCACCATACACATGTGACATGCCTGCAGATGCACATTTGCTGCCTCAGGAGTCATTCTTGTTTTTTTTTCCACTTTTCCTACATAAATACACATGCACAGCATGAGGGCACAGGAAACTTGCTTTTAGCTGACCACCCCCTGAGAATGGAAGCTGATGAAAAATTCAGCTCAGTTAGTCAAAGAGTGGCTTAAAGGAAAGGCTGTTTGGTTTAGTTCCTCTCTTTTTCCTTCTTTTTCTCATCTGTCTGTCATTTAATGCGTCTGCCTGTCATTCGTTCTGCTCTCACTTTCTTTTTGTTTTGCATTTCCACTTTTATTTTCCATCCTCTCCTCGAGTGGTTACAACACTTTACTGTATCTGTCTGATCGATGGAAACTGCTTGTGATTCTGCCACGATACAAACAGTGTAACCATTGGTCACTGGGCAGCGCTTTGTGGTCAACATTTGCCCTCCGCTTGGCTTGAACTACAAACCTTCTGCTCACTGGGACCATGTGACCACAGCGGTTAAATATGTTTCTGACCCGTGACTTGGAAAGGTTTGGATTCACATGGTGATGTGGTGGCTTTGTAGCAATTAACAGGCTAAACTAGAATCTATCAGCAATGAAACACTTTGTGCTCTTAAAAGCTGATTTATGCTGGCTTGTAAAATTGTAAAATGGTTCCTCTCTGTGTTCAACCTTTGTATGTAAGGTGCAGAAATGAAGTTGAATCTTTGACTCTTGTGTGTGTCACAACTTGTCAAATAAAAAACTCTAATCAGTTTTACTTTTAATAGTTTTTTATAATCTCCTGTTTTGATATTCCTTCCGTGATGTTCACCAGGTCGAAGCCTGATGAAGGTCTGTTGAAATAGCTGGCGCACACAAGGGCAGGGTGGGGATGACGATTGAAATGCAGCTCGGAGAGGACAATACTGAATCTAATCTGTTTATACAACCTCACCTCCAGTCTCCCTCCTGTCTCTTCTCATTTCAAACTTGACAAACAAACAAATATACACACTTGTGCATAAACACACACTAACAAACACGCGCACCCTCATGCACACACATCCACTTTATGAAAGAAACAGAGGTCCTTCGCTTATCTTGCAGGTGAAATCTGGAAAAATGGAAGTGTTGCATTTGCATTTTAATTTGCCCTCAATCAGGCATTGTGTTTGGTGTTGAAGTGAAATTGCCTGGTGTTTGCTCCTCGTCCCTATTTATAGGTGCTCCATGAGAGACGGGCCCTAAATTCAAATCTGCCTGCTATCACAGTGTATGGAGATGAGTCCTTTTTTTCTCCTCTCTTTGTCTTCTGCTCTCTTCCTCTGTCACTCATTCTCTGCCTGTCTGTCCGTCTCCATCTTCCTTCATTTTTTTCCATCACTCTACCTCCATCTTTAATTATTTCTCCTTACCTCTTCCCCCCACACTTCCTTTTTACTGTTTTTTTCTTATTCTCTTCCATTGCTCCCTCCACCTTTCTTCCACCCATTCCTCATTGCTTGGAGAGTGAATGCACAGATTTCATTAGCGATGCCGTGTGCCACACCATACTCAGCTCTGAAGGGCTCCAGCAGTCACGGAATCACGATCCTGCTCTGCCCTCATCATCTGTCATCCCAACCCTCTTTCCCCCCCAACGACACCTCTGTCCCCCCTTTGATATTTTCCACCCTCCCTCCATCCGTTCACCTTCATACATGACCATCAGACAGCGCCTGAGGTCTTCTCCATATCAACAGTCAGGAAAAATGCCTGAAGGCTTTCTGGTTGTGTGGAGATGTGCATACATTTGATCAAATCCCCCTACAAGCCCCTCCAGGTGCCGATTGGTTCCTGTACCACTTGGCCGCATCAACGTGACCCTTCAATCGATAGGCTGAGGCCTCCGGGGACATGACCTTTGACCTCTGCGCTGTGCTGGTACAAGGTGTCAGGGAGGACTTTAGAGGTCAGGACAGATGACCTTTCCCTTTTAAACCTCAGGGATCAGTAAGTCAACCGCTGGGCTTTAAGCTATCAGTGTGCCATGTGGGTCTGTGTATCATCATTTATGTTCAGGAGGTGTGTGTGTTTAAAATGTAGTGGGGCAGAAAGAACCAAATGTACTGGTGGTTTTAGCCTGTCATTGACCTTTTCTATTTAAACATCTGAGTTTAAGCGGTGTAGATGTTAAATGACAAGACTTTTTTATCATAAAGTCAAAACGTTTTTCACTCCTGGTCCCAGGATTGAAAAACACTGCTCTAGAGTGATAAATGGGTTAGTTTCCAAGTGCAAACATGTCTTTGTTGAATGTTTGTTAATGGGCTGGAAAAAAAAGACAACTCCGATATTGAACTTTATATAAAAAATGTTACTTTGATTAAATTTAGAATGAAATCAACTTCAAATCTCATTATCAGTATTATGTTCTATGTATTATGTTAAATGCAAAACATGCAAAGTTAGGCTATATAAATGGTGTTTCTTCAACATTAATCCTTTTGAGTATCCTGTTATACTGCAAATGGCAGAATTCAGGAAAAAAAAAAAAAACAACCTTGCTAACTTTTAATTTAATTTAAAGTGCTTGTGTCTGTTTAACAGGCCAGCATCTCTGCCTAATTAGTCAGGGCTAATTATGAAAATGCTGTTTTTGAGGCAATATTGCAAGTGTGTGTATTAATGGCATGATTAGTGAGAGCTGAATTGTCATGTTGATGAACTATAATTACCTAAGGCCCCATCTGCAGATTTTATCATGCAACATGTTGCTTCTCTTTCTCACTACACGTCTGTCTCGAGGATATGGTGTTGGCTCGATTCCCACACACATCCACGCATTATGTGAAATAAATGAACACATGCACAGTCAGAAAGACGCAGCTGTGCCCTGAGTTACACAAGCATGCGTGTCGCAGGTTTCCACGGTGACTTGTTGAAGTGGCTTTCAACGGTGACTGTGTGCGAGTACTGCAGCCAAGTTGTATGGGAAAATGTGAGCAGGTGTGTATGTAGTAATGACATAATGTAGTAGCATAAATAATGAAGTTAGTGTTTGCATTAGTTTGTAATGTTCTATATACATACATGTTTTATTCTTCAAATTTTTGCCTGGTCCATGGTAAGCATGGTACATAGACGTGTAGGCGTTTACAAGTGGATGCTGGTGCAGAAACAGATAATAAATGACTATATAGTACACACACACATCACCATACCCTGTATATTAATGACCATGTCCTCATATTTACATTCTAAACCATTTATTACATGTTCATGTTCTGCTTAGTAATGATAATTAGGGGGACTTAAAGTAACATTTACCAATGAGTTTGGATTGGAGCAGAGACAAGTCTGCTAGTCTATTTGTTTGTTTTTTTCTTTTAAAGGTCCAGTGTGTAGAATTTAGTTGCATCTAGTGGTGTTATTGCTGCATTGCAATCTCCTCACATCACCCTCACCTTCCTAGTGTACAGGAGAAACCACACGTTAAAGGCTCTGTCTAGAGTCATTATTTAGTTTGTCTGTTCTGGGCTACTGTAGAAACACGGTGTTTCAACATGGCGGCCTCCATGAAAGAGGACCCGCCCCCACTGTAGATATAATTTTGAAGTAACAGATATAAAAAGATTCTTATTTTCAGGTGATTATACATGCATGAAAATATAGTTATGAGTATTATATTCCATGTCTGCCTTATTCTGAAGATAAAGGGCCCAAATCTTGCACCTTTAAAGATCACTTTGTTGACATTTCTGCCTTCATTTCATAGTTTACAGTGTTGGATCAGACAGGAAATGTGGAATATGAGACAGAGGTCAGTGACAGTGTATAGGATGATGCAACAGAGGTCTCCAGCCAGGTCAAAATTGGTGATGTTTGACGTCAAATGGCATGTGTCCTGGACAACTAGGTGACTCTGTGACTGGATGGCCACAGATTCTGCAGACACACACCGTTTTGTTGAAACCAGACAGTCACAGCAAAGTCATAAACCCCGACTCTGACAGACTGATCATTTAGAATGGCAAGCTGAGAAAAGACACCCTTGTTTACTGTAGCGTTCTTTAACACGTGATCCTTCTCATGGAACCAGCAACTGCCTCAGGCATTAGTACCCAGGGAAGTGTAGTAGCAACAGCAGTGACGGCCCTGTGGTTAACTGTTAGAGGAAAACAAGTAATTAGCCACAATAATTAAATCCTCCAGTCATCCAGGCAGCCGGCACTGTAGAACCGGTCCTGCTTTTCTGCCCATTTACATAAACAGTACAATTGGTCCGTTCAAAAATGAGGAATTAGCAGATTAATTCTGTTCTATTATCTGCCCGCCGATGAGCAAATAAACAATTGGCTGTGGAGAAATGAAATGGGATAATGACTGGTGGGAGGATGAGGAGGAGGCGGGTGTGGAAGACAGGGTTGTGGTGCTTACCAGCCAGTGGTACAAATGAGGAGTATAAGCTGGCTGTGCTGTCTCACAGGGCTGCAAAGATTTTGTTAATTTGTGTTTGTGACTAAACTGTGTTTGTCTCTCTGCCTGTGTGTTTGCAACTTTACTCTTCACAATGTGTGTTCCCACATCAGTGTGTGTGTGTGTGTGTGTGTGTCATTGCCTGATTTTGCATTCTGTCCTATTGGGTTCCGGTTTACCTGGGGAGGGGGTGGAGGATCATCAGTAAGGGAAGTGCTCTTTGTCTCTCATTAGAGCAGCTCTTTGATTTCATTAATTACTGACCTACTGCTGCTGTGGTTTGGCACAATCTGGCATTCTAACCACTCACAGTGTACCGCCGCTGCTGCCCTCTGCATTATTTATTTAGCACCTTAGCTTGATAATTAATAACCATGATTTCCCAGGGAGACCTTGTGTGTGTGTGTGTGTGCGTGTGTGTGTGTGTGTGTGCATTTGTTTGCTTATCAAGAATGGATCATTTACTGAGGAGCTAAGTGTAACAGCATCTTGGTTTGTCTGATGCTCCAATCTGAATCTAATATGACCAGATGCACAGCCAGATCATCAAGGGACGCCTGACATGATATCAATGGCACTATTCTCCTACAGAACAACTTAAGGGATAAAAACTAGCAGTGTTACAAAGCAAACTTTGAGAACTCTCCTCACACACACCCTTTGACAGGTTAACTCAACTTCTGATTGACTTTTTTGGTGTTTCTGGTCTTGTTTATCTCCGAGGTCCTCATGATTCTTTTATTGGCCTGTACAGACGTCAAGATCAACATGTAGACAGCAGCGCAGTTCTGGAAAGACTTTCTTGTTTTCATGATGCTTTCTAAAGACACAAGTCAACCGCAAGTCCTCTAAAATTAACCAAAACACATAGATACTTTGTAATTGTATTTTTATCTGACACAGCTATCAGTCATTCATCAGTGTCGTCCAGAACTAGTTTCTGATCTGACGCAGGCATGCTAGGGTTTGGTGAGGTTTTAGAACAGTCTGCATCCTGATTAAAGAAACTAATTTGAGCTGGACACAGGAAGCGGTCCATCCCAACCTCTCTCCTCTACAACCTCTGTGGCTCAGGAACTACATCACACAGTCTCAACTTTTCTTCAAATAAATGCGTCCAAACACAACATTAAATCTTTTATATCATTCCTCATCTGTCCTTTTCATCTAATCCATGTTCTCTTTCTATCCCCATTACCCTTCACTCCTCTGCCATTGTTTTTCATGCCATTTATACTGGACTTGTGTCAGAGCGGACAGGCGGTCTGTTTTTCTGGCCTATTGACTGCTGTGACCAGGCCGTCTTTTCTCCTCCCTCTCTCCTCTCTGTCCCTGCCTAGCAGAGCTAGTTATGGAGCCTATTGACTGATTGGCTGTCAGCCCCATCGATCCCCAAGGTCGCACTGCTGGCTATTGACGAATGGTCCTACAATGCCTTCTCTCCCTCGCTCCATCATCTTCTCCGTTCTTCACCTCTCTTGTATTTTCTCTCCTCGCAATCCGCCTTGCTTAATTTGTCACTCACCTCATTTCATTTCCAGTCCCCCTTTCTCCATCCACTTTCTGCAACTCATCCATCCGCCCAGCCGTCTGTCTGTTCTTTTTTCCTTCCACCTCTTCTGCATCTTCTGCTGCTATCGTTCATCGATGCACCAGAGATCAATACAGAGGATAATGGGCGCTGGACAAAGGTTGTACGGGTCCTCAGACGCAGTGCTGACATGACTCAGATGATAGGAAGAGCGAGTAAAGATGAATTTATGGTGTGCGTAGTAAGGTGGTGATGCCACTCAAGGTAAAAAAAAAAAAAAAAAAAAAAAAAGGAAGAGAGGGAAACAGGACAAAGAGAGACACACAAAGAGAGAATCAAAGAGGAGACGTAGGGTGAGGAGTGTAATGCCTGAGGGCAGCTATGAGACACACAGGGTCGGAAGAGACGAGAGAGGAAGAGATGAGGAAAGAGAGAGTTGGAGGATCCTGAAGCTGGCAAAGTGCTGACTTTATTTTGTCACTGAATTAGATAGAAGTGTTAAAATAACTTTGTCCAGAGCTATATTATATATCACTGATGTTATAATATATTGAGGATTTATTAAGGATCATCTAGCACTGTTATAAAGCTTAAAGGATTAGTCCACCCAAATGACAGAACGCCATTATTCTCCTGTGTGTCTGTACGTATTGAGCCGTTCACTCAGTTTTGGTTTTGTCAGGCATTATAATATTTTTGTTTTTAGGTGGTGCTGAAAACATGAAAGAGCATTTAAATGTTTAAATCTCAGAGTAATTCTCAGATTTCCTGTCACAGACAGTCAGGCTTGAGCATAAAGTTAAGTGGGTTTAAAGATGAGGGAGGTTCTCGTCTCATTCTTGAATGTGAAATAATCCACTCTCGTATTGACCTAGTTTAACTGTTGCTTTTTCAAAACATTATACTGATGTCATGGCCCAAAGATGCAGGCTATTTGAAGTTAGCTGATGTGAGACTGCTATAGGATGGAAGGCAGAAGGCAGGAGCAAAATGTCTTTTTATGTTATTTACCATGGAGGGTGGGGGTGGAGGGAGTGAGGGTGAGACACGATATGAGTTTTAGAGCAAGGTAATGATGCACAGTGGGTGCCTATACAGTTTCTGTGTACTGTCTCCATGCATGCAAATATGTACCTATGGTTTTCTCCCCCGAGGGGAACTGTCAATCACGGTGCTAAGTGCCTCAGATTGAAGGAGGTGAGCAGAAGCACAAATAGCAATCACACCCAAGGAGGTTTTCTGAGTCAAGCACGGCTAGGTGATTGGTGGGATTTCATATAGCCTGGTAACGTGACATGAAGGCCAGTCACATGGGCATGGACAGATGAGTATCTCAGCGTGACAGATCTGAAGCCAGTTTGTGAGCAGAAAAAAATCTATGAGTGATGAATATTTGTGAATATCTACATTATTATTAATCTTGACAAAAGCAAGCACATGCTTGCATAATACCCTGAGCAGAAAAATGCATAGTAAAAATGTGAATTAATATAAAGTGGACAAGCAAACACGGCACTCTTTCCTTCTCAGGCAGTGGGTGTTCTCTGCCTATATTTAGTACGGGGAAAGTCTACAAGGATCCTGTAACATTCCACCAGGCACAGCTTTTGTTCGTTCACGTGTACACATGGCTTCATACTTCACCAGGAGGGTTTAGAAGTGAAGCATTTCACTTTATCAGCCTGCTCAGATTTGGCCATTTTTCCTTCCTTTTCTACTATGAGTAGCTATGAAGTTAAATTGTTTCCTTTTTGTCATGAGTCTGTACTGTTTTTATTTTGAAAATTGACCATATTCTCTATGCTGTTTATAAGTCTGACTTCCAGCCAGCTCAATCTGCTCTATGCTGGCATCTGTCAAAGATCAGCTGTATTCTCTGCAGAGCAGAGACTTGTTCTGGGACACTTCTGAAATGAGTTGTGGCGTTTCTGCTGGATTCACCAGATGTAGCAGCCGTCCTCAGTGGAATTTAGGGGTAAAAGACAAGTGTTACTATGAGCCTGTGTATCATCTACTAATTGTATTTTTCATTATAAACTATATATCATGGTTTCCTGCAGCATTTACAGTGATGAACTCCGCCTAGCTTGAAATATTGAGTGCCCCTACTCAGCAGAAGAAAGTATTATGACTATATGAAATATATGGACCACACATTTAATGAGTGTTGATTGTTTAAACTGTCATAGTAGAGATTCTTCAGGTTTTGTCTGTATCAGCTCAGCAGGTGATTGATCACATCATTTGTTCACTTTGCAGTAATTAATCAGAGCAGCAAGTCTTCATGACAAACTCGGGAAAAGTAGAGACAGTCAGACACAATCAGGTGCTGATGTGTGAGGGGAAACCACCAGGCTGAGGTTTGTGTGGACGCACTCTGTGGCTCCACCACCACTAATCAATACCCTGAGGGAAACCCTGCATATACAACATTCAAACTGTAACCATGTTACATTTCTCACTGTGGTGACTTCTGATACAGAAACCAGCAACCAACAGAGGGAGCACACCCAGCTTGTCCAGAGTCAATAAATACTATTTGTCTGTGTCTTTGGTGTCTGCTCAGTTTATTTGTGTCTTAATATAATGACTGTTATTCACACTAATGACACCCTGCTGTCTCTGAGACCTGTTGATGTTGATGTTTCTTCAGTCCTGAGCTGAATCTGACACATCACCTCTCACCACTTTGGAATCAATTTATGTGTCCTGAGTGTTCCAATTGCACCAGAAGTGCTCTGTGAGCGGGAGCGCTGCGACACTGCAGACATTATTTTGGGGGGGAATTGCTGGTTCACTCGCTTTTTTCATGCCAAGGTTTTTACACGCTACATGTTTTTAAGACATTCCTCTCACTCTAAATCTGTTTTTGAAGGCTAATTTTCCATGAAACAGCGTTGTTGTTGTGTCTGCTTCTCAGTGACTGGATGGTGTGTTTTGTTTACCTCTGCTTTGCGGTGCACTACGGAAAGATATCAGAGAGAAAACGCTGTCTCTGTAAGTGTCTGTGTGCTCACTGTTCATTTATTTCTTTAGTTTTGTGGACTTCTTGAGCCCTGGGGTGAGTGCCGTATATATGCAGGAGGAAAACAATAGAAGTATGTTTGGGATGCTATTGATTGAATTGTATGCATCAAATAATTCACGGCGCGCAGACAGTTTTTCTGTGTATGGTTGTATATGCATGGTGACCCTCCCGCCCTGTATACATCCGACCCGCTGCAGGTACTTCTCCTTCTTTGAGCTGTCAGTGAATAAAAGAGAGGGCGGAATAGAGCAAAGCAGGGAGAGAGAGAATGAAAGAGACGAGGAGAGGTGAATGTAGAAGAAGACGACCTAATTTAATCTAAAGTGGTTCTCAAATTGAACCAGAGGGAAAACAAAGTCAGCACAAAACCTTGGAGCTCCTCTGCACTTATGTAACCACTCTGCCCTCCCCTCTCCTCCCTCACTTATGAATAAGAGAGGGTGGAGGGAGGGATGGAGGGAAGCATGGAGAGTAAATGGAAAGAGGAGGGCAGAAAGAAGAAGGTGAAGGCAGGTATGTAGGAGGGAACAGGAGGAGAAAGGGGATGTGGAGAGGAGAGGATAAAAGTGATGGAAGGATGAACATGACAAGAGAGGATGACAAACAAAAACTTTGACTTCTCTTTGTCACGCACACTGCTATCCTGTCTCTTTGTCTTCCCTGTCTTGTCATGTTTCCTTTCGTTCTCAATTGCACTGACATCAAACTATATAAGGCCCCGGCAGGCTCTATTCAAGACAGTGGACTGAATGAGTGTCTAGTTAAATAATGCAGTCTGCTGGCTGCCTAGCTGACTGGACTGAGGAGAGTCTAAGGGAGAAGATGGGAGAAGTAGTGGCACAGTGCAAAGATACAGACTTCTATTATTTAACAGTCCTCTGAAAGGCTTGCGAGCGAGGCATTCCCAGAATTAAAACCAGTTCTCAGTGTGTGTACGTGGGAATTTAAACACAGAGGCAGGGAGCTCACACACACTCACATCCATACGTATATCCAATAAATGTTGGCATTTAGAGTTTCATGCGTAATCATGCATGACATGCGCTGATGCAGGAGCGCTTGTATTATGCATGGACAAATTCAGTTTGTGCGTGCAAACAGGAATGCCATGCATGCCACTTTAGCTTCGCGCTCTGTGTTTTTATGACATTTGAAACAGTTTTCTGCACTCGAAATAGGTTAACGTCGGAGCCTGTCACTGCACCAAGAGAGCATAATTATGTGTTTGTGAGTGAGTGTCATTGTGAGAGAAATTGTTGAGGGAAACTTACATTTACATTTTTCAGTCTGGTTTTTTTAGATTTACTTGCAAACCAGCGTTTGATTTGTGTAGTAGAACACTCATACTGCACAACACGGCCTAATTCAACTTGTTTCCATCTTCAGACATGTCTGTAATAATCTCTAACATGCAGTCCATGTGCACTCTTTCTTCATGTGTGGCCGTGAACTCTGTGAGCCCTGTGTTATGCAAGCACATTTGAAGGCGGCTCACTGAACACCACACATATGTACACTCACTTAGTTGGTTAGCAGAAATGCTAAACGATGTAGTCCAGTAAACAGGGCAAGACATAACGTAATATAACATATGGAGATCTGTTTGCCAGAGGAAATCAAAGTCATGCTCTTGATTTAATGAAAACACGCTGAAAAAGGTTGCTCCTTGTTAAATTCCAGTGTTAAATGGGAGTTGTTTGGGAACAAAGCTGTAGCTGTGAAGCACTAAGCTCAGTTCAAGGCCTGTTGTTTCTCCAAGACCCATTTTATTGGCCTTTCTCACAGTTGGAATGAAAATATTTTGTCACTGCTTGATTTGAAAAATTGCAGACTGGATTGATTGAGTTAATGGAAAGGAGATTGCAGATGAATTGTGTTGTGTTTTGTGAACTCACCACTGGATTACGAAGCCTTTGAACTGAACTCGTACTGAAGTAACGTCTGAATTTGAGTGCTGTAGGTGAGAATGTAGGATATCGTACAGGAACAGCTGTCAGTGAATGAAGCCCCTTTGGAGCTCCGCATTGCTTGCTCCATTACAACGACTGATGCTGCACAAATTGTTCTTTTAGAAGTTAATTATTTGTGTCACGTTTAATGCCTTAAATGCTAATGAGGCAAAGAAATAATGAACTGTCAGTTCCTCTTTCAACTTGGTTATTTAAATCAACCAAAAATGTTTCGCATTGTTTCGCAGAGCCTTTCAGACTCTTGTGGATTATTTTGCACTCATTAGCCCATGAACCCAAACACAGAGTGGAGTCACTCCAGCACAGAGGAAACGTCTCTCTCTTTGTCTGTATTTGACTCTTTTCTTTTTATGTCTGTATCTATGAGTCTCTTTCACCGGCATGTTTGCCTGATTGATTTCTGCAATGGAATATTCTAGACTTCTATTTCCAACACTTTGCTTTTAGTGCTGCGACTGTTCCTGGAGTGGTTTCTACATTTGTCCCTTCGCTTACCGCTCTGTCCATCCTTTAAATAGCCCACTCGTTCCTTTAAACGTCTCATCCCTTCACTAGAAACCAGTGTTGGAGTGGCTCGCCTGAACCTCAGCCAACAAGTCACAGAAGAGATGAGGGCATTTTGGATGTCTGTGTCCTGAATATAACCAGATGTATTTTTTGACAAGTGATTTTAAAGGTGAAGCTTTTCATAATCTTTCTTTTCTTTTTTTAAAGTCAGGTTGCCGTGTATGTCACCTTGACCTGCTTTGCAGAAGTTGGACTTTCCGCCGAGCTGCCAGTAAAGCACTGTTCTCAGTCCTGTACCTGTGAGCCACTCTGTAGTAACAATAAGACCTGACAGAGCTCCCACCGCTCTCAATATATCAATCCAGACAACCAATTACAACCTTTTACAAGGCCCTACAAATGAAAATAAGTTCCTCTGGCCTCTGGCCTTCTCTCTTTCTCTGTCTTTTGCTCTGTCTCTCGCTTCCATTCTGTCAGCATGTTTCTTCCTTTAGTTATTGATCTTTCTATTGTCATTCTTGTTTGTGTATGAGAAATAAAAAGGAGGGAATATCTTTCCTCTTGGAAAGCTTGGAACATATTGTGATTTAAAAATGCCTTGTAGGTGTGTATTTATTCAGTAACAGGACTTGAATAGCATCTCCTTTTCTTCCTCAGGTGCCTGATTCAACCTGTCCTTCCCTTTTTTTTCTTTTTACAGTCAGCCCTCACTCTTTGCCTGAATTTTTCTTTTTCCTCCGCTCCTCTCCATTTTTGATCTCAAACACACTCTCTTTGCTTTCACTGCCTCTCTGACTCAATGACTCTTTTCTTTCATGCCCTCGAGCACACATAAACATGCATACACAGACACTCGCTTTATTCCCCCTGGAGGCGATTTGTCTTAACAGGTGGTCATTCAGATTCAAGACTGGCACTGCAGGAGAGGTAGAGAGAAGGAAACAGGCAGGAAAAAGTAGGAATTAGAGGAGGAGGAGATGAGGAAGATGAGGTGGACATGTTATTAGAAAGAGAAATTATGTGCTGGGAACATAGAGGGTCATCATGTACCATGCAGTGTACTGTGCCTCACCTCTAAGATTGAAATCACAGAGGTTGTTACTGTCATCAAGGTGCTGCAAAACAGCAACAGCGTTTTCTGTACAGCTCCTGTTGTCTTCCGTTGTTTTTCTTGATAGCTTTCTCTGAAATGTATTCTGCACTCTCGTTGCTGATGTTCCTTCTTTTTTCTTGGTTTTGCCCAAGTTTGCGACAAAAAAAAAAAAAAAAAATCTTAATTTTGAAGCTAAAGAAGAGGAGATGTAATCATAAAATATCCAATGTCACATCTGTACTGCAAAGAAGCATGATTTCTACATTTTACCATATCATATAAGGAAGATTAGCATCCTGATCATCAGCCAACAGGATATACGTCCTGACCCATCAAACTTAAAAACCAGCTGTAACTTTATCACCGCCCACTGTGTTGGCTGGCCCAACAAGACTTTAGTATAATATTATTTTAAAAAATTGAATGACTGGTTTTATTCTGCTTCATTATTTCACATTTTGTTGCAAATTTTCATGCTTTCTGCACCACCATCATTTGTTTCCTCCATTTTCAGGGTATACGCAAGTATACATATACCCACTTAGTTCAGTCTGTATTGGGTACTTCCATACTTTCCCGCTGATCCACAATTCTCAAAATGCATAATTAGTTCAAGTCTCATGTGTTGGACAAGACGAACCGGCCAGCTCAGCATTAAGAGCACTAATTAAGTGGTTGTCTCACCCGTTTGTTGTTCCAGTATTTGTTGTTAAATAAATGCACCTCTCCTCGGCTGATGATGATTTCAGAATCATCCGTGTGTAAATGCCACCAGTCCATTTTGGTGAGCTAAATATGCAAGAGTATTCTTACATGTTACTGTTTATAACACAGGGCATTTATCATGGTGGATGGACACTTAAAAAAATAAATTACTTATAGTTCACACTGTTTAGAACTTATTAGAACTTATTTTAGCATGATGTACAGATGAGAGACACGTGTATTGTACCATGATAGCATTTAATTATTCACCCCATTGTCATGCCTCATGTGGGTAACTGCATGATGGGCTTTAGAAAGAGGACAGCCGAGTCCATTTATACTTTGTCACATTACCGAAGTTGAAAGTTTAATGACTCTGTTAAAAGGAGAGCCACGTTTAAAGTTAATGTGCTCTGCTGTTAGAACTGCTGTTATGGTACTGGCTGGCAATCTGAGTGTGTGTGTGTGTGTGTGTGTGTATATCAGGGACAAAGTGAGTTCCCTGACACCATTTGTCTCAGAAGGTGGTGCGTATGTGTGTGTGTTTGTCCCTGATTTGTGTACGTGTCCGTTTATACACAGCATTTATCTTTTATATGCCTGTTTGTGTTTTTATGTGACACTTCATATCCCCACCCATTTATCTTTTTTTATCTGTTGTACAGCAATATTACTGTATTGCTTCTGTCCAACTATATATTACCTTCCCTCCCACATCTTTGAGCAGCAGGGTGGTGTAGCAAACAGGAAGACCATTCTTCATATGAATTGCTGCGATTCAGGCTCTCCAGCTCCCATGTTCTCACCCTGCTGTAGAGTCCTCGAGCAAGACTGTAAATCCCAACCAGCCTCAAGGGTGCTTCTGCTTCAATAATTCTGTTTAGGGGGAACGTGAAGAAGCAGTCTCTCTCCTTAGGGATCAACAAACTACCCCCCTGTGAAAACTCTTGGGTACAGATGTGTATGTAACTATGTATTTTTCATTTTACATTTGATATGGACTCAATCTTTCTCTTTTAGCTCTTGGATACCTATTTACATTTCACATCTGTCACCCAGGGCGATTTATTTCATAGTTACTGCATATACAGCAGTATTTTTAGATACATCAGCACTGTTTTTAAATCAGTCTCAAGTCATTATAATAAGTCCAGTCTCAAGTCATTATGAGTGTCTAGTCTGTCATGGCAAGTCTTAGGGCAAGTAAACCCTGGTTCCCTTACAGTAGGGAAATGCAAACAGACTATACAGCGAACCGAACAGAGGCGTCACAGCAGCACGTCGTAGTCTCTCGCTCTCTGCGGTCTTTTTTTGGTCCTGCTGTATCTGTCTCATGTAAAGAGCAACATGCTGGATTGCTCACTGCCTCACCTGCTGCTCATTCTGGGCAGCTTCTTGTGAAAAAAAACTATTAGGTTTGAACACCAAAGTAAAAACAGAAACCTGGAGACTGCATACATTTGGTGTTGCTCCATTATTTGTTATTGAAGTCCAAAACATGTCTTAAGTTTTTAAAAGGAAGTCCTACTAAGAGCCCAAGTCACAGACAAGTTCAAGTCATGTTTTAAGTCTGCCAGAGGTCTCAAGACATGGATAGGACCAGATTGGTCTAAGTCTTAAGTCAGTCTTTAGTCATGTCATAAATCATAGAAACAAGTCGAATCTGTCAAAGCAAGTCTCAAGTCACTGAGGCGAGTCCTAGTCAAGTCTCAATTCATGTGTTAAGTCGTTCAAAGCAAGTCTCAATTCATTGAGATGAATCTGAGTCAAATCTAAATGTGTTGAGACATATCCACGTAAAATCTGTCAAAGCCTCATGTCAAGGCTCAGATCCTTTTGGGCAAGTCCAAGCTAAGTCTCAAGTTATGGTGACAGGTCCAAGTCAAGTCTCTAGTCTGTGAAAGCAAGTCACATGTTGTAAGGTAGCTAAGTAATTTGGTGCAGGTCCTTCAGGTCTGTATTGTACATTTTCTTTTCAAAGCTGTGAAAAAGAGTTTCCCCCATAGGTGAGATCAAGTTTTGAATGCATAGGATATATTATATGTGTGTGCATAGCTGTGCCAGGTCCTGTCTTACTTATTTTTTTATTGTTATCGGATTTTAGCGGGTACAAACCTGAGGCTTTACTTTAGTTCTGGCCTGTTTAGCGTCTGAGTTTCTCCTCTTCTCTCCTGCTGTATACAAAGGATAATTACTGGACAATAGTTGTCCCAGTGCAGCCTGTGCTTCTCCCTGTCCCCGTGCTCTCTCCCTGGGCAGGTTGAGCGCTGTGGCCTTGGTGTAGGCTGGCTGATAAGCAGTCCACAGGTCGTAGTGAAGACAGAGCTAATCCTGCCATGAAACTACAGAACACTACCAAGAAGAATTACGAAGCGAGCCTCTTTCACAGGGACGGATTTACATTTCATTTAAAGCATCTTTGTTTTTTTTGATGAGACTTGAATCTTTATGAGCTGTTTCAGCAGAGACGGCTTTCTTCGTCTGTGACAGTCTCAGGTGAAATGAGCAATATTAACTTTGTTTTTTAGGTATATAGGGCATCATGCTACATTTCTTTTTGTTCTCTCCTTGTTCTCTCTTTGTCTTTTTTTTACTCTCCTGTCATATTAAATACTTGGCCTTGGAAGTCCTCCCTTACTCTCAGTTCAAGAGGTGCACAGATCTAGTTCTAGGAGAAAGAATGAGAGCCCTTGACATTGGAAGCCCTTGAAATTGGCCTCTGTGATAGAGCTGTCTTCCTGATGCCATAAAACCCTATAAAGGAAAAAATAGCTGTGTAAGAGCTTGCTACACACTCAACAAAGGGCACTTTTTAGTGTTTGCCTCTTCTATTGGTACACCAAAACCTCCACTTGCTTTCTTTTGAGTACTTGACCTCAGTGCTGTAGTGTACGTCTCTCTACAGCTGGCTCTTTCCGCAGTGCTCGCTTTGTATCTGTGACTGTCTCATCTTTGTGTGTCAGCAAGGCTGAACAGCTCAATTAATACATCACACAAACAAGAGAAGAGATGAAAAGAGTGGGTGAGGCGAGAGAGAGCGAGTTAGAAAGAGATGCTTACACTTTAGAGACACTTTTAATGAAATCACTTTTAAGGAAGAAGAAAGCAACAGAAAACCTTCCTCCTACACGCTCACGCATGCCCAGGCACGCGCGTGAAGGCGACCACACGCATGATCTCAAAATCTACAATTTCAAGCAAACACTCCAATCGTCCCATAATGCATCCTGCAGCTTGAGAGCCTTCATGAAGCTCTCATTTCTCTGAGAAAAACATAGAAGATGTTTTTCACTTTAAAGTGCATAAAACATTCCACTCAGCGTGGCTGTTGTATGCCAGCTGTTGCATGCCTCTCATCCAAAAGAGTGCTTCACATTGCCTGAGAGTTTGCTAAAATTAAGGGCAGTAAGATAGCCTTTGCTCCATGATGGGGGCAGTTTCTCTGCTCTCTTGTGGTGGTTTAACTTTTAAAAAATGTTTCTGTAGTCCACTCTTTTAGACTTTCTGATGAAAGCTCTTTGGTGCCCTTGTGTCCTCTCCTTTAATTCCACATTCAAACGTTCTTCTCCTTACCTGACATAAAGCGCGCTCTCCTTATTTAAGCTCTTCACACAATGCGGCAGAAGCAGAATGTTAGTCTTTGTCTATCTGCCATCTGGCTGTGTTTTATCTATTGGTGATGAAAGTCAGCCTCCTCTTGTGTGTCCTTAATAGGACAAAAAAAAAAAAAAAAAAAAAGCAAAATTGGCTCACCGATCCACATTGTGCTGATAATGACGGGCAATTATTTATGAAACAACCATTGAAATTGGTGGTTAGTAGCTAATGTGTCACGTTATTAGTCAGAACTATGGGTAACAGAGAGGGGCAGCTTTTGTTTCTTTGTCACATGTTCTTTTTTCCTCTCTCCTTCTTTTACTGACCCTCATTTCTCCTTTCTGCTTTGGTTTTCTTCACTAAACTTTTCTCCCTGTCTCTCTCTCATCTGTCTCTCTGTATTTCTCCTGGCCCTAAAGGCCCATTAGTCTGTCTAACTAGGCTGTGATTACAGGACTCATGTATTCAGTGTGATCATAGTGCCACCTTTATCCTCTGAGTCTCACTGACTGACTGACTGACTGACTGGCCCACCGATCCCTCAGAGTATTCATTTATTTGCACTTCATGTGCTCCTTTTCCTCTTCCTTTCTTTTTCAGTCTCTCCTGACGACTTTTTTGCCATTCACTCTGGCTCTCTTCTTTTTTCTTCTCTTCACTCTGATTATTTTCTCTCATCGTCTGTCCTCGCCTCCCGCCTCAGCCTCCCTCTGTGTCTCTACGCCACCCTTTGCCTCGCCCGCTCTAATCTCCTCCAAATGCCTCTATGTTATCAGCTAACTACAGAACCACGCTTTGGGCACCCAGCGGAGTTAACCCCAAAACAATCAAGTTAAGTGTTGAGTAAAGGATCTCTCGTGGTCCAACAAGGCTTGCCTGCACTCTTGCCAAGGCACCACTGTCTTCTTTTCAAGCAAAAGCAAGAGCAAAGCAAAAAAAGTAGTCACTCTGATCAGCCTCTGAGGGTTTTGGCTATCCAGACTGTTATGACACTGAAGAGCATGTCATAGTGTCTATGTAACCTTGTATTAATATCCTTCCCCTGAGCAGATGAAGTCATGGCCCTGAGACTGGAAAACGCACCCCTCCTTAGAAAATGGTTTATTTTGCTGAAAGTAATCTGCAGGTTTGTTCCAGTGTATTGACAGGTATATTTTTAAAGCTAAACTTGTTACTTGGTGCAAGTGTACAACATCAGAAATCCTTCTTCCCTTTTTCTACATCAGCACATCTTTGTGTCAGAGTCCACAGCCTCCTTTGAAGAGCATGAGTCACAAGATTACAGGTCTTGAATTGGTACATCTTACAAGGCCTACAGCGTGAGTCAGACTGCGTAGTTCTCTACTCTTCGCTCACAAGGACGTCCATGTACACAGCTGTTAATGTCTGCACGGCCGAATATGTGTCATGTAGCAGCGGGTATCAGATTAGTCATTGTTCTTGAAGTCATTTCAAGAACGGCAGAATAGCTTAGCATGAAGAGAAATGGTTACTTGTCAACTTCCTACTCTACACTGTGTCGTGCAGGTTATTTTTGACAGCCTATATGAGGCTCCTGAAGTGGTTGGAAGTCAGAGCAGAAAACAAAAGTCAAAATCAAGTAACAGACTGAAGTGCAAGAGTGAAGAAACACTTTCTAAAGGTGACAAATGGCAGTCTTTGCACAGGGTGGCTTTGTCTGGTTGTCAGAGCTCATATTGCCTCAAGGCTGTGTGTGTGTGTGTAAGTGGTGGTGGTGGTGGTGATGGTGCGGGGGCAAGCTTAAAGCATGGGTAACTTTAATATCAGCAAAAATCCTTTCAAAACAAGGCGATAATGCAGCTCACCATATGCCACTACAGATGTTGATATTATGTTATAGATGAAGATGAATGTGCTGATGATGACTTTCATGTACGCCTGCTGCATACTACTGAGTATGAAACAACGGCCATTCTCACTTTGCTCAAAGGCGTCATGATTAGTGAACTTGTGGCGTCTTGGTTGGTATGGCAATCTATCTGTTCTAACAGGGTTTTACCTGACTTGAAACAAGTTCTGGACTACTTTGGTTTTCTGACGGCCGATATTTACTCCTGTTATCATGGATTGGGTTGTATGTTGAACAAAACGAGGAATTTCAGCCCTTCAGGCCTTGTTTAAAAGTTATTTTAAATAACTGACTAACGTTTAATCAGAAAAAACTATTCTGAATTTTGTAGTTTAAATTGTGTATACTCTAAGTAAAAGTATGTTAGAGGAAGATGTTTTAGCAACAAATTGTACTTAAATGATCACAATTAAAAAAAAAAATACTCATTTTTTTTACATATAAAATCTTAATCTGAAATGTTTTTTGTTTTTTTTTTAAACTATAACTTCTAACTATAACTGTTAGATAATTGTAATACAGTATTTCCTCCTAAACATAGTAAAGTACGTATGTTTACTTTACTTTAGTACAAAATTGTGCACAAGGCAGCAAAAGAGTAAACGTAGTTCTGTACCTCTGCTGATAGTGTAGTGATATCACTTCTAAAAAATAAAAACAATGTTTAGCTCAACTCTTATTTTATTATATGTTCCTTTTAGGAAGCGTTACCTTGCTGTGTGAGCAGCCAATGCTAAATAAGCAGAAATCACAGATTGTCTGGCTTCACGCCGTGCGGCTGTCTGTGGTCCTGAAGCAGATTCAAAGCTCGCTCTTGCTCCCTGTCCGTGGTTCTGAAAGGAAAACGCTCAGAAGTCAGGCTCACGAGCACAGATTTTCTCTGCTGCACCACTGAAAGCTAACTGAGGGTACTCTTTGTCTTGGACTTGTTTTAAAAGTTCCATCTTAAATCCTCAACAGATGCACTTATCAGAGGATATTTTAACCCTCACCAGTTTGACAAGCCTGTTAGATGTTAATGTCTCTCTTTCTTTATTCCAGATATAACATGTCATTTTGTATTTACACTGTTTTCTTTATGAGTTGGTCTTTTATCATATTTTGTTGTTGCACACTGATGATGAACTTATTTATACTGACAAGATGAAAAAATAATCTCCATAATCCCTTAATCTCTGAAGTGACCTCCTACCTTTGTCTGTTTTTCCTCTTTGTTTCCTGCAGTGGTGCTGCTGAACTCTAAAGAGACTCAGGCAGAGCTGGGCTGGACGTCATATCCCCCCAATGGCGTAAGTATGCCTACTTGCATTTTTCACTGTCTGTGTGCTTTTCTTTGCTTGCCCGCTCACTAGGCTCCACAACACAGCTGCTTGTTTAACAGCAGGCCCACACCACCTTTTTTTATCCCTCCCTTCTGTTTGTTAATGCTGTTTCTACTTTTCTTCTTATTCCCTCTCTTTCTCACACCTTGCATTCATTATCATGAATCGATGGTGCTAATCTGGACTAGGATACCACAGTGTCCGAAGCAGCCACACAGATATGCTGCCACAGATAAATGCCTCCCCCTCAGTATCGATCGATTTAGCACTAAGTTATGACTGCAAGACAAATGCAGGAGCTCTTTTTCAAGAATTTGCCACTGCTGAAGCAGTTTGTCACCCTCTTCCCACCTAGAGGTTGGCATTTCCGTGGACAACACTGCTATATAAACAGCATGTTTTGGGGAATTGTGCATGTATTGATATATACAACACTGCTCACACATGTTGAGGGTGTGTTGTCACCTTGAGGTGGCTGTTGGATCTCGTGCAAAGCTAAATCTAAGATTAATGGACTCACCTACCAGCCCCAATAGAACCGAGACAGAAAACACTGCATCCACTTTGATTTAGTCACCTTGGCAGTGGTGCAGTATATCACATTACCATCACAGATAATCTATTTTCACTCTCTGGTCTGCTCTGTGTGTGTGTGTGTGTGTGTGTGTGTGTGTGTGTGTGAGAGAGAGAGTGATAGATCCACATTTGGTGCTCAGTTTACTTTCAGTTTTATCAAGTCAAGAGTGTTTCGGTAATTTAGAGAGTGACATGGAGTCGTAATCATTCATCCACTGGACAAATCATATAGCTGATGAATTTTATTCTCACTTTTGTGTTGCTGCAGCTTTTCTCTCTGAAAGTAAATTAAAAGTAGAGTGGTGAGAGAGGATGCAAGGTCTTCTCCATCATTAGGACGTTTTTTACATTTGCACACACACACACACACACACACTATGTACACAACATAATTACAGTGTTGCGTGTATTAGATTAGTTGATTAGTACATGTATTAGATGTAATGATTACAACAAAAACATAAATCTAATAGAAGTGTTGAAAGACTCCTCCACTCCCCCAAAAAGAAAACAATGTGAAACCCTCACCACACCTCCTAATCATTTGTGTACAGTCCCTTAACTGATGGTTTTATCTAAAAGGAACTCTTTAAACTCCACACGAATCATTTTGTCAGCAGATAGACCAATGATTATCAATGATATGCTTCAATAAAAGAAAAAAAACAAATCTCAACCACCAATAATAACAGTTATTAGTATTTTAATACCAAGTTGAGACTAAATGTGAACAAAAGAAGCTGTGAAAAGGTCAAACTTACACTTTTTTGAGTTACAGATATATTTAACAGTCATAAATGCCATCATGTTCAGTGCCAAATGCAAGAAGAGATCAAAAAGCAACTGGCTGAAAAAGTGACTAAGATCTGTTTCAGAAACACCTCTCGAGGCTGATGACTGATGTCAAACATGCTAATGACTGTGCAGTTTGTCATTTTCTCTGTGACGTTGTTAAATAATGGGTGGCAGAGCTTTTTCAGACACCCACTCATGAGATTATGTCATTAACCTGAATTATTTCTTTCTCTGTCCTTTGACTTTGTTTCTCATTATCTCTATTGGCTGCCGCCCACTTTTCATTCCTTCATATTATCGCATTATTTGTATTTTAACTATACCTTTGCCTCTCTTTTCCACCTGCCTCCATCTCTCCAGTGGGAGGAGATCAGTGGTGTTGATGAGAAGTACAAGCCAATCCGAACTTACCAGGTGTGCAACGTGATGGAGCCCACGCAGCAGAACAACTGGCTACAGACGGGCTGGGTAGCGCGCCGAGGCGGCCAGCGCATTTTCGTGGAGCTCCAGTTCACTCTGCGCGACTGCAACAGCATCCCCGGAGTGGCGGGCACCTGCAAGGAGACCTTCAACCTCCTCTACGTCGAGACGGATAGGGACCTCGGGGGTGTGACCCGAGAGGACCGCTACACCAAAATCGACACCATCGCTGCTGATGAGAGCTTCACGCAGGGTGACCTCGGTGAGAGAAAGATGAAGCTGAACACTGAGGTGCGTGAGATCGGCCACCTCAACCGCAAGGGCTTTCACCTGGCTTTCCAGGATGTGGGTGCCTGCGTGGCCCTGGTGGCTGTGCGAGTGTACTACAAACGCTGCCTTGCAACCGTCCAGAACCTGGCAGTGTTTCCCGATACAGTGGCTGAGGCGGCCTTTGCCACGCTGGTAGAGGTGCGCGGCAGCTGCGTCAACAACTCTGAGATTGACACAGACAGCCCACCCAGGATGCATTGCAGCGCTGAGGGGGAATGGCTGGTGCCCATTGGGAAGTGCAGCTGCAGCGCCGGCTACGAGGAGGGACACAGCAGCTGTGAAGGTAGGGAAGAAATAAATAGACGGTGCACGCACAGACAGAAAACAAAGAAGGAACAAAAGAAACAAGAAGGGTTTGTGTGAGGGGAAAAAAAAGAGAGAGCAAAAGAACAGAATAAAAGAACAAGACAGAGAAATGTTTGCAAAGCAGATGTGAAGGGAGGAGAAGAAGCAGGGATGTTGATTTGATTGATTCATCTACTGTGGATGTCTTTCAGTCCTTTGACAGAGTCAAGTCTACCAGCACAGTGTAAATATTTCTGTTTTCACTACAGTTCAGCTGGTTTTTATTCAGTATGGTAAAAGAAGTCAAAATAATATCATAATAATTGCATTTTAATTAAAATTTGATTTCTTATGGAAACTGATTAATCATGGCGGAACTCACACTGATGTTTTCATGTGTTAGTGGAGCTAACATTGGACTCACGTAACATTTAGAGTCACAGTTGATGCAGCAGAACAAAAGAGATCATCTCTTTCATTCCACATATTCCTTCTTTTTGTCAAAATCTGGCGTCTAGATTACCCACAATTCAAGCTAGCCTCTAGCGGAAATGAAGTGTCTGGTAAACAGACTTCTTTCTAACTCCACACCTGCAGATGTTTTTTTTTATTTGAAAGGCAGACAGAAAAGGGAGGCGACAGGTTGGAATTGAACCCAGGTCGCTGCAGTAAGGACTTTTAGCCTCAGTATATGAGGCAGCAGGTGAACTACCCGGGCGCCCCAGATGATGTGTTGCATCTTCAAACGTCTTCTGCCTCAAGTGACTTCACACAGTTCACCCTGAAGTTTTTTTCATAATTTGAATAGTATTAGTATATTAAACCTGCAAACAGACTCTGATTTGTACAATTGGTGGAGTTCCCCTTTAAGAAAAGAAGACTCAGTAACAGACAGAACTGACCGAATGAAGAGTTCTGCCGGGGAACAGACGAGAGTGTAACAGTTGAGGAGAGAGAGCCGAAGATGGAGATGAGAAGTTAGGCCGTTCATATTGTGGAGAATAGAAGAGGCACAGGAGCTGCAGAGATGCTGTCGTAAAGGAGAATAGTAGAAATAATTGCATGTGAGCGCAAGGAGAAATCAAAGAGAAAGAAGTTAACAAGGGCTGAGACAAAGAGAGGGATAGAGTGGACATGAGAAGCACAGAAAAGACTTTCTCACTCGATTTCCTCTTTTGTTCGACACTGACGATGGTGTCGATGCTGAGGGCCTTGATGTAGTGATGATATTACCTCGTTTGATGTGTTCGTGTTGGCTGTTTTCACACATATCGACATGTGAGCCGTGGTATGTGAACCATAAGGACTAAGTGGCTTTGTGTGTGTGTGTGTGTGTGAGTGTGAACACAATGACTAATGTCCTTTTTCTTCATCTGGCTGTGTCCTATTGAGTTTAACACCACCGCCTTTCCTTTAACATTTGCATGTAGTGTCCTACACACACACACACACACACACTTGCATGAAGCATTGTGTGATGCTGGTGGGTGGCGTAGGGTGTTGCACACAGAGGGACAGTATTGGAATCTTTTGTCACAACCCATTGCTCAAACAGCAGCAGCAGTTTGACCACCTGACTGTTGCCGTTAGCTTTCACACTCCATCTTGCACTGTTGTGCAATGCAGTGTGGGTGTTGTAGTCAGCAGACAGCAGACTGTTTGCATTCTAATGGCAGCGTAATTAAGTAAGAGTGCTGAAGTTGATGGTTGCATTTGATTGCTATCAAATGAACATCTTCTGTTTTGTGTGTTTTCGTGGCTGGAAATTACAGAACCAGACTCAAAGCTGTGTTTTTCTTATCTAGCTGAGACATTAATTGTGTTTTTAACCTTGAGCTCAATGTGCCAGTAAATGTTAAGGTGTTTGAGCTACATAAAAATAGTGACAAGGAAATAACAGAAAATTTGAACTGTTGTTTCTGTTGACTTCTCCTGTCGACACGATAATTCAAAAGAAGTGAAGAAAGGAAGAACTCGATAGAGGCAATAAAGTACCAATCGGTGCTGGAGGAGAATAGATGTGATAATGGAGGAAAAGAAGTGTGGTGGAAGATTGATGGCAGATGGAGAGCAACAGACAGAAGCTGCAGATGTGTAATAGCAATGTACACCCAAAGAACATGCACCGTGAAGAATCCACACGTCATGCAGGTCACACTACTTCATATAAGTTATCATTCTTTTTATTTACATTGGAGGCGTTATTTCATTTCTCTGTGCTCATAATTCCTTTTTTTCTTTTCATTGTCTCCTTTTATTTGTTTTGATGACGATGCTCTGAAGTAAATAACTGAGTACTGATGATTGAGATATCACAACAGACGATGGTTAATAGTTACATGTGATATGTGTAATAATGATGTGGGTAGTGTGAATGGCCACAGCAGGGCGACGTGACAGCTGCTCTGGCATTGTTAGAGAGCTACAAACAGTGTGGCACAATTGATACAGTTGTGCCTCTTCTTGCTGTTGCTCTAATGATTAGTGAAGCTGGCAGAAGTACTGATGTGAAAGCACGTGCTTGTTCTCATGCACCCAGTTCCACAAAGATGAACATTCATCTAACATCGGTGTATGCAGATGTAGAAGGGTAGAAGTTGTAGGACTGCATGACCATGGTGTTTTTAAAAATACAGCAAATGAAAGAACAGGTGGGAAAGAAACACACTGGAGCAAACTTATAAGAACAGTTGTGTTCATGCTGTTCATGTTTTAACTGCCTGTGTCCTTTTGAATTAATGAAGAGCTTAGTATTAACAGCATGTTGTCTTCTCCCAACACGCTGCACCTCTTTCTAAATAATAAACTCGTCTTATTGGAGAAAGCAATAGTCGGTTACAAAAATCCAAGTGAAAATGGAAAAAAAAAAAAAGTATTAGTAGTGTAGTAGCAACTATGCTGATCATAAATCTTGCAGAACTTTGGTCGTGCTGCAGAATTTCTGGTCCTCCAGTAAATGTTTGACAGCTGGAGATAAGTACTGCTCACTGATATTGGCAGTCGGTCTGTGCACAAACAAAGTATGTGTCGCTTGACCTGTTTTTTTTTTTGTAATTACCACTAATGCTTTTTCTATAATAAAAGCAGAGCTGAGGACAATAAAATCTGACGAACCAACAGAGACTGAGAGCAGAGTCAGGAAACACCGGAGAGACAAAGGTGAGGAGAGTTTGGGATTTCTGACAGAGGCTGGAAAATAAATTTTGAAGGAAAAACTGAAGGAAAGGAAGAACAGGGTGAGCCAGGCATGCTGCCAGAGCAGCGAGCAGACAGCAGTCCAGTGACAGCACCAGTGAAAAGGGGAGATGCTGTATCTTTGGTGCTCAACCTTCCCTTGGTACAGTTTAGCGAGAAACAGTGTGGTCTACTCTGTGACAGGTCCTGTCATTCTCCCTAAGAGCCATCTACCCATACACACACACTTAGACACACACACACACTCTGCCCCTGTAGTGCCTAATTTATCAGTTCAGTTGTAATGGTATGAATATGCACCCCCAACCCTGACATCTCCCACTGCACCAGAGCTATTGATCAGCCGTAATGCTCCACTAAACTGAGGAATTGCTCCGGGACTGCTCAACACACATATAGTAAGGACACACGCACACACATTCAGCGGTATACGTGCAACAACTATACAGCAGTTTGTGTTGATGTCTGTGCGTGTGTGTGTGATAGAAATGGATAGCATGACTACAGCAGTGTGTGTTTGTGTGTTTAGACAACATGCATTACTGACTGCTGTGAAACGTCATATAATAAATGCCAAACAGGCGATCACGTACACATAACGTTCACCTAATCTCTGTGTTTGCTTGTTTGTCCGCTCCTCGTACAGGTTCTGTTACTACGTCTTATTTACTCCTGGGTCTATTTGTGTGACTGAGTGAGTGCAAATACACCAAGCGTCTCAGTGCAGGTCAATAATATTGAATAGCCAGTGAGTAGCTACTGATAATGGTGTAAGCAGATAGTGTTCTGCGGTCGAGAAGAGGATTATTACCAACGCGCAAGGAAACCAGCCTGTCAAGACAGACCAGACAAGACTGGATTATTTTAGATTAGAGCATCTGTTGTCATAATGTTCCTTCTCTAACCTTTTCTGCTGTTTTAATGCTGGTTAAACCGCTGAGTAACTGAAGTTAATGTTCATTTAACAAGAAGATACAGCAGGCAGTTAGACCAGTGTCGTCTTCTAATATTTTTCTGTAAGATTCTAGGCTGTAAATATTTTTATGATGTTCATATGTTAGTTTTTACACTCATTCTATATAAAGAATATGGGACATATTAGCATCCACTCAATTAGAATGTCTTTCTGCTTTGTGCATAATATTTAATTGTAGTAAAGCTGAAGAAAGAAAATATACATGGTGTTAAAATTCTATTCTCAGTCCTCCTTTCTTTAATTGTCTCTTAAATTTAATTTACCACAAATACACTATAGAGTGAGGGAATGAATGAATAAAATCCAGACATCTAAAGTAAATTAGAAACACTTAATCCCCAGTTGCTCAGAGGACTGGAAGGCTGTGGTGACACTTGACAAACTTCTAGTAGTGAATGTGAAGGAGGATGTTATTGAAAATTAGCATTTGTGCCCAGTCAGCTTCCTCTTCTGTAATAAAGGTTGAGAAGAAGAAGAAGAAGAAAAAAGGAGTTAAAAACAGAGCAGTTAGGAGTGATATACGAAGGCACGTTTTGCTCTCTGTCAGCATCTGCACACACACACACACACACACACACACACACACACACATTGTTACTGTATATCTTGACCCTGCATGCATTCATGAATTTGCACGACTTAATTGTGGTGATGAGCACATGCATGTTCTCCAATCTCATTATGAAATGCTACCAGCAGGAACAGACCGAGGGGAAAAATAAATTACGCAATAATTCACCTCACAAATGCTGCGTCTCATGTGCATGTGTATTCGTGTGTTTGTGTGTGTGTTTCTGTCACACTCATGAGCTCCATCCTGTTCTAATTAAGGCAGGCTGCTCTTTCTATATAATTACTGAGTGTGGCGCATGCCTTCAGCAGATTCTCTTATTATCTCTGTTGTTTGCTGCTCCACAATCCGGCTCCAAGCACATTCACCACCCTGCTATTCCTTCCCATTGCTCTCCTTCCCTCTGTAATTTGCTACGCGCCATCCTTCTCCTCCCCTTTCCCCCTTTTGCGTCTTTACTTCCCTCTCCCATTTACCCCCCATGCACTCCCTATGTCGCCAAAGAAGTGTGCACTTAATTTCTATCCCACTGATCTCAGCGGTGCTTCACGACTTCCTCTAAAACCTCTGTAGTTTGCTTTCTTTCTGCAGTCCTCTACCTCTTCATTTTCTCTGTTTCCCTCTGTATTTTTCTCCCTCTCTTTGCTTTTCTGTCTTCATTTCCACCCCCTTCTTTTCAATATTCTCCCCAACATGCTGTTTCTGTCTCTCCAAACCTCTCCCCCTGCCCCCTGTGGGGACCATGTGGCATGGCAAGATGGGGTGAGGCAGGGTGAGTCAGGTTAACAGGCTGAAATCTGCTGGAGAAGCTTGGAGGTTTATCTGATGTGTGTATGCGGGAGAGAGAGAGAGTGTGTGTGTGTGTGCGTGTGTGCATGTGTTCATTTGTGCTCATAATTTGGCACCAGAGCCCAATCATATGTTTCTGAAGTCGCTCCCTCGGTTGCACTCCTCTTCCCCTCTGTCTGTTGTCACTTCTTGTCATGTCCTCATCAACCCTCCCTAAGTCTTTTTGTCTCAGACAGAAGTCGCCTTGTGTTTTCTTCTTTTCTTGAGCCTTCCTTTTCCTCTCTTCCCTCCGATTGATTTGTGCCTTACACAAAGCCCCTCTCAAAGCTGCTATCACTTACCACCCCCACATTCCCTCTCGAGCTTCTGACTCTTGTTTCATTCCCCTACTCTCTTTTAACATACTTCTTTTTACCCCTTTCCTTTATACCAGCTCTCCCTGGCTCAGTGCCACCCATGCCCATATGGTCCTCCCCCCTTCCTCCATCCTTCGCCATCTTTCTCCTCTCCAGCCACGTCAGCCGCTACTGTTAGTCATCTCTCTCCCCAGCTTTCATGTTAAATAATTCACATTCTCCTGGGAGAAAGACAAATGTGTTCTTTTGAGCCCAGCATCTGATGTATTTATTAAGTTGGCCAGCCATACAACAAGTGGACAGACAGCACAAATATGCAGTCGGACCAACAAACACAGTAATACAAAAGTAGAGACATTCCCATTTTAGACACGCATGCACCTCCATGTGCATGCTCATTTGCAGAAGGGCCGTTAAAATGTCTCTTAGATATTGACATTGTGAGCTGGAAGGAGGCCAAGCATGCACCATTCACCATGTTCATGCCTCCCTTCACCTAGGGAGAATGATGCTAGGAAAGAATGGAAGGAAGCAAAGGAAAAAGACGAGGACATTATGGGAGGAGGAGATGAAAATGTTTGTGTTGTTGCTCTGCATAAGAAGTGAGTGCATAAAATATGAGTTGTAAAAGCAGAGGTTGTTTTCAAAGACATGCAACGGGAATGAGAGAGAAGAGAGAGGAGGAGGGAAACGGAGTGTTGGATGAGAGTAAAGATAAGTTGGCAAAGCAAAAAACAGAAAGTGTGGAAGAAAGGGAAAAGTGCAGGTCAAAGAGGGGTAATGATAAGTAGAAGAGACTAAAGAGGGGGAAATAAAACGGGCAGATAAAAAGACGAGGAAACTTTGGCCATGGGCAGAATCAGTCGGAAGATGTGATAAACCCACAAATTACAACATGTTACCTCCATCCTGCTGCTCTCCTCTCTGCCTCCACTTACCACTTCCAATCTTCCACACCGGACTCATGAATTAAATACAGCCGACATGAATGCATCAAAGTTAGAAAAGGTTGACATCCACCTTAATTATGTTGCTAACTCGACTGACATGACAGCCTCATTTCTCCCCGCCTCACTCATGACCACTGAGCTGAAACAGACATTCAGTTAAGGAGGGGAATATCCTGCATGAGAAACTAAATGACAGGCATGGTGTTAGTAAGGCATAAAACCAGATTATTAAGACAAATACGACAGCCTTGTTTTTTTGTCGCACTGGTTCCTTCTTTCCTTCTCTCCTCCGTTTTCTTTATTTCCGCTATTCCGCTATTTCGTTGTAGAATAACTCCAGTAGATTATTACCGCGCACGACACAGCACGTGCTTGTTTATAACATTTTTCACTCTATGAGCTGAAATTGGTTGCTCTCATTTTAAGTTGCTCATGATTAAATCAACAGGTAAAAACCTAATATGTAAACCTAGCGTGGTGAGAAATTCAATGCATCCCTGTGGGGCTATTCAGCAACAAATACAAATTCTATACAGCTGTGACAAGAAATAAATAATGAATCAAAATGGAAAAATGAGGGAAGATTAACAGTGCAGACGTTAAGTGCAGCAGCATTATTTTCTCCTCACAGGAGACACATTTAGCTGACTGTCGGTGTAAGCAGTATGTTGTTTTCACATTACTGTGCATATTTTTACCAAATGAAAACAGTGCATCTCCAGTTTTGGTGATTTTGAATTCTTCAGTGAAATAAACCATTAAAAAAGCTGAAAATGAAGCATTTTTTCTCAGCTCATAAAAAGTTGAAATTTCATCCAAAACCAGGATGAAAACTTGTATGGAACAATATGTGGAATGTTTATAGTAAAAATAACCGATGAGTAAGTCATATCCAAAGTCAGGAAATAATAAACAGAAAGAGAAACTCACACCCACAGTGTTGAGTCAAATGACTGCTGCCCAAGGGTCGTTCACACTCGTGACTTTGGGCCACAGTTGCTGATGAGGTTCAACGTGTAAATCCTGGGTGAAACACTTAAAGGTTGGGTGAGGACAGACTGCTTCTTAGCCTGAAGATAAGTCTGATTAAGTCAGACTGTAATTCTGTGCATCCTGAAGTGACACAGCAGCGGGCTGCTGGTGCCCGAGACAGCTTACAAGTGTTTCCGTGTTATTGTGAACATGCTTGCGTGTCATGTCGGGACAGGTTTGAGAAGAAGTCAACAAGTTCTTTTCCTTTAGCTGCAGGGGACGGAGTAGGGAGACAGATATACACATATGCATGCAACACGGCTGCCATTCATGTGCATCCCCCCCTTCTGTTAAAAATGATATATTGTAGGTGAGGAGGCACTGTCGAGCAATTGCCCTGCTGTCCCACAATCATCTCTTTCCATCCCCATTCAACCTCCACTAATAACTTTCCATCTGTTCAAAATTGATGTGAGATCAGTCTATAGATCTGTCTGACCCCATTTAACCTCTGTGAAGCGTAGTTATTCTGTCGAAATGGTCAAAAGACGAGGAGCGCAGCGCAGCGCTGCATGCACGCACACACACCCGCACACATATTCATAGTAATATTCAAGTAAGACTTAACCTGAATCGCATTAAGGCAGTAATTATTTTTAGCACATGGGTCTTACTGTGGTCACAGAAGTGAAATGAAAAAATCTATTTTAAATCTATCTAGAATTGGGAAGTCAAAGGTATCCTGGATTCTCAGAATTAGTCTTGGAGAGAGATTGTCACTCAAACAGCTTAATCAGTTCTGTTTATTGGTGAGTTGTCAGAAGGTTAAAGGGGACATATTATGCAAAAATCACTTTTCCAGCTCTTTTACACTAATATTTTTGAATTCAGGGCGTGTACAAACAGTGTTAAAAACAACAACCGCATCCATTTTGCGTGAGCTGCTGCAGCCGCACCCCCCTCTTGCTGCTTGTCTCTGGGTAAGCCGGTCAGATTCCGCTCCGGTTGTGACGTAACAAGCTTTTAGACCAGACCCACCTCCTGAGCTCTCCAGCAGAGGCCAACACCCAGTCTCCACCCACCACGCCCTACAGGTGATGAAAGCGCAGAGCTCAGGTGAAGCTCCGACATTTTCTGCTTCACGGATGGCTGGCTGAGGCTCAGACCTAGGCATGTTCGTTACTTTGTTGTTGGCGGCAGTGACCAACACAAGTCGCTATATTGGCCCCGGCCTGAGAGGACCGAAGAACGGAGGATTAAGTTTAGGTTTACTGGAGACATGCCCACACTGTTGACGAGACCTGAACGTGTGTGTGCATATGCGTTGTGTTCTGGACAAATACAATGCAGCACAGAACAACACAGGACGGCAACGAGACCTAACACGAAAGAGGAGTAATACCAACTGTCCGTGGAAAACTACAGACGATGGAAATGTAAGTGTGCTTTGTGTTTCATTTGTCTAATTACCACGAGCTAACGCTAACAGCTAGCTAGCGTTATGTTCAGCACATACAGCGCTCAGCGGCATGCTGACAGGCAGCACCACCGCCGCCCCGTTATACAAGTCTTTTAAATCTTTATAAACTGAGCAGGAACAAAAAGTGTTTATCTTACTGGCAGACATTCAACTTACAAACTACTGGCGTTACATTGGTGTGGATCAAGTAGCAAACAAGTAATGCCTGTACCAACAGCTAGTTAGCGTTAGCTCGTGCTAATCAGCGCTAACTGCTATTTAGTGTCTCATATCAGCTGTACTTGCCTGTGATACACACTAACATAACGCCAGTAGTTTAGTTGGATGTCTGTCAGACGAACACTTTTTGTTCCTGCTCAGTTTACAGAGATAAAGGAAGACGTGTATAACTCACCCTCTACTCATCGGTCCCACATGCAGCTGTGTGTTGAACGTAGCCGTCATTAGTGATGCGAAAATAACTTTTCTCTCATTCACCTGTTAACTGCACCTCCTCACTTTTATCGTCTGTGTCCCCCTCGGTTTGAGAGAAAGAGAAACCCCTTGCTATTTTACAGCATAGTCTCGTAAGTACGAGATCCTGATCTTGTAATTATGAGAAAAGATCTCGTAATTACGAGATCAGGAAAGGTGCCACATTGGCCACTGCACTTGTGTAAAGTTAGAAAGACATTGGCACTTCCGGGATCAATAACTCAAGTGAAATGTTGTTAAAACACAAAACACGCATATTTTCAACCGTATTAAGAGAGACAACGAGCTACAACCTAATGTTCATCAAAATGAGCCACACCAAGAACATTAGTGTTTACGAGGGCTTTTTATAATTTCTGAGAATTTTTATTAGGAATAATCAATAACTTCAATATGATACAGTATAGTGTATCACTACACACTTAATTGGTCTGCTACAGATTACACTACAATACTTAGTATGAAAAATGCCTTTCTTTCAAACCAAGAGTTGTAGTGTAATCTGTAGGAGATCGATGAAGTGTGTAGTGAGTTTGGTGACACTACCTGTATTACAGTGAGGTTATTGAATATTTTTGTAATATCTTTTTTCGGTGTTGCACTTTGTAGACGGTCCCTGCGCTGCTCTCACAGCCGGCTGCACGTAAACACTAAAGTTCTTGGTGTGGCTCCGAGGATGGCTCGTTTTGATGAACATTAGGTTGTAGCTCGTTGTCTGTCTTACTACGGTTGAAAATATGCGTGTTTTGTGCTTTAACAACGTTTCACTTAAGAGTTATTGATCCCGAAGTGCCAATATCTTTCTAACTTTACACAAGTGCAGTGGCCAATGTGGCACCGTTCCTGATCTCGTAATTACGATCTCGTAATTATGAGATAAGGTGTCTAATTTTTTTTTTTTTATGCAGTGAATGCAATGCACTTCCGTAAGATCCAGTCTTAGGGAGCAAACAAAAGTAAACAAAGCTACAATACAAGGACAGCATCAGTTCAGTCCATGAGCTCCACCTGGATATTGTCAGGTTTCAGTCACATGTCAGGCTGCCTGTTCATGCAGGCTTCTGGACTGAAAGAATTAGCAAGCAGTAACTTTCAGAATCACTTTATTGGCCAGGTGTGTGTACACATAAGGAATTTGACTCTGTTTACATGTTGCTTTCAATGTATGTGTATGTATGGACAGTTTGTGTGTGGCAAATAAAGGTGATTCTGATACTTAGTGAATGAGTACAACATATATTTATATCTGTGCTCTCAATCATATTTCTCATATTTCTGTTATTGTTTTTCTTCCCTAGACTCCACCTGGCAGCCCTCCACTTCAATGAAAGTGCTGGGCGTCCCTAAGATACAACATCAGCTTGCAGCCCAGTTTGCAAGACCAGGGAAGCAAGAGGTGTCGAGGTTCAATCAAGGGCCGGTCTGACCCCGTGTAGCTTCCTTGACTCTCTGGGGACTCCATATCTGTCGCACTACACAGCTGAGCAGTTCCACCCTGATTCTCTGGCCGAGAAATCCCCAACACCAGCTTACAGAGCTCCTGTAGGCCTAACAGCTAAAACAAAGTGTACATAATGGTTAGTCTAAACTACACGGTGACATGCTTTTATAACATGTCCATCTTTTCTTCTGAAATTCTGTGAAACCTAAATGCTGACCAACACTTTTTCAGACTGCTGTTCTAGGTAAGTTTGTTTTCAAAAGTTGTGTGATTGAAGGAATCATGACAATAAAGGTTAACTCTATCTGAACTGTTTTGTGTGCTTTCAGTGTTTGATATGTAACATAACAAGTAACAAACATGACAGATTAACAGTAAGCAATGTAAGATAGAGCGACAGTATTTTATTGTATTTTAATCCTTACTCATTTATATTACAATAGTAACAGACTACTTCTATGTATAAAAAACTTACTGCTCTGTTCCCTCAGCTGTAGATAGATTACACACAGGTTCAAGGCAGGCTAGGGTGGTCACCATGCATGTTGGTGGGCTGGAACCTGCTGTAGTCTTCTTGTAACCTAGTACACTGGAAACGGTAAGTTCCATTAGATTGTAGAAATTATGAAAATTATTAAGTACACAGGTTACAGAATGCAACAATTTATTCAAGTTCTTCATGTCAATAAGTACATAGTATCTATGCTTCAATATCTGGTAAACATACACGTTATGAGGTTTCAGACAGACTGACACTGCCTGCTCTGGCAAAGCTAGCTCCAGTCACCTCATTTGTATCCAACAGACTACTAATATGCATAAAATAACTTACTGCTGTATTCCCCTTAGACATAAAGGCCCATAGTCTGCTCTGCCCATGTCTGTAATACAGTAACGTGGCTAATAGAGTTCAGACAAAAGAATGACTTAGGCTACTAATAAGTAAAAAATTTATTTCCCACCTGTATGGTTGTGGAGCAAACATGCTGGCTGAGCTTGTATGTTACTGGTGTAGGGAATAGCTGAGTAATGTTACATACGTTACTTGTAATTCATTACATTTATCTACGTAACTTTCCAATAGCCAGTACATAAACACATTACAGAATAGCACCATTAGCCTAGCGCTAGCTAGTTAGCCAGAGTTCAAACATATAAAAAGATATAAAACCACATTACATAAACTTACCATTCAGAAATATTCTTTTCTCTCCTAGCTGTTTGGACTTGTTCTGTTGCCTCTTCGTGCTCAGAGTCTGACTCTAGTTTAAATGTATCCTTTTGCAAAGCGACGTTTTCTCTGGCAGTCACGTCTCTCCCAGGTAAACTCCGGCAGCGTCACTCCCGTACGCGCTGTCGGCCTCACAAGGCGGAAGAGGGGGGCGGAGTGAGCAGCAGCTGGCAGCAGCTCATTTGCATTTAAAGGGACAGACACAAAAAACAACCGCCTGAACACAGAGCGCTACAGACAGGGTACAGAGAGGGCTGCTGCGATTGATCCGTGAGGAATTTTGACCAAAGGATTTCACAGACATGTCATTAAGGTGCCTGGTACCTGTGTGAACTTGTGGAAAGGGGGTATAATTGTTCTCCTTTAAATGCTTTTCATTGTTCACATGTTGAAGTCACACGAGTGACATGGCATGTGGAGAATTGTCTGAGTCAAATTAATAGAAATATGATGGGAAAACAAGTGCCCTGGAAGAGATATCAAAATGGAATTGCAAGTACTTGCTGTGCAATCCCAATATCCCACCATGGATGAGCCTCTAACTACACTCAGCCACTCCATGTGTGTTTGGGGGATTAGCTATCCAGTATTCAAGGTCCAGTGTGTAGGATTTAGTGGCCTGTAGCAGTAAAATTGCAGCTTGCAGCTAACTGAATACCCCTTGCCTCATCCTCCCCTTCCAAGTGTGTTAGAGAGAACCTACAGGCCCTCAACGGGCCTCCATTTGGAATTCAAGATTGCAGATTTTCCGGAGCAGAGTGTTTGATAAAGGATGGGACCGTTCAGAGGGAGAACAGAGATGTGCAAGTCACATAGTTTGGATTGTAGCCACTGCTCTTAATCCAACAATCATCATGTGGTATTTACATGTGGTTGATCAAAAAAAGGTTTAGAAATGCCTGAGAACTCTGCACCAGTCACCAAAAATCTCTGGAGAGTGGCAAAACATCCTCAAGGCGAAAGCCTAAAACCCATTCCATCTGCACCTTGGCCACCACAGCTGATTGCACCGATTCTAGATAATGCTTGTGATTCCACCAGAAGTGCCGCGGCACGTTTCAGCTGCATCCCTCCGCTCTGCTCAGCCGAGAATAAAAACTGCACAGAGCAGATCCAGCTGGCCAGAAGTCAGACACAAAAATGGCACCGAGAATCAATTTTCAAAATAAAACACCCTGTACAGATTATTATGACTGATCTTCATAATTACATTGGACTTACTGTACAGTCGTACTTCACCGTTCCAAATCAAAGAGCTTCAACGTAACATCACTGTGCAGCGGTCATTTATTAGATATCACAAACGTTTTCCTCATCATGTTCATCTGTACAAAGGTTTATGTGTGTGTTTGCATGTGACGGGCCGTGATGCCATGACTGTTTGTGGCTACTCTGCGTATGGAACTGCGTGTGTGTGTAGGTGTGTGTGTGTGTGTGTTTGTATGTGCCGGCTGTTGTCTCTGTATTCACAGCTCTGCTGAGGGGCCTGCAGTGAGGACAGAGTGTCCGCCCCCCCTGGCTGCACAGGGGGCCTGGCATGGCAGCCTGTGCCAGCTTGGCTTTCCATCCCCCTGCCTTCCTCATTTTGTTGTCATTTGTCATCACCCTTTCTATCACGCACCCTCCATCGTACAGTACACACTGATACACACTCAAAACAGCCCACATCCCAATGAAAATGGATGACATTTCCAGCGACACCTGCGCCCCCTTCCCCCCTCCTGACAAGCACGCACATAAATGTACACGCCCGCACATATGCACGTGAATGTACACCAGGATGGACATGTGCGTTTGCACATCCACACACAAACATGGCCACATGCATGCGCAGAAACAAACAACACCACATATGCGTGCTCAGACACTCCGTCAAAGGCTCATGTGCGTTATTTGTCCATAACCCACTCCATCTGTTTCTGTCTTCACGCCTAACCAATGCCTGCCTTCCACTCAACACACACACCCATACACAGACATACACACACTGATTGTTTTGATGTATAATCATGCATAGTTCCTCAAACACCTGTAGTCATCTTATTAACTAGACAACCCATAATCCCCTTGGATAGACAAGCTCATTAGCGCTCACACATCCCTGAGCAGAAAAACATAAATCTAGATTTAAACTTCCAGAGATGTGTGTGTGTGATTGTGCGCACACACTCTATCAATAATTGTTACTTGGTCTTTTTACACACATGGATGTGTCCGTGGTCTCTCTCTCTCTGGTGCTTTCATTTTCTCTCGCACTCACACTCACACACACAAACACACACTCACAGTGGGGAGCAGTGTGAAGTGATTGGCATCCTGAAGCGAGTGTTATGGGTGACATTTCCACTGTACTGTGGTATAGAGTCGTCCTGCGGAGCCTCTGGTCCACCGGCGCACCGAGATATTTGGGGGGTGTGAGGTGGGTGGGGACAGAGGGAGCGAAGCGAGAAAGAATGGTAGACATGGATTATTGCCAACATGCATAAAATCAGTGCAGATCCACTTAAAGCCTGAAAACTACACATGTAGCTTCAACCAAAGAGGAAAAATGACTTTTCTTGAATGATTTTTGTCATGTAAAATGCTGAATAGTTTCATTCCTTCAGGTTTCTAAAACCATTTTCAAATTAACAACAAACCAGTGAGTGAAAGAGGTCACAAATACACATGGTTTTGTTTCAAGAGGACACAAGTCAAAAATGTTGGTAAAGGACACGCCCTCCTCCTGACCGTAGCCAGCCTAAATGCAATTCTTGATGCTATGTGAGACTTCTTTAGGGTTGTCTCAGGAATAGCAAAAGCAGGATCGCCATCAGAAAACACAAAAACAAAAATTGAGAGATGACAGCTTGAATGTCTCGGAGCTTTTGTGTCTTGGCTTGTTGAGATTTTAATTCCTGTGATGTCTTAACACCACTGAGCCACACAGAGGAGAGCTGGACACATGACATCTGAACAGAAAGTCAAATCTTCTCAGATGTGTCACAAAAAGATGAGAAACAAAACAAACTTCCAGCACTTTAATGTCTCCTTTTTTCTCTATTTGTTTATCACAATTCAACAACTCTTCTTACTTTTTGTCTTTGTCTGTGTTCTACATGAAGAACACATTGAAACACATAAAATTCAACAATAAATTACTATTCATTTCTTAGGGGAATATTGTGTATGTCTCTTCTAAAAGTTAGTCTCACTTTATGGTTTAGCAGTATGGCTTTTGATGAAGTGACTTGGCTCCACCTAAATTCTGCACTTTGGACTAATTTGGATCTTCTGCATTCATTTAATCAAAGCTTCAGACATCTTAGATGAAGTGAAAGTCAGTTAGCATCACCTCTTTAATCCATTAGTAATGAAACTATGCATATGAACAAATACAAACCAACATATAACCATTGGCCTGGTTCCCTTCTTCTCTTTCTCACTGTGTTCCTCTGTGTGTTGTGTTGCTCGCCATCCAGAACAATGTAAATCTACTGTTGAATTAGTTATTTTCCCTCCCTATCATCCATCACACAGGACACACTGGGAGGGCGAAGTGCGGAGCAGTGAGAGTCTGTGTGGTGCAGTGAACCATCGCAGTGTTTGCACAGATTGAAAAATCAGACACAGGAAAACACGAGTGCACACATGCCTGCCCATGCACATTCAACCAGGCAATGCACACACACACACGCTTAATACACACACTCATATGTGTGCAGAAAGTCTTGCACAAGGAATTATTGGTTGACCTGCTCATGCACAACATACAGTACACATTACACACACACGCTGTACGCTGCAGTGTTTGGTCTCTTTGCTGGTGTCTTCTTCTTGTGTGAGAGTTCATAATGCATGTATAATATCTATATGGAAATATATAATATGGAAATACATGGTTGTTAACACAGTTCCTTCTCATTACACATGGAAACAGTGTGTGTGTATAAGCACAGCTGAATGCTCACGTTTCACATTGTGTTCTCTACTGTATATATTGTGTTTGTGTTGACGTGGCACTGAAATGACACACACATACCAAATCAATGGTGTGCGTGTCATGTGGCCCTGCCGGCGGTGATGGATGGTGTTTTTATAAAGCCCCTTTCCGTGCTCTGGATCAAGGACTGCGGCATCATCTAGTCAGACTGTGAGAGGGACGGGTGGATCAAGGAGGCAAGGATAGAGGGAAGGAAGGAAGAAGGATGGTGGTATTGAAGGATGGAAGGAGAGTTTGGGGGGGGGGTGGAACAGGGCCGCCTGCTTAGAGGGAAGGTCATCGTCAGCAGGGAGGGTTGGAGTCCTGCTGAGCCAGGGACATGTAGCATAAACGCACACACACAAACACGCACAAACGCGCGGATGGGCCATTTATTAAGTCTGAAAATAGTCCCACATCTTCCGTCGCTCACTGATGAGCTTTAGTTACATTTTCAGCATTTTTTTAAACATGAAACACATGAAATAAAACATGAGCTGTCACCTCATTATGAAGGGCTGTGATGGATATTCATTGTCTTACCAATTAAGTTGACAGCTCATACCTGTGCCGTGCTAATGCATGTGCGCAAGCTTGCACACCCACAAGCAGCCTCGCCCCCTTTCTGTTTTTTATTCATCCTTCTCCCCCCCGAGTTATCTCATCTGTCCAGCCTCATCCATACTGTGTCGTTATTCTCATTTGGCACGAGGATAAATCTCATCCCAGTTTATGAGGCAGCAATTGTAAGCCAGATCAAGGTAGATGAAGCAGCCAATGAACTATTAGACGTAAAGACAGATGGGCTGAGGAAGGACAGACGGCAAAAACAAGCAGACTAGCTGCTAAATTAGCAGGCAGGGAGACTGTAAGACAGACAGACATTTGCTAGCTGTCAGATAGACAGATAGATAAAACAGAGCTGAAGCCTTGAAATGGTTCAAAGATATTTTGTCTATAAAGGATTGAGAGAAAGAAGAGAAGGGGATGACATGCAACAGGAGTACACACATATGCAGTACTACCCAATCCCTAGCCACCAGTAGTTTGCGAGCCAAAAAAGTGATGCGTGTGGGAGTCGAGCTCAAATCCCATTCTGGCAGGCAGCAACAAAAGGCAGAGCTGCCTCTTGATTTCCTGAATAGCATACCTGCTAGCTTCACAGTCACAGTTTCCTTTCCTTTAAAAGGCCACTGCTCTGTGTGGAGTATCTGTGAGTGCACTGGTCAGGGAGGCCTGCAGAAGGCTGTGTCGGAGCTGTAAGTGGCAATAAATGAACTGAGCGCTTCCACTTTCTCCTCTTTATATTTTTTCTTCATCCTCGAGGTGCCCATCTCCTCAAGGATGAAATTGACAGGAATGGATGTCCGGCTGGGTTTAACTGTATTATGACCACAAATGAGGAGAGCGGCATTGTCAGTTGTTGCAATTATGTTAAATATATAATATACTTTTATAATATACCATTATTATACCATTGTCTTGAAGATAAATCATCTTTTGTCAGTTTTCAAAATAAAATTGTCTTTGCTGAGCTCGCTGCACTAATTGTGCCTTTAAAGCTTTTATATAAAAATGCATCATTTGTATTTTAAGTGGTTATCCTATTTCCCCTTAGTGACCGGTAATTGTCAAAATGAAAGAAAAGATTGATTTGTGGAATTAAAGTGGTGTACCTGACTTTAGGCTTGCCCCATATTTACTCAATATTTGACAGCACTATTAAAGAAAAGTGCTTCCAATCCCCCCATTCCGACTTGTTAATTGAAAAGAGATTGACCAGTGCTGCATGAATCAGTCAGTGCTGCAGCAGCAGATGCCTTCTCTGTGTCTGCCAACCTGGCCGGCTGTCATGGAGGTGATGTCCTCTATCAGGATAGGACAAATTGACCTGGCCCCCAGGGCTGCCTGAGGGGACACTGCTGACTGTTCCTATACCGTCTTCAGTGGCTGTCATCTGCAGAAAAAGCTCAGCCAGCACATCTTACTTAACCAACAAGGGAGAACACACTCAAGCACAGTTTACAGTGAAATGTCAGGGAAGAGTACTCAGCATGAGGTTTATCTCCACAGAAATTGTAAAGTAGATAACTTATTTATGGCTCTTATAATTTATTAATAATAAAACCACTTCCTGGAAAGAAGTGGAGGAAAAAAAGAGACAATTTTATGAGACTTAATTTTGATAAAACACCAGGAAACCAGACAATATTGTAATTATGTTAAGTTTTTTAAGTAGTTGCTGACTTCCAGTGGAGATTCTGAGAATAGACTGAGATCCTAGCTGCATGTTTAGCTGCTGTGTGGTGAATAAAACACTCCAGGTGTAATTAATACCAAATAACACAGTCCTTTCTAAACACAATCAGTTTACTTTGAGGGAATTATTTGGAGCTGTGAAGTATATATAACATAATCAAATCATTTTTTTGTGTGTTTTTTGCCGTGTGCCGTGAAATATGCTCAAAGTCAGATTGCTCGTCGCTGAACTTTGACTAGTGGCTGTGGTAATGCCGCTAAAAGCATGCTGCAGTATTTAGTATGTGTCTCAGAGCGCAGACAGTTTTAGTGTCATAGTTCTATGTGTATTTGCGCGTGTGTCTTGAGGGAGTCGTGTTAGTGGCAGGCCTGCTTTGGCGTGCCCTCCATCTGTGTGCTTTGCGCTATGGTTCCCCGGAGGCCCTTACACACTCTCTGATGGAACATCAGAAGCCTCCACCTGTAAACACCAGCATCAATAATCTCTCTCTCTTTTTTGCTCTCCTTCTCTCTTTCCACTGGCTGACTGTTGTTTATGTGCCTGTAAAATTCAATTAGGCTGCAGGGGAGCGGGCCGGCCTGCATTACTGCCTGCCAGGGTGACATTTCATTTGCAATGAATCATGGGCCAGAGGAGGACCGGGCCGGCGAGCAAAACAACACTTCTCCTCCTATCTGTCCCCTTCTTCTCTTCTCTTTTTTTCCTCCTCTGTTTCTTCGCTTACTTTACACCCTCTCGCTGTTCCTCTGGTGCATAAACCTGTCCCTTTATTTCCCGTCCAGAGTCCCGACGCTTAGAAAACCTCCAGGGTTCACTCTTGTTTACCGTCTGCTGTCCACGAGAATGTAGCTGTGTATTCACCGGGCTTTTATTTTCTCAATCTTTGTTTGTCTGCTTCTATTTCTGTTCCTGTCGTATCTCTTTTATCAGGACGTTTCAGGTCGCCTGATGTTTTTTCCCTTAGTCCCTGCTCTCCATTTCTTCTCCAGCATCTACCTTTTTAAAATGACATCAACCTGTCTTCCTCACTCATCTCCTCCTTCAACCTCTCTACCACTTATGTCAAGATTTGGTAGACCTGCCTCATTTTGCCTAAATTTGATTGAGGGCATTTCAGCCCCACTACGGCTCCAACCAAAACCCCTTAAACAAACAAAGAAATCATCTCATCAAATTTTAAAATGCATCACTTTGCCCGGTAAAACAGTGTCAGGCCGCTGCCACCGCCGAAGGGGGCCGGCTTTGCCCGGGGACATTAAGCAGAATCAGATAGAAGGTTTTCCAAGAGCAGGAGTGCAGGAGCTTGTAAGTCAGCAAATGATGGATTTATGGAGTCTCACACTCAACCATGTGAGTGTGCTGACTACATTCTTTTAGAATGGATTAAAAAGAAAATTCTGCTTAAGGCCACAGAGAGAATTGTTCTGCTCGTGTGCTCATTAAAGCGATGTAAACAGAGAAGAATGAATGAGGTGGTAACGTGAAAGCGTGCAATAACGCTCTAAATTAATGCATAAACTGTCTCTGATTACACAGTGAAGGGATTCTACATAAATCAAGGATAAACTGTGAATAATCTTACGCAACACCATCCACGCTGAAGAGGTATTAGTGTCGCCCCTGGAAGTGTGCTCATGAAAACATACCAGTACCTCTCGTAGAATTCAATCTACCAGAAACAGAACTGCGACTCACTTTTGGGTTCTGGCCTGTAATTCAGAGAAACCCAGTGTACACTATTAATAATGCATGCTGAGTGCTCTGATTTTAGCTCTGCTTTGTTCTTTTGTTCTTTCTCTGAGTACAAAGTTTGGATGTTTTAGTCTGTCTCTGTTTGTTTGTTTGAGTCATGAGAGGAGTGCTTTTGGCATTTGTATGAGCTTTGTGTATTTGTGTGTCTGCATGTGTTTCAGTGCATCTGCATACATTTATTAGAAGAATGTGTTGCTATAGTCCCCCTCTACTCAAAAAGTGTATTTTGCTTATTAAGCTCCTCTTTGCAGATATGTGCAGAGTCAATCATGGTCTAGTATGCATATTCAACCTACAGTGCAGATAGATAGATAGATAGATAGATAGATAGATAGATAGATAGATAGATAGATAGATAGATAGATAGATAGATAGATAGATAGATAGATAGATTCCCGGCTCCTCCAGTCTGCAGGTCGAAGTGTGCAAGATACTGCTCCCGAAGGCTGTGCCATCGGTGTGTGAATGCATATGAATGGTTAGCTCCTGAAACTGATGAGCAGTTTGCATCTTGCAGCCAATGCCATCAGTGTATGAATATGGGTGAATGAGATATGTACTGTAATTTTCGGACTATTGAGCCGCACCAGCTAAATTTTAAAAGAAAATACATTTTGTACATATATGATATATTGAATATAAGCCGCAGGTTTTCATGTTGTAACATGAGATATTTACACAGAAAGACGGTACACTGAAGATTTTTTTTTGTTTCAATTTAAGACACGCTTTTTTTCAAACTGTGCCTGAAAATCAGCACCAACACACCATCAACACGCCATCAACACGGCATCAACACGGCACCAACATGGCATCAACACGAGATGCCAAGATTACGTGCAGTAGCTCTATTTCCTTCTTTGACGGCCAGATGGATTGCCTTTAACTTAAAAGCTGCATCATGTGCATTTCTTCGTGTGTTTTTCATGATGAGGGTGTGTGCATGATGCGCAAATGTTCAAAATCAAAATCAAAATCAGTGTCTTCTTCGGCACATAATCTTTCCCCACGTCACTTTTGCGTTTACTGCTAGAGAGTGCCCCCATTGGCCGTTAGCCAGTAAAAATCCATAAATTAGCCGCACCGTTGTATAGGCCACAGGGTTCAAAGCGTGTGAAAAAAGTAGCGGCTTATAGTCCGAAAATTCGGTAGTGTAAAAGCGCTTTGAGTGGTCAGAAGACTAGAAAGGAGATAAGTACAGTCCATTTACTATTTAGGAGACATCTTGTTTAGCAGTTAAACTTTTAAAATCAACAATGTTTCAATATTCATAGACTCTGGATTTTCTAATGAGATGGTGTAAATGTATTTTCCAGAGTTATTAAATGAGTTATTTTAACTTTTTTTGTGGGAAAAACATCCAAAACAAATTCATTATTGAAAGCTGTGGGGATCTTTAACCATGCCATGGCCCTGTAGGTATACAAAGCAGTTTGTTGATGAACTGCTCTTTGCTATGCTCAAAGCTGATGTACACACATACACACGATATTGTTTTCAATATTTATTCATCTGTCAACTATCTTTTTCCAATTAAGAAAATTGTGAGAAATGCCAATCACATTTCCTGAGAGCTCAAGGCTCAGTCTTTTCAAATCTTTTTTGTTTTGTTTGGAAAAACATTCTAAAACCCCCCAAAAAATATTCAATTAACAATGAATAAAAGAGAGTAGGCAGCAGAATCTCACAGATGGAAACCCAAAATCAACAAATGTGTTACAGTTATCAACCTCTAACAGTCGATTAATTGATTAATGTGTGTTATAATATCTGACAATGTCAACACTATTTACTGGATCAAATGTAGGACTGAGTGTGTTCAGCTTGTTGTGGGGAGCGGGATGGGGGCGGTAAATTTACAGGTCCATCAGAGAGAGGAAGCGCTGTAGTAGAGGCAGGTTGACACCTCTGATAAGGCCAGTTCACGGACCAAACTGTAAATTCTTCACCGTCTTCCGTAATGCATCACAGTTCAGCGGGAGAGAGGTGCAGCTGACCTTCAGGTGTCAGTTTTTGCCTGTTATCAGGCATCTGTATGTGTGTGTTTGTGTTTGCACATTGTCTGAACTCAGCCAACTCTCATTTTATATTCCAATTGAAAAGTTCCACTCAGTTATCACCATGACACACACACACACACACACACACGTTAAATGTCCACAGTGAGTCCACCCCCGCTCCCAGTTCAGTGATGAGCCCCGTAGGGAAGGTGATCTTTATTTAAATCCAGTTGTCTGTGCTCACTCCTAATCTCCTCCCTCAGAAAGAAGGGATTTCTCTGCTCTGCTCCGCTCACTGATGTGATTTACACCAGGAGGGGAGCGGGAAAGGATGGAGGGATGAAGGGGCGGTGGTAAAAGTGAGGAAAGTGGGGAAATGTTATCTTTTTTTGGAAAAGGCTGTGGACATAAAGGAGAAGGACTGCAAATGAAAGATCACGGGAGGTGGCACTGTGAGAGAATACCACATAGTCGTGTATTTGTGTTGCTGTTAAACTTCTGGGGGTGAGTGTGTGTGTGTGTGTCATTGTGAACCGTTATTATGAACATTAAGTGTGCTGTGGTGACAGCATCTCGGTAAATTCATAGCACCACATTGATGTATTGTGCGATAAAAATCACTTTCTTCCTTACTGACTAACTGGATCAAAGTTGAACGCACAGACATCATACGAACAAATTCAACTCAGACTCGCAGTTTCTCAGACGAAAAAACACCGACCTGTTTCAAAATCAATTTTTTTTTTAAAGTCGATGTCTGTGCATCCATTGTTGTTACAGTGCAACACAACATGCAAATAATAACATGTAAATTCACCCAGTAAATTCAGGTTTAAATGGTAAATGGACTGTACTTATATAGCGCCTTTCTAGTCTTCCGACCACTCAAAGCGCTTTACAGTACATATCTCATTCACCCATTCACACACATTCATACACTGATGGCATTGGCTGCCATGCAAGGTGCCAACTGCTCATCAGTTTTAGGAGCTAACCATTCATACACATTCACACACTGATGGCACAGCCTTCAGGAGCATTTTGGGGTTCAGTATCTTGCTTGGGGTTCATCGAACCGCTGATCTTCTGGTTAGTGGACGACCCGCCCCTGGTTTAGTCAGGTTTAGTCCAAAGCTCACTCAACAGATGCAGTGTGTCCATAAAAATAAGCTCACATGATCGTACTCTTTCAATACAATCCATAGTGTGAAGGTCCCTCTGCAGGAGGTGGAGTAGGTTGTCCATTAATTGGCATTTACACTAAACCCAAACTGTACCACAGTCTGTATGTGTAAATGAAGTGAGTGAAAGAGAGACTACAAAGTTTTCATGTTCTAGTTAAAAAAGCAGCATTTAAAGGATAAGTTCAAATATAATGGATATGTCTTAAAGGTAGTGAAGGGATGTGATTGTGACTAAAAGGAAAGCTGGAGTTTTGAGGAACTAAAGTTCACGGGTTCCGTCATGTCCCAGTTTTTGTCTGTTTGCTTTGTTTGTGAGGTTATGCAGTGTAATATGGATTGGATCGAGGGCTCTTCCTGCATGCATGTGTTCTGCAGCTCTAATTAAAGTTTGACTGGCACTCTGGTTGACACACTCAGCATGTTCTCCACTCTGCATTGCCCAGGCCTTCTGCATGGTCAAACAGCATTACACAGATAATTCCTAATACTCCTACCACCCAAACGGTTCTCCCCCTTGAGTCTCCTTTCAACTTTCTCTCTCTCTCCCTTTCTGTCCTTTGCCTGCTTGCTCGCTCACCCTTGCCCCAACTTTCTCTGTGTCTTCACCACTCTTCTTCACCCTTCAGCCATTCTTTCTCAAAGACAAAAAGTTTTTCCGCCCCTGTCTGAGGGATTGGATCGATCCATACTCAGGCCTCCCGCCGGTGCCCTGGACTGCTGGGCTGAACCATTAAACACTGCATGGGGGGATTACGCCTCGTTCCTCTCTGTCTTCCCCTTGACTTGTCCTCCTCTGCTTCCCCATCGCTCCCCCATCCTTCTAACTGACACTTAGATACCACCTGATACTCTCTGTCTTTCTCTCCTTCGTTTCCACTCGCTTCTTCTCTTTGATCGATACCTTTGCTTCCTCTCCACTTTTCTCCCTGCATGCCTGGTCTTCTCCCATGCCCCCGCGTCCTTCAGCTGTGGTGTGTGTGTGTGTGTGTTTGTCCATCCGAGGCCCTCCCTGCATCTCACAGGAGAAAGATGCCAATTAGTCCATGGACACGGGGTACTTTGGCTGCTAGCTGCTGTGTCTGTGTGCTCCATATGACTTTGTTTTTGTTTGATGAGTTCCTCATTGTGAACTGCAACAAACATACAAACAGAAAAGTTAGAAAAGATCAGAGTGTGTGTGTGTGTGTGTGTGTGTGTGGTTGGACATGCTCGACACTGCGACCCAGAAAAGCCCGGCACCCTGATAGGATGAGTCAATACACAGTATGAGAAAGGCAATAACCCCCGGTGGCAAACCTCTTATCTCCTATCTGTTCCTCCCATTTCTACCTCTCTCTCTCCGTCTCTCCTTCACTCGCTGTCGCACTGTCCCACTCTCTCACTACCTCTCTCTCCATCTCTCCCCACTTCCACTGGTGTGTGTCGTTGACCCAGAGGGCGTGTTGTAAACACCCGTGGTAAGAGGAACCAAACAAAACACACACAAAAATGAGAGGGAGAGAGAGAGAGAGAGAGAGAGAGAGAGAAGAAGAAATCAATAGAGGGTTTTCAGGAGAGTTTGTTGTGTGTGTGTGTGTGTGTTTGTGTGTGTGTAGGTGTAGGTGTGTGTGCGTGAGTCTGAATGAGAGCACCGTGTTGAATGCCGTTTGAGTCCATAGTGACATGTGCTGTCACCTCTCGATCACGTGTACTTTCAGATAACGGGATGTTCATACAGTGTGCCCGACCACCGGTCACCACCATCACTCTCGCTGTGTCTTTACACACTCTCCCTGTCTGTTTGTGTGCATGTGGTGTTTTGGGATTCGTGTTTTCCTCTAACCCTGCAGAACTCTCGATTCCTGCTGTCCTGCTCCCCGAAGACACATTTGTCACTTTGTCATTTGTCATTCTGGAGTCCCCACGGCTGGCTGGCTTCAGTTTGTGTGTGTGTGTGTGTGTGTGTGTGTGTGTGTGTGTGTGTGTCTGCTGGACATGACACAGCTGCAGCACTCATTCTGGCCTCATTACTCCACACTTCACCCCTCTCCTCTCCTCCCAACTCCACATAATCTCCGTCTCCTCAGCTTCCCCTCTTCACTCCTCTGTGTGCTGCTGTCCTCTTGTCCATCTTTACCTTTTTTTTCCACTCAAAATGTTTCCTTCACTGGAGTTTATATAGTTTTCTTCTCAGGCTCTTGTCTTGCCCCATAATGCAAAATATAACCTGTAACTTTCCCGTTTGCAGTCGCCTAAAGAGCCCCGTGGGGTTTTCAGCAAAGACTTTGCAAGGAGAGAAGAGACAAGAGTTAAAGGCAAGACTGGGTAGAATAATGGGAAACATGGTGAATCTGTCAGTTCACTGGGTTCAGTTCACCCAAATTTAAAAAGATATATATTGATTTACTCATTTGCTTCAATTTTCTCTGGATAATCCACAGGTGTCACATTTCTTTTCTGGAAATTCTTTCTCTAGAAGAAATTCCATCAGCAGATAAAATTCAATTCAATTCAGTTTTATTTATATAGTGCCAAATCATAACAAGTTATCTCATGACACTTTCCATACAGAGCAGGTCTAGACCGTACCCTTTAAAATATTATTTACAGAGACCAACAGTTCCACCATGAGCGAGCACTTGACAGATAGATAAATAAATAAATAATAAATAAATAAAGCGATAGAGAGACAGAGAGACACAGATGCACAGCAGCAGCAATTCAGTAACTAACTAATCCTGATTATAAATAAGAAAAAGACTAAGATATCATAAACAAGAGTTAGACCAAGGGTACTATATAAATGAATTAGTATGTTAAACAAATTCACATAATTATAGACTAGCTGTCAAATTGGTCTAATTGTGCCTCATATTTCACCCAAAATATGTCCCCAAAGGAAGTACAAAACAGTAATTAATCTAGTACACACACACACACACACACACACCCCTACACACACACGAGAGTAAAATCAAAGAGAAGAGTAAAACACATCATTTAGCCCAACAGTAAATGAACAGGCTTCAGCAACGCGTTGTCCTCAGACAGCTTGTAGTATACGACGGCTGGCTTCAGCTCATCACTAAATTCTTCTAAACCAGAAACCAACAATCACTAAATACCTGGAATAAAAAGAGCCCTACAGATAATCTACAGCGAACACATCGCTGCTTTATATTTGCTTTGTCACAATGTTAAACTGCACGATATCACTCGACGTGAGTGAGGCAACTTTTTAGTCATTTTGGTGAATGAGCGCTTTATTCCCCTCCTCTGTTTTTCAATCTATTTGTCTCTCTGTCTCTCATTGTCTTACTCATTTTCTCTAATTCATTCCACCCCTTATCCTTTTTGCCCCCACCAGAGTAGATGACATATTTAATTTATCACTTTGTGTGTACGTGTTTGAGCTTATGTAGAATTTATTGCATTAGTATTATGATGAGATAGATGTGTGTGTGTGTGTCTGTGTGTGTGTGTGTGTGTGCGTGCAGCTTAAGGCTACCAGGAGTAGAAGAGGGAATCTGGGAATTGTAATAGAAGAATAAAGGAAGAGGCCAAGGCAACCCTGAAGAGCAGAGTCCCCAGTGGACGCACGCAAACATGTAACATCTTCCTAGATCTCCTCCTATAGCATCAAACTACCCGGAGGCACTGAGTACAGGCAAAACGTAAAGACGTACACATGACATGTTCCACACACTATGTAAGAGCTGAACCTTTCACACACACACACACACCCACACACACACAAACACAAAATAGCATGTGGCCTGTATGCTCGCTACAGATTAGCATTCATGCATGCACTGGGAATCACCCCACCTCCCCCCCCCCATATTTCATATTCCATGGATATTCCAATTACCCAGTTATACACAAACACTCATACACATCTCTTTTTTTAACGCATGTAGTCCCAAGCCAGTCATTGTGTATTCTCAGGGTTGTCATGCTGTCTTTATCTCAGCTGAAGCCTCTTCAGAGCCGTGCGTGGTGCCTGTCACAATCCCTTCACCTCAGCATCAGTGAAACCTTCCCAGGAAAAACACCATCATTAGCTCCTCCTTAAGGGGCGTCTCTGCGGGGGCACAATAAGTGGGTTTTTACATTTGTTAGACAGTGCACGAGCTGGAATTCCTGTTCCACTCAATTTGAGGAATAAAAACAAGCATCAAAGCTTATCACTGGGCTGGAGTTGTGTCTGAAGGGCTCTATTCTGTGCTTGTAACTCTGGCTGATCTTCCCTCAATTGATTAAAGAAGCAGCATTATCATCGTTTCTCCTCCGAGCTTCTATTCTTGGCGATTTATTTCACACCCGTGACCGGCCATGCATTTTATCAGTAACCAAGAAATGGCTAGGCGATTGCATCGAGCTGTCATGATGACAGCAGTGCCATTAGCGCTGGCTCCGTACATGAATAAGCTTGGCCGTGTGTGTACGTGTGAGCGTGAGCGCAAGGTTTATAGACCATGCTAAATGTCCCCGGGATGTGAGCCATGTCGTATGGCCACTGTCTGTCTGCCTGCCTGTCTGTCTGTCTCCTCTCTGCAGCACAGATCAGCACAGCATTGATAAAGCATGATGATAACAGTGGCACCAGTCAAGGACAGACTCTCTCTCTCTCTCTCTCTCTGTCTTCCTTGTCCTGCTTCTATAAGTGATACTCTGTTACTCTGATGTTAGAAGTGAAAAGGTGAATTCATAAGAAATAAAATGGACCCTCACTTGTCCTCACTATCTGGTCTGGTATGATCTGTAGCGTATGGTGGCACATGTTTGCTCATGTTAGCAGGTCGGTAACCAACAATACTTAGCTCTCTAACTTTATGGCTGTTTTAACATATCACAGAAATGAATGGACATTTGATGTGTCACCTTCTAATCACAACCTTGCTTCTGTTCAGTAAAGGTCACAGGAGGCTGCCTTCAAGGGAAATCTTAATGCTATTGTAAACAATGATATTTTAAAAAACACGCGCCTGGGGACGGCCAGCTTGACAGTTCTTCTATGCACAAAGTAATGTCCAAAATTTGGTCCAAAGAGTTTGTGGCTGAATAACAACAACAAATCACTGCATTTAGTTTTAAAGAATTCACAGTGTAGAGACAAATGTTTGTATGCTGTAAATACTTGGCATGCAAAGTGTTGCATGCAATGTTTATAAAAGCAAAAATTCATTAGCTGTCCATGTTTTCATCTTCAGACACCACATATAAACTGCTATGGATTGTATTGCGAGCTGTTGTACCATATTGATCTCAAAAGGGGAAATTCTATTTCCGTTTGCAGCCCGACTCCACGGGGAGGTCAAAGGTCAGGGTCGGACGCTCACCAATAAAAGAGCATTTTGTGTGTGAGGTGCAATCCACTCGTACCTACTTTGGGTTTAGGTAGAGTATTGACTCACTGATTCATGCATGCGTGTGTTTTATTGTGCTAGCATTTCCCTGCGAGTGCTGTCAGTTAGATTGAAGTGCGTTTTGTCTCACGGGGGGAAAACAAGCTCCCCGATGCTCCAGACGAGAACAGCCTCTTTAATTGTATGCTCTTTATTCATCTAACACACATACACCTGTTTGTGCACAGGCTGCGCTTGAAATGAACCCTTTATTATGTGTTTTTTATGAGAAAACCAGGGTGCATAGATGAAAGAGAGGAACATGAGTGCATATGTAACACTCTGAGATGAAGGACGAAAGGGAGGAGAACAGGGAAGAAGTGATGCCTTGGAAGAGTCATCTGACTTTTAAGTAGCTGTCAGACTGTGAAATATCTGTCCAGGCAGATCTGAGAGCCGAGCCAGGGTCATCGCTGTCGTCCGGGCGTAAAAAGATTCTCTTTGCATCTCAGCCCTTCGTATTACCATATTACCAGATTTCCTGGCGGTTAGTGATGGACAACACAACTTCAGTGAAACACTCACGTCCACAGCGACTGATGTTCAGCTCCTAACGTGCCTTAAAAGTAGTGCCCTGAAGTTCAGACAAAAGCCTGTTGCACAGCGTCAAAACAATCACACACACTCTGTCTCTTCCTCCTCATCTCTCTTTTTAATGTTAAAAGAAAAGCACTCGACATCAGAGAGCCATTTCGAGGGCAGGGAGCTGTGAATTAACACCCTCGGACTGGAAAAAGAGAGGGAGAAATGGACAGAGATGATGATGGGAGATGTGTGACGCCTACAGCTGCCAAAGCGCTTACCCTCCATTCCCTCCTTCCTTCACCTCCTTTTCCTCCGCTCTGTCTCTTCTGCTCTGCCTGAGGCGCTTCCTCTGGATCAGATCTGACTTGTCACGAGAGCACAGTAATCCCTCCATTACAAGTGACCTACCCATGGCGTGTGCGTGTGTATGTGTGTTAAAGTCAGCGTCTCAAGGGCTATGGCCTATATTGAATTATTCATGAAGCATGTTTATTCTTCTTTACTCCCGTTCTCTCTCATTTGCAACTCTCCATCCCTGCACCACCCCTTTATTCCCCACGTGTTCCCCCCCTCTCTCCTTGTCTGACCCTGCTGCTGGGTGCTAACCGACAATCAGTCTCACGCCATGTCAGCATGTTTTATGAATGCGTGATGTACCATACACCGCATGTATGCAGTACAGTATAGACCTGGTATGTGTGCGTGCATGCTTGGACATGTTGTGTTGAGGGAGGTTAAGGACAGAAATCTTTATCTCTTGCTCTCAAGTGTGTGAGTAAGTCTAACAGACAGGTGTGTCAGCAGGGTGGCTCGCTAACTGCAGCTCTGCCTACACGCATAGACTGACATTAATGTGATGCAGACATACAGAAGAGACACACACACACACACATGCAAAGTCAGGATGAACTAAGCTGACCCAAGAGTTCATTCAAGTTACACTCTCTGCTTCTCTGACATGTCACATTTTCTGTCTTGGCAGTTTTTTTTTCATTTTTGCTACACTAAGGCTAGTTTTTTTCATTTATCTGTTTTTATATAGTTGTAAATGCTAACTTTGTATTTTGTATTTTATTGATAAAACAAGGAAATCATTCTTAGAATTATAATAAACTCTACATATACAGCACCTCAAAACAATGTTGCAAAGTGCTTTTCCATGGTTGAACCAGGATGAAAACATTTAGGTAATGAGGCGAATAAAAACCAAAATAATAAAAAAATGGAAGCAAATTCCCAGAATATAAGATAAAAACAATGATAATAATAATAAACCCAAAAAGACAAACTAAACTGTAACTCTCTAGCATATCCCTGATTCCAACCCAGTCTCACGGTAGTTCGTGAAGCTGTCACCAAATTGAATCTACTGATTCGTGCTCACGGAACGAATTGCAGTTTTTTTTCCCGTGCTGCTCAGGACGACGTTGAAACTAATGTATTTCAATAGGAAGAATCTTTCGTGCTTGTACCATGTGTTTTGCAGTATATTAAATTTCATGACAGTCACCGCTCCGGACGGACTATATAAGAGCCCGTTCAGCTTTAGACTTGATCCGGGACATCAGAACAGCCAGCAGAGGCCTGCCTGAGGATCTGAGGCTGCACTCTGGGTCACGGGGGAGCAGTAATTCAGAAATATAAATGGAAATAAAACCATGACACAGTTAAAAGGTAATCAGTGAATTGGTCTGATAAAATCTTGTCTTCTAGTGTTTGTAGAAAGCTGAACAGCTGAGGCCGTGAGATACATGTTTGGCCTAACCCTGACTGCAATGAATTACAATAATCTAACCTGAGATGACATTGTATTGACCACATGCCTCATTGATTAATCAAAAAAAAAAAAAACTCTTATATCATCTCAATAAACGCTGTTCTTGAAGTGAGAGCAATATGTGTGTGTGTATGAGTGTTTATTCACCTCCTCGTATGTGTGTATGAACACGTGTGGGTGCCGTCTGCTCTTATTGATCTGCAGCGACCTGCGATCAAACACAATTAGGTGTGAATTCTCCAGATTGTATATCGACATGTCTCCTTCTGCTGCCGCCACCACTGCTGTTTGTGTGTTCATACTGAATCAATAGGTACGCAGACACTTCACACACACTTTAGAGGTGTTTTCAGACTAAGCTGCGCTCTGTACAGTAGTAAGAGCTTCCAAATGAAATGCAGGTGCTTGGTATTATAAGTGGCTGGCTTGCCCATTTGTAATATGGCTCATGCAGACATAAACACGCGCCCATGAACGCACCATTTTGTATCTCCAGATCTGACCTCGTCACTTTGCTTGTCTCTGCATTGATCAGAATAGGCTGTATCTCAATCCGTTATTGACTCACCACTCAGTGTGTGTGCATATGTGTGTGTGTGCATGTGTATGTGTCTACTACAGACTGATACCTCATACCTCTACCCGCAGTTAAAAAGGCAGAATGGAACCATCGGTGCCCCCCGCCTCCTCCTAGCCTCCCCTGCCAACTGTTGTCTTGGCAACCTTTGTTTACCCCTTCATTCCAAGATCGATCTAATTGGTGAGTTTGTCTGCTTCAGAACCCCCACCCTCCTCCCCTCCTCATCACCCGACTTCTCAGCTCTCACCCACCGCCAGCAGCCAATCACATTCAATCAATGAGAGGCAGGTATAAATAAAAGGAAGGATGGATGGAGGAGCGAATTGTTTTTGTCATTTATTGACCACTGTGTGTTATCCCTCCGCATGTTTTGCTCTTGTGTCTCACTGCATTTGTGTAAATGTGTGTGTGTGTGAGTGTGTGTGGAGGAGGTAGGCGGGGGTCTGAAATGTGGTTTTGCAGCTCAGCAAAGGTCATGCATTATTCGGCTGTGCCAGTGTGTCTTTCCTTTTTTTGTGTGTGTGTGTTTGGCGCTCATTGGTGTGTGAGCATGGTGCAGCACGAAGCGCCTGGCTCTGTGCCAGCTGAAAAACAAGCAGACTAATACAGACAAAGGTACTACGCTTGTTGTATCCAATCACAGAGAGGCATGCCGTTCTCTTTGTTTGAATACTACCCAGCAGGCTTTGTGTCCATTTAGCTCAGTAACTGTGAGTGTGGGGCCCATTTAGAGTCATCAGATCCCATTCTGGTCCAATTATACGGGCTCTCAGTGGTAGATATCATAGTAACACAACAAGTGTCTTTAGGAAATACTAATGAGCACTCTTCATAGACACAGTGGGGCTCACATATTCAAACACATGCCCAAATGCAAACCAACCGAGCAGAAATAAATATTTTGGTACACAGAGTAGCATAGCTGGAGAAGCCTGGCAAAGCTAATGCATTAAATTGAATTAGCTCCAGTTAACAACTCATTACATTGCGACAGCAGTTATGGAATTTATTCATCCAATAAAAGAACAATGAAAGCTCAACAAACAATATTAACAGTTAAAAGCTGTTTAATCATGTACAGTATCAGGATGATTATGTACATTTTTATGGTCTGCTCTCCTCTGTGGGTGTTTTTGAAGAGTTGGACTATAATCGCAATGTGCCGCTTGTAATCAGCCCACATCACTTGTGTTGTCTAAAGTAATTTGCTGTAACATGTTCAGCTAGCTGCACAACTCATGTTAATTGTTTGTGTTTGTTGCCAGTTCCATTTACAGCTATGATATAATATGCTGAAGCTGAGGACAGCATTTCTCCTGTGTAACTCACTTTCTTCAGTCCTGTAGCTGCTCAGAGTGGCAGTACGAGCTACCTCCAGGCCTGGTCCAGACCTGAACACCAACCTTTGGTCTCTGCTCTGCCCCTACCAGCTGCCTCTACTCCTTCCCATGTCCACTGGCTTCCATCTCTGATCCCCATGCAGTCTAGTAATAGAACGGTCATCCTTCCATCCTCTGAGGACTGCAGTTGAACCCAATTCCTATCGAGGGTTGAAAAACATCTTCTTCTTTCTTATTCTTTTTCTTTACCATGATCATAGCTAACTGTTACACATCCAGTAATCACAGAGCAGCTGCATCACATTTTATTACAATGTTAGCTGATGTAATGTAATGTAATGTAATATAATATAATATAATATAATATAATATAATGTAATATAATATAATAATCACTCTCCTTTTTGCTCTGGTTTGTTCTCCAACATCTCCTGAGGGAAATACCTGTCTGGAAACAACTCAATGAGAGCGGTGAGAATCAGTCAGAACAATGAGCTACCCATTGTTAAAATAAAAATACTGATCAACAACAACAACAACAATATATAAAGATGTTGCTAAATGCAACATATGATAACAAGACAGCTGAGCTGGAATGATTTGTGGGAAAGATATAGAGATGTCAAACTGGGATCATTTTACAGACTCGAGTCTTTCTGAGTCAAGAGTCCCAGTCTACTGTTTGTGCATTTGAAATTTTGATGCAGGAAATAAAACTTTGCATTTTCATTTTATTAAAACATTCTGAAACATTAACTATGGGGATGAATGTAGTTACAAATGTTTATATTTAGCTGGCACAAAAAAACCATCTACAACACTTAAGAGTAAGCTAGGTTAACCATAGCATTATTTCTCTTGCGGTCATTACATTATATGCATCTCCGACAAGCAGTCAGAGTCCATACTCACCTGACTTCAGATCTCGTCTGGCCTGACTAGTACTGTCAATGATCCACTAGAGTACAACAGTATTATATTCTCACAGTGAACATCACTCCTTCAACTGTACAGTAAATGCCACATAATATAGATAGAATATATAGAATATAACCCCATAATTAGTGATGACAGATAATGCTAACGTATAAAGCTGCATTTAAAATGCTCCTCTCACAGTGTTTAGGGTACATTAGCCTAGCTTTTAAAGTTCATTAACACTTTATTGTGTTAAACTAATAAAGTGTGGTGAATAAGATCATTATTGTTTATGACATATAATGCTGCAGTTAAAATTATGTTAATCACATTCGTTACACTTGCATTGTTTTTAGCCTATGAACTATATTAGCCTCAGCTACACAAAAATGAGTGTTTGTGTTTAAATAAAGTATCTATCATCTTATTGCTGTATTTGGCTTCTTACGTTTGACTGGGAGAAGTCTTCAAATCATCAGCGCACATAGTATGCAGAGCATGACGACACCACTCCCTGAAATCCATCCGAGTCTGAATCTGCCTTGTGCCACGCTGTGTGGAGGAAGTGATCCACTCATTTCCTCACTGATTCACAGTTGAATCAGTGAATCTGGGTCACCTGGGTCTGCTGGATCAGCCATTCACGATTCTCTTGAGTCTCTCGAGTCACCAGTGTAGGATGGATCTGTGGATCTGAATCTGAATCTGGCTCTGTGATTCTGAGTCTGCAGGAAGTTACACTGATCCACTGTGTCAGCTCATCTGAGTCCCGACTCCCGAAGCTATTGCTAACGTAGGCAACAACTGCTTATTGTCTACGATAATAGCAGGATTTCTGGCAGCTACTTAGGCCGATGGACTGGGACATGTTGTAATGAGATTATTCAGGTTAAAAGGAGAGCAGTGAATGAGGCAATTATTGTTTTAATTTGAATATGTGGCCTGGTGTTAAGCAGGTGTAGGGTGGTAAGGATTTGGGTTAATGGAGACTACAGTCTACAGATCCCGGGTCGGTAAGCGATGGGGTTTCCTGACGGGTGTCAAATGTTTAAAAAACGTTGTATAAACTAGAACATTTTGGACATCTTCTGCATTATTGTGTGGATGCACATATTGCAAGAATCTCTGAAGTCCAACTCTGCGTGTTAGTCGTGTGACAGAACTGACATCTCGTTGTGTGTGTGCGTGTGTGTTTTGCACTGAGCAGAACTGGACTTGGCTGTGTATGCGATGTCTGCACTGTTTCCTGTCTTGCTCATGTCACTTCCTCCCTAATAATCTGTCATAGCGTCTAATCTGCCCAGCTGGCACTGTCAGAACATGTGTCTGCATGAGGAGGACAGAGATGGTGTTAGTGCGTGTAGGGTTGTTTTTTTTTTAATTAATTAATTTTATACTGTTCATCCGAAGACAAGGACAGATAAGAATATTGAACATCCTATATTTTGAAAATCATTTTAAGGTCGCAGTAATAGTTAAATTGTTGCAGTCTTGTGAAAGCAGCAGCTCCACAGATTCAGACTACCTATATATTTTTTGAAGAGCGGTGCAAACAGAAAGAGTGAATTCTAATAACATCTTTCATCGAGCTGATGTGATACTTGATGCTGAAAGGATCATGTGATGCTGGTCTGCTATCAAGGGCTCAATTTGAGTCCAATATTTGCTGGCATCTCGTTCTTTCACTTATCAAAGCCCACACAGGCTATTTAGCTCAATTACAGTCTGCATTTGTGAGCACTTTGTCGTTCATCATCTGAGTCCCGGTATCCATCCAACCAACTTTTCACCAGTCAAAGTGAACACAAACTCTACAAACTGATCTCTCAAACTGCAATCTATTTTTGTGACTCTTTCTTTCTAAATACAGGTTCACTCTCACTTCTTTGACATCCGTCAGCTGACTGACAATTAAAGCACGCTGACTTCATTCTCTTTTTTTCCTCATCTGTCTTTTATTTGACTTTGTATGTGCAGATCAGTTTATTAGAGAGTGAAATATTTGATTCAGTAAAGAAACAAACTACTTCAGCCACACACAGGGTTTTGGTTTCATTTCATTTCATACGTGACTTGGCCAGTGATGTAATCGTCACAGATTACGGCTCACAGCATTAATTGGTGGTGTGCGTGTAAACAGCAGAAAACCTGAAATAGCAAGCTGATGGATGTATCTGTGGGTGGGTGCATGTTATGTAAATGATAACAGCTGAGGTCTGAAAAGTCCAATTTTCTTCAGCCAAATACTAAAAATGAAAAGTATCTAAAATGCAGTATTCTTTTGATTTAATCTTTTCCAGTTTGTCACTTGTCATATATTATTCTGCTGTGGTTGTGGGATGGGCAAACGTGTATGACTGCAACATCCACAGCCTTACTGCTGTTTTAGCCCTGTCAGTGGGACACATTCAACTACATCAAAAATGGACCCCTAAAGAGGAAGATGACAGTAAGACACGGAGAGCAAAGAAGAAGCAGAGGGAAAGCTCGGAGACACTGAGTTTGTGTGCATGTCGGTTTTGAGTGCCTTCACAACTTACCCGTGGGCTACCATACATTTATTTCCCTCCGCTCTCACATCACTGTTGCAGGTTTAAGTTTGTCCTCTGACATGCAGCAGAACGTCTGCAAGAACTCTGTGTGTTTACAACCCACCTGAATACTTTACAAGCACTGTGTGCTTGTGTGTGTGTGTAGAACAACACTTGGTGACAAAACCTCTTGGCAGAGAAGAAATTAGACCTTCGTGTGAAAGTTGGCATTGTCCTGGTAGGAGGAACACTTGTTTCTGTGTCTCTGCTTTCACTGATATGTGTGACGAAGAGATAAAAACCAAGAATGACAGAGAAAGAAAGAAAGGGAACTTTAAATACCATAAACCCTGCAGCCTAAACATTCAAACTGTCCAGAGGGATTCATGTAGTGTATCCTTACATCCTTACATCACCTAACCTCTCGTGCCCCCTCCAGCCACCCACCTCCTTGTCCCCACCACCCAAGTAGTTAAACTTGCTGACAGATTCAGTCCAGACAGGCTTGATTCCCTTTGGTCATGTTGTGGTCGTATTGCATGACGCTCCAGCGACTCATGTCTCAGTCTCCATCAGCATCCCTCTTTGAGTTGTTAACAACATTCAGCCTCCAGTGTGCACACAGCTGCCCTTATTACACGTGTTTATTCGCCTGCAATGGATATCTGTGTGGGCTGGATCTTCTCTTTCTATACAGCCGCTTGTCCTTGAGGCTCCAGACAGGGTTTGTCCCTAAATGGTGCTGGTACACTTTGTTTTAACACAAAGTCAAGAGCTAAAAAGCTTTGTTCTGTGACACTGAAGCTAGAGTCCAACTGAGTTTTATTGTATTGTACCATCCTGACCACATCTTATTCTTCCATACTCCTGCCAGAATAAAAAATCGCCAGTGTCAGAATAAAGCAGCCGAAAGGTACCAAATAAAGATTTTTAGTACAGTATCTTTCCAGCTAGATAGAATTCACATCAAGGCTTGTTAATAACTGTTCTGCACAATTAGAGAAAGTGCAACCCTTTTTTAAAGAGCTGTCACTTTGTCAACTGTTGATCGTTGAAGACAAATGTCCATAAATGTGATCTTGCTTTCAGAATAATTCAACCTCCTTTCTCCTTGTAGTGCAGGCATACACGACTGCACTTAGCACAAAGCTCTCGCATTCCAGGAAGACTCTTCCACAGTCAGATTGAGTTCTATATATTTAGAAATTGGGTTCAGGTTTGCAAGTATGCAAATTCACCAAAAATGTGAAAAAAATCTGAAACAATATCAGGTGAAAAAATCACCAGGCTCATCTAACTCGCTGATTCCATGGTAACATTACATCTCGTGTTTACATCATCCAAAGCATGATGACCACAAAACATATTCATCCCATATGAAAACAGTAGAAGTCAAAATCCAAAATTGCCTGATTTAAATAATAATAAATATGGGAGCTTATGTTCTGTTAACATTCGTATATGTCTGAACCCATAGTACAGTCCTTTATCCATTCATATATAAATACGTGCTGCATCTTGAAAATATATTTCCATAACCTGACCTGTCATTAGTACAGGAGTGAGTACTGAGTATTTAAATGTATCCTGGAAATAAGAATATCTGGCATATGGAGCCTATGGCATATCATATAATAATAAAGTGAATAAAACATGCTTTGGTTCAGTGTTAATGTCAAGTGATGATCACTGACAGTTAGCAGATGATTCCTTGTCCCCAGGACTTCTTTGGGCCCTTCAAATGATCTCAGTTTAGGGCTTGTAATCATCATCTTGTTGCAGTTTTAGCCCTCACACTGATTCCCTCATTACCATGGCAACAGCTCACTGCACTGCACTGTATACAATCCCCAAAGGTTCAACAGGGCTCATTATTCTTTTGCAACCTGTGTGAAACTCACAACTTCCCTTCCAATTTCATCAAAGTATATTATTTCTTATGACACCAAAGCATGTTGTGCATATGCTTATATCATCTAAACTGTAGAAAGAGACAGGCTGCAAGTTAGCGAAAAGGAAATGACATTAAGCAAACTGCCAGCTCTGTGAAATTTCAGAGTTGCCAACAAGAAAGCTTGAAGCATATTTGGAGAAAGCCTGTAGATTATTAAGTAGTGGAAAAGAATGGTGGTGAGTGTTTTCTGCTTCTAGGTTTCTGGATGACTGTGTGTGTGCGTGCGGATGTTTTCATTTTTGACTTGGATCGCGGCCGCTCCTCACAGAGTCGGAGTGATCCCACTCATTCTCTGCTCTGTCCTCGGGGCACGGAGATAGCGAGAGGGTGGTGGGAGGAAAGAGAGTGAACGAGCGGGAGAAAACATGTTAGAATGAGAGGGGATGGATGGACAGAGGTGATGAAATGAGGGGGGGGTGAAAGAGCGAGATGGATGGATGGAGGAGAGTGGGCGGATGAGGTCAGCGAAGAGAGCAATGCAGATCAACAGTGGACAAGAAGAGGAGCAGAGGAGGTGGAGGAGAGGAGAGGCTTGCATTCAGATGGGAAGGTATTTTGGCAAGCAACCCTGCCGACTGGTGCGCAACTGAAACTGCTTGCAATGACCCATCCAGCCCCGCCGGAAAGCAATCTTAGTTTCATCTCTTCTAATAAAATCGCTCTCACTCACTGTCTCTACAGCATCGTTGTTTCTTTCCTCCCTCCCGACCAATAGTTTGAAATGGTTCTGTCTGCTCTCTGAGGCACTCATCTTTTGTCATTCTTTATTTATAATCAGGACAATCTGACCAACTGTTTAGGCCATGCATGACCTCCACAAGGAGAAGCAAGGGACTACATTTAAGCTACATGTGCTGAAAGCAAGAAAAAAATAAGAAAAAAATCACACTCTCTGAGTATTTGTTGCCGCTGCATAAGATGGAGTTGTTGTGTACCCAAGTCGACCCTGTGTGCGAGGACAACTGCCTGATGTGCCAAAGGCAGGACTGTAACAAGGACACGGCACAGCAGAGGGCAGGGAGCAGGCCTCGGCGTGTTTCTGAAGTGGGAGAGAGTGATAGAGACAGAATAAGCGTGTGTTAGTGACAGAGGTGGAGAAAGGCTGGCATAACCAGAGCCCGAGGATCTATTTGACTTGTGTGCATAATTTTTTTGGAATGAAATGTGGTCTGTTGTCCGCTAAAGCCGGAGACTGACCTCGAGATTATTGAATCAACTTTAAGACTAAAAATTCCACATATGCTGACTATACTGTATCTATTATAAACACAGTTTTTAAATGTATCATCAGAAAGAAGCAGATATTGAAACACACTGTTTGAGCTGTTGGTGAGCTACGATTCTGCACTGTAACCTCATGAACTACAGTCTGAAATCATTTTAATTTTGCCATTATAAAAAAATTAATATGCATAATGTGCAGTGATTTTTTTTTTTTTTAAGATTTGCATCTTCAGTAGGAATTAATGGGCTGACAGCCACTGACAGGGTAGAGAAACTGGAGGGTACTGAAGAGGATCTGTTGACAAAAACAAAATTTGTCCTTTAAAAAAATCTGAGCAATTTGAGCAGAATTCAGATGCTTAGTTTGTGACACTCGTTAAATGGACTGCACTTATATAGCGCCTTTCTAGTCTTCCAACCACTCAAGGTGCTTGAACACTACATATCTCATTCACCCATTCACACACATTCATACACTGATGGCATTAGGAGCAGTTTGGGGTTCAGTATCTTGCCCAAGGACACTTCAACATGCAGAGCAGGGGATTGAACCACCTATCATCTGATTAGGGGACGACCCGCTCTACCTTCTGAGCCACAGCCGCCAAATCATAACTATACTTATCTCAACCACTGTAATATGTAGCGTGCCCTGAAGCTAGGGAGAGGAACAACTCTCCGAAACAGCCTGTAACAGATCAGCATTAACATCAGAACAAATGCACAGCTTGAAGAAAAATGTTATTTTCCCTGCCCGAGTTCCACAAGCCTTTTCATTTAGTCGCACTATTCTTACAACAATACAGAAATACTCAATAATGAGAATGTGTACTGCATTTATGATCCAGGTCTTTTGTACCAAGTACAGAAATATCCTGAAGTAAATCATTGTGAAGCATGGTGTTGGATCAATACTGCATACAGTTTTGGTTGTATGGAGAACAAGGACTTGAACTGTATAGTAATCACTGTAGTCTTTTTCTCACAGCAGTGCCCCCACAGTGAGGCTTAGTTATAAATACGGAGAGAGGGAGTTATATTGAACCTCTGTGCTTATACACACACACACACACACACCTACACTACCAGTCTACTTGAGCTCGCCTCCCAGCAATAGAGAGCTCCAAGTGAGGAGGGCGCCAGCCAACAGGAAAGCAGGACTGAGTGAAAAGAAAGCACAACAAATGCAAAGAGAAGGATGGTGCTACAGCGCTTCAGGGAAAGGACAAATCGATACACTCGCACACATAACACTCCCACGCAACAGCTAAATAATGCGGCTAGTTTGTCTTCCCTTCTCCCTCCGTGACCTCTGTCATCTTTGCATGCTGTGTGGAAGACTATTCTTGTTTTGCAAAATTACAGAGTTTTAAACAATAGTTTGCAAATTTGTTTGCAAAACTCCTGCTGTTTACTTTCTCTCTATTAAAAAGCTTTTTTTTATTAGCTTGCAAGTCACTTGAAGGACTCATTTAATATTTTCTGTGGCTGTAAAGCCTCTGTTGTCCCAAATCGACACTTCCAATGTGTTCAGCGTGCACATGGTTTCCATTCAGCCATCAGTGGTGCGAGTATGATAAAGCTAGATTTACATGTTTAAGTGTTGCACAGTTTTGGCTCCAGTCGTAGCCGACGGCTTGTTGCTCAGTAACTTGACTCTGTGCCAGCTTTTGTTTTGATAATTGGCCTTTTCCCTCACGGTGCCAGTAACAAGGCAGCGAGAGAAGATCTTTGAGCTTTCCAGCAGCTGTGTCTGCAGGAAGATTGAGGAAAATGCTATATATATAACACAACAGGAGTGTCCTTTGAAGCATCCAGTATGTGCTTCAAAGGACACTGATATGTGCTTTAATGATATGTTCACCCAGCCCTTATTCATAAATGTATGAAATGAGTTTTCAGTCATTTATTCTTAAATGAATATGTCACACTGTCGATGATTATTTACCTCACCGCAGGCTGTTAAACTTGTCATAAACTTTGCTGTGTGTTCATGTTAGCTGCCTCGACACTGCAGTCACCTAGTAAGTAATGGAAGTTAAATGGCAAAATTGACTTTTAATGTGGCATATTGCCAGTCAATTATCTCCCACAGCACATACTGTGTTATAGTTTCCGTTGTGTCAGTGTGTTGTATTTTGAGTTTCCAGGCACTGCAAGGTTTCTTCTTTTTTTTTTTTTTTGCTCCCCAGTGAAGGTGAATTCATTTAACATTTACTAGTAGCCATGACAGAGAAAGTAACACAGACATCATCTCTTAATAATGATATGAAGCTGAGGCAGAGGAAGAACGCTGGACCAGCTCAACAGTAACAGCTCAGTGTGGATGTGAAACAGGTCTGTTTAACTGGACCGCGGTGTCAGTGTGTCAGTGTTTGATCGTAACCGGTGCTGATGGGCGCTGTGCTGTGAATGTCTGCCTCTTCCACCCGAATTATGACAAGCAGTGTGGCTGTCTGTTCAGTAGATTTTAACATCAGCCAGTGCCATTATGCCTCTGAGTAACTGACAAGTCTTATTTACCAGCAATTTATGTTTGACTCATGTTTAATATAATAGCTGTGCTTGACATCATGCTTTATATGCATAACTGACTTTGAAAATGCCTAGACTGGGCTATTAAGGATTAATTAGAAGCTAACGAGCCAGATAGTGTTTATCCATATTTATTGTGGATCACCTGAAGGTTTTTTTCACTGGCACAAATAACAGAAATGTGTGTGCTTGTAGTCATGTATGATGAAATGGACCAAAAAAAAAAACCTCACTGAACCGATGGCTGCTCTATCTAAAACATGTCTCCTTTCCTTTTTGAAGTGCATCCACCATTTTAAAGTACAATCTGACTGTGCAGCGAGTCTCCGGCCACCTGTTTGTCTACTTCTCCTACCTGTTTCACACTGAAACTCACCACGGCTCCCTGCCTGTACTAGGCAATGGTTGGTGACAACACTAAGTGAGGCAATAAATAGCACAGTAAAGTGGGTCTCGGAACGTCTGTCGTGTCTGCTTGTGCAGCATGGTTCTTTTTAGTTGCTCTCTGCTCTGTTTGAGCAGTTGGTTTGGAGCATTAAGGCCTCTTTTAAGCACAGATTGTTAGCATCACTGTGCTCTGCGAATAGCTTGCTGTGTCGGATGCACTTTGCCTGCCTTAGACCCTCGTGGACAAGTGTACACACACATAAACAACGTTGTATTCACACAGAAACGCACACATTTGACATAATGCTTCCTGAGTCACTTTATTCGATGAGTCACTGTCTGGTTCAGTCTGTCTCCACATGCTACAGCGTCTAGACCATAATTTCCAGCTAAGACCTTTGAAGAGTATTCTGAGAGCCGTGTGTATGTGTCTGTACATTCTCGCTTACATGCCAGGAGGAAGACTGCACTTGCAGTAGAGTGAAAACCCTTTCCAGCAGCAACAAACAAACAGTCACTCATAGATTCACATGATAGATGACTGTAAACTTTTGAAGAAATGGTTGGAGGGTTCAGAGCAGAGGATGTGACAGATTTGGTGAGAAAATAGAGGGTAAGGAAATGGACAAGAGCATTTCAAGGAACACTAGCAGTCAGTGTAGTAGACTGAGAATATGCAACAAAAAAGAGGAAATGAGTACACATCTTGTTTTGCACCTCTTTCCTCCATCCTTTCTCTTCTTCATCCTTTAATTGCTTGACTTATATCTCTGACTCCTCGTGACGCCATCTTGCATGTCTTAATTAAACGGCTGCTAAGAAGGAGGAAGGCGCTGAGTGAATGAGGGGATGTGGGGGAGTGGGGAAGGATGGGTGGTGGGGATTAATGAAAGAAGAGTCCCTTAATTACACAACAAGGTCAAGGCCGCTTTACCTTCACGGCTTAATTGCAGCCCCTGATTGTGTTGCAAGGCCTCATTTTTAATTCAAACAGCAGGCGGTCTAAACTATGTTAATTGTTGGTGTATGTATGCGTGTGCGTACGCACACGCATACATACGTATATGTGCGTTTATGTTGAGACCATTTGCTGTGCAAACTTTTTCTTTTTTAACTTTCTTACGGAGACTCTGGTGCATGATCAGCAGCACATTTTCATCCCCCTCTGCATTTTTCTCCTCACTTTGAAGCAATTTCTGAGCCGTGATTGTCGCAGACAGACCTTGTTGACTGTAAACTGTGGTGATCACTGTGTTTTCTCAGCAAGAACTAGTCATTTCTAGATGCTGGGAAATGTAAAGTCCTGCTGAAAATCAGTTTAAATTGATGCTCTTTTTAAAAATTGGTCTAAATTTTTTCACTAAAACTCAGTAAGAGCTGCAAATGTAGAGCCTCACACACACTTAATGCTTGTTGTCCATGTTTATGTATGTGTGTTTTGATCCCTGACACAGAGCTCAGGCGTTAAACCCAGGGGGGTTGGGAGGGATTGGACGATCGGCCCATCTCATCCATCTCCTTGATAGACCAACTGCTCCTCATCACATGGGGTCTTGTGCACACACACACACATAGAGTATACACACAGTCAACGCACACTTCAAAAACGTTTGAACTGTTGTATGCTGTGACCGTGACTCCCCCCTCCAGTGAAAACACTTAATCAGCCTTATGGTCCAAGTGACCCCCTACCACCATCTTCATCCATCTCTGAGCCCGTTCAGCTTTTTAATAACTTTGGATCAGGTCGCTGGATCTGAAATGTCGCAGGGGATGAGAGATGAGCAGGGATTAGGTTTGCCTTGATGGTCAGCTAAACACGGGACTTTGCAGTCAAGGAACTATACAAACTTGTTGGACTTTAATGTTGTATAGCAGACGTGTTGTATAAAGAAGTGTGCCTGTAGCATCAGTAGCATGGGTTTAGATCATTCTATTCTGCATATTTGATCATTTTTTAGGTTGAGAAAAGAATCATCCCCATCACATTAAGAATTTCCTTTCGTCCACTTTACTCCTGAGCCAGAGCAAATGCCTCTTTTTGATTTCAAGATGATATTGAATAAGATACATCAATAAAGGGGAGTTTACTAATATCACCTATAGAAGAAAATGTACCTATATTTTGGTAAATCGAGTCCAATACCTGCTGAAACGACTTGTTTGTGCATGCATGAAAATGAAAAAAAACATTGATTCCTCCTTTTCCCTGGAGACTAGAGACCACTGAGAGTTGACCTTCTGGCCTTGGTTCATACATACAGGTTAAATGTCAAGTGAGGATCATGCAGATGAATCAGTGAGTGAATATAAAGACAGAACAGAGCTGAGAAGCTTAAATAAAAGCAAAATTAACGTGATGAGAAAATTGCGTGCTGTAACACAACAAAATACAACAGGTCTGCGTCAAGCACTGCCTTACTTTGAAAATGTTCAGTTTAGTTGATGCTGGTTGTTTGTCAGGAGTTGTGCATTTTGAATCTGCAGTCTGTGGCTGTGTATTGGATGACATCATATTGAAAAGTGATATTTAATCTGCTTCGTGAACATATTTAGAAGCCAAAAACTATAGGAGCACCTTCCCAAACCAGCAGAAAATGATGGGCTAAACTTTTACCACAGAGGTGCATCAACCGCTTCCCTTGGAAAGTGTCAAAAAATACAATTTATAACGTTCACAGGGTTGTATTTAAAACAGAGCTGTGGCATTGGAGTGGATTACAATGTACAATTGTTACTATTATGAGCAGATGGTTGTTTCCTGTCAGTAGGCTGTCAGGAGACTAATGTTTACAACTAGAATATGCACCTCTAATCCTCTTGCTGCAATTCATGCACAAGCACACACTCTTTTCATTCACTCACATTAGGCACTAATATGTTGTAAAAGATGCACATCATTCTCATATAGGCACACATATACATAATTACACTGCATAAGCACACACAGAAATGCACCTTTCTCTATCGCGTTCCCCTCTAAGTGAGTCTAATCGGCGTGTCTTCCAGGGCTGAGGAGCTGTCTGATTACCCTTGACCTCCTCTCAATACTAGATTGAATGAACTGCTCTACAGTACCGTTTTTTTCTCTTCTCTCTTCTCCGCTGTACTTAAAGATATGCAGCAGCACTCATATATCCACCCTCTTTAGAATCAAATTTATCAGGCAGATTTGTCTACATCTGGGTCACAGGCTTTATGAAAATGGCTGATTTTGGATGAGGCAAATGAAAATGCAATGCCATTAGTAGGCGAGGCTCATTCAAGTTCACATCTCAGATTTGAATAGCTGATTCAAAAGAATCAAATGAAATTGGCATGTCACAACAGACTGCACGCTGAAGATTAGACTTAATTTCCATAACCAGGCCATATTCAACACATGAGAGGTCTGCAAGAAAACAAAAACTCTCTTCCACTCCCGATCCTTCCTAATGCTTCCACCAGTGAATGTGATTAGCTTCCAGTTGCATATATTATTAAATGTTTAGGAAATGTATGATCCAGGCCGACGTGTGTCACAGTGAATTCTGACCTGAATCGACTGCAACCATTTTTTTTCTCAGTATCACTCACTGTTTTCTGAAGGTTCTAGTTTTTATTTCAAAAACACACAAATAATGGCAGTGTTCTCACTTAGTGCTTTTTCACTACTCTGTGCTTGTTATGTACAGCGTACTCACAGCACAGACGTACTGTAGACATTGCACTTGCATTTTTCTACATGAAAAATTGGAAGTAGTGAAGAATGACATTACATATTGCCATGCAAATGGGGAGAGATGTAAGTGTCTGAAATGCTGCTGCGTGAGTGTAACCTTCGGCAGCATTACCAATCAATATTACTTCTCTTACCTAAGCTTATCTTCGCTCTCAGTTTGGAGGTGGAATTGTATTTTAGTGAAGTACGACAGGCAGGAGAGACAGCACACAGAGATACACACACACACACACACACACTCACACAAACACATACACATACAGCACAACGGCGTGACTGTTGAAAAAGAGCAGAACATTGGATCTCATTTCGCGAGCGCTCGACCTGAAATTGCCTGACATTCACATGCAAACATGTTTGCTGACTTGCGGCTGATATGGTTGTAATGTAAATGATGGGGGCGCTCTCTACCATTGCTCATAAGCACGCACCCAAACATTCACACAGACGCAGTATATTACCCTAACGTTACTTCCTCTTACACCTCGTCTGCTGAAAGCTGTTTTCCATGCAGGCTGGGTGTACGGAGTGTGGCACTGTCCATCTGGATGTGATGGTGGCGGTGGTGATGATAATGGCTATCAGTGGGACGTGAAGGGTTGAGAGTCTGCAGGCCACCTTGCAAAGCTTGACCGATCCGATCAGTGCTAAATTTCTTTTCTGTCTATCAGAAGATCCATTCCATGTCAGTCCACTTCCGAGTTTGATCCTGGATTCTTAAACAGCGGTGTGTGTGCACATTAGCATTTGAGACATGACCTTCATTGTGTGTGTGTGTGTTGCTTGCTTTTCCCACACGTGTGTGCTTGCATGCAGGTGCCATGTTGCTCGGGTAGGCATGGACATAGATAAAATGCCTGTGAGGTTTAGCTAAATGGAAGCCATCAATCACACACGGTGAAACAAAACACCACACACACACTTCAACACAGTGACCGCTGGACAAGGTTGCAGATGGCACAGTCAGGGTCTCACCGTTGAGGTTTGATGATGTGAGGCCACAGTCTGATGATGTCACAACAATTTTTTTATTTTTTATTTTTTTATTTAATAGTCAACAGTAGAGACAGATAGAAGCGTGAGAATGATGTAGAAGCTACACAAGAAAAGCCCTGAGCCAGAATCAAAGCAGGGACACTGTGCTCACATGGCATACATCTCAGACCTTTTGGCCACGGAGATGTCACACAAAATCAGAATACATTATAGTACGGTGATGACTGCCTCCAGCCAGGGTCAGTGCAACGTATTTATTGTCTGCCATTGTATTTGAGTGTCTGTATGAAATGTATGCACAGAAACAGGGAAACTCAAACTGCCTGGAGGACACTTTTGGAAAATGACCAAGAAGATCTAAAACATGAATAATATATATCAGATAAAATCAATAAACATTAGGGTCATTGATGTCATGATCTGACCAGACAGGAGCATGTTTCGATGTGTGATGGCATTTGATATTAGCAACCTTCACTCAGAGATTTATACGGTGTGGTTTAGGATTGGTATGAGCTGGTAAAACCTCAATTTTGAATTGCTAACAATGCAATGTTTTGCACGTGATGAATGCAAACATGAATGGAGTTCCTAAAGGAGAAGCTTCAGCTTCAGTTTGATGGTGTTCATCATTAAACGCTTCATGCCACAGTCACTGATGTGACAGTCAGGCTGTAGAATTTGAGCCCTAATCTGTGACGGTGCCACGAAGCAAAGATTTAATTCAAGGGTCAGTTTAGTCACAAAGTACATTTGCTTCGGAGGGAGTGACACCCTCTGTCCTTAGACAAATGAAGCAGAAAGTGGATAATAACAGACAAAAAGAGAGGAAGACGGTGGGAGAGAGCAAACACGACAGAGGGAGGGCAGCAGGACGGGCTGTTAGCTGTTAGCAGTCAAGACCTATTTGAGGAGATGAGGTTGGAGAAGAGGTAAACGTCAGAGTGACAGAGTATTGGAATGAGAGGAGACGATGAAAACACTGGAAGAGAAGAAGAGGCTCTGTGATCGACGTCCGGGTGTGCGTGTGTCGTGTATGTTGCATTTGCATCATGTCAGGCCCGAGTGAAGTGAGTCAGTGTGTGTTCATTAAAGAGAAATATGCATCCTCCGTCCATCTGTCTACTCCAATCGTGTACACATGAGAGAAAATACATTTGGTTATTTTTATATTCATGTAAGACATACTGGGATTGGAATACACACCATAATACCTTCTGTGAAACTACTGCTGCTTCCAGCAGTTGCTTTGTACCACATAATGTACTATGCATATTCCTTAACAAATAAAAATGTTTTATACATTCACAGAGTAAAGAGCAATAAACAACAACAACATAAATAAAACACTTTCAGTTTTTGACTTGAAGTCAAGGATCTATTTCTTCTCTGCACACAAAATGTATTAAAATGTGTGTTAGTGAGCACTTCTTCTTTGCCAAGATAATCCATCCAGGTGACAGGTGTGGCATATCAAGATGCTGATTAAACAGCACAACTATCACAATAAAAGGCCGCTCTAAAATGTGCAGTTTTATCTTGGGAAAAAAAAAAAAAGTTAGGACCTGCTCAACTCTGCTTCTGATTTTCTTACCCTGATATTCAAAACATACGTAACATCTCCTGATGGAGTGTTTGTGTTTCATTTAACTCCGTAACTGATGTGAAAGTTAAATCTCGCTTGTGCTGTGCTGCGTTGAGGTTATTTCCTGTGTCTTCGTGTGTTTGATGCATGCCCACACGTACTGTACATCAGGCTCAGTGTGTGTACATGTGTTTGATCCTTGTACTTTCTGTCTGATACAGACAGTACAGACCTGGCACTTCAGTCCTGTTATGTAACATTTACTCTTTGTTGTGTTTGTTTTGTGATGTAACCACTCTGGTACTGTTAAATGTTCTGTGTCTAAGTGTGTGTCTGTGTGAGAAAGCCGGTGAATGAATCCGTGGGTGTTTACATTCATACGAGTGTGTGAAATTGTGAGTTTTTGTATGCATTTGCATTCAGTGTGTCTTTGTTGGCAGATTTAGATATATCTCCAGCATAAAGCTCGCACGCGGCACCGCTGACATTAATGCCCCCGACGGCATTGTTCGCTAGTTATCCTTCTGTGTTCTTTGTGTGATGTCAGTCCGCGCTAACCAGGGCAGAGCAGAGAATAAAATGATAAAGCAAAGCATTGACCTGAATGGCATGGCTCAGAGCTTTCTCCCTGATTGCACTGTGAGGTAGCAGCCAGTCAGTGGGTAGACTTGAATGAGGTCTTTACTTTGAGCTGATAAGAGGGATTATGCTGTAATTCGGGGCTTGGTTATATCTTCAAAGCAGCTAGACGCACAGACATGTTATGACACTGTGTGGAGCACGAGAGAAAATTGTTGTTTCCAACAAACAAACCATGGAAAGCAATATGAAATTGCTTTTCTCATCAGTCACTTAATGTCAGGCTATAACACTAGAGAACCAAAGCCTTGAAGACTGAAGACGTGATGCCTCACCAACAATCAACTACACTGACGGTTTCACCATTTTGTACAGAGCCCAGGAGGTGTAACAGAGAGAAAAAGACATATTCATGCTCTCAATTTAATAATTTGCGCTCATGGATTTGTTTTTGTTCTCTGTATTTTGTGAACATGGATTACTTAATCCATGCTATCAATCTAATATTGTTTCTGGTGTGTAATGCTGCTTTCTATTACTTTCTTTCTACTCTTTCTCCAAAAACATACAGTAGCTATTGGTTATTTACGGTCTCCGTGTATAGGAACTGAACATAAGGCTTTGTTTCACATCCGAGTTTTGAGATTGAGCCATGAATAATACAGATTATATAATTCAGAACAACAATTACAAAGGCCAGAATTTGTGCACTTCAGTTGGCAGAAGGGCGCACGCATAAAGACCTTTCTAAAGCTACAAAATACCTTCATGTTGAGGTTTGCCACTTTCGCTTTGTTGAGTTAATGTTCACGTCACTGAATAATCCATTTCTTATTAATCATTAAATACCTGAAGCCGTCACACAACAGCCGGAGCGCCACGAGTGCCTCCAAATTAAGAATTGGTGTATTTACGCAGTGCCGTGGCACAGCAGCAGTAACTTTATTAATTACTTATGAAGGAGAATTGTTGGGGTACGGAGGGGAACTGAATCTTATATTTTATTTTATTAAACCTTCCCAATCTTTATTAATAATTAAGCAATTAACCTACACAGAGACTGTATATTTTTTATTGAGTGGGTGCACCTTGAAGGATACTTTTTAATGTTTATTGTTGTATTTCACAGCGCTTCCATGAGAAGGCTATGAAAACAGAAACATCACACTTTGATGTCCGTCTGCTAAAGAACATTATAGAGATGTTGTATCTGGACACGTCTAACACGTCTTTCTATCATGGCTGTAGGGATGGCACTGGGTGTCAGTCCCCCAATCCCACAACTATTTCAACAGCTAAATGATAGACAGCATGAAGTGTACAAACATTCATGGTCTCCAGAGGAACCAGCAAACTTTAATGACCCTGACGTTTCATCGCGGCATTTCAGTTTTTAGCGTACAGTTGTTGGAAAGATTCCTATGAAATTTGCCCACAAATATTCTTGTTTTAGCTCCTCATGCTGTCAAAATAAACTTTTCTGTTCAAATCTGTCCTAAACTATAAGGACTTTCCCATCCGCCGCAGCTGTACTTTGTTTTTTGTGCTAATTAGCAAATGTTAGCATTCTAACCAGCTAAGTCACCAAGATTGTGACAAATGTTAGCATGCTGACATTTGCAGTTAGCTGCTTTTAGCTAACTGCTGACATCAGCATTCTTCGGCCTCTGGGTCTAACACATCCACACATCCTGCCACACAAACATTAGAGAGAACAGTGTGTGTTTGTTTCTAGGGAAACGGAGAGCATTTTCCGACAAGTCTGGGGATTCACACTGGCAACCCTCCAAGCCAATTTCCCTAAGCTCCTGGATATTCTTAAATCTGCTCTACATTTGGGCTGGAGCTAACATCTTTAAACATTTTGTTCTGGTCCAGTGTTGTCCAAATCCAATTGTCTTTAGCTAAAGTCTCATTAAACTGGCTCTTTTCTTTTTTGTGGATTTCTGGTTCAGTCCAATTTCAACTGGTCCACTTCAGTCAGACTCATCCTGGTACCGTAACATCATCATCTACAATTTAAATTTGATCCAGCCTGAAACACTTAAACGCACCAATCAATCATTTCTCTCCATCCCTCCAACCTGTCTGACCTGTGTGTGTGTGTGTGTGTGTGTGTGTGTGTGTGTGTGTGTGTGTGTGTGTGTGTGGAGGAGACCTTCAAAACTGTTTGATGGTAATGAGAATTCATTTTGTGGGTGTTGAAGCTGCCTACCAGAAAGAATTAGCATCAGAATCAGCATCGGTGACACAGAGGGCACTGATCTGAACGAAAGTTCTTTGAATTATTGATTTCCACCTGCTGGAATCACATCCTGTCTCCCTTGTATTTCTCCTTCATGCCATCACTTCTTTTCCTCTTTTTTTTTTTTGTTCCGTGCATTGCACAATTTCAAACTGAGCCAAACTATAGTCAGAAGCCAAGCAGTCGTCTTTGTGTTTTAATGTGCGCAGAAGTTTGTTCTTTAGTTTGGCGTATTGGTATTTATCCGTCAGTGGATATGTATGCATAACTGCAGGAGTTAAGCTGTGTGTGTGTGTGTGTGTGTGTGTGTGCAAATGTCTAAAGCAAAACTCTTTTAGTGTTATTAATATTAATTAATGTGTGCTGTCAAGGAGGCAAAGAAACAATTCATTGCTCACATTTATTGTATTAAGTGCTTCATGATTTATTAATGGGCATGTTTAAGGTTCGAGAAAAGAAAGAGAGAGAAGGGCAAGCTATAAACTGATTCCTCCCACAAAGACAAAAGTCTGTTAAAGTCATTTGTGAGTCTCATTGAAATGTGGACTCTTTTCTTTTTTTATCTTTACTCATTAGATGATGAAACATCTGAAAAGTGTTATTTTGATCATGAATATTTCATTTTCATTCATCTGATTAGATGGATACCAACTTTTGTTCTCATATTTCTCATTTTATTCTGACACACACAGGCTTTTAGCAAGTATACATGCTGAACAATACAAATATTCCCACCATAGATGACCTCAGTCTTCAGTCTGTCATTGTTTCTCATCTGTATGCGTCACATGTCTGTGTTTATCTGTCAAGCTGAAGAAGTCCACTCTCCCTCCATCTTTAAGGTCCTTTCTTTGTACAGTACGTACCTTCTTTCTGTCTGTCTGTCACACACCATCTGTCTGTCTGTTACTATCTCTCACAGCAGTTGGTCTCCTGCTTCATCCTCTACCCCACCCTCTGTTATAGGACTTGGCATGTCGCTGCATATCTATATTATTACACCTTGTGGAAATATGTCCGTATATGCTGTGTGTGTGCGCGTGCGTGCTTGCGTGCGTGCTCATGTGCTACCATGTTTCATTTAATCGAGCCTCCCCGTTGGCACGTAGGACAAATTGATCAGTTGGTTTGCCAGCTGTCCTGGCAGATCTCTCCTTCTGTCTCTCTATTCCTCTAACCACCCCCTCTCCTTTCTCTCTCCGACACTCTCATTTCCAGTTTAACTCGTATACTTTGGCACTGAAAAGGCAAGGGGATGAAAAAAAACGTGTCTTCTAATGATTGGAGTGGTCTTCCTTACAAGCATCTTTTTTCCCCCACTGTTGGATGCATTTTAGAGATTCCACATTCTCCCATTGGCAGATGGCTGCTGGCCCATTTTGACTGATGTGACCTTTCCTGGCATTGGTTGTTGGCGTGCCTTCGAATGATGCCTTGCTGTGGAGAATGATGGGCGGCGCACAAAGCCAGCTTCCTTTTGTTATCTGAGTGGCGCATATTGCCTTGATACACCCCTATCATTAGACACACATTTCCAAGGTGGGCTGGCAAAATGTGTATTCACACTGAATTGAAGAGATAAGTCCAAACTGCAGCCAGCCATGGGTATGCTTTTAAGCACGATAGGTAGAAACTACGAAACCCATTTCTGTCCTCATAGATCTATGCATAATTTTGCCTTGATTCGGATGCTATTCACGCTTGATGTCCTTGGCGTGGCGAGAGAAGGATAGTGGCAGCACAGTCAGGAACAAAGCAAGTCTACTCCAGAGCCGCTTGACAGGGTGTGAGAGTGTGTGTGTGTGTGTTTCTGTTGTCCCAATGCTTGGCTTTGCTGTGAGCTGAAAGCGAGAGGCTTTTCTCTGTGTAATGACAGATATTAGAAAGTCCATTACAAGGTTCTTACAGTCTTGGATCCGCATACACACATGTACACAGGCACACAGAACACACTCGCATGCACACTCACTCAGGTTGGAGCCAGAAGAGGCTAACGAGGCCCTCTAATCGATATGTGATGGCAGGCCTTTTGTGTGTGTGTGTGTGTGTTTTGTTGGAGTTAAAGAGGTGCAATAACCCTTCATTATTGTGCTTGCGTCTTGATGAACGTCCGTAAGCTAAATGGGTTTTGGGACAGCAGCTTTTGTGTGTGTCTCTGCACCTGCTGTGTGCGCCTCAACTTGCCTGTCTCACACATGGACCTGTCGTCTCATCTCTGCCTAATTGACTGCATTGTAGTGTGACACAGTGAAGAGATGGGAGAGATGCTCAAACATGTTTCTCCACTACCTGTTTAGCCTGGTTCTAGAGCCTTAAATCAGGGGTTCTTAAGCTTATTTGTCTCACTGACCCCTAAATGGCTACACATATTACAGACCCCAGTTTGATAACAGATTTAGGTTGTTAGATATTATAATAATTCTACAGAAACTTCTGATCAAAGTGGTCACTCTCTAACAACTCTGGACTCTCTTCTATAGTGAATAAAAATAGTGTTAATGAACTATTCCTCATATTTCTGTGTACCTCCATTAACTCCTTCATGTACCTTGTTGTACCTTGTTGAGAGCTGACTCGCATTGCTAACATTAGCTAATAATTTATTTAACTTCAAGTTGGCTAGCTTGCTAATGTTAGACACCCAGTAAGCACAACCTTGAATAAATCTTCTTGATTGCTTTAATTATTTGCCTCGACTTCATTAAACAGTCTTCTCTTTTGGTTTTTGGTGAGTGTCCAATAGTGAGATTGCTCCCTGAGGTGTCCTTACACAGGAACACGATGGATTTTGTTTGTGCAAGTCTTCAACTCTGTAGTGTCTGTTATTTTCTTATATCAGGGCAATTATTTAACCGGCAAATCAGGTTATCTATCTGCCCATTTATTTATCCGGCCACTTCTTCTCGCCAAGTTGGGGAATTGATACAGGGAAGAGGAAGCCTGTTGGAGGTTTTATGTTTGTAACTGGAGGGATAAGACAAGAGGGACAGGATGAGAGACAAAGCAGAGAAGAAAAAGAAAGCCTTGAAAAGTGTGATAAGAAAGACAGGTGTGTTAGGAGAACTGAAAGAAGAGAGCAGAGCAGGGAAAGGAAAAGAGGGAGTGAGCACACCGGAGCTGTTAAAGAAGGCCCGCTGTTTAGAACACAGTCTCATAAGAGAGGAGGACCGCAGCATCGAGCAGTATCCGGCTCCACAATTTCACACCCATTATCACCTGCTACAAAGAAACAGCAAGTGGAAAATGAAACTGCATTGAGGAAGAGTGTAAAATAACCTGTTTTATCCTGTGTGTGTGTGTTTATGCACTGCCTGTCACACATGCATTGATAAGCTTCTGTTACATGGTGTGTATTCTGTGGTGTGCTGCACATGTGAGGTCATGGCTGCTTATCACCCTCTCTGTCATGTGCAGTGGCAGATAAAGTGGAAACAACAACAGAACTTTGGGGTTCTGCAGTTGTGTGTGTGTGCACATTGTCTTGGTCTGTTTTCATTTGACTAGCTGGTTCAGTTCAGTAGCCTTTGAGGCCGGTGATCACGCGCAATGTGAGAATTGTTTGTCAGATGGATTAAGCCAAAGTCTCCTCTTCTTTTCGGCCTTAATCATATCTTTTATCTCGTCTGTACTTCCCCGTGGATTCACTTGCTTTCTGTTTTTTTTCCTCCGTTCATTCTTAATTTTCTCTCTGGTGAATTAAAAGGGAGATTAGGCTTTATGATGCTGCTCTGCTTGGTGGAATACAGAGTTTCCCTGCAAAGACGTGAAAACGCTGAAGAGATTTTAAATGGCTTTAAACTACACCTTGTGGAAATATGTCCGTATGTACAGCTGAACAGCTGAGCTGAAGAATTTTTATTAGCCTCTCTGTATCAATCAAGTTTAAATCTCTTTTACATGTGATTTGCAATATGTCTCTCTGCGGGATTTCCCTTGTTAAGATGAAGACAAGCGTGAATTATTAAGTCATATTTGTTGTATATATCTTCATATGATGTATTTCTGTGTGTTCTTTTCCAGCGTGTCCCCCCGGCTCCTACAAGATGTCCTCCAGGCAGCAGGAGTGTTTTCCCTGTCCGGCCAACAGTGTCGCAGAGGAGGAAGGATCTGTGGTGTGTGTGTGTGAGGAGGACCACTTCAGAACCCCCCTGGACACACCCTCAGCACCATGCACGAGTAACACGATTATATATGTTTATATTTGTGTGTGTGTGTGTCCTCGTCACAGCATATCACCCATGCACTGTATCATTTCATCTTGACATTTCTGCATTAAGTGAGCAATTTCATGTTTGTAAGCCATCATTATCACACCACCCACTCAGCCTTTCATATATCTGCGCTTGCCAGTTGCCTTTTTATCCCTAAAGACCACTTTGCCCCTTTGGTTTAACCCGTCCTTCACCCTGCATCCTTTCATCCGCCTCCCCCTTATTCTCATCTCATCACCTCTTCGTCTGACCTGCGCCCACCTCTCCTTAGTGTCTGCCTCACCATCCATCCTCATTCTCCCATCTCCGGTCCATCCTCATCGTCCCATTTCCATGTCTCATCTCCCGAAACCTTCACCTCTCCTTCACCTTACACCACTCCCCTAGTATTGTATTCCTGTCATGTAGAAAAATCCACCCGAAGCACGTCTGGTGTTGTCTGCCCCAAAACTAGAGACAGCTTAGTGCCTCGAGCTGCTCTGCTGATAATAAAGTTGTGAGGTGGTCAAAGAATTTGTACAGCTACAAGCTGAAAGGATGTGTGTGCTCAAGCAAGCATCACTTTCTTCCTTCTACTTCTCTTATTTTCCCCTCGATAGTGTCAGCAAACACAGAACATTTGCCGTCGTGTTTGAGTGAGAGTTAACCAGAATGTATGCATTCTGACAGTCGTAGTACTTTAATCCAATCCGTGTTTGGCAAATTTGCAGATATTCCACAGAGAAAACCTCCTCGTGATCATGCAAGTTATTTTATCTCTCCACCCCACCTGACCTATACTCACACCCCTTTCCATTTCATCTAATAGCATACACACATTATGTATCCGTCCACTGCAGCCATTTTCTCTGCCCCTCCATCTTTATCCCTTTCATCAGCCATCCAGCCAAACATTAGGTCCACATTATGTGTCCGTCCAAAAAGCCCATCACCCCATTCTCTCCACCTTTTTGCTTAACCTTGGACATTCTCTCCATATTCCTCCACCTTTTTCTCCTGACATTACAAATCCATTTTCTGCTATACATCCATCACCCCATTCAGCAACCCGCCCCCCCATCCTCATCTGCCTGACCCCTGAACGCACATCTTCCTCCATTCTCTCTGTCTGTCTTCTTAACCCGGCCACTCATCACTCTTCTTTCTACCAACTGCCTCTTCACGTTTTCCTTCCTCTTCATCCTTTCATCCATGCATGTTATCAGCCCATCCTTCTTGCCTCTGTCAAACTGAAATCTCATCCCTCTATCCTCGAGCGATAAACCCTATAATCCCATCCCCACTGTCCGTGCATTATCCGCTCATCCCTCACCTCTTTCCTTTTTTCACCATGTCTCACGTTCAGAATACCATTCTCCTCCAATAAAGATGCACTACAAGGCCAATAAGACAAAGACCATACAGGGTAGCCCTATTGATTCCTGCTAGGAGAACCAGCCTATTGATATAGCTTAGTAATTAGATGGAGGAATAATGGGCTCTGGATCCTGGGAGTACTCAGGGCTGTAAAACCTTCAGGTCACAAGGTCTGAGTGTGTGTGTTTGTATACATACACATTCACTTGTGTGTCCATATATATGTGTAAGTGTGTGGTCATACTAGCTTTTATGCTAACTACGTGTAATTACAATATTGATCGCTGAGCTCTCTGATCCTTGTGTGATAACATTTATAGCAGCCTAATGACCACATTAATTATACTATTGATTCTGTAATTATGATCATCCCCAAATTCAGCTAATCCACCGCGCGGTGCGGACGCAGAAAACAAGAGAAAAGCTGATGAATTAAGAATTATAAGAATAAAAGAGAACGGGAGATTTTGCCAGATGAATGAGGGTTGATATGTGCACCTTATTATCACAGCAATTAAAGAATAATACCAGTGTAATTTTATTCTTTTGTCTTTGCCATTAAGGCCTGTGATCTACCTAAACCAGTTAGAAGCTGCTGTTGTCTCGTTGAAATAAAAGACTTTTTGTTTCAAGAATCCTTTTGAAAGATTTGAAAGAACACACGGCTACATTATTTCAAATGAGATTCATCTTTTAATACGCCTTGAAATTACACTGCTAATCACTGCTAATGGCAACTATTTACACTTTTTTTTTTTTCCATTACAGCACACTGTAAAATAATTCCTGGTGGCAGTGAAGAGGCAAAGTAAAAGTTTGGAAGCAGTGAAAGGAAGTGCTTTTTGTATTTTGCCAGTTTTGGCAGAGTGGAACTACTGCTGACAGGACTGCAATGGCAATGACTGTCGCATAATAACTATAATAAAAACGATATCCTCAAGTAATGCATAATGTTTGCCAAAGTATGGTACTGCAAATGGATTTTTGCAAACAGTGGGAGTTCATGACTTCCAGCAGGAAGGATAAAGTTGCAGCGTAACCGTTTTAACATCTGACAAATAAATGCGTTAAAAAGAGTTTTCATGGATCTACATGGCAAAAATTCCTGTTAACATTCTATTTAAATTTCACTTAAACTAATAATATAAATGATCATGTCATGTTTTAAGTTACTTTAATGGTGTAAAAGTGTAAAAGTCTAACTTACCTAACTAAATATATTTACTTTGCTTTAAGCTGGCACAGACTCGTGCACTGGTCCTGAATCAGATACCTAAACACTGAGCGCCACAGTCAGTAAAACCAGCATCGATGCTGTCAACACATTTGGGGCTGTATGTCCATCTCTCACAATACAATGACATGCTTCAACAATTCCAGATTATGCAGTAAAGGCTTAAAGGCAGCTCACAGACAAAAGTGCAACATCATATTGGTATGGTAACTGAACATATACATGTTCATGTAAACATATGAAATTTAACATGCATGTTCCTGAACATGTATAAATTACAACTGAACTTGCCAAAACAAATCCACCAAAAGTCATGATAATGCATCAGGTCAGAATCCAACTCAGGATATGTACTGTATGTCCATGCTGGGAGCAGGACCAATAATAGCTAATAATTTAACATTAGCTAATGTGGTAAGCAAGAAGATGTTAGCCAGCCGACCAGCTGAGCTGCCAGTTACTTTATTTCTGATGATTATACACAGAACACACTGGCTCTGTGAGCTTAGATTATTTGTCTCGGCTTAACTGTTTCCCATCTTTTTAGTCGATTGTCCATGTGATCATAATTTGATTAATTGAAAGCTTCAGCTTTGTCTTATCTTCTGGCTTCTGGGAAATGCATAAATGCAGACTCTTCAAAGGCTTTCAATGTGTGTAACAACATCAAAAACATGCTTTGATTTGCTGTGATTCAGTATGTTGGAGCAGCAGTGAAGAGGGAGTCAAGGATCATTTGGATGGAGGGGTGAGGAGGAGACGGAAGATGGAAACAGATGGAGCTTAAAAGAGGGCAAAACATGGGAGAGAGTTGTGGAGGGCAAGTTTTAATAAACAGCACTCAGATTCAAAGATGACAAGGAGAGAAGGGACGAAAGTAGAGAGGTGTGAAGAAAAGGCCCAGCTGGGTCTACATCAAACGTGTGTTCATGTTCACAACTCTGAATGCTCTCTGAGCTTATGTAACTCTGCTCCACGTGTGTCTGGGAGCGGGACACAGCTGTGCTGTGTGACGTGTTTCACAGCATGCACAGAGCAGCACACCTTCACTTATTCATCACACAGCACATGCACACACATAGAGGGACACATCTAAAATTCATGGCCTTTAATGGACGTAAGCTCTACTCAGCCTGTGTGTGCAGGAAACGGCACAGGTCAGTCAGGACACTGACTCAGCCCTGCAGCCTGACATTCTACAGCAGTTTAAATACTGGACTATATATTTTATTCTTAGCTTTTTGTCACGTGTGGTGGTTGACTTTCAACACGCTTGAGGTTTTAAATTCCATCCATGCCGTCCATCACACAGTGGATGATGTCATTCTACAGATTTCATTGGCTTTGACAACTCTACTATAATTCAGAGATACGTTCTAATTGTCCCACCACAAATTTTGACATACACAGCTTTATGGGCAACTCAGACTCGTGTGATGCGTCCGGCATATCACAACCCTCATTTCAAATCAGATTCGCTGGGAGTTAAAAGCCTTCTCTATGACAACTCACCTTTATTTACTGATGATAAGTGAAGGATTTTTTCCACCATGCTCATGCACGCACATGTTCAGAGAGAAGGCAATGTCATTGATAGGCCAATAAAGCTGGAAAGAGTTGTTTTTTTATTCAAACACAGTTACAGCTTTCATACCTGCTCTGATTCCCAAGTGCTTTCCTGTCTGTCCGGTCTGTGTCATCAATAATCCATCCTCCTCTTCAATCCAATACATTTTTCAGTCGCCTGTTCCCATTACGGTCATGAAACCAATTTCTTAACACCAAATCCGGGATAAAACAATATTATCATGGCATGATGTGCAAACTGAGTTCATGCCATCACACCAGAACACCCAGTGCACTTAGTCCATGTCATGTGAAACATTTCCAGCTTCATGTTTGAGCAGGTAACGTGTTACAGTCAAACGTGTTACAGTGAAATGTGTTTGTGCTTTTATTCATCCAGAGAAGTTTGATGCCAAAAAATGTCCAGCTAACAGTCAGAACGATTGTAATTCGTGGACACTATAGAGAACATTTGGAAGTGAATAATATTGCTGCTATGATCGCTCCAGTGTGTGTAACGGGCATGGATTGGTATTTTGGAATGTCTTGTGACATGATCAGTCAAGTGTGACATCCTTTGCTTAACAACCGCAGCACTGAGGATGTGTTTGATTAAGAATTGATGTTTACAAAAGAGGGAATACATATTGCCTCTCTATTTCTGCTAGACTAATAACTTCTTTGAACCTCAAGAACCCAGTAGAATTCCCAAATGTTGTTGCAGTTCACTGAGAATCTTTACTCAATCAACAAACAGCACATCTTAAAAACAGAAAGAAACTGTCAGAAAAAGTTATTTTCATTAAAAAAAAAATACACAAGTTCCTTTTTAATTTGATAACTAGCCGAGTTTGATTCAACACCTAAAAAAACTAAACAAAAAAAAAAACAAGACAGTAAAAACAAATAGCACTGAAACTTTATGAGAACAGTACAGCTACAAGAGAACTGCAACTTGGTCAGTCCACATTGTTCTAACAAATAACAGTAATGTGGTAGAAGTTGTGTCATCAGAAAAGATCTTTGAATTTATGTTGGAAAGTTCTCCTGAAAACGGCCTCCGTCTGGGCAGTGACAGCCGGGTAAGTCCCGCTGTATCAACGGTGGTTATGTGATGAGATGTGAGCAAAACACTTGAACTCACATTGTGGGTCAGGATCTCCATCACAACACAATCTTACAGCTACCATAAGATTGTAAACCATTTTGCCGGCCACAAGTGGAAACGATGTTGAAACCCCCAGAAAAAAAATCATAGATATCAACATAATGATGTATATTTATGGTCCTGATTATTGATGACTTGATATTATATTGAAAACTTAAACTATCTACAAAACAAAGTTCAGGACTTTTCTTACTCTTGTCCCTCCAGGGCCCCCCTCCCCACCCAGAGACTTGGTGTACACCCTGAAACAGTCCACACTGATCTTGGAATGGGCCGCACCATCTGACACAGGCGGCAGGGCAGATCTGACCTACAGCGTGGGGTGCCGGAAGTGCGTCGGGAGGCAGTGCGAGCCATGCGGGGCAAGCGTTGGCTTTGTGCCTCAGCAGGTGGGCCTGACAGAGAGAACCGTGACAGTGGTCAATCTTCTCCCCAACACCAACTACACGTTTACAGTGGAAGCCTTGAATGGAGTGTCAGAGCTGCTGCCCAACAAGAGGTTCTACACCCAGGTCAACGTGTCAACAAGCCTGCCTGGTGAGTCCCAGTTTGAACATTAAAAATAACCACACACACACATGGGCCACAGATTCTCACACACTCGGCAGCATTTTATATTTTACAAGTCTGCATTTAACAAACAACAGCTACTGTAAGCGAGAATGAGGTCACACTGCAGCTCCAGAAATGAGATGCAACAAGACAAACGAGCACACGTGGACAATTCTGATATGTTTTGTGCATTTAGACTTCATTAGGAAGCGTTTTTAATCAGCCTGCACTGCATGTGTTTCTCAGATTGAATGTCTTATAGTAGGCCATATTTTAAGGAAGTCCCTTTCTGATTTGAGACAATTTGCAGCGGCTCTTCTAAAAGTTAATATTTGTGCTCTTTAATGATACAATGTGCTCATGTTTAAAGGCTGGCTGTGGAGAAAATATGATGTTCACAACTGCAGGATGTAATCAGTGTAATGAAATGCTCACACACTCTATGGCCTCTATTATGTGAAATAACACCTATGACTTCTGAAGTTTTATTAAATGCACATTTATTTCTTACAACGTTAGTAGAGACAGAGAGTTCAGTTCAGCAAGGGTATATGCATCTACATTGACACACACACACACACATATATACGGTGTCTCTGTTCATGAATAGATGCATGGACACTCTCAGGCACACATGACCTTTGAATATGTTGGGAATGTATGTAGATTCTTGACATGCGTTCAAGCAGCATACACAGAGGCTTTCAAAAGTGTGTTTTTCATTTGTGTATGTTCTCATAGCAACACAGGCCTCTTCCCCATACTGACAGTGAGCCCATCACTGCAGACAGAGCAAAAAAAAAAAGCCTCACCGGTGGAGGTGATCTCATTTTCATCAGCGGTAGACTTCAGCAGGCCATTATCTGGGGGCTTGAAAAAGCACTTTGCCAAGTAGCCCTGTCAACCAGCTCTGCAATGGCACTATTTGGAGGAGCTCAAGTGTGAAAAGACTAAACACACACACACACATAACACATTCTGGCTAACAAACAGACTGTACTGTGCTTATTTATTTTCTAAAAGAAGCTTGTTGACTCTGTTTTTATGCATCCTTTATTTGAAAATGCTGAAAGAAATATTATTGTGAAACATGATGAGGCAAATGTTTTATGAAGGCAGAAAGATTGAAAGGTGCTGCGCAGAGGAAGCAGGTGATGGAGGAAAAACAACGAGAGTGTGTTTTTGCCACTAATTGGAAATTAGCTTTGAGAAATGTGCTGCATAATGAATGGAGAACTGTTAGTCATGTGTGAGTGCTGTTGATGACAGCAGCACTGTCTGTTAGTTTCAAGCGAGGGACGGAGGAAGTAAGAGGTTTGCATGAATTAAAGCATGATTTGACTCTTTTTGTTCATGTGAACTAACATGTTGTGTCGTGTTGAGAGTATTTCTAATTCATTTGTGTGAGATTATTATTACAGATTATTGCTGACCAACTGTAAATGTTATGCATGTGCAACATCTGGACATCTGGTAAGAGGCTAAACGGCAGCTTTATGCACCACAGCGCCTTATCTTTGTGACTTTGTTGGTGTAGTTTCATTGACAGTGCTATTATTTTTGCTACACAGTTAAGTGACTGAGTGACATGCTGTTGTTGATCATTCCTTTTTAAGAATGTGCGCTGTCTTGTCTACTCACAGGAGACCCCTTTATCTGACATCAGTCGAAATCTATGATAGCACGGCTGACGCTAACATGGCTAACAACCTACAGCTGTCTTCAGCTCCCTGAGGCGATTTAGTTTGCCACAAAAAAAACCCCAAAGCTACAAGGTTAGGGACACTATATCAGAGAAGGACAAACCCGTGGTGATTATATTTCCTGTCCCCGCGATACTTTCAACCTCCATCCCCTTTATCTCCCTCTTCCCTGTCTGTCTTTCTTGTCAGCAGTTGCCATGGCGTTGATTTGTGGTTATTATGGGGTTTTAGGATGTGAGTTGTCCTGCTAACCGTGTCATCCAGAGGGATTGGACAAGGGGTTAGGAGAGTGTGTTTGCATGGGTTTCAGAAGACTTTCTGTGTCAGGGAGGATTTAGACTGACATTTAGTGTGGGGTGTTTAATGCTGCCTGTCTGTGTGTGTGTGTGTGTGTGTGTGTGTGCGCGTGTGAGCATGTGTGTGCTCGCTTTAAAAAAATAGTATTTGATTTTGAAATGTGCTTTAGAAGTATTCCCCATGTGCCTTTCCTTATATCTCCTGACTTTACCAGTCACATGTCAACTTTTGAGGTTTCCATACATGACCAGCGGAGCGCGCTTCAGATCAACAGCTAACCAACTAAAGATCATCTTGCCTTCTCTCCTCAGTCTCCTCTCCCTTGAGGTCAACTCAATGAAACGTGATAAAATGCTAATGCTAAATTCGATTTAAGTTTCAGTTACACGCCTACTAGTGTGTAGGATTTAGTGGCATGTAGTGGTGTAGTTGCTGATTGCAACCTCCTCACCTCATCTTCTTCTTCCTAGTATGAAGGAGAAACTACGATGGCTGCAAAAAATACAAATGGCCTAATCTATCTAAACTACTTGCTTTATATCTCCATTTTTTAAATATCAGTAAAAATTTGCCATCCCTAATTCATATCTGATCCATTAAACATTAACACTACTTCTACTTCTACTCTGAAGTCTGATGTCTCAGTATTTGTTATCCGTTGCCATGGGAGACAACAAAAACTAGAGAAACAAGGACAGACTCATCAGGCTTTTGTCTGCTTTTTATATCTACTGCCTCAAACTAAATCCATGAGGACTCTGTGTGTCTTACGTTCATGTTCAGGAGCAGGCGGTAACGGTCAGAAAACTGTGCAGCCAGGTCAGGCACAGGACTGAAAGAACAATTCCTGCACATACCTCAACCTCGTGTCCGTACATGTGTGTGGACCTCCACACCAAGACTTTACACCATCAAAACTCACTGACCTTTATAAAAACTGCAGCAGGGATTTGGAACAAAGCTAACAGACATACACGCACACACTTTCTCTCTTGTCACCTCATCATCTCTTTATTACTTTTAGCTTCTTTTTTTTTCTTTTTTTTTTACCTCCTCCTCCCCTCTGTATCCCGATCTCTTCTTTTTTTACCCTCTATTTCCTTCCTCATTTCCCCCACCTTATCCTTTCCTGTTCTCCCATAAACTCACTATTCTTAGATGGTAATTTTTCTCCTTCCTCCTCCTGCCTCTCCATCCGCAACCTCTCTTTCCCCTATCTTCTCCTTTTCTGGCCGCATGTCTTGACATAATCATCGCTGGCCTGTTCCTCCTCACCTCTCTGCTTCCCTCTATCCTCTCTGCAACTCTTTCTCCCCATCTTCTCTTACTGTACCATGTTTTTCTGGGCACGGTAAGCTTGTTAGCAGTGGGTGGTACGCTTTAGCTGGCAGCTGAGGGCCAAGAAAGCCCGAGGATTTAAGGGCACAGTCTGAGAAGGTGCTAACGGGTGTTATATTATGAGCAAAAAAAAAAAACACAACACCCCCACACACACACACACACACACACACACACAGGGAGTCAATTTACATTTAATGTATACAGTAAGATTTTCTCTTTTAGTGGATGAAAAGCATCTGAAACAGCATTTTTAATCTCATGACATTAAAACCCCTCCATTAAGAGCAAATACAAATTGAATTCTTTAAAAGCATTGGTCTGAACCAGATTCTTGCACATGCACAGTGGAGGAGTGGATTTCTCCCAGACAGATGGGGTTTTATCAGGTCTCTCCAGGCTACCAAGGGAAGGGGGAGTTTTGCATAGCATGTGAGGAATGGATGGATGGATAAAAGGGAAGAGGAGAGAGAGGGATAGAAACATGACTGGGGTTGCGTGAGGAGATGGGACCTGGGCTGGGTAAAATGGGGGATCATTTTTGCCCAGGGCTCATGGGGCCCCTTATCCAGCTGTGGATTAGGGATGCATATGTGTGTGTGTCTGCTCTGCATGCACCAGGCCATACACATATTTTCGTGTGTGTGTGTGCTGTACCGTGCTTAGATGCCATACGCTCTGTGCATTGCTTCATGCTTGATTAGTGTATGTGCAAAATGACATCTTGCCTCATTATTGTCCAGCGATTGTGTGTTTTTGTGTGTGTGTGTGTTTGTGCGTGTGATGAAAACACACTTGGGTTGAATGTCTCAGCCCCCAGTGGTACATCCAAAGCGCTTTAGCTGAGGCAGAGAAGAAGAGGGGGATGCAGCCAGGCTGTAGAGATGGGGTGGAGGTGTGGGTCAGGGTGGAGGAAGGATTGGCATTTCAATATCCTGAGAGGATTACTGGTCAGGCTTTAGATGGCTGGTCCCTGAGGAGTTACATGGGCCTGAGAGATGGGAGGATAAAGGGAGGAGAGGAGAGAGGGATGAATATAGAAGTGGAGGGATGGAGAGGGGTGAGCGGTGCAGCATTGTGAGCAGGGTACCTTCTGGGTGCAGGGGAAAGGAGGCATGGGGTGAAGAGAAAAAGCAAGAATACATGTATTTCTTCAAAAATGCTGTGCAAAGTGGAAACTTTTCAGTTTGAACTGTCTGTGAAAACTGCATATGGAGTACATTTATAAGTTGTGTGTGGATGAAAGTCAGGAGATGAGAGGCAGACGTTAAGGCCTAGAGATGAAAACAAGGAAGTAGAAGGGGAACATAAAGAGTCAAAGACGACCAGGAGCAAGCAGAGACAAGTGAGACGAGCAGCACAGCATGTATAGTGTCTGAATAACAGGAGAAAAGCACATTGTAAAGTTGAGCAAAGAAGAAATGGGAGGGAATGTGGTGAAATCCTGGTTCTCACAACATTTACTGAAGTAAAAATACCAAAAGCAAAATGTGGAAATACTACAGTATTTACTTAAATAAAACATTTTATCATCAGCTAAATATATTTACAGTCAAATCAAATCAAATCAGATTTTATTTGTATAGCCCAAAGTCACAAAGTACATTTTCCGGAGGGCTTTACAATCTGTACAGGGAGTGACACCCTCTGTCCTTAGACCCTCGGTTCGAGTGAGGAAAAACTTGCCCACAAAAAACCCTTTTAACAGGGAAAAAAGGTGGAAGAAACCTCAGGAAGAGCCACAGAGGAGGGATCCCTCTCCCAGGACGGACAGACGTGCAATAGATGTCACGTGTACAGAACAAATCAACACAAACATATTGTACAATTACAATGAATGATAAAATGACAATGAATTACAATGAATGATAAAATGATTACAGTAGCAGTGGAACCTGTGATAGAGATAGACACAGATGCACAGCAGCAGCAAGTCATTAACTAACTATAAACTGTAATGTGCAATAATGACAGTAATAATATATGTGAGTGCAGCCACGATCCATGAGAACCTGCTGGACGACAGAGCACAAAACTGATGAGAGAGAGAGTTTTCAGGGAGATGTGACTGCATCTTCAAACAATACCATGCCTAACTAGGCATAACCCTGAAAGTGCGGCACTAAGATCTAACAGGACAAGTACAGAGATGAGTCCTTTGTCTGATGCCATTAGGAGGTCATTTGTAACTTTGACTAGCGCGGTCTCTGTGCTATGATGCACTCTAAATCCTGACTGAAAAGCCTCAAACTGTTCATTGACTCACAAAGTCACACAGCTGATTAGCTACAGTCAAGTATCAGGAAGGTTTGATATCGGTCTGTAATTGACTAAAATCTCTGGATCTTTTTAAGAAGAGGTTTAACTACAGCTACTTTAAAGGACTGTGGTACATATCCTGATAATAAAGACAGATTAATCATATCCAATAAAGAAGGGCTAACTAGAAGTAAAACATCCTTGATCAGCCTGGTTGGGATGGGGTCTAAGAGACAGGTTGACGGCTTAGATGCAGAAATTATTGAAGTTATTTGATGAAGGTCGATGGGAGAAAAACAGTCTAAATATATATCAGGTTTTACAGCTGTTTCCAAACTTGCTGTGTAAGAATGCAGATCAGTGCCTGTTGAGGGCAAGAGGTGATGAATTTTGGCTCTAATAGTTATAATTTTATCATTAAAGAAGCTCATGAAGTCATTGCTACTTAGACCTAAAGGAATAGATGGTTCAGTAGAGCTGTGGCTCTCTGTTAGCCTGGCTACAGTGCTGAAGAGAAACCTGGGGGGAAACAGTAACAAAAGTAAAAATACTCTGATAATACTAATACTCTAATAATCTGCAGAAAATTGGCATATTATGTTAAATGATTGTATTAACAAGGTAGGCAATGAGAAAAACAAAGTTCTCCAATACAAATCTGTATTCATTTTTTTATATATCCTCTAATGTTTGTTTGCTTTTGTTTTTTTGTGGAATATTGAGGGGTTCATCTCTTTAGACCTTGAACAATTATGAATTATGAATCTTAGAAGGGGATCTCTCTTGAGATAATAAAAGTTTCATACCTGACATTGCTTTTATAAGTTAAAAATGTTTGGATCCATCAGTAATATCTGGAACAATGCTCTGTATTTTGAAAGCTGATGTATTTTTTAATGTTAAATCTGAGAAGTAAGTCAAGCTGTCAGGTAAATGTAGTAAACATTTCCCTCTAAGTTGTAGTGGAGTAAAAGTATATTATAGATTTAACAGGAAACACTCAAGTATGGTATTTCAAGTACCACAAAACTGGACTCACCTATTATTCAGTACTTGTACCACTGGCTGATATCATTTCCAAAAGACTTCCAGAGACATGTCTCTGACTCACTTGATGTAGCACATCTCAGATTTCTGGCGTCTGAATCCGTGTTTCACTTTGACTCTGTGAAAATATATAAGTTTAAACGTGAATTCATTTGGGATCGCACCTTCAGAAAAAACCTGTCAAGTACTGCTTTGTTTTTCCTCCACTGTCTCTTTGTCATATCGTTTCCAATAGTCTTTTTTTCTCTTATTTCACACCTCTCCACCGTCTCTCCCCTCATCCCCGCCTCCAGCCCTCTGCATGCTGCATGGGTGCATTTGGATCCTTTTTGCCTCCTTAATTAGAAGTGATGGGAAGGTGAGGCTTCAGCAGGCACCAAATGAATAGAGTCATCAAGCTAGTTTTCAGGACTATAGCCCAGCCACTTAAGACGCTTTTTCACCCTGTGATGGGAATTTTAATTGCTTACCTCTTGGCTTATAATTGGAGTCTATGAAGAGGCACTCTCTGGGTCTTTAGTATGTGTGCTCTGTATGTGGATTTTACAGGCTGTTTCTTGTTGTTCGGGGAATTGCAGTGTTCGCTCAGGAATTCAAACAAAGCTTGGAGATAGTTGATGACACACGCGCACAGTGTTGTCTCATAATCAGGGTATTACACACGGCTCGAGGGCTGTCTTTGATGCACATCTTTTGCCAAGAGAAGCAGGTAAAAAAACACAAACTCTTATAGTCGCAAAGAGGCTAGAAAGAAAAGTTCAGACTCCAAAATCATTCTCATCTCTCATTTTTCCCGGTCTAATACCTTGTAAGGTCTTTTTCGTGTGTGTGTGTGTGTGTGTGACATATTTCCTGGGTTTTCTGTGTGGCTTCTTGCTGGAGGGGAGAGAAGGTTGGCGGCGTCCTGCGGTGAGCAAGAAAGAGAGGAAGTTGTGTAGAGATGCAGCTGTCTCTCTGAATGACAGTGTGCTCTGATACAGCAGTAGGTGGGTGACAGACAGTTCAGCTCATCAGACCAACATTGCACAAACACAGACGCAGACACGCCTCTACATTCACTGTGCTGCTTCTACATCAGTTTCAATCAATACATACATACATACTTTGTGCCAGTACTGTGTGTGTGTACACTTCTCTTCACCATCTCAGTATGCCTTTAAACAAAAATCACTGGCTGACACAGTGTCACATTTTCAGTAGGTCTCATACATACATTTCATGTTAATGTATGCCTCTTCTCCTTAAGGTAGTAGAATTTCAGAGGCAAATATTGTTAATTTTTACATACTTTATTACTCCACTACATTTATTTGACAGCTTAGTTTTCATTACAAATAAAGATTTAACATACAAAATATATATTCAACTCAAAATATGATGCTAGATAGGCAGATAGAGCTTAAAGGTTGACAGGTAACAGTGTGTATAGCAGATCGTCATACCTTCTCATCTGACATGATTAATGACAAGTGTTTAATTGCATGTGTATGAAGGAATGTTTCATCATTTTATTGTAAGCATATCTTCAGGAGCTGGTGTTTTTGCACAGCTGGATTATGTTGATCAGGCTCTTTTTGAATGTATCATACAGAGAAAAATTCTGTCCCGCTTCCTTCTCTCACCCACCCACCTGCGGACTGACACATTTAATCGTTCCATCACTGAGACTCTCCTCTCTGGCACACCCACACACACGCATGCAAACACCCAGGTGGGTCAAGTCCCTGCAACATATAATTTTGAAGTTTATAGAGGAAAGTGAGCCCTATCCAGGTGTCTTCTCTGCACCACTCAGTGTGTGTGTATGTGTGTGTGTTACCCTCTAAACACCTTCCCTTTTCTTTCTTTACTGATATGAATGGTAATAATAGCTGTCATCTGCTCACCTCGCCTCTGAAGCAGCAACCTGAATAACATCATTTTCTCCTTCCTCCTCTGTTCCTGCTGTTGTTCTTTCTAACAGTGTGCTCCTGCTTTGGTTATTTGGAGCAGAGCAGAATAATTGCGTGTACGTATTTGTATTTGGGATGTGGCGTCCAGGTGGTTGGCTGCTGATAGGGCAGATTAGACTGAGTGTTGAGCGGGGAACAGGTAGCCAGATAGCTCTCCACTGCTGGGGCAGGCTGATAGCCCCAGATTAAAACAGAAAGACCTGCTGCAAGATAGTGAGACCTTGGTTGGGGTGTAGCTGCTCTTATATAAAACATCATTAGATTAGGATGCATGCGCATACAACCACCTGGTGAACTGAAGGTTGCTTTTCTTTGTTGGTGATCTCAATGCAGAGCTAGATGTAATTCTTCAATGTTCCATCCTTTCTACCTCCTCTAACTGTGTGCTTTAAATTGAGTCAGTCTAAGGAATGCATTGCTTTGAGGTCACCGTCTGAGAGGATGCTGCAGTATTTCTTCACACAAATGATGGTTGAAAGAGCGCAGCAGTGAGATTCTGGTTTTACACAGTCTAGCGTGGATATTTGAATGGTTAAAATGAAACATTATTCATTTTCAGATCTTTTTGCATTGATGGAAAGTTTAGCCTGTAGATGCATGTTACAGCAAAGTGGGAGAAAGTGCTCAAAAAAAAACCACACAGCTACACAGCAGTAGGTGTACAAAAAGCCCCAGGGACAGCTGAACCAAAAGAAACGTAATGTTCCCACTCCTCTGCTGTCAGTCACATAAATCGTTGCACTATCAGTTTAACCCCAGGTAGAAGCCAGTGGTGCTGTGCCCAGAGGGAACAACACTCTAGATTCACATTAACCCTTTGAACATGAACAGGCCTGACAGATACTGCTCACTCAATCATTCCTGCCTACGACTTACTGCTACACACTCTCTACCACCGTGTGTCTCCATTCCTAACACACATGCAGTCACTCTTTAATATGCATAGGCACACAGGAGCAAGTAAAGGGGCACGTGGTGGAGATGGCGAGAAGTAGAACAATGAAACCCCCCGCCGACAAGATGGATGTCATCTCAGCAGAGACACAAGCAGGCCTGCGGGGAACAGCAGATTCCCCCGAGAATAGAGATGGAGACGGAGACTGTGCTGGTGAAATGGGAGAGATAAGGAGATGGATGGGCACCAGGAGAGAGAGAGAGTTTCCAGAGAAGAAGTGAGGAAAAGGAGAAAAGTAAGAATGACTGCAAGATGTTCAGCCGTGGTTGTGCCGTCACCCTGGGAGAGCAGCTCCTCTGCCTGTATCCTTTGATAACGACATACAGATGCCAGTTGCACCTCAGCTGCCTCTGTACACATGCAAGAGCCTACAGCAGTGGCTGCCATTTTGTGCCAAAGTCTATTCATAGATCTACCTGCCATAGAGACCTGAGCATAGAGTTTGCCACATAACCCCCAGTGTCTGCAGGATTGGGTTTTGAAAACTGGGTCTGAAATGAAGCTCATGAGAACCAGAGGATGTGTTAAAGCACACTGTGTGACTTTTTAAAACCATTTTGATGCTACACTGACTTGTAATCAGGCAAAAGGTGTCTCTGTCATTCCCACTTTACATCCGATCGCACTGATCTCCTGCAAGAAGTACACGTCCACACCACCAACTATTTCACTGATTTTGGTGAAACTGGATCATATTTTATGGAGAAAATGTTTTCTGGTTTTCCTTCTGATGTCCTCCGGCTGCTCCGCCTCAACTCTGTGATTTACAGAGTTTCCTGATGGACAGTGAACTTCAATTCAGTTAAATTCAGTTTTATTTATATAGTGCCATATCATAACAAAAGTTATCTCATGACACTTTTCATGCAGAGCAGGTCTAGACCGTACTCTTTATAATATTATTTACAGAGACCAACAGTTCCACCATGAGCAGGCACTTGGCGACGGTGGTGAGGAAGAACTTCCTTTTAACAGGCAGAAACCTCGGGCGGTGGACGGTGAAGTAAACTCTGTAAACAACTGTAGCTGCTGTTAGCTAATGTTAGCTCAATTTGTTAGCCAAGCTGCCTGGACTGTGAGCTCAGAACACCGGGGGAGTGTTAGTGTTTGTACACCGGGAAGAAGAGGAGGTTTACAGGCCTGGGGCACGTGGGAATTCTGACAGGGAGTGGAGCCGATGTTGTGTCAGAAACGAGCAAATATAAATAATAAAAACAAAGAAAAATAATCTCAAAAGACTCAAGTGTTACCTCTTAGGTTAACTTATACCTGCCAGAAAAGAAAGAAAGTAGTTTTCTGTTGTCTTTGTTGTCTTGAGTTGTTTGGCCATGAGTTTGACTAATCTCAAGAGTGTAGAAATGAACTAACAGTTCAGCTTCAACAAAAACTTAGCAATCAGAATCTATAAAAACCTAAAGAGCTGGTACTCACAGACGATAGAAGTTTATTCACTGAGAGGAGCAGCCTTGTGCTGCCTGTTTGCCATTTTTGTACCAAATTCCATCTATTACTCCTCATGCCTCACTTTTTTTGCTCTCATCGTAGTGTCTCTTTGAAGTGAATAGACCATCATCTGTATCTGTGATTGATGTGTGTACAGCAAAGCTTTCATGCTGAATCTTATCAGGAGCCGTATATCTTTGTGACAAGTACCTATCAGTGTGTCTGCTGTGTGATTTCTGCTCTATGATGAGGCTTTGAAAACGTTTACGGTGTACTTCCACAGCGGAGCTGGAGAGGCTTATTGCCCACAAGGCCATCGCCTTTCCTATATTACTTGTGAAAATCATTGTACAATTGTGTGTGTGTTTGTGTGTGTCCATTTCAGCAGGCAGTTGCCATTGATTTCTTCCTCTCAAATACAGCACCAAACCCAACACTACCCACCTTTTGCTGCCATATACTCTTGTGTGTGTGTTGTGACTGTGTTGAAGTAGTGGGTGTATTGTATCTGAACATATGTGTGCATAAACAAGCTTGTGTGTGTCTTGGAAATTATTATACCTACTAGCTCCATAGTTGTATCCACATTCTTCCAAAAGGCAGATTCTGTAAGAATTTCACCTCTCTCATCATTCTTTGTGACTTCTTCTTCCTGGAAGACATTTTCTGATACGGTAGATAACAAAATGGAGCAGCAGCAGCAGCAAATTCAAACTCTAATTTCACAATAAAATGCATTTCAAAAGCTACAAAAGAAAATCAGTTTTCTGGCCCTCGGAAAGATTCCTTCCACTTTAATATGAATGTCTGATCATCTGATCAAGTATTAGTGTACATACTGTACTCTGCATATTGTAGTAATATGTATTGTAGTTTATATTGGATGGGTTTGGAAAGAGTTAAGGTCCTGCTAGTTTGTCTGCTATAGAAGTTCATGCCTGTTTCTTTTGAGCTTCAGAGGTGGAAACATCAGCTTAATCTGTGTATTTCTTGTGTATCTGAGCCTCCCAGTGATTGTGATGGAGCCTGATGGACCCACACTGTGTGTGTGTGTGTGTGTGCGCATACTGATAGGAAACTCGTGCACATCTGTTTTCATGTGTCAGATTGAGCTGTGTGTTCTGGGGTGTGGAGTCAGGCACAGGCTATGCATAATTCAGCATACAAGGCAGGAAAGAATAGCAAACAATAGCCTGCAGTTGTAGGTGGAGAGCAGGTTGTGTTTGGATGGCAGTCACTTTGAGAAAGAGGCCGTCTGTTAGCGCCTCCTTTCACTCTTAACCAGCATCTCACTACATATCTCTATTCTTTCTCTCAGTTTCTTCAAAGTCTGTCCTTTACCACACGCTCATCTCATCTGTACACCTTCATTTTTTATCAAATCAAATCAAATCAAATCAGATTTTATTTGTATAGCCCAAAGTCACAAAATACATTTGCCTCTGAGGGCTTTACAATCTGTACAGGGAGTGACACCCTCTGTCCTTAGACCCTCGGTTCGAGTGAGGAAAAACTTGCCCACAAAAAAACATTTTAACAGGGAAAAAAGGTGGAAGAAACCTCAGGAAGAGCCACAGAGGAGGGATCCCTCTCCCAGGACGGACAGACGTGCAATAGATGTCACGTGTACAGAGCAAATCAACACAAACATATTGTACATATTTATGATTTTTTTATGATTTTCATGCACTGTGGGATTAATTCCTTTATTTTCTAATGAATAAGGCTGCAGCCTCTTTCCTCCACACTAAACACCTGTAGAAATATAGAATCATTTCGCTTTGAGTGATTATTTACATTCCTGTACACTGTTTATTAGCATGTTTTTTTCTCCATTTGTGCCTTTCTTTTCTACAACTACCCTCTGCTGTACCGCTTACTGTACATGTCTGCCACCACGTTTGTGTACATTCACATTCATATTTTTTAGAATGATTCGTGTCCATACATTCAAAATGTCATTAATTGGTATCATTGAAGTTTTCAGAATACTTTGAATGTTTGTCTTTTTTTCTTTTTTTTTTTTTTTTTTTACTTATTTATTATGTTTAAAAGCAAATCAAACATTACGGAGCCACTGAAACCAACAATATCTTCTGAGTTTGTATTTTATACATCATTGAAATTACATTACAATCTTTTTGGGGCAGCTGTGGCTCAGGGGTTAGTCAGCTAATCAGATGATCGGTGACTCAATCCCCGGCTTCTCCAGTCTGCATGTGCTTGGGCAAGATACTGAAGCACAAATTGCTCCTGATGCTGCGCCATTGGTGTGTGAATATGTATTAATGGTTAGCTCCCAAAAACAGCCAGTGCCATCAGTGTATGAATGTGTGTGAATGGGTGAATGAGTAGTGTAAAGTGTCCATTAACTTTATACTACTGGTCTTTTTTTAATCTTAATTGAATGGAGTGGATTGTATCCAATATGTACGATTACAGTTATTTTATTTTTAAGATCAGAAAAATGCCAAAATAAAAGCATAACAAAAGTGAGCAATAATAATAATAAATAACGCTAATGACACAAGTGATTAGTACATGTATGTCACATTATGTTTTCATATTCAGTAGAGAAATGAGCCTGAAGAGAAATGACTCAGAGACACTGAATCCAAGTGAATGTCACGTTGAATTGTTCACCTGCTAATTAGATACTGAATTTGCTTTTTTTCACTTTCTACACACATTTCCACTGTATACAAGTTGACACACACACACACACACACACACACACACACACACACACACACACACTGCCTCTACCTTGCCTCTATGGTACAAAAACTCACACCATGAATAATGGATAAATACCTGTGTTTCCAGGGACATCAAAAACACAGACAGATGGAGATGGACAGTGAGAGATGCAGACAGATCGAGTGTCTTTGAGCCACTGCCTAAAATGACTGAACGAGCTGCACAGATGCTGTGTGTGTGTGTGTGTGTGTGTGTGTGTGTGTAGTTATTTTGTGTGCTCACATAGTTTTGCTCATGTGTGAGTGACAGGCAGAACATATTCATTAGTGTGGCTGTTTCCACTGAGGAAAGAGATGAATTCACGGTTAAAGGTCGAGGAACAATGAACAGGAAGCGGGTGGAGCAAGAAAGAGGAGCAGTCAACTGATGGGGTGACTGATGGGAGGATGAGAAAGGGTGGAATACGAACAGACGAGAAACTGCAAGAAATAAGTAAAAATGGACTGGTGGCATAGAAAATCCTAAAGGATCACGTCTTTCTGAAACAGGGCCGTTGAAAGGTGTTTGAATAAGTGAAAACCAGCAATAATTACCATCCAGTACAGAAAGATGACGGAGCACCGCCCTCACAGTCCCCTTCTAAAGCTAACCCTAATGGCCTTAATGGCACGGCTCCTCCCAGACATAAAGGCCTTTTGACTAAGCTAACTGCACCCCTTTATTTTTCTCAGTGTTTTTGAGTGACAACCCACTTTGCTACTTCATTATATATGGAATAATTAGCACTTAAGCAAGGGTGGGTGGTGCTTGCTGATCATCATACTACGTGCTGCCTGTCACTCTTTGACAGAGAAACAAAAGAACCGGTCTTTCCTCAGTAATGAAATTGTTTGCTTAGCGAGCCAGTGCCATTACACACTGCGTCTAAATTTGTCCGGATAATTCATCTTCTATTTTGTTCTCCACCGTGATCAATACGAGATGAAATATCTGTCAGGATCGTTTTCACCGCGGGTCTCCGAGATTGAGTCAGAAAAAGTTCTGAAGTTCGTTTAATTGAGAGACTCGGGGAGGAAACGGGGAGCTCAGATTAATAGCAGTCTCCATCCGTTAGTTTCTTGTCGATACAGACTTGTCAGTCAATCCATATCTGTATGGATCTATTGTCAGTCCCAATGTATCGACCCAGGCACTCACACACACACCTGCTCAGACAAAGAAGCACACACAGTGTTTGTCCATTCATGGAGTGCGATGAAGTTGTCTGCTCTTACACGTCTCAGCTTCAATAATTAATGTGCTACCTCTCTCCTAACCTACCCCTGTTCTTCTTCCCCATGTGTCCTCTTATGTCCATGGTCCACATTTCTTTAGCTCTCTGCAGTACGGGAGACACAGTACATATATAGAATATATAGAGCTCATTGCAGTCCTCCCTTGACCTTTGCCTGCACCATCCAGCTTTGTGTAAAAAAAAAAAGAGTAAAGACTGTTTCTGATGTCCTTGAGAAAACTCCTCAAGCTATTGAATTTATATTGAATGAGACTGGAAATCCCCAAACTCATCCCTCTTCTTCCTCTCTCTCTTTCTCTCTGTGTTTTTCTCCTTCTTTGTAGCACCATCACTGATCAGTGAGCTGCGAGCAGAGAAGATCGAGCAGAAGAGCATAACTCTGGTGTGGAGGGAGCCCTCGTACCCGAACAGCAGCCGCACTGAATATGAGGTCAAATACTACGAGAAGGTAAAATCCATTGTTATATCATAACCTTTTTTTCACTTATTGTTCATCCTAACCAGTAAACTGAAGTAAACTCGAAGTCCTCATGTTTGCTGTTGGTATAAATTGACCAAGAATCCAGCAAGTAAATGGAGAAAAGCACTAAAGAAATCTAAAACCTAATGGAATATGTATACTGCAGTGATTTAGTGTTGCACTTCCCTAAAGCTGGGACACAAACAAGAGAGATTTAAAGAAGAGCAGCAGCAGAGGCCAGGATATCCTGACTGTGTGGCTCTGGCTCCAAAAATGCTCGATCCTACATTTCCCATACACAGTGTCCTTTTTTAGATGCTCTGCACCTCCTAAATGTCTGTGTCTTTTAACTCCACACCTCTACTCTGTGACGCAGACGTGCTGTTACTGACCACCACTTAGTGTAGCAGTAATACAGAGCTAACTGTACTTATCAGCTGTGAACATCTGGTGTCAGGCCCTCCATGTCTACACTGGACACACAGAGAGACCACTGGAACTTTGACAGTCTGAAGCACGTTCACGGCCGTTTGTAAAAGTTCCTCAGTGGTAAATGTGTCGTATTGTTCGCTCTCAAGTTGCTGCTGTCAAAACTCTCCATACCTGTGCTGGACGCACACACACACACACACACACACATACACAGACTCTGCTGGAGCTTTGACAGTCTCTGAAGCACATTCATGAAAGTTTCTGTGTGGTAAATGTGTTGTAACATTAGCTCAGAGCTAGTGGCCCCGAGATGGATGCTAACGGATGTTGTCACCATGTGAAACCTGCCTCCAAATTCAGTCAATAGCAAAATTCAAGTGCAAGTTTCAGCACAACATGCAGAATTTAAATACTTTCCACTAAAATGTCAAGATCTGAGCCTGAACAACAATACTGAACACTCAGACATTGATTTTTATCTGAAAAAAGTGGTTTGACACCAAAATCTCATCATTATTCATCTTTGGTGCACCACGCTAACAGCAAACCATATAATGAGTGACTGACTGACTCAGTGCATGTACGTAAGGAGAACAGAAAGTCAGCACGTCGACTGATGTGTGATTTATTTTTACAGGCCTTTCCAAAAGGTGAAATCATCGTCTTGAACTGCTAACTATTTAGAAGTGTTTCAAAACTCATTGTGCATTTCAGGGGGCAATTATGTCAAACCCAGGGGCCCATATTACTGCCACATTTTCTCTTGCATTTATGAATAACCTCATTGGCTCTCTCACGCTCATTTAAGCGAACACTTAGTCAGATTGTGGCCGCCCCGTAAACAGTCACAGTCTTCACAGTAAATCTGTCATGCACGTAAACCACAGCTGTCACGCTCACGCCTCTCCATCCTCATACGCCGCATTTTCTGGCACTGCCAGGTCTTTGTATTTGGCTTTGTCACACTTCTCTCACCCATTTTCACACCTCCTTCTCTTCTCTATGCTTCACCATATTTAATAAAGCACTCGCTCCTTGCTGCGCTACTCCCACATCTTTAAAAAAAAAAAGGAGGGGGAGATTTAGAACCACGATGCTTGAGGAGAGACAGGACAGTAGAGGGATTTGAAAGAATGAGATGCCTGTGTGATCAAACCTCACAGAGGGGTATTAGGGACAGATGAAGGGAAGATGACTCGCTGGAAAGATGTTGGTAAGAGCACGGTAACAGAAAGAAACGAATGAAGGCGCTTTGTGAGGGGAGCAGATGAATGGAGGGGTGTGAAGGATAGATGGAGAATAACTGAGATTGAGACACTAAGATTGTTGACAGGCCATGAAATGAAAAGGCAACACACTGCAGCAAAGAGCCTATCACAGGATAAAATATGGCACTGCTTAGTCAGCGTATAGTCATCTTCTTCCTTCTTTCTTTTCACGATGCAGCTTTATGTTAGTCTGAGCTCACACAGTGACACTCACTAATATTTATAGAATCACTTGTTAAACATTAACAACAATAACACAGTGTTGACGACAATGACTAGCTCTGGTAATGACTAATAATGATTGAATCACTGATTATTTATAACTTGATATTACAAAGCCTCTCCATCCTTCTTGCTCTCTTCTCTCTGCTTTCTTTATTCTCTCTTCGTGCAATGAAAAAATGTCTTTCCAGCGAGCATCGTCAACACAAAAACTCACTTCTACTTGCTTACCTTGCTCGCTTTTTGCAGATAAATCAGATTTATGGTCCGAGCTGTACCCTCACTTGGATTGATCTCATTGACATGCAGAGGCATGACATGCAAAGAAGCAATAAGACTGTTTGTTGAACAGAGGCAGAGATGGGAAACGGGTTGTCAGTGAACAGGCAAAGGCAAACATATCAGACAACACAAGCGGAGTAATTATGTTAATGCATGTCACCCACTCACCGGCCTCATTGTGCCCAGTTTGATAAGGTGCGAGTCATTCTCACAGAAAGAAACAGATGTGTATGGAATTACTTTTGTGTCAAATCCATCCAAACAAAACTTCTTCATTATCTAACAAACATAAGAATTTAAGAGAGAATAAAACACAATTTGAGAAAGAAAATGTAATCTCAAACATAAAATGTATAACTTGAAAAAAAAAGACAAATATATCAGTCCTTTAAATGTTTGGATGAATATGTTTTTGTTGACAGTTCTCTTTGTTTCTTTCTCAGTAAACAGGGTTTTGCTCTCGCTGTTGTCTCTCTCTCGTTTGTGCTCCCTGATTTTTGGATTTTTTTGCAGTTCTGACACAAACCTCTCAGGTGGGTGGGCTTTTTCAGAGGTGTGTCCCCATTGGCTAAGGAGTTTTTGATTGACAGCTCAGTGCTCCGGAACTCGGTAGCTGCAGAAGGCGTGGTAGTCTGTGTAAAGTCAAAATAAATTTGTTTTCTGAGTTTGTCACACTAAAGAAGAAAGTGTTATTAACCACCCAGCCAAATTTGAATGATCAAAAATAACGACAAGTTTATGAAATTAGGTGTCATAATCAGGTAAAAATGAGCAGTATTCTCAGCTCCAGGACTGTGGGGGCGTGTCCACTGAACGTGTCGAAGCCACGCCCACTTATGGGAATATGCAAATTTTATGTTAATGATCACCACGTGATGTCACCTGATCTCGTTTTAGGACTGTAACAAGCACAATATGGATGCTACAGCTAGCAGTATTATTGGTATTGTTCAGCCCTATATGTTTGAGCCACCAGAACCACAATCTATATGTTAAGGCTTCTATACCGTTGCGCTGGGGAGTTATGCTAATTTTATGTTAATGAGCACCACGTGATGTCACGTAGTCTCGTTTTAGGACCGCCCACAAAATCCTGGACTGAAAACTGGTGAAAAACTGTTTGAACCTCTAACTCCACATTTCAGTAATACATTGTTCAAAGTCTTTTCACATGTTTTCAGCAACTATTTTCCAACATATTTATTGTGTTTTGAAAGAAAACATGGAATTGCCTTTTGCCTACACGGACTTTAAGCACATCACGTAGGTACGGGGCTCCATACGTAGGCTATTGCAGGTTCTAGAGAATGTGCGCTCGATTTGCTTACCCAGCTGTCCAGGAATGATATTAATATTATGAATTAGTATTTCGTGCGCACGTTATGGCTGTATTGTGGCCACAATTACATTTTTTTTGACCATGTCACCAGAGGAGCTCCGTACTTTATTAAACTTGCAGGAATTAATTCATGCATAGAATGTCTCAATGGCCAGCTATAGTATCGACAGTATCCGAGATGCTTGTTAACCCGCCTTCTGCAGCTGCAGAGTTCCGGAGCACTGAGCTGTCAATCAAAAACTCCTTAGCCAATGGGGACACACCCCTGAAAAAGCCCGCCCACCTGTGAGGTTTGTGTCAGAACTGCAAAAATCAAAAATCAAAAATCAGGGAGCACAAACGAGAGAGAGGCGGCAGCGAAACCGCAAAGACAACAGCAAGAGCAAAACCCTGTTTACTGAGAAAGAAACAAAGAGAACTGTAAACAAAAACATATTCATCCAAACATTTAAAGGACTGATATATTTTCTCTCTCAAATTGTGTTTTATTCTCTCTTAAATTCTTATGTTTGTTTGATAATGAAGAACTTTTGTTTGGATTGATTTGACACAAAAGTAATTGAATAGATGTGCACTATCTTTGGCTTGTGTTCTGAAGACCTCTGGAATGAATCATGAGTCACACTCTTTGTTACCGTCTTGGATTTGTTCTCATCATTTATTTCCAAATGCTCAGGGTGATACTTTATTGAAAACAGTCAAAGTCCTCTTGAGCCACCTGACTCTTTCTGACTCTGAAAAGTGTTCCACTCTCTCAATAAATGAAACATTACCAAAGCCCCTGATTTGGTTATGAAATAGTTTTGTATTTGTTATGTCCCCCAGCATCTCACACTGAGCCTTGGAAATGAACAAGGCATCTCACAAATGGATTCCACCTACTCGTCTCACTCCTTCCTCTCTTCCTCCTCCTGCTTCTCTGTCTTTGTTTTCCCCGTCTCTCACTTTCACTGTCTGTCTCCACAGGAACAAAAGGATCAGAGTTATTCGACTGTGAAGACTGCTGCCACACGGATCAGTGTCAACAACCTCAAACCTGGCACCACATATGTCTTCCTCATCCGCCCTTTCTCCACGCCCGCCCCCTCCTCACCCCTGTCCTCCTCCCCTCTCTCATCCTCCTCGTCTTCATCCCCTTCCTCTTCCTCCTCCTCCTCATCGTCGTCCTCCTCCTCATCGTCCTCCTCCTCTACTTCTTCTTCCTCCTCTTCTTCATCATCCTCTTCTTCGTCCTCCTCCTCTCCACCACCCATCGACTACGGAGCGTACAGCGCTCCCCTGGAGCTGCAGACACTTGGCGAGCGTGAGTACCCGTTTTACGCCTCCTCCCCTCTTCTCCTCACTTTCTCTCCTTTCTCTTCACTCCTCCTCTCAGCTCCACCAGGCAGATCAGGATGGGGTGTGTTAGGCACCTGGCAATCCCACACAATGAGGCGTGCTGCTAGAGTGAGACAGACATAGTGAGTGTGTCTGAGATTATGTGTGAAGATTCAAGATTTTACCAGTAAGCTGTGAAATGGTTCTTCTTTGTGAAAGTTGATACCGTGTCCCTCGTGCCACCTCAGGGTCTGGTTGGGATTCTGTGTGTGTTCAATGCTCCGTACCGCTCATGAATTCTTATACTTCTCCAGGACAGGGCTTTGTTGAGCTTTCATAGTTTTATAGCACTGAGCTTTACGCAGTTATACAGTTGAACTCACCTGAGAGCTGCCCTACACAAACACCATCTTCCACAGTTGGCCAAATACCAGCTCTACCACAAGATAATTTATTTATTTTGAAGTGGATGGGGTTGCATACTTATTTGTTTTGCTGTAGGGTGAGAGGTCGTGTACAATAAAGTTTTTGGACGATGCATATTCAGTTTGCTCACTGGATTGTGAAAGCATCTGTCCATCTGTTGACCGTAGAAACAGCAGTTAACAAAACAATTAATTCATAATTTAGATCATTCAAAAAAAAGAAGGAAAAACGTGGGTACGAGGTCAAAACTTTGAGCCTGAACTTTTAAATCTACACAAACGGTACACAAAGTTTTCCTACAACAAAGACCATGTGGTCCTTTTATTTCTGTTCCTTTGAGTGAATTTAGTGAAGCAGAATCTTAGTACATGCTAGTAGAAGTAGTAGTAGACAGTGTCGAACAGGTCAAGTGTGAATATTAATAATCTGGAGGAGGTTGCAGCTCTCTCAAACAGGAAAACATCAGTTTAGCCTCCACTAAATTCTATGAAATTAATTTGGCCTTTAAGGTCATCGCCTTATTTTAGCACTCGTCTCCTGTTCTTGTTCACACTTAATATGCGGTAATTGAAGATATGCGCGCTGCATGCTGGTGTGTTAAGTTGTGTTGTTATGGTGTTAATATGTCGAGTACACTCAGGCGTGTCCACGGTTCATTCATGTGTGTGTTCTTGTTCATGTGTGTAATGGGTGTGTTTTGTCATTTTCAGTGGCACTGGCGTCCAGTGAACAGAGTCCAGTGGTGATCATTGTCGTCGTGTCCGTGGCCGCCCTGATCATGCTGCTCTCCATGGGAGTCGGACTGCTGATCTGGAGGAGGTAGATATGAATAGAATACAATGTGCACCTCCTACGGCTCATTCTAAGATTTGAATACTCTTAGCATGTTACACACACACTGACACGCACATGTGTGCAAACACTCAATCATAGACTCCATCACATATTCAGTCACACGTCGTCCATCATAATCCAGATTACAGTAATCCAGTGAGAGGAGGTGTCCCTTTTGTGAAATGAATGTACTGTGACAGCGAGCGAATGGCTCAAGCTACATGATAAGCACTCATCATTTAATATGCAACATAAAGAAGCCAGTTTGATAACAGCTCTGTCTGCATCAAGGGGAAAATGCTGGCAGCATCAAACCCTTCTTTGATATTTTTATTTTTGGCCAGGAGTTCATAGTTCTTTGCCGTCTAATTAGTTTTCAGGAGGAGTGAGAAGCAGAAAGAAGCTGAGACGGAGGTTAAAGCAGTGTTACTTGTATAACAGCTCATATACGTGCTTTACTTAGACCAAAAGTTTATAAAGAGGTCAAAACTATTTTCTGCTTCGTACAATAAGCGTCCACATTCATTATTGCTCCATTTTCCAAACAAGATCTACAGACAACTATTTAACTCAGAAGTATTTAGCTTGGATCAGATGGTTGGAGTTAACCACAACGACTTCCTTCACTACGACTGTGACCTGATTTCCAGCGTACCGCTCAACTCCTATTAAATCAAGATTCTTTGAATTGGGAGAGTTTGTGGTGGCAGGAAGAGACCGTTCAGACGGCAGCAATCAGAGTAAGACTCTTATTTCTATTAATTGAAGTGGCAGCCTGGCACGCTCGAACCCAAACACTGGCTCAGTTTTAGAACTAAAGTATGATGAAATGTAATGACCGGCATAAATTAGGTTAAGCAGGTTACATGTTATGATAGCATGACTAGAAAAAGCTGTAAAATAGGGCAGTTTCAAGCTACACCCTCGAAGCATGAGATGTTTTGCAGTCTCGGGTGATTAGCAGACTGAAGAATGAAGCCATGACCAACAACAGACAGACTATTTGCACCAAACAGGCAACACAGCACTTTTTCAGGTTGATATAAAATTGGACTCCTACCTGTGGGAACATTTCAGTAGACATAATACACGACATTTAGCTGTGGAATGCTCAAAAAGCACACTTCCACAGGTAGAATGTATTGTTAACTGTGTTGGATCCCGAACAGAACTGGTTCAAGAACCAGAGCTAATGTGGTGGTAAAGAGGCACTCCTGATCTGCACTGCTCTTCCTAATATTTCTCGTTTGGAGCCACAAATGTATTGTACCGTTCATTTTTCATTTTTACCATTCATGTGTCAGGCCGATATTCAAACAAAATATTACAATCGATATCTATTTTTTAATATTTTGATAGTATTGTGTGTTTTTAAATTCATTTATTTCAATTTCAAAAATTATTTTAGAGATTCCTCTAAGTACCACCACGAGGAAGTTTGAGAACCGGTCGAGAAGACGATCTAGACAAACGTGAATGAATAAATGATGTGTCAGACTGATGAACAGCTAGACCGTTCATGTAACAGAGGCATTAAGTGTGGTATGAAAGTTTTAAAGCTAGAATAATAAGTACATTCACAGTTTGTGATCCTTTGTTTCACTGTTGTCAATCAGACAGCTGCACAATGCATTCCTTGTTTCAGTCGGTGCTGTTATTCTGTCATTTCTGTGTTTCGGTGCATGGTTTGTTGTCTTGTTTGTTGCACTATATCTTGCCATATACTTGCATGTTTTATTCATCTGAGCCGATAAAGGGTGGTGTGGAGTGGATGAGGGGGGAGGGGGTAAGAGTGCGTTTCTACTCGCCGTTCCAACCACTTTGCTCTTTGACTCCTGTCCAATTCTATATTCTGCCAGCTCGCCTCACACGCGCCCACACACACACACACGCACTTGCACAATTTACCTGGTATACTTCATCACACATGCAAGCAAGGAGCACATATCCACTCCCACACAGTTACACACTGAGCCAGAAAACAATTGGTTTTTTTTATTTGGACAGCATTCAATTGGTTCATCCAGGGAGTTTTCAGATACATTTGCAAAAGCGTAGTTTGTGTGCGTTCCCTCAGTGTTTCGTCTACGCGCACGCACACACAGATCTGCATCAGTGCCATCTCTCAGCCTGCATGTACCTGTCTAAAAAGGGGATTGTGACATCGGAACCAGCAGACAAATTCGACATACACACAAAGCAGTGCAATGATGGAGTCGGCCGGGTGTAGAAATGGGTTCTAATCACTCACGGCGGCTCCATACAAACCTGTGCTGTCAGTCAAACGTCCATAAAGAAATATATGGGAATATATAGATGTCCACGGACTCACACACACAAGCAGCTGTGTGAAGGCGACAGCACTGCAGCAAAAAAACACAGAATATGCAAAAATTCACAAACCCTCAGTCACACACACACACACACACACACACACAGTATTTAAATACACTGTTGCTTTGAGGGAAGGCGGCATCATCCCCTCGTGCACAGCCCAGTCCTGAATAATAACGCTTATCTTTCTCTCCTTTATTCCCATCACTGCATTCATTGCAAGTGGTCTCCATTGTTCATCGCTGCTGGACCATTAACTTGCTCTTCATGCTTTGCATAGAGACAAAGAGGGAATGGCTTGATGCCTCAATTACTATGCTCTCGTGTTTGCAAAGACAGCCAGCTCCTAGCCACGGCTGGAGAGTCTCCGTTACATAGATCGGCCTGCTCGCACAGACACATGCAAATGAGCCCCGCAGGCAGTCGCACACAGTTAAGGCACGCGTTCACATGTGTGGAGACTCCACTTCATCTTTTAACGTACAGTAAGGTGTGTGTGTCAGCGGCAGGTTGGCTCTACATCCTTTTAAACTGTTCCTGCAGTCCAAAACACACCAGCAGCTTACTTGCAACACAATGCACCACGGTCTTCTGTATTTTCTGGTATACTTGCCCATTTTTATTTCGTTTGGTGATATCATGTCTTTTACTTTGGTCTTAGATGTCAAAGAGTGGATGGGGTGAAAGTTATGAGGTTACTGAATTACATATATACAGTATATATATACATTTTTTGGACTTTGCCAGGTTCCTCAGTGAGAATCATATTACCATGATGTACATGGAACATTATTCAAGACTTTCAGTTAAGAATAATGTGGGGAATAATAGAGGAAGCACACATGCGTGCGTGCGCACACACACACACACACACACAAAGTCCATTGATGCCTGACGGGGTTTGATAGAAGCAGATTTCCAGGGCATTGCCCAAATATTCTCCAGGAAGCCCAGGCTCGACTGGTCAATGCAGGGATTGTTTTCCCCTTCACTGGGCACACCAGTGTGCGTGTGTGTGTGTGTGTGTAGGTGTGTGTGTGTGCACACCCATCCCTGAAGAGTCAGTAACAAGTTATCAGGAGCAGGAGATGGAGAGGAGATGAAGAAGAAAGGAAGAGGCGGGAATTAAAGCAGAGGGTCATTTCATTGGGCCATTGACACTCGCTGACACAAAGTGGGATTCGAAGGGGAACAAATGAGACGCGGGAGAGATGAGTAGGCCATGAGGAAAGGTCTGAGCCCCGTAGTGGAGTTTTTCATGTGTCTTTTACAGATCACTGCTTCCATGACTCAGGAAGCCCCCCCACCATCAGACATCTTCCATTTTAAATGTGAAAGCTGTCATTCTAAAGGGCTCTGTATCTGTTCAGGAAACCTGTTTCCAGTTATTATTCTTCAGTCATGAATGAATACATGATTGCTGTATTTGTAATTATGGACCTGATTATTAACCCAAACCCAAAACTATAATATGTTTAAAAGAGCTCATATAATCAGCAGGGATTATTTTCAAGGTGCAGCTCCTAACAATGCAGGAAAACAAAGGTGTCACCTCTCTTCTTATAGTAGTTATATCATTTTATAACCCAGTCTTACTCTTTGAATGGATAAAAGTGATAAAAGTGGCCTTTTGAAATTGCGTAATTTTCCATGTATTTTGCCCTACATAAGTCTCTGCTGGCCTAAATTCCCTCTGCTTCACTTTACCTGTCAGCCAGGATTCTGTTCCGGCTCTCTCGCCTATTATTCATATTATTTCCATAACCACACTTATTTCAGAGGAGAATTCATGTATGGAGAGGGAAAAAGCAGCCCGTGAATAGGTTTCATTTGCATGGCATCCATTCCTTGCTTTAAAGTTGTCTGCTGAAAACACCAATGTGTGTGTGTGTGTGGGATGATAATTCCTTTGGAAATGAGCAAAAATTTGAATTTGCCATTGAGATGCAGGAAAGTGTAGGGTAAGGTTAGTCATAATGTTGTCACCCAAAGTCAGTCGTCCATGATGACTTGTATGAATAACAAAGTTAGAGATGCAGCTCAGACACTTATGGAAAAGTCTAATACAACATATGCAAAATGCAGTGAGTAAAAGAAATTTGACCAAAATGAACAAATGTTCAGCCTGTAGGCTTTGATCACTGTTGTACTGGGTGACAAATGTCTATTACAGTGAATACAGACATAAATACTCACTAGAGCACCACATCCACAACAGAAAATAGTCCCCAACAAATACTATTATTGTTTGAATTACAATTACTAAACGTTTTTATATATTTGTGACCCGTTAAAGATTTACACTTTAACTGGTCTTCAAAAGGCTCATGGCTGAGTGCCACTGCCAGGCTGGGGAAGTAGGAGGGTGTTGAGAGACTAAAACGTTGGTTTTGATCTTTCTGTGTGAATAAAGGAATTAAATGTTGTTTTCTATTTGGGTGAAATGACCCTGTAAGATGAAACCTTTGAGTCAGTCATTATGAAAGTCGGGTCAGCCATTACATTTGCTCATTTAAAATGGAATGCATGTTTCCTGTCAGCGATATAAAGACTAAAACTAAAAAAATTAAGATGAAAATTCTTGCCAAAATTAACATTTGATGAGGCTGAGCTGACAGTGACGGAGTTTGGCCTGAATCCTCAGTGTTTTGGCGTCCACGCGTTTCTTTCTGCCATCTGGTTCTTCTGAAGTGTGAAATTTTCAAAAATTGGTCCAGAATTGGAGTAAAAAAGCGTGAAATTGGAACCAGTTTGGGAGGGTTTAATAGACTTCAGGATATATTTTCAAAATAGAGAATATATGTTTTCATAGGAATGACTATCTATGGTCATTTCATCATTTCTGCATGTGTTTCTGGCAACATCCACCATTAATTGATTAGATTTGTGAGAATCTATTCATCAGTTCAAAGCTGTGTTGACTGACCATCTTTTAAAGTCGTAAAGAGCCAGAACTGACACGCCCCACCCCTCCCCTCCCTTGTTTTTCCCAGCAGCGTCTGCTCGAGCTCCTCCAATGTAACTCCTGCTAGCGTGGTGCTGCTCTCGACCTCCTTCTCCACTCTTCCTCCTCCTCCTCCTCCTCCTCTTCTTTCTCCTCTTCCTCCCTTCACCCAGCTGATGCCCAGGTACACTGGCATGTCTGCACTTCCCTCCCCCAAACTCTTCCTCCTCCTTTCATCTCCTTCCCAGTTGTCCTGCCATCTCCTCTCCCTCAGCGTTACTTTTTCCTCATGTCTCTAGCTTACCTCATACCAAGAGACTGATAATAGGCCAAAAACCATTTCTCCTTTTTCTTCCCTTTTGTCAAGCAGTTTGGCCCAGTTCCGTATTATACCCTCAGTACTGTATCTGAAATGAACTTCAAAAATGTGATGGAGACTGTTACCGTTGAATTCATCCCCAAAAAGAAGCTACCCTCTAAAAAGAGCTATTTTGCATCTGCCATTTCATTTTTGTCACATCTGTGACATTTCAAAAGAGGTAATGGAAATGGAATCAAGTCATGCGACTTTGCCTTCATGCAGCCCTGCCAATTATACTTTTTCTTCCTTATTTCCTTTCTCCAGGGCTTAGTTGCCTCCTTGTCTCCTCTCTTCCTTCATATCACTCCACTTGTCCTTTTACATCTGTTATCTATGTGCATATGCTTGCTCGTTTGCTCATTTGCCTCTTGTCATTGCATTAACGCTTCCTGCTGTGTGTCCTAGCTCATACTGCCTTGCTTCCTTCATGTTTAGCATCCATTCTTCCCACCCTGCACTCCTCACTACCATCCTTTCTTTATCGCTTTGCTTCTTCCTCTGCCCCTAACCGTGTACTTACTTACTGCCTATACTGTGCACCTCTTCAACCATTTCTCCTTCCTTGCATACCCTTCTGCCCAATTATCCTCTTACCCGTAACCTCTTATTTTCTTGTCACTTCCTCTGCCTCTCCATCTCCTGACTTCCTCACTGCTTTGCCCTCATCCCTATGCCATGTTCCCTATTTGCTCCCTTACCTCTTTCCCCCTTAGGTCTCTTGCATCTTGTTTCTCTCGGTATCGTCATCTCCCTCCCACTCCCTTTTCTGCTGTGCTCCCTTATCTATTAATTCTTGTCTCTCCTCCCCTCTCTGGTATCTCCTGCCCTGAGGATCTGTGCTGCATGTGTCTGCTGGTGTGTTTTGACAGACAGGGTCGTGACCTTGTCTCAGACCCTGCCGCTACACAGGCTGAGGGGATGTGTCAACCTCAACCTCGATCACATCTTATCCCCCCCTCCCACACCCACGGGGATATGCACATGCAAAAAAAAACAAAAAAACCCACAACCCCGTAAACACACGCATAATGTAAATAAACAAGCACACACACAAACACACACACACACACACACAGTGTGGGTCCATCAGGCTCTCTGTGAACTCTTTCTGCGGTGGATTAGTTCTGTGTGAAGTCCTGATGTGTTCTGACATTCACATTAATGCACACACACACACACACACGCACAGATTTATAGACACCTGCATGGACAACCACCTCACTGTCATCAACTTCTGATTCCCTGAGAACATGGCAACAATAATTCTGTTCTATGTTTACTTGTTGATATGCTGCGTGCAGATAGATTTAGAATATATATAAAATATATTTCGTCAGCACCGTTTGTTAGGACATCTACTGCAGATTCAACCATCCAATCTTCCTTCAGTTCCTTGGTCCCTCTTGTCTTGTTTTTCATCCCTCTCTGTAATCCGAGTAAACACTATGCTGGCCATCCAGAGTGTCTGAGTAGAACATACAGCTGAACTGTGTGTGTGTGTGTTCAACTTTTTTTTCATAAAAACTTCATCAGGCTTAAACAACAATAGCGTATCAGTTCTGGTGTGTGTGTGTGTGTGTCTGTAACTCGCTCAGTCAAATTAGGTAGGATTTCCACTTACTCAGTCTCAGATCTTTCTGCTGCTCATCAGTGGCGTCACATCAGGGGTCTCTCTGAAGGCCTCCCTGTATCCTTTCCATCTGCACCACCAATGCTCTCGTCTCCGCTTCCTCATCTCACAGTTATTGCACATTCCATATAATCTACTATGTCGCGAGATAAACAAGCGTCTGATGCTCGTGTTTGTTTGTGTCTGCCGATTGGGATAAAACACTGTCTGATGCCCGTCTCTGTTTCTCTTTGCAGACAATGCGGCTACAGCAAAGCCTCTCAAGAGGGAGACGAGGAACTTTACTTCCAGTGTAAGTGACAGCGGTGATCGCTCTATGTTGCACGTGTGTGTGGGTGTGTGAGTGTTAACTCTAGGTGTTCAAACTCTGGGGAGAGGTGGGGAGGTGTCTTTCCTATTCCATGTGCTGGAATGCATGTGAATACACACACACACACACACACACACACACACATGCGTCTGCCTTACAGATGACTTTTGGGGCATTGGCGCCACAGCATTAATTCTTAATTCTGAGTGCACGCTTAGCCAACTCTGAGCACACCAACACACTCCATTAGGTGGTGTGTGTGTGGCTGAGTTCGATGGGGAGAGATAAAGAGCTGGAGATCGGAGGGGTGATCGCTCTGTGTTGCACGTGTGTGTGGGTGTGTGAGTGTGAACTCTAATTGCATCTGCAGGCAGCAGAGATTCCAAATCGGACGTTAAATGTTGTCGTTGTTGTGTATGATGTTGTACACGGCTGCTTTTTTTAAACTCTGCTCAGAACGCTCTCAATAGGCTTTTTGTTTGACAGTGACAGAATGGAAGTAGTTTGACATATCTCTTCCTGTTTGTGTGTAAGTCTGCATGCCAGTGCTTTGCTAATGTGCTGGATGTGTGTGTGTGTGTGTGTGTGTGTGTGTGTGTGTGTGTGTGTGTGTGTGTGTGTATGTGCATGCTCATTTAAGTTGTTTAATCTCCCAGCATGCTGAGCCCTCTGGAGAGGTTTGGAGCACTATGCCTGATGAATAATGAGCCGAAGCCATGCGGCTGGGAATTAAATCTGCCCAAACAAAGACATGCCAACAGCTGACAAGCACGCAATACACACAGAAACACACACACATACACACACACACAGTTTTGGCCTGCTTTTCAAACACACACTTTTTTTCTTTTTTTTTTTGTAGAACACGGACACTTGCATAAATAGGCACACAAGACACGTTCTCTTTATCCAACACACACTCTTTTCAGTCCACTTCCTGTCACGGTGCTGCAGGTCTGCCTGAAAATACAGAGTGTGTCTGTGTGTAAGAGTGTGTCACGTAAGCTTGATTAAATTTTTTCTCTCTCTCCCATCTGTCCACCTGCAAGACTCTTAAAACACAGCCCACAACCAAAGTTTAACATGGAAGGACAGGAGAAGAGTGAGAATGAGTGAATAAATGAGTGTGCAAGTCATAAAATAGAGGAATAAGTAGTGAAAAAAGAGGGTAAATGAGCGAGGGAAGGGCTCAGTAAGAGGGGAAGAGGGATGGAGTACGAGGCGGCGAGCTGGCAGAGATGGAGACTCATCATAAGTGACACTGCTCAGAACATTAGTTTTATGTCGGAGTATGTGACCTAGAAACATGTAACAGAGGGGGATGGAGGAGCGCCTCATCTGCAATCTCCATTAACAGTCCAGTTTTAGATATCATCCGGAGTTTGATTGCATGTGAGAGAGAGACAAAGAGAGGGTGTGTCCGGGGAAATAAATGGAGAAAGATAGCAAGGCGTGTGATAAAGAGTTTGCAGCATTTTGGAGTGGAATGAAAATATTTGGGTCCGGGCATGCTCACTAGCTCGCTCGCTCACTCGCTTGGTGGTCCACTGAAGAACATGCAGCCAAGTGTGAACATGCTTCAGTTTCCCCTCAATCGCTCATGGCAGTGACACAGTTAACCCTGAAACTAATCAGCCACAGAGCCAACGAAGGGTGTATCCATGTGTCATATATGTGTCTGAGCCATCTCAGTCAATTTCCAGCCTTTAGAGTTCATTTTATCAGGCATGTGAGCATCCCCTCTGTGTGTGCGCGCGCGTGTGTGTGTGTGTGTGTGTGTGCGCACCACACAGCTGGTTTTAAGCTACAACAGTGTGGTTGAAAACCCTATTTGACGGAAAAGCGTCTTCGATCCTGCACTCAGCCCTGGCCTTGAATAGATAAGTGTCAGTATTGGACTTTTGGCTTTATTTGTCGATGTTGTGTGCGTGTGTTTGTGTGTGTACGCAAAAATATCTGTGAGTGTGTTTGTACACAAGCAAACCTGTGTGTGTGTGTGTGTGCATGCATGTGTTGGATCAATAAGCCGTTATGAGGCAGCCTGTATAGGCTCCCTCAGGTCGATCTAGAGCTGTAATCACATTTCAGAGGCTCGGCCTGGATTTTGGGAAAACTACCAGGCCTTTTCCAGGAAGATTAGCCTTAACGTGTAGTAACAAGGTTAAAAGGTCATCTAATTGAGAACTATAGTCCATTGGTCAATGATTATTGGCTGTCTGCCGGCTGGTTTATCTGCTAGTAGTTAGTGTTAGTCAATGGGCAGTTGATAAAGAAAACAGTAGAAATCTTTTGTTTGGTTGTACACAGTCAAACAGCTGATGCCGATATCAGTTCACTTTGAAACGTCAGCTCAAATTTGCAGCCGTTGTGTCTCATTAGTGTCACTGAAGCAGTTTTGAGGCCCTTGAAGGAAATTAGCTGCAGTAATGGTTAAGAAGACGTCAGATAAGCTTCTATTTGAACTCCTATTGTTGTCGTTGTGTTAACACCTTGTGTAGCTCACAATACATCACTTTTATACTTACTCTGCTATTTATCAAATGTCACAGAGCGGATGGAGGATGTGGGCTAATGTTATTTTGGTAGATCTTTTTGCTGAGGTACCTGAGCTGTCATTATTTTTGGGGAGTACGAAGCAGTCCTCAAACTCTAAAACTAACAACAAAGCAGCAAGTCAACTACAAGTGAGGTGGCACTTTAAGGTTTCTCTGCCTCAGCGTTTTACTGTCTATTATGTCCTGTCCCAGTTTCTGACTGAAGATTATACTGTGTGTGTGTGTGTCTGTCATTTTGCATGTGTGTGTGTGTGTGTGTGTTATTGAGATAACAAGAAGCAAGCAGAAAGACAAAAGGCCCTCGTGGAAGAGCCCTGTGATCTGACTAAAGCCGTGTGGAGGAAACCCGGAGTCAGATCTGAGCGCTCGCAGGCTTTGATCTGGCTTTTTTCTCTCTCTGTCTCTGGAGTTCGCGAGGTCAAAACAAACAAAACGCAGAATTAGACGTGTTCTGAATACATAAACAGGAATATTTCGTATCCTCTTAAAATATGAAACATCATCCTTAAGCTACTTGTGAAGAATTGAACGGTTGTTAATACGACAGATAATTGCCTAAACACGTGAACGTGCGAGTTGAGCACAGAAAATGTTTCAGCTATCTCAGACATCAATGGTCAGAACTAAGATATTGATTTCAGCTTCTGGATCAAAGAGCACAGGCTTTTCCCCAGACACAACATTTTTGCCTAATGTTCAATAATCATACAGAGAGATATTCTTTGTTGAAGAAGGCAGAGATACCAATTTCTTCTCTGACTGCAGCCTTGACAGAGCACAAAGTGATGCAGAGATGAGAGATGTTTCGCTCTGTGTTAAGAGAGAGCGAGAGAGGTACCGCCAGGACATCTCTGTGCTAAAAAACAGTTGGCTAACAATCTGTATGTTATTTGCTCATTCACAGTTTAATAGCATCTGAATCTGAGAGTTGTGCCTCATGTGGACATATTGCTGCAGGGACTCCAGACTTTTATGTTTCTTTTAGCAGACAAGCATGTGGACTCAAATGTTGTGTTGCTGTTTTGTTGATGTTATGGACTGTGGAAAGTCTCGCCTCACCAGCACACCTCTAAATACATTTTTTTATGCTGTGCGTTTGTGTGTTCAGTTAAGATCCCAACACGGAGGACCTACATAGACCCAGAGACCTGCGAGGACCTGCTGCAGGCCGTGCACGCCTTTGCTAAGGAGCTGGACAACTCGAGCATCAAGATCGAGAGAATTGTGCACACAGGTACATGACAGGCTGGATGTTTGCACTCTTTTTAAAGGGGTACTTCAGCTGTTTAGTATTTAAAGAAGCAAAGGCTAAGATATCCTGACGTTTAGTCTTTAGTAGGAGTCAAGCTGAACTAGAATGCAACACAAAAGCAGCTTTTGTTTGACCCTCCCTGCCTAACGTACTGTATACCCACATCCCAGGCTCAAAACACAGGCTGCTTTAAGGTCTCAAGCCCAATCTGAGATAACCCCGAGGACTTCGTCAGAGTTGTTCTCATTCTGACTGTAGAAAGAGCCACAGAAGCCATTTTACAACATCAAGAGTCTTGTAGTGCCTCTTGTGACAAGCAGAATGAGCTTCATGTGTAAAATAGATGGAGTTCCCCTTTAAATTTAAAGTGAGTGTCACATAATGCATACAAATATACATCATATAAATATACAATATACAAATCTACATATAATAAGTATGGATGCATGGCACAGCAGAAATGATGAAATTCTTGTTTCCAAAATGGAAACAGAAGCAAAAATAATTCTTGCTGCCATTTCTGGTCTGAAATACGAAAAAGTTCAGAATCACAGTGTGAGCATATACAGCAGACAGCAGCCGGAGCTATCGACTGTTGCAATAATCTCGAGGTGACTCAAAGTATTTTTTTGCACTTTCTCTCAACCTGCCATGAGACAAATTGAAGAAACCAGTTCAATCAGTCAGGCATCTCACTGATCTTTGCCAAACTCGAGCCCCACTGCTCTGGCTGTTATATTTGCCTTGTCTCTACTTGATGTTCCACTGTTTCACCTGCACCCTACGCCATCTTTGATCTCCCTTTGATCCCTTTGTATTTCATGTCTCTCTCTCCTCGCTCTCCTCTCTCTCCCTCTCAATAGTGTCTGTTCATTTGCGTCATCTCTCTTCCTCCCCAATATGTTTGTATTTCCCTGATTCTACACTGACCTCCCCCTCCTCCCTCATCTAACCCCCGTTCATTCCGTCTCACTTTCTTTCACTTTCATCTGTGCACAGATGTTACTCCATTTGACCTGCAACGTTTTGCCCTGTTCTTTCTCCGCTCCTTCTGGTTGTTCGTCGATCAATAGGGATTGTGACCTCCGCTTGTCTGTCTCCCCCTACAGGTGACTTCGGGGAGGTGTGTCGTGGCTGCCTGAAGCTGCCCAGTAAGAGAGAGCTGCCAGTGGCCATAAAGACATTAAGGGCCGGCTGCTCTGACAAACAGCGTCGATCCTTTTTCAGCGAGGCTGGTATCCTGGGGCAGTTTGACCATTCCAACATCATCCGGCTGGAGGGCGTCGTCACCACCGGTGAGGAGGATGGGAGGGAGTTGAAGCAGAAAGCAGAATGTAAAAGGCAGTTTGGAAGGAAGGATGATACCACTGGGAAAAGAATGAGAAAACAAAAGGAGAGCGGGTGAAGATGAAAGGAAGCAGAGAGGAGAGAGGGGTATCCTGGGACAGTCTGACCACCGCCATTATCATAAAGGAGGTTCATCACCTCCATTACTAAGGAGGAAGGAATGGGGGAAAGAAAATCAGGCTGTAAGGTAGCAGAGTGGGGTAAAATGGGGAATTGGAATTTGACCATTTTAATATCACACGTGCGGAGGGGGTCATCACTTCTAGTAACTACGCAGAGAGACGGGAAGAAGACTGGAGGAGTGGCAAAGGCGATGGACAGGAGAGGAGTGGAGGGGATTGAGGAAGGGCGCTGCGATTCTCCGACCACTTCAATATCACACAAATGGAGGGGGTCAGCGCTCGCAGCGAGGAGGGCGGGACGGGAGGATGGAGGAAGAAGAAAAGGTTGCAGAGTGGAGAGCGGGGTGGTGCGACGGATGGCGTACGCTAGCGGCGGCTGAGCCACATCAACACCTATTTTCCGCTGACAGATAGCAATTGAGGTCCTAGAGCGAAAAACAGGATGGAAGGAGGGAGGAGGAGAAAAAATCAAAGGGACATGAGAGACAGAGAAGATGAGGTAGAGGTTAATGGGAATGGCAGGTGAAGGGAGAAGCTTTAAAGAGTTTGTGAAGTTTTTGTTACTGCCGCAGTGATGCTCAGTGTAGTGTGTGTGTGTGTGTGTGTGTGTGTGTGGGCATGGTGCCTGAACACACTCTGTGCTCAGTAGGATGGCAGCAGATGTGCAGGGTACAGTAATTGGTGCTAGAGACCCAGTGGGGTCCTGAGATCCACTCCAATCTCTCCCACCATCACGTGCATAAACACACACACACACACACACAAAACTCATGCGCACACTCCTTCAAACACACACAAAGTCAATCCCATATGCTCATTCTTTCTTTTACTATCATTGACACACACACACACACACACCTGCCTGCTTGCCTCCTCACTTGGCATGAAAACACACATCCGTGCACACAAACAGTACACACACCCCCTCCGACTGTTAGACTACAAATCACCTGCTTTACATCACTTACCTCCCCCCGGATCCTCACTCAGCCCTCCACCACCACCTGCAAACAGCAGCCTCCTTCCTAATCTTCCATCCTTTCACCGTCATTCAAGGCCACATGAGATCATGGGTGTGTCCCATGAACTTGAGAAGCTTCCTCCTTCCCTTTCTGCCTCTCTAGGCTACTTTTTACAACCCACCATATGTTCCACCCCACTGCTGTAGGTTCCATGATTGCAGGCAGTGGTGGATGGAGTACTGAGGTCCTTTAGTAGTAGATGTCCGGTTACTAAATCCACACCTTCCAGCCAATCAGAATCCAGAATTCTCAGTGGCTAATGTATAAACTCCATAAAAGTGATGTGTAACTTCTTGACCAAAAAAACAGATTTTAAACATTTTGATGCCACACTGACTGACTCAGGTGAAGCAGGTGAATGGTGCCTCTGCAATTCCCACTCATGTGCTGAACTCCTGTCTCTGCACTGAGCAACTTTGTGAAGTATGTAACACCTTCCAGCACTGAGTCACACACCACTGAAATATTGCACTGATTTTGGTGAAACCGGATCATATTTTATAGAGAAAGTGTTTTCTGTTTTCTCTCTGATGTCCTCCGGCATGATTTACAGCTAACTGTAGCTGCTGTTAGCTAATGTTAGCTCAGTTTGTTAGCTGTGCTGCCTGAACTGTGAGCTGTGAGCACTGAGGGGAGTGTTAGTGTTTGTACCACAGAGACAACTGGGAAGACGACGACAGATGAAGCTAAGAAAAAGAGAGAGTGAGCGAGCAAGAAGCCGCCGGACAAGAGTAAATCTGGACTGACTTTTAGTGGTTGGTGAGAGCTTGGTGAAACAAAAGGCTGAAAGACAGACGCCGAGCTGGGCTGACTGCTGTTGGACTAGTCAGTAATATTAGCTGCTGCTATGTCTGCTGTTGGTGACCTTGTTGATGTTTGGCTGTTAGCAAAGTTGTCGACTCGCTAGTTTTTGATCATAAGTAATGTAATCAGAACAAATACTCGAGTACAGCTGAACATATTTACCACGGTGGGATTACACTCTGAAACTGGAGGCGACAAGTCACAAAAATACTAATTTCTATACAATGTTTCTTTAACTGTATTGTTAGCATATATACATTTTAATATATTGGCTGATGTGTGTATTGGCAGAGAAAAAAAACATTTGCCGTTAATTTGACAGGAAGTGGCGGCCCCTTATTTTCTGTCTGCATTTCATTGAATTGTTGTTCAATTGTTTTATTGGACGCTCTTTATTGCTTTATGGTGGTTTCAGTGAGCCTGTAACCAGATCAGCTTATTGAAAATAATCTACTGACCACTGACACGTTCTGTCATGAAATCCTCTGGGTCCTATCCAGCTCTGCCAAGCATGATTGGCTGTTATGTTTGTTTCTTTTCCCACAAGAACATCTAATATTTGTCCCCCTCCTCAACATGTGGATATTTCAATTTTCATCAGCCAGAAACCCGATTGCGTCCGTACGAAAGACAGTTTTGTAACACACTGTTTGAAACAGCAAAGGATTTGTTTTTCAATATGTCTTCAGATGTATGAATCCCTCGCATGAATGCCGTGATGGCTGGCGTATTATAGCAGAGTATCTGTGCTGACTCACAGTTCCCGAGTGTCATTGGTCACTTTTCCAAATAGCTTCCAGGAAGCCTTCTAATACTGGCAAACCATGAATTGTGTGCCAAGTTATCATTTTTGTAATAAGCAAAATCAGTCAGTGTGACAGCCTGGTATCACAGATATGTATTTTTTTTTAAAGATATCAGGTTTTTTATGTATCTATCAGGGTTTATCTTGCGTCTCCATAATCCACTCCTTCTCCTTGTTTCCTCTCTCCTCTGACTGCTGCAGTCTTATTTTCCTCCTCTGTGCACTTCATAGCACTGCTGGATCCCTGCCATCTGTGCCTGGGCACACAGTGTGTGTGTGTGTGTGTGTGTGTGTGTGTGCATGCGTGCGTGAGCAGGCATGTGTGTATATGAACGTGCATACCTGGACTGTGTCGGTCAGTGTGCGCTCGTGTGTGTGCGCGAGTGTTTGAGGGTCGTTAAACTTGCTGAGACAGCCAGGGCAGCACACAGGTTCTCCAGACTTCACCACAGTTCACTGGGTGAAGAATGGCTTTGCACAACGCCTGCCGTGCTGCCAAGTGGACTCGACTCACTTTACCCCTACATGTCTCTGTCTCTATTAACTCGCTCATTTTCTTTTTTCCCCCTGTAGTCTCTCCATTTTTGCCCAATTTCACTTATACGCTCCACTGTCTCTTTGTCTTCCTCCAGGTAACACCATGATGATCATCGTGGAGAGCATGTCGAATGGAGCCTTAGACTCCTTCCTTAGGGTAAGTCTTTCTGTGTGTCTGTGTGTATGCATTCATCTTGAATGTAACAAAATTAAAGCTCATCATCCTGTTTTTTTTTTCTTTTTATTCTCATAAACATAAATTCACTGTTATTACACTGCAGGCAGCGATCCTCGTGCTTCTTACGGTAATAAGGAAAATGTAACATAATTAATGGCACAAATGGAGTGTTTTCTGCTTAAAGACGCTGTAAGCTTCGGTAAACTGTTCTTGTTGCTCCTCTGCTCTGTGAACCACTGCGCCGTGGTTTATAATGATATGAATTAATGGCCTGTTTGTTTTTATTCTCCAAATAAAGCGATTCAGCTCAGTGAGCACAACATTGCACTGTAGTAACAGATGTGTCGGATCACTACATGCATACTGTGCATACTCACCCGCTCCTCTCTTCTTTCTTGTCCCTTTCTCTTCACCCCTCCCTGTTCTCCTCTCTTTTTTTCCTCATTTCCCGTCTCCTGTCTTTTGCCTCCCGTAACCTCAGAAACACGAGGGCCAGCTGACTGTAATGCAGCTGATGGATATGCTGACTGGGGTGGCATCAGGGATGAAATACCTCACTGAAATGGGCTTTGTCCATAAACGGCTGGCCGCACACAAGGTAAGGGAGCAGGTGGGAGGAGATGATAGAGGAGAGGGTGTGCGAGTTTTGTGCAGGTGGGTTACAGAATACAATTTGTCCTTGTCTGCAAACATCTTTGACAATCACTTGCCTGCAGGTTTTCATTTGAGTGATACATGAAGCCGAACATGACGAGACAATACTGTCAGAAACGTTTTGTCACATCCAGGTTTCACTGAGTGCCTTTTTCCTAAAAGTAACTGTCTGTCAAGTGCAAATGCAGTGGTCACATTGCAGAAAGTAAAGAAACAGGATTGTTCTTTGTGAACAATCAATTGTCCCTGTTACAATAAGAGCTTTGCCCACCGCTGCGATTGTTTCCCCTCTAAATGTCTCCAATGCTAATTAGTTTTTCCCGCTCACAGGTGCTGGTTAACTCCAACCTGGGCTGTAAGGTATCAGGCTTCCGACCTCTTCAGGAGGACAAGATCGAGGCCATCTACACCACACTGGTAAGAGAAACACTATGTGAAAACGGCAACTTAACTAGATTCAGTATTTTACATTCCACTTCCCTAATTAATGACCCTCAAAGTGGCATGGAGACTGTTGGTCTGAAGTTCACACATGTAAGGGTGATATTTTTAATGAGCCTCGCACCGAATGAGAGTTAACACATGTCCTGTCAGGTTCAGTGGAGGTCATATAATTAAGCTGTCAGAGAAAACGTATTTCATGTGCTTTATTTCTCTGGATATTTTTGGATTCCACTCGAGGTGAACCCACTCTAAAGATTCTTTTGATATCCTGAAAATATGTTCAAAGCTTTTCAAAGAGAATATTAAAGTGTTACTTTTGTGAACCCTCCACGCCTTTTTTTTTTTTTTTCACCTCTCCACTTCACACCTGCAGCATGGAGGGAAGAGCGTTGTGCTGTGGACTGCTCCCGAGGCCATCCAGTACCATCGCTTCTCCTCGGCCTCAGATGTCTGGAGCTTTGGCATTGTCATGTGGGAGGTCATGTCCTACGGAGAGAGACCCTACTGGGATATGGGCAACCAGGATGTAAGTGTGTGTGAGATAGGATGGTGCTTTCCATTAATCTCTCCACTCATTTTCTTTCTATTCCTTTACCAGTTTCTCTCTCTCTCTTTCACCTCACTCTATGGATGGACTCTGTATCCATGCCCAGCCTGGATCTTATTAAAAGAAAGCCAAGAAGCCACAGTACCCCTGAAAGCTTTTGTGGGGGCTAAGCCCTCTTCTTTAAGTCTGCATCAGCTCCATGACCAATCCTGTTTTCTCTTAAGGACGCACTGACCCCCTTCTAGTGGCCTCCGCCTGTCCCCGAGAGCCCATTCTGCTCTTAAAAGTGTTCAAATATCCCCCTGGAAAATTTCAGGAAATGTAAAGCGCTTGCTGCTGTTTGAGAGTTGAAGAGATTGTCCAGTCGATAGGACCCTGCCTGCTTGTCACTAGAAACCTATAATTTCTAAGTCAGTGTGGGTGGGTGCTCTGTTTTGCAGCATTGTCACTCCTACCTCTTTGTCCTTCAAAGAAAAAAAAAAGAAAAGGTTGTTTTTATTCTAATTTCTGAAGGAAGTCGTGCTTTAAAGTGTAGCTGAAAGCCTGATGCAAGTTTGCTAAAGAGATGAGAGAGCGAGCGGAGTATTCTTTGTGACTGCTGTCTTTTAATTAGAAGCTGACGACACACAGAGGATCGCAAACTATGAAAAGATTGTGATAATTTGAAGAATTATGATTGTTCATCAAGTCAAAAGTGCAGTCATGCTAATGTCCTCTTTAAAAAGTGCTGTCATTGTAAAAGAATGCCTTCACTTTATGCAGGTAGGCGCATAGTTAAAAAAGCAACGGATTATTAGCATGTTCCATTTTTGAATGTCCAAAATTAATATGCATGAGTTATTCAGCAGACACGGGAACAGCCACTTTTTCACACTCCTTTCTTCTGGTGCCCTTTCATAAAGTTTCCTCTCAGCCTGGTTCATATTATCAAACTTTCCAATTGAGAGGGCAAAGGTCAAGCTTGTAGAGTGCCATGGATATTAATCCACTTTAAATTGATACACTATATCATAACGGAATTGTTGGTCGGGCTGTCCACCTGTGATCCATCGTGACCTTTACCTACCGACTTTGATTAAATGGAAAATGTCAAATGCTGAAAAGCATTTTATGAATGCTCTTTAGAGAGATAGGAGCTTAAGGGGCTGAGAGGACGGTGGAGTGGGGCGCTGTGCAGAGAGAGGGGGAGCGTTTTAGGAAATAATGCAGCTGATGGATGTCATTTTTGTGATTATGCTCTGACTTTATTTCCTCCTTTCAGGAGATTATATTTCTTAGTGACTCAGGAGGAGGACGTATCGTCCTCACATATACTGAGAGCAAATCTCGTGCGAGGTGTTACGGTGAAACATTAGCGTGATGGAGGGGCGAGGAACGTTTAGGAGGTCTGGACCGGTGCTTTCATGCTCCGCTATTTGAAGACAGCGAGGTTTCACTGGGCTACGATGAAAGCCGCATGAGCTGAGATCAAAACAAGCTTATCTTTTAGAGTGTGAAGAAACACTGCACATTATGGTCTGTTTGTTTCATCTCTGTAATTTCTCCTTACAACACATGGTATTATAGGAAATTAAAATATTATAATACAGTTTTCTGCTGATAGGAGCCCTACTTTCGTGATACCCCATCAAATTTCCTGTGATGTGAGACTATGAGATATTGAATATCCTGTTAGGTGACCTCTTAATCCACAGACAAAGTCGGTCAGTCATGGTGGATTTTGCATTGTTCGGCTTCTGCAGAGATAACTCCCCTATCTTTCAGCTAATAGTCGAGTATTTTTGCTGTGTGCTTCTGTTTTTTTATGCTGGTTTTAGTCGAGACATTACTGCAGATTTGTATTCCGCTCATATTGTTTAGGTTAGCAATAAGTCTCTTTTTGTTTTGCAGCTGATGCTGGTTTGTAAGGTGACCTTAAAGGATGCTGCCTAAAAATACCTTCAATTACCAAAAAGCAAAACAATGCAATAGAACATTATAGGTGGTGTAATTAGCGACAAAAGAAAATGAAAGCATCAGCACTTTTCTACACTTATTTATCCAAGTAGGACCTGTACTGTCCAAAGGCTTCTATTCTCAGCAAGTAAGCAACTTTTTTTAAGTAGGACAAAACTTTTTTACTCTCTTTCTCACTTCTCTCATCTTGCCCTTCAGTCACAAACATGTTCTTTGGGGAATTGATCCAATTATAGGATAAGCACTGAAAAAAAATCACAACACTAATTCCAGATTTTCTAACCTCATGTGATTGTTTTCCTTCGTCTGCACACCGTGTAGGTGATCAAGGCCATCGAGGACGGTTTCAGGCTGCCGGCTCCGGTTAACTGCCCTCAACATCTCCATCAGCTGATGTTGGACTGCTGGCAGAAGGAGAGGACAGAGAGGCCCACATTCAGCCAGATCCACTCAGCCCTCAGCAAAAGCATCCGCTCCCCTGATGGCATTGGTTCCTCCACACTAGCACGCAGGTAAACTCTGGTAATATGTGGGCTCAGTAAATGGATGGCTGTACACATCCACTTCTACAAATGTAATCTCCATGTAATCAACCCCACTTCTTGTCCTCCAGAACCCTGAGTTCATCCATCACACTAGCAGAGAGGCCTCTCCCCTCCTTCCCATCCTTTAACTCAGTGGGAGAGTGGCTGGACGCAGTGGACATGGGCCGATACAAGGACAACTTCACTGCAGCAGGATACTGCTACCTGGAGTCTGTGGCACGGATGACTGTACAGTGAGTGGAATTATACGTCTCTGTCTCCGTGACCTTTCATTTCCTGCTTTATAGAGGGTGGCTAAGTGAGATAATAAGAGACGAGATCATTAAACAGATAACTGCATGGACAAATAAATGACCTGAGGGATGATGTCCACTCCTTTTCTACATATTGCTTCTTTTTTTCGTCCTTGACAATTGGAGATGAGATTTGCACTTGCGTGTCTTACGTGGCGGATGGACGGAGATTTTCTGCTTGTTTGTCTTCTGTAATAAATTTTATATCTTTATTGTAAGCAGGGAAAAAAAAACAAGACATTTCATGACATCACCTTGGGATTTATAAAAAAGGGCAATTTCCATTCCCAACAATTTGTTTCAGTCTTAAAATAAGGTCAAATAAAATGGGATGACGATGGGCTGAAAGGGCATCTCTAAGTTCTTTAAGTTCGTAGTTTCTTCTTTACTTATAGAAACCTAAGAAATGTATAGAGTACAATTATATTATTATTAAAAAATAAAAAGAAAGCCAAACAAATGCCCTTCAATGCTCATATGAACAGTGTCCCACAGTGCCTTTTTCCATCTTCACCACATTGAAGACTGCGCCCGTCCCTCTCTCAGTGCCGTGCAGAAGTCCTTGTAAATTCCCATGTTACATCCCACACTGACTACTGCAACTCCATCTTTCCTGGTTTACCAAATAAATCACTTCAGCGCCTCCAACTAATCCAGAACTCTGCAGTCAGGATAATAACATGCCCTAGGTCCACAAGCCATGTAACACCCTTGCTGATGCAGCTAGACACTGGCTCTGGGATTTTTTATGTTTTTTTGCACATTGTGCAGCCCAGTTTACTCCTTCACACTAGAAAGGAGATGGTGAGGCAAGGGGGTTGCAATCTCCAACTACACTGCTGGATACCGCTACATCTCCTACACACGGCTCCTTTAACTTCCGTTCTTACAGCGAGCAGCAGGGTCCCACACTAACACAGAACACTTCAGTTTTGGTTATTTTGTCATAGAAACATCCGTTTTTGTCTTACTGGTTTGACTTGCACTGGAAAAAATGCACACACCAATCAGGATTTAGCAATATTTGAAGTGTGATGACAGTTTGTGAAAACACAACACGATCTGAATGAAGAGAGAAGATGATTTTTGAGCGATAAAGCCATAAAGGGGAATGTTTTTTTTTTCAGGTCATGGAGTCACTCTCTCCAGCCAATCACATACAGTCCAACAAATTTGTTTGTTTAAATCTGTTTTACTAATCTCGCTAAATCTCGATCTGTGTCCACAGAGATGTACTGAGTCTTGGCATCACTTCCCTTGAGCACCAGAAGCTGATCCTGGCTGCCATCCAGACCCTCAGAGCCCAGGTCATCCAAATGCACGGCCGCGGCGTGCAGGTCTAACAATCCACACACTGCTGCTGCTGCTGCAGACCCACACGTATGTGCAGATGGATGATGGGGTGGAGAAGAGGAGAGAGAAAGAGAAAGCTCTCCCAAACTGAAGGAAAGATGAGCAGATCTTTCAGCTAACTGCACTCCTCTATCTAGTCCTCCTTCCCACACTTCTTCATGCCTTCCTTGATTCCTTACTTCCTTTTTTTCTATGAATGCCCTCAGAGACGAGCGCTGGTCCCTCTCACGATTGGGGGGACAGCAGAGGAGTGATGTCACGTGACTTCTTTTCTTTTTTGTGACCTCTACCTGCACTTTGACCTTCAATAACTGTGTCACCTCTATCTCACTGGTTCTGGATCAGTGCGTAAAGACAAATGAACTGTCGTCTGTAGCAGGACGGGTTCTGTCTGAAGCTGACCTCTGAACTGCGGGAGGGGCACAGATGCACTACGCTGCAAACACGCCGGTTACGGACTAGTGCTCAAAAAAAACATTTAGGTTTTTGGGTGGAATTTCCCTTTACCACAGCATCGATTCACTGAAAACAAAATACTGTCAAAGCTAGGAACTATTTCACTGGCCTTGGATCATTTTACTCTCTGCTCAGAACTGGCACAGCTGATTTCACATCGAAAATGAACTGATGTACCAGGAGGACGCAAAATCAGATTATTGTACATCAGAGATGATCTCAGATCAGACGGCGAGGGAGCGTTTTCTGAAGATTAAACATGGCTGGAATGTAACTTTCAGAGCAGCAGCTTAAGAAGACCGTGCTGTCCCACGTGGAGGGTTCAGTGAGTCTGAGGCTGGAAGAGCTGGATGAAGCCTCAAAAAGCGTTCAGTGTAGTCCTGACAGGATGGACAGATGTGGGTGATGAGATATACTGTATCTTCAGGAACATCGGCCTGCTTTTTTTTTTTCTTTGTGGCCACTGATGGTTAAACAAAAGCTGCAGGATACAACTGTAAAGCGAAAGGTCGAACACGTGTTTGATTGTTCATTCATTCGTTGTATGTCGCCGTCTGTTTGGCTCCTCGCGGTCCTTTCTTTTCCTTCCTCTTCTCCTCTTGTGCTTTGAACTTGTTTTTCTCCGTGCTTTTAAAACATCCAATTTTCCCTTTTAGCCTGCTGGATGTCATCTCGCTAACATAATCCTCTTCTCCAAAAACCTCCTTCACTACTTAATACTCTGTATAGAGCACGGGCCGACTCTGGAAGATGGCCTGATTCAGATATTTATCCATATTTATTTATGATTACAGACTGGAACACAAATCTCTCCAGAAAAGAGGCTAGGAAGGTTTATTTATTTAACTAGTATTTAAAAATTGTTGAGCAAAGCGGTTGTCTCCTCTTGTTTTGTTGCTTTCTAATATGACTGAAGTTTATACCTGAAAAGATGTGTTGTTTTTGTACACTGGAAGTGAGGAACACTGGAGGATTTTTACTGTCAACACACAGTATCTGTGTATTCTCGAACACTGGATTTGATACAGTTAATTTTCTGTCCATTCTCATTGGATTTGCTGTAAACATGACAGTGTGTGTGTTGCAGTATGGATACCGTATTAAAGAATGTCGTGGGCTTTTTTCTTTCTCTGTAGCTGTTGGATTTTCATGTTTATTTTATGTTGCTGTTAATATCATGCTCTGCCATACTACGTGGTTGCACTTTTTAACAGACGACTCCCAAAATCCTCTCTGTACAGTGATCTGCCCCTCGCCTTTTCTGACCTATTTCAATACACGAGACTTGAAGGAAGACGTTTATCGGGGCATTATTTGGTTATCATACGGTTTCACAGTTAAAGGTACGGCTACATTTTGACTGGAATATTGTAACTGCTTTGTATTTGGTACAAAATGACTTTTTGTTCTCTCTCCTCGTACTCTCCTTCTCGCTCTGTAACCGTTTTTGTCAAATTAAATGAACTCATATGTCCTTATAGATGTTATCACGCACATGTTAACATATCTGAAGAAACACTCGGATGATCCCTTTGACACACACACGCGCACACACGAGACTACAAAGACACACACAACAAACTGGACCTCGTCACTACGATGAATGAAACTCCAATTGTTATCCCTCTCTGTTACTGTGACCATTCTGATATATGTTTAATACTGTAAATATGTATTTGAAAATGCTAAATCTATTTTTATAATTTGTTTGAAGAACAATGTGTTGAATATAATATCTGCTCACTGTGTAAGGGTTTTATTTGTTTGAATTTTAGGGCCATAGTCGAGAAACTCTGGTGTTTGGAATATAAAACAACAAAAAAAAAAGTTTCTTTTTTCGTTAGTTTTTTGATGATTTTTACCTGTTAGAAGAAAATCTGATGGCTGTTGCAATATTGAAACGTGTTATTAAAAAATCTCCAATACAAGCAAAACTTTTTGCTCCTTGTCTTCTATTTTGGGATCGAACATAAACTTTCAAATTAAATCTACATATTTTAACCTGACTGATGCTGGGCTTTTGAGGCTGATATTGATATTTGAAAATAAAATCAAAAAATCAACAGAAATTTGATTTCAATATAAATCTGCTGAGCAACATTTTACTGTTGGAAATTTAAAGTCTGTGTAAAGTAAGAATAAATGTGTTCTAATAAATGTGTGTGAGTTCATCAGACCAAAGAAGAAAGTGTTAGTAACTACCCAGCCACATTTGAATGATTAAAAATATCAACAAGTTTATGAAATTAGGTGTCAAAATCAGGTAAAAATGAATTCTCAGCTCCAGGACTGTGGGGGCGTGTCCTCTGAATGCACTGAAGCCACGCCCACTTGTGGGAGCAGTCAAGCAGCCATTTTGAAGCGACTGAAACGTGTCAGATGAGTTCAGGAAATGACATGACTAACTCTGAAACACTGAGTGAGATGAATTCATCTCTTTCTTTCTTTCTTTCTTTCTTTCTTTCTTTCTTTCTTTCTTTCTTTCTTTCTCAGTATGTCAGGTACCTCAGTGAAACAACGTGCTGTCTTGAATACTATCCTCACCAGCAACGGTTGGTCACACCCACCCAGCGAGGTGTCTCGGTCTGTGCGGGCTGTTACCGACACACGTAAACTTCAGGTCTGACTGCGTATATTCCCTGTCATAGCTACAGGCTGCTAGTGCATATAAAAGATTGACTTTTATTGATTGAAAATGCTGCCTTTGTGACACTTAAACTCCAACAACAGTGACAGTAAGAAAAAGCTTTAAATGTAAGCTTTTATATTCATATTATGTTATTTATAGATTGTTTTTCTATATTTAAATAAATGGAAAGAATGAAAATGATTTGGGGATTCAAGATGTTTCAGTGTGTCCGCACAGATTTCTTTTTTATCTTGCAACAACAACAGAACTTGGATTTCAGGGTCTTGCCTGAGGGAACAGAGCGGCTGCATTACAGTTAACAGTTTAAGGTAAAGGGGTCTAAATGATAAACTCCAATTAATTGTCTGAATTTTAACTTCACTTCTGCTGCAAAGAAATGAACCGCGGCCTTTAGAGCTCACTCATTCGTCCAACCTCGAGGCTACCTCTTCCTCTTGTACTTACTCATGTTACAACGTTAATGCCCCCATATCCGTTTACTCCAGAGTAACTTTGGGTTACCTCTCCTTGCTTACTCCACTCCCTCTCTCTTCTGTACCATGTGAACTTATTAAGTCTCTCTCTTCGGGACTGAGGTTATATTACTTACTGCTTTATTACACAACACCCACCTTTAGAGTGTATGAGAAATTATTGTAAATGCAAATTAACTGTGCGTAGGATTGCTGTGGGCAAAACTGTGTGGGTGGGTAGAAGTGAGTGTGCTGGTATGTGCCTCTGTGCCTGCTCGCATGGGTCAGTGTGTGCGCAGAACACCGTGAATATACTGCATGTGTGTTGGCGGTCCACGGGCATACATTGGAGAATGAGATCTTTTTATTTATCTCATAGTTTCAGCAGCAATCCATACTTTTTATATTACAGTCTTATTGGAGTTGAGGATTGGAGTTTGAGACTTAATGAGTTTCATCTCCGAGCCATTGCTGGCTGCAGCTTTCTAAACCTCCCACGCAATCAAACATCAACTGCTTCAGATGCTGCTTAGCAGAACCCAGCATCTGAACTCCCACTGGAGTAACACTGGATTTGGATTATTCATTATCGGAGGCTTTTCGTAGATTTCTCACTTGCATTTCATGATGGAATGTGATGAAGAAAACACAAGAACAGCTTATTTACATACATGTCAGGCACATTAAGATTCTGTCTAAGAGACTGAAACACAGAGAATGTGACTGAATGTTCGTGCATTTAGTTAGATGCACAAATTAAAATTACGTTAAAAATCATTGATTACTTAAAGTGAACACACTCTAAGCAGACTGCTGTATTTGACATAAAAATATTGAAAAAGATTGTTCCCTATCTGCATATCATAAATTATGAAATCCCAAACCTTGACACTTCCCTCTGCCTGCTCTGGGTCACGAGCCATCTCAGCAGCTGCACACGTGCTAAATGAGCCGAATAGCAGGCCTAATCAACTGCTTTCTGCCTCCTATTCCCTCGCCATACAATATAATAAATGCTATTCATTTTAATGTGATGTCTTGGTATGCAAACATCATATCCCACAGTAGCTCTCGTCAGCGGTGAGGGGGTTTTCGTGTTAGTTGGTATTTTATGAGGCTTCTCACGGTTTGAGTGTAAATCTCCAATCAGATTTGGCTGTTTATTCACTGTAAATGAGACTGGGACAGAGAGACGGGCAAGAGATTAAAGCAGGCCGTGTTTCAAAATGCAAAAATATAGATTGTTGTACCTGAAACGTTTGAATTAAAACACTCAGCTAAAAGTGTGTCTTTTTTTTTTTAAGATATTATTTTTTGGCCTTTTCAAGCTTTTTTATTGTATAGAGTCATTTTTTATGTGATAGATTTCCTTTAGAATCAAACTTCACAAAGAAATATTAAATACTACTGCAAGACCTCTAGTGCTGAAATCATTTACCAAATATTAATTGACCATAATTTTCATGATCGCAGAAAAATGGCGAACATTTGTGATAGAGCCGAGACGATAACTAATAAATCGATTAGTCAAACAACAGAAAAATGAATCTGTGCCAGATTGTGGAATTGGTGGAACTGTTGGTCTCTGTAAATAATATCATAAAGAGTACGGTCCAGACCTGCTCTGTATGTCAAGTGTCATGAGATAACTTTTGTTATGATATGGCGCTATATAAATAAAATTGAATTGAATTGAAAAATAATTTAATGTCTGAGTGAAAATGAAGAAATCTTTTTGTTCCAGGATCTTCAATGTGAGAGTTTTTTTTTTTCATTTTCATTTTGAATTAGATATCTTTCTTTGGTCGGATAAAACAATAATATTTGAAGATTTTCTGAAAATTCATATATTTATTGATAATGAAAATAATAGTTGTATTAATAATCATTTCTAGCTGTAGTCCTAATTTTCAGGTTCCAGCTTTTAAAATCTGAGGATTTGCTACATTTTTATATAAGCATTATTTCACTGCATTTTGATTTTGGACTAAAGACATCACCTTTGTTTCCGGGAGCCTGCAATGAGAATTTTCCACTAACTGTCAGATGAATCAGTAATGAAAACGACAACCCTATACACTCAGCCCTGGCCAATAATTTGATTTGTCCTCAAACCATGAGGCCAGAGAGGTAGCAGAAGAGGCGAAAGGATTCGAAGAGGCACATGAGAAAGCAGACGGCACCTCTGTAAAGACATTAGTGATTCCCAGCTGTATGTTGAGAACCCTCTCCCCTTCTTGTCCTCCCTCTATCCCCCGCCCTCTGCTCCGTGTGAAGATTAAAGCGAGCGGCATAAAGGGGAGAGCGGTCCACCTCTAAGCTAGTGTGAAGGGGAAACTTCCCCGAGCACAAAAGTTCTGCTCTCCGCTCTTTGCCGAAGCGTGCCACAGCTCAAATCGGCTTTGAGAAATTAATCCTTGCATTATGGAGGGAGTAAAGTAAACAAACGGAGGACAGGACGGGGACCTGAGCGTGAGACGAGGAAGAAGGAGAGGAGCTGTGAGACGTGCTGAGGCTTTTGTAGGTGAAAGCTTGCCTTTCCTCCAGAGAAAAAAAAGTGTGCATGCTTGAAGATGTGTGAATGTGTGTGAAGAGAGAAGTGAGTGAGCTCATGAGGTGATGAGGGGGTGAATGAAGCAAATGAAGTAGAAAGCATGTCCAATCCTCTGGGACACTCCTGGGAGAAGCATCACAGCCTTTGTGCTGCATGATCTTAACCCCCACCCTCTCCATCTCGTATGTCCAGCTTATTACTGGCTTTGTCTTTTCAGGCTTCATTCAACCACTTTGCCCCTGTGGCAAAGAGTCATTGTCTGCAAATCCTCCTGCTGCAGCCTCCCTACTCCTTTTTTACTGTCCTATCTATCCACAGAGAGAGTACTTAGAGAAGGCCCGGGGTTCAGTCTGACGAAATCAGAACTTCCCACTGAGCAGAGATTAAACTCTGAGTGACCGAACGGACAACTTCTCTCACTCTCTGCGGTTGGTTGGCTGGCAGGCTGGAGGCTGGCGGAGACTTTCCATCTCTCTTTTTGACAGCTTAAACACCCGTCTGTCTGAGCGCCTCCTGAGACTCTCCATAAGTGCACTTTCAGTCTCTCTCCGCTTGTCTGCATGTTGCCTCTCGCTGTCGCACCACACATCTGTCGTCTATCATCCGCTCTTCATGTCTCAACTTTTCCTGCACACGACATGTTCACACATCTTTCTCTCTCCTCCATGTTCCCTCACAACTGCACAGGTCCACTACTTATCTCTGTCTGCTGGTGATTTCATTCCCCCCTACCAGGCAGAGCAGCTGATAAACAATAAAAAGGATTTAGGAGAGCATCCTGCTATTTTCTTATATATTTATTTTTTACTCCACAATCTCTCTTCATGAGCAGAACGACACTAAACTGACACTCAACCTTTGACCTTGAGGTGTTAGTAGTGGGTCAAGCTTGCAGTGGAGGTTTATAGTCCCATACTGCCACTTGGTGGAATATGTAAAAACTGCACCATGCAGTAATAGAGTAAGCAACTAAGGACAAGTATATTCAAGTAATGTACTGGAGGTACACCTTTGAAATATGATTCTCACTTTCATCCTTCTTATACTATTTAAACCGATCACTGCCGTACAAACGTGACTGCTCTTGATGACTGCTCTTGATTTTCTCATCAACTTTTGAAATGAAAGAGTGTAATTATTCATCTAAACTGCTCAAATTACTTATTTAAAGCAACACTGTGTAACTTATCTACTGTAAACTAACAGATTTTAAATCATGTTGATGCCACACTGACTTGTAATCAGGTGTCTCTGTCATTCGCACGTCTGTCTTGCACTATGTAACTCTGGGTATGATCATCCACAGTCACACGCCACCAACTGTTTCACTAATTTTGGTGAAACTGTAATGTGTTTTCTGGTTTTCCCTCTGTTGTCCTCCACCTGCTCTACCACAACTCTCTGTGATTTACAGCTAACTATAGCTGCTGTTAGCTCAGTTTGTTAGCCGGGCTGCCCAGACTGTGAGCTCAAAGCACCGGGCGCAGGGGGTTGCTGACAGGGTGGAGCTGGTGATGTCCCAGAACTGGAGCTGGACAAGTGGGCAATATAACCAGGCTCAGCAACCTCTATGTACTTAATGGCAGAAGAGAAGAGACCGAAGAGGACGTTGATGGAGGAAACGAAGGAAAGGAGAGAGTGAGCGAGCAAGAAGCCGCCGGACAAGAGTAAATCTGGGACTGACTTTTAGTGGTTGGTGAGAGCTTGGTGAAATAAAAGGCTGAAAGACAGACGCCGAGCTGGGCTGACTGCTGTTGGACTAGTCAGTAATATTAGCTGCTGCTGTGTCTGCTGTTGTTGACCTGGTTGATGTTTGGCTGTTTTTGACCATAAGTAATAGATAATCAGATAAACAGCTGAGAGACTTCAAAGAGCTGCAACAATAAAAAGCCACTTACTTTGTAGTCTTCTGACACCCAAAGCACTACATATCTCATTCACCCATTCACACACATTCATACACTGATGGCATTGGCTGCCATGCAAGGTGCCAACTGCTCATCAGTTTGAGGAGCTAACCATTCACACACATTCACACACTGATGCTCCTTCAGGAGCAATTTGGGGTTCAGTATCTTGCCCAAAGACACTTCAACATGCAGACTGGAGCGGCCGGGGATTGAACCTTCTGAGCCACAGCCGCCTGATGGCTCACTGGAAAGGCTCTAAATATCACTGTATCATATCAACACCTGTGTGTGTGTTTGTGTGTGTGTGACCCTCATGTTAAAATGGCTGCTTTGAAAAAGGTCTGTTAGATCTACTTTGGAAGACAATATTTAGATTGTGGACACTGGATTTTATGAAACATTAGACAGGAATAATGATACAATGAGATTTTATTGAAAATACTCCAAAGTCAAAATTTAATTTCAAACTTACAGTTTGCTTTAAAAACAAAGTCAAAAGCTCTTAATTGTGCAAGTGATTGGTTAAGGTAAATGACAGGTAAGAGTTGTTTAAGGCAGTCTGGTGAGTTTTAGCACACTAGTTTGTTTTCCTAATATGTCTTCTGAAATACAAGAAGAAGAAATCACTGACCCCAGAAATTCCCTTCATTGTGTATAACCTTTGCCTCCTTCCCCTGCCATTATCTCCTCAGTCCTTCCAGCTGAGCCCAAGTGTCTCCGCGATGAAAGAAAAGATGTGCGTGTCTTCCAAGATGGCCTTGGCGGTGGGCTTCCCTGCGCCGTGCCCACTGCGGGTGTCCACCCTGACCATCAGAGGCTGCTTTTGCACAGGGCTGCTGCCCACTCCATGCTGCAAGGCAGCACAATACTTCAGGGTGTGGAGAGGCACCACGCGATCGTCGTGATCGGCTGTCAGAAGCAGGATGGCGGGGTAGGGATGGCCAGAGTAAGGTGGGGGAGGCAGATTGTGGAGAGGAGAGTACCTGGAGAGAAGGCGAGAAAGACGAGTTGGAAGGAAAATGTGGACTGTATCATGCCATTCAGTCGCTCACATCTGCGTGTGTTAGGCCAGCAACAGACCTTGATGACTGTTTACACCAACAGTCATCCCAACTAACACGTTCTCATGCACAGGTATAGTTTAGTGATCTGTGTGTGTGTGTGTGTGTTACTCATACTTGATGAGCCACTTGAACTGCTCCGGGTTGTCAGAGCAGCCGTAGTCGGTGGTCCAGGCATGGCCGATGGTGAATTTGTGGAACTTCAGCATATCCATCACCCCCACCTCCGCCACAGCGCAGCCAAACAGGTCTGGACGCTGGTTCACGCATGCCCCTGTGCGTGTATTTTAAAAATGTGTGTTACAGTTTGCTTTCAAACACACATACATCCCATTTACTTCACACTGTGGGACACAATCACTCCTAAATAGCCACTTACACACCAGGGAAGGCATTAGTTGGGTTTGTGCGATGCCATATGGCAGCCAGCCGTTGGTAAATGATGTGACTAAGCACTGTTTAATGTGCTGTTTAATAGCTAAATTAATTGAAGCTAAGCAGCTAACTACTGTTAGATGGATTTGACATTAGCAATTATGACAAAGATGTAATATAAAGAATACAAAGCATCATAATCAATGCAGCTGAGCCAAGCGATGGATCAGTGATTTGACTGGCTAAAAAACAGGAGATGTGCAGTTTCTACTGTTGGTGGCCTCAACTGAACGGGAGGAGCTGAGTTGTTAAAGTAGAGCAGATGGAGAGGTAAAGCTCCATTACAACACTTCAGCTATAAAAAATGAAGAGCAGGATTGCCCCACCTTCACAATTTCAGCTCCTTAATGTAACAAGTAATGGTCTGTTGCATGACACGTCACACAGCTGTCACTTTGTATTCAAAATTTGAACATTTGTTCAAAAGTGATCAATATTCGAACTTTACAGTCTGTAACAGACCTTTTGAAGTAGTTTCCCCTGTGATCCAGCAGAGGGCGCTCTGCTACCAGCTTGACCTAGTGCATGCCTTACTAACCTAATCCACATTTACATTTAGCCATTTAGCTGACACTTTTATCCAAAGCGACTTACAGAGAAGAGAAACAATCAGGGTACAGTGTGATAAGAAAGTGTTAGTGCAGCAGCAAGTGATGATTCTTAAAGGGGTAGATGTATCATGTCCAGTTGTTGGTAGTGTTGGAGAGGAGGTCCTCTCTGAAGAGCTGGAGGTCTTCAGGAGGTGTTTAAAGGTAGAGAGGAACGCCCCTGATCTGGAAGGAACTGGTAGGACGTTCCACCAAGGCGGAACAACTGACAAGAGAGTCTGGATTGCCCTGAGCGAACGGGAGGCAGAGCCAGGCGTCGTTCACTGGAGAAGCGCAGCAGACATGAGGTAACATATGTCTGTACAAGGGCATCCAAGTAGGTTGGTGCAGTACTGGAGACTACTTTGTAGTCAGCATTAGTTAATGTGGGCTGCTACAGGTAGCCAGTGGAGCTCGATGAGCAGTGGGGTGACATGTGACCTTTTGGGTTGGTTGTAGATCAGGCGTGCTGCCGCATTCTGGATCATCAGAGGTTTCACTGTGGAGGCTGGGAGGCCCGTCAGGAGGGCGGTACAGTAATCTAGTCTGGAGATGACCACAGCTTGTGTCAGGAGTTGAGTAGCATGTCGAGTTAAGTAAGGTCTGATTTTTCTGATGTTGTGAAATGCAAAGTGGCATGACCAGGCAACTGAGTCACCTCAGAGATGATTAGTGAAGGTAAGTTGGTCATCAATCTTAACCCCTAAGTTTCTCACTACCCTGGTGAGGGCGAGGCATAGGGAGTCATTTTTGATGTTGATGTCGTGGTGTATAGCAGGTTTGGCTGGGAGGTTCAGTTCACTTTTTGAGAGGTTCAGCTGAAGACGGTGTGCCTTCATCCATGTGGAAATATCTGAGAGGCAATCAGAGACCTGTGCAGAGACCGAGGGGACGTCAGGAGGAAATGACAGATAGAGCTCAGTGTCATCTGCATAGCAGTGGTAGGAAAAGCCATGTGAATAAATAAACTAAGCGCGTAATGTTCTACTGTTCAGCGAGCAAAGACATCCTGAGCAAACTATTATAACACCATCTGAGACACTTGCCTACCGTTCAGCGAAACTGAAAGTCATTAACATGCCTTCACCAATGAGATAGGAAGTTGTTAATAGCGAGAGAATACAGTCTTTAATTTTTATGTGTTGTCATACAGTTATGTTTTTTTGATTATTTGTTGAGGGGGAAATTCAGTCAAACTCTGAAAAAGTGACAGCCCTCCTGTGTACTTACCCACGAGCAGCCCTCCATTAGAGGCTCCGTTGATAGCAATGCGGCTGGCTGTGGTGTACTGCTCCTGGATCAGATACTCTGCTGCACACTGGAAGTCATCGAAGCAATTCTGCTTGTTCCCCAACGTACCGGCTAGAAAACGCACGACGCAGCAGAATTAGAATAACATTATGTTTACTGTTTGCTAACGTATACCGACGTACTCTTAGTACAGTCATGTGTGTACCTTTGTGCCAGGTGAGGCCGTACTCTCCGCCCCCTCTGATGTTGGCCACTGCCAGGATCCCTCCAAGGTGTCTAACATAGAGCAGGTAAGCGACACTGACCACAGACAAGACAGACAGGAGGAAATAAAGCCATTGCAAACAAAGTTATGGGGCATCATGGGTGACAGCTGCATAAATGTGAACATACACTGAAGTTTTAGGATGTGAAAGGTTGCATAAGCTGCGTTTGTAGTTATACATTTAGGATACAAACCATTAAACCTTTTTACTCTGAAATCACATTAACATCACTATTAATCACACTGCTGTTTAAGTAGCTTTTCAGCTACTGATGTACCGCGAGGGGCATGTGAAGTCTAGTTCATATCATTTGTTTTATTATGAGCTGAGTTTGATCAGTTCTACAAGTTATCAGTGTTATTTTTGGTTCCATGTGTAGCACTGTGCCATTTGCTGTAGATAAACCACAAAGTTTCTCACATCTGCCTCCTACTACAGCCACTCTGTTCAGGCCTTACAGTCAGGCCTTGCGGTGTACTTACTTGTAGTAGGGTTGTATGGAAGCCTCAAATCCTCCGTAACCATAAAGGAAGACAGGATGAGTCCCATCCTTCTTCAGGCCCTTGGCATGAACTAAGAACATGGGGATCTTGGTTCCGTCTTTACTGGGATAAAAAACCTGTAAATGTTTGAGAACAGCTGTGTTTGTCGCTCTTTCACATGTTATTAACGACTTTCACACAGACGTGTTTTTTTGTTTGTCGAGTAAAATGAGCTGTTCACACAGACCATTTACCACTTCCTCATAGTGAATATGATTCTGGGAAATCTGCATCACGATCCAGCAGATGCGGAGAAAGACGGAGGGGAAGTTTGAGCGGAGACAGAGTGTTACAGAAACAGAAGAGATGAGGGAAGCAGGTAAAACAGATTACCTGGCTGGTCTGATAGTCCTCTTGCTTGATGCCTTTCACCTCCACCTCTCTGAACACTCTGGGCTCTGGGTTCGACTCGCTCAGATCACAGTGATAAATGACACCTGCGCACCACAAAAAGGTCACAGTTAGAGGTTCCTGTGTGTTTAACTTATTGCACAGGGGATATTTTTTATTCAGTTCAGTTTAATACCTGGCGTAGTGAAGGAGGTGAACTTGTAGAAGAAGTCAGAGTGTTTCTTCTTACAGCTCACTCCGCCCACTGTGCCCACGTCCAGCGGCAGGTCTCTGACCAGCTTGCCTGTGGACAACTCATACACCTGCAGGATGTCCTTCACGTCATGGAGGTAGTTGACCAGCAGGTGGTGCTGGTTCACACAGGAGACGAAGCCTGCGGACGGATATAAAAAGGAAGCAATTGAAAGTGAACATGACAGAGTGCAGCTGGTGTTGTGAAAAAACAGTGTACTCAAGGGAACAGTATTCTTCCTGTTTCTTGTTATTATCAGTGTCACTTTTTCTCTGCTAATTCTGCTCATTTATATAATAATAATAATAATCATAATAATCATAATCATAATCATCATCATCATCATCATCATCAGTCATCTCCTGATCCTGAGATGAAACCAAACAGAAGTGTAATACACACTCACAGATCACATGCAGCCGCAGAGGCTGCCTTCTCTGGGTTTGCCTGTTTGTTAAAGTTCCATATACGGCATTCAGCCTTTGAGTGTCATCAGTGAGAAACAATGAGGAAGGACAGAACTCTTCTACGCAACAGTCTGTGGGTCCACAACCACACCACACCACACCACCGTCACCCTGACTACAGTTTAAATGCTGTGAAGAATATTATTGACAGTTACAGTCAATGTAACAGCTGCATGAATATCACAATGTGTGATGTAACCATCAACTCCTTACTATGCATATAATGACTGTTTGATACCATGGCAACAGGTGTACATTACTGCTACACTCAGAGAGGACGTGCACACTGTACAAACATTATTGATTTCCTCAAAAAGTGAAATCAGAGAAAACTAATGATCATTAACCAACAAAGCAGTATAACTGATACCATCACCTATGAAGAGTTTTATTATGTTGTCATTCATATCCATCTACCAGTCTCTACAGACACACTTAATGGATGCCCGCAGAAGGAGTTATAGTGGTTGGCAAATGACATCTACATTACAGTGCTCTATAAACCTCATATTAAATGTTTATATACTGCTTATACATGCTAAACAGGGGGCCCAATCAGGGGGTGGTTTGGTCATACTAAATGCCCCTCAGATATAATTGTGTGCATATATGTATGTACTATATGGTATATGTTGTGTGTATTGTCTAACTGACTAAAGAGAACCTTCTAAGTTCTAGATCAGCTAGTTCATTCTAGCTTTGCACACATCTCAGCAGCATGTGGTGTGTGTATGTGTCTGTGATGTGTGTGTACAGTTACCATCATTTAAATGACGCACAGCAAAAAAAAAAAGATTAGACAAAGTGCTTATGAGCCAAGTTTCACTTTTTGAACAGAGTTCCCTCTGACGAAGACCACAGACAGAACTTCCCAGTTGTGGTTGGGCTGTGATCGAAACATTAGGACAGATATTCAGTGACACAGTGTTGTGCAAGATTCGAAGGGCTGCATTGTGGAACTTTGACTCCACGCACGAAAGCTTGGTGGAGTTTTCACATAGTCTCACCCGCAGCTGTCACACAGACAAAGGTCTGTCTTGCAAACTGCTGTATGAACCCTCAGACACATTACATTTATTCTGTAGACAACTGATACTATAAATAGATGCATCTCCAAAAATTTGAATGTCGTGGAAAAGTTCATTCATTTCAATAATTCTATTCAAAAAGTGAAACTCGTTTAGATTCATTACACATAAAAATATTTCTTTTCATTTTGATGATTGTGGCTTACAGCTAATGAAAAAAACAAAATTCAGTACCTCAGAAAATTAGAATTACATAAGACCAACAAGAAAAAAGAAATGTCGACCTACTCAAAAATATGTCCATATATAGGCACTCAATACTTGGTCTGGGCTCCTTTTGCATGAATTACTCATCAATGTGGCGTGGCATGGTGTCTCTCATACACTATACACACTAATACTATGGTCATTGGTAGGCATTGGTACTTTTGGCAGTTTTAGCAGGTGTCAAGTCCTGCTGGAAAATGAAACCAGCATCTCCATCAGAAGAAGGAAGCATGAAGTGCTCTAAAATGTAAATGTAAACGTAAATGTAAAAGTTCCTGATAGACGGCTGTGTTGACTTTTGACCTGATAAAACACAGTGGACCAACACCAGCAGATGACATGGCTCCCCATATTATCACTGACTGTGGAAACTTCACACTGAACTTCAAGTAATTGATTTCCAAATAAATGAAACTGAAAAAAAAATGATTTCTTTTATCTGAGAAGAGGACTTTGAACCACTGAGCAACAGTCTGATACATCTGTGCATGGTGGCTCTTGATGCACTGACTCCAGCCTCAGTCCACTGTGAATCTCCCCCAAATTCTTGAATGGCCGTTGCTTCACGATCCTCTCAAGGCTGCTATTGTTCCTGTTGCTTCGGCATCTTTTTCTACCACACTTTTTCCTTCCACTCAACTTTCTATGAATATGCTTGAATACAGCACTCTGTGAACAGCCAACTTCTTTAGCAATGACTAGGGATGTAACGATGCATCGTGACACCATTAAAAATCGGTACAAATGCGTGACGTGATTTTTTTTTTTAGAAATAGGTTACGTTATCTTAAAAAAAGTCACTGGTTGGTGATTCATTTGTTCAACGTCAGACGTCAAGTCACGTGACTTACGTCACTACGTAGGTACGGAGCACAGAGCGAGGGAAGACATGGCGACGGTAGAAAATAGTTTTGAAATAGAGGATGCACCGAGCAGTTTTAAATCACCTGTGTGGCGGCATTTTGGATTCTCTATATACACAAATACAACCGGTGAGAAATGGACAGACAAAACCAAAACAGCATGTAAATATTGCAAGAGACTGCTAACATATAGCGGCAACACGAGCAACATGCAGCAGCATATTAGCCGCCACCACAGTGAGAAGCAAAGTAACGTTACGCCACCTCGTGAAAGAAAGGAAAAAGAAAGGACCTCTTTCTTGGTCAAGATTTATATTCTTTTGTTATTTAAGATACTGAATTACACCAGTTAACACCAGTTTACTTGTGAGATTGTTTCTAAAGATATTTTTCATGTATTTGTTGTTTAAGATGACCATGTAAGTTGCACTTTTTATAAGAGAACACAAACTGTTTGAGAGTTTCTGTAAAGAAAGCACCTAAGATTTTTTTCCTACAAATAAAAAGATCATTTTATTTGGTCATAATTTGTCTGTAGCTCATTTTGATTAAAAAAAAAAAATCGTGAGAAAATCGCATCGTGAACAAAAAATCGTGTATCGTTACATCCCTAGCAGTGACCCTTTGTGGCTTATCCTCCTTGTGGACAACTGTCAAGTCAGCAGCAACCAGACTTAAAGGCTCAGGAAACCTTTGCAGGTGTTTTGGGTTAAATTAGCTGATTTGAGTGCGACATTGTGAATCTATAATATTGAACTTTTTCACAATATTCTAATTTTCTGAGATCCTGAATTTTGCTTTTTTTTTTCATTAGCTGTAAGCATAATCATCAAAATGAAAAGAAATAAACACTTGAAATATTTCACTCTGTGTGTAATCAGTCTATATAATATGAGTTTCACTTTTTGAATTGAATTATTAAAATACTTTTCCACGATATTCTAATTTTTTTTTTGAGATGCACCTGTATAGGTGACTTTGTCTTCTGCTGTAGATTCTATGAAAACATCCATTCACTCTCACCCAGGACATCCTTGTCGTGCTGTGGAATGAGGGTTGTCCAGTGTTGCCTGTCTGGTTTCTCGATGTCTATGTTGATGAGACAGTACCGAGGAGCGTCCAAGTTGGAGCGGAACGTGAACACACTTCCTTCATTGGTGACATATGAGTACTGGGCGTCAAAGTTGTCCACAAGTTTGACCCATGGCAGCAGTCCTGGATTAGAAGACGGATAAAATGACATCAAACTCAATAATAAAAGTTGCATTCATCTCTATCATTGACTATTGGGAGTTGCAATGAATGAAATCTGTGGTACAGGCAAGAACAAGCCCACCCCTCCCCTCCCTGTTCAGATGAATCATGGTGGCTTGGTTAAGATTTAAGTGTGGCAATGTTTTAGACAGACACCATTGTTTGGCTGTTTCATAGTTTCTGTTTACGCCCCCACGCTGATGCAAAAATACATTTTTCTCAACTGAACATTACTCCAGTGATCAAACAAATCCATGGGATTGATGTGATTTGACGTTTTTAGTCAAATAAACAAAAAAGAAGAGAAAGGGTTGTCTTATATGACAAATAGGGTCTATCACTATTGTTAATATCATAAACAAGCAGTGACATGCAAATCAGACTCATTTAAAATATGCTTCTATTATGATGTTCTAATGGCTCTCTTTTCCACAATGATGATGATCATCATCATATTTAATGAATTCACTTTTTTATTAAACAACTAATAAACAATACATTTTCTGAATAATTGCAAAAATAATCATTGGATTAATCAATAATAATCAATTAAAATAATAATTGGTAGGTGCAGCCCTCGGTGATACAAAAAGGAAATAAATATAGACAGTGACTCAAACCTGACAGAATATGTTGTTCTCTTGTGTCACTGATAATTAAAAGAGTAAGAATGCTACAGAAAAATAATTGCTGACTGTTTTGGTTTTACTATTTGAACTGTTTTATCAAGTAATTATTATTTGATTTACTTATCAGCAGATTAGTGAAAATAAACATGAATCATAGCTGTAAATAATATTCTTTAAAAGAAAGAGATTTCCATCACCGATGCATGATGTATGTATAGTTTTTCTACATGAATACACACATCCATGCATCCAAGCCATCAACCAACAATTTGGGATTCTTTCCGTCAGTGAAATCAGTAAAAACATAGTGTGCAGCTTGTTTTATGTCACTTGTGTCATAATTCAAGGTTCACAAATATGCCAGAGCCGACCTGAGCATTAATTCTGTATGTATTTATCAAGAAAATAGATGAATTGTTGTGTTTATGGGACGATTAGATACGATTACAGACCTGTGATGCCGTCGGGGAGCTGCTGAAGGTCACAGTACCACAGCTGGTTGACCGGCTCACAGCCTTCAGTGATGGACAGAACGGCGTATCTGCCGTCATCGGATATCTGTAAAGAAGAAAGGAAGGAATGAAAGGAGGTAAGGAAGGGAGCAAAGTGTGTAAGGTGTGTAATGAGTGTGTGCACTCATCCTAACCAACCAGCCAGGTCACCGATCCTTCAAAATATTCTTCAAAAATATGAGATGAGAGACGGGTAAATGTTATGTTGATGACTCAAGCGTAACGAGAAGGAACACTCATTAGTGCTTCTTATTAGACAAAGTTTATATAGTTTGCATTTCACAGCTTCATATTTTCTTCCAGCCGTGGGTGTCACACCGGAATGTGAGTTTTTGTTGACGTGCAGTTCTGTAATAAAAGTTTAAATGAAGCTCTGATGAAGTTTGAAATGACCTCGATTGCAAATGGGTGATCAGAAGAAGTGATTCAAGACTCACGGTTACTGAACTGTGCCACTTAGGATGTTCAGGGAACTCTGCCACCAGAATATCTTCTGACTGTTTGGTGCCGATGACGTGATAGTAGAGCTTCTGATTGATGTTGCAGGTAGTCTCTGTGCCTTTAGTGGAATACAGAGGGGTTAAGAGTTATATATGAATATGTCTGCAATAGTCTTGCACAGTGAGGGTTTTGGTTAAAGGTGTTGTTTCATTGATGAGGCGTGTGTTTGTGTGTGTGGTGTCTCTTCCTAACCATCAGTTTTGCCTTCCTGGCGTGGGTAGCAGTTGTAAAAGACGCCCTTAGCATCGTGAGTCCAGGCCAAGCAGCTAAATTTAACCCTCTCCAGTACATCAGTCAGTGGGGTGAGGTCATCAGCTTTCATGAAACGCACTGTCACCCAGTCAGAACCACTGCTGCTCAGGCCATATGCAAAATATTCACACTCCTCTGACAGACGGCCCACTGGAGGGAGAGGGGGACAAAGAAAAGAAGAAGGGATTCAGCTCTGTGGGTCTTAATGTGCAGTGTGCAGTAAGTGCTCTGCAGTTTGTCTCACTCTTCAGTGCCACAGTGCCATCTTCAGAGAGTTTATTCGGGTCAAAGAATGTGGTGGCAGGTCCATCCAGGGAGTCCTGAACATACAGCACATCCTGGTTCTGGAGACCTTTGTTATGAAAGTAGAAATATCTGGAAATAAAAATAGGAAAAAATTTGACAATGAGCATTGTTTTTTTTTTTCAGTTAGGCTAGGATAGGTCAGGCACTGCACAGACTGACGCCAGGCCAGGGGCAGTACCTCTTCCCTCTTTTGTAAGGGCAGCTGTATTTGGGGTAGTCGTAGAGCTCAGTGAGACGCTGGTGAAGTTGAGCCCGGATAGCACACTGCTCCAGGTACGGCATGGTCAGTTTGTTCTGCTCTTCAACAAAGGCCTGAGATACAGGAGCAGAGAGAGGAGGGATGAAATCTGGAGAGTTTGGGGCAAAGAAATAAATTCGGATTTCTGCAAGAGAGGTTTAACACATACCACTGTTTCTGCACTGTCAGAGTCTTCCAGCCATGCGAAGGGATCACAGATCTTACTGCCATGGTAGTCGTCCACCTGATTCAAAGATATACAAGTTAAACAGGAACAAACAGAAACAACCATGGAAACAACCACCGTCTTCTTGATTTTCTTGACAGAGAGGATTCTCTTGTGCAAGAGTTTCCTGCAAGGACAATTTTCCGTGGAACTGAAGAGCCTATGTACAAACATGTCAATAATATCTGATGTGTAGCTTGTCAGCACTGTGATCAATGATGCTACTTTAGGTGCATGTAGCCCGCAGACGGCACATTGCAGTTGGCTTGTGATATATACGGGTACTTCAAACATACGCTGCTTTTAACATCTGTACTCAAATTCTTCACTCCAGCCGTCAAACCACCTCTTTTCTGGGCCATCTAACACAATCCTGTCCCCAACAAGTGATGGACCAATCAGATCCGTATGCAGGAGCTTCAGAAGAAAAACGTTGCATGGGCATGCAACCCAGGCAACTTTCCTCCTCCTGGTTCCAAAGAAGTCAGAGGGCCTTTTGCCCAATCCTAAACAAACACATCCAAACGGTCAAATTGCAAAACAGCTGCGGGTGGAGTGTGTCAGTCTGTGGATGGATACGCACCACCTACCCCGTCATGTTTCACTTGAGATGAATGCATGACGTCATGCAGTAAACGTACAGCAACATCGATGTCCAACACGGTGGTTATAGGTGTCATGAAGTCAAATCACATGTGAGTGTTTCTTCATTCTTTTTCTGTACTTCAATACTATATAAACCCAACCCATATGCTACATCATGAAACCATCATCTGTACCACAAATATAAGAGTGGATGACTTTAACTACTTTGGAGGCTGATCACAATCACTGTGATAATATTAGGTATAGATATTAGTGAAAACATATGGAATAAGGTTTACTGAGTTTGCAACAGTGAGTCTAATTAGCCTTAATTGTGTCAGTGCGTCCTTTGAGAAGTGACACGTGCATATCTGTTATGTTGTCTGTGAGTCTGGTTAGTGTTCGTGAAGGTCTGTTTTCCTGTTTGCCACTGCAAATTTCCTCTGCTTCCTCTGACATCTTTACATCATTCTGACACATTTCCGTTTGCAGCATTACATAAATTTGTCACGTCTGTAACTGATGCACCGGGCCGGTTATGCCATGCTGCTTCAGGCCATGTTGTACTCCGAGAGCTCACTCAGTAAAATGATAACACTGCTGTGTCTGATATTTGAAGCATTTATGTGCTCTGACCTGTGCTCCTGTTAATTGCTGATTTCTGAGGCTGCTAACTGGTGAACGCCCTTTCCTGAGCGGTCCTTGTGAGAGCCAACAGAGTAATGGTGGACTGTTGTTTCTCTTTACTTAGTTGAGCAGTTCTTGTCACAATATGAATTACTGCAGTAGCTGAGAGAGCTTTATAGTGTATGCCGACACTACCTCTGAACAACACGACTGATGATCTCAAACACATTAAGAAGACAACATATTTCACTAATCAACTTTTAACAAGGTACACCTGCTAATTAAAATCATTCCAGGCGCTCATGAAGCTGACTGAAAGAACGCTGAGAGTGAGCAAGCTGTCAAAGTAAAATGTTACTTTAAAAATGTAAAATATGATACACGTTTCTTTGTTTACACTTTGTTCAACACAGATTGTTACCTCACAGTTCTGCTGTGTTCATCTCCAGTGATAACTAAGCTATTGATGTCTGAGAACAGTTTTTTTTTCCTTCATGTTAACAGCGTCAGTTAGATCTGGTTAGGTCAAACTATGGAATATTAAATCACATATTTTAGCCTTTTACCCTTATCATCTTATCAGTGTCAGCATTAAAATCCACATTGTGCATCCCTGACAGATTATAGATGAATCAAGAAAATAATCATAAAATCATAAAAGTCAGTTAGGTGCATCCATACAAGTAAACAAATGAATGAATTAATGAAAGGGGGGGGTTTAGTGTCGAGTCAGAGGTCTCTGGGGGTCTGGGCTTAGGAAACAGTGACTCAGCATGAAGTGAGTCCTGGTTCCAGTCCAAACGTGAAAACTGCATTATCACTGGTCACGAGGATTCTCGTGTTAACCTCATGACGAATGTTTCGGGTGTGTGTGTGTGTCTGTGTTGTTTGAAAAAGCTAACGTCACTTCTTCACGAAGCGAACACACACAAAGTTCCCCTCAGCTGCTTTCAAACTTTTCTTTTTTGTTTCTTCGCCATTTGCTTTCTTTACCGGCCTCCACCCAGAACGGCACGGCACGGCCCAGCTCGCCTTTCTCTTCCTGTTCTGCTTTTTGTGGCTTTGAATGAGAGAATTTCACCGAGCGACAGACGGACAGAGAGAGAAAGACTCGGCGGGACTTTCACACTGACCTTGGTCTCATCTCTGGTCGCAGCTGGGTACTTAAACGCCATGGCGGGCTCTCCTAACGGGCTTCCGGCTCTGGGTCGTTGTTGTTACTTTTTTTTGTTCTTTTTTTATTGTTATGAATGCAGCGCGCGACCGAATCAATGGAGTGTGTAGTGAAAGTGAAAGCATCTCTCCCTCTCGCTCTCTCTCTCTCACACACACACACACACACACACACACATACGTTTGCACACAAGCGCGCCTGTGCTTGTTGTTGACAGGAAATGATGTGTCATCCAGGGCGAGTGATGCGCGCGGTACGTGTGCTCGCACGAAGCTCTTATTTTCATTTACTCCATAAAAAAAACATTAGAGAAGCAATAGATGTGAGTTCTGTCCAAGAGGTTCCATCTGCTAAAAATGTAACTTAACCAAATAAAACGCAGAATGCAGCTGTGTGTCACCATAAACACTGAACCACCATGAGCCTTGAACCTGAAGGTAAATAGTTTTAACAGCTCACAGAGAAGAGACACTGCATCTGATTCTCAGCACAGAAAAGCTACAGGCCTGACCAAATCCTGCAAGTGTTCAACTCTGCACCAAACCAGTTTTACATTTACATTTAGTCATTTAGCTGACACTTTTATCCAAAGGGACTTACAGAGAAGAGAAACAATCAGGGTACAGTGTGATAAGAAAGTGTTAGTGCAGCAGTAAGTGATGATTCTTAAAGGGGTAGATGTATCATGTCCAGTTGTTGGTAGTGTTGGAGAGGAGGTCCTCTCTGAAGAGCTGGAGGTCTTCAGGAGGTTTTTAAAGGTAGAGAGGGACGCCCCTGATCTGGTAGGAACTGGTAGGACGTTCCACCAACGGGAAATAACAGACAAGAAGAGTCTGGATTGCCTTGAACGAACAGGTGGCAGAGCCAGGCGTCGTTCATTGGAGGAGGTAACATATGTCTGTATGACATTCAAGAACCGGAGACTACTTTGTAGTCAGCATTAGTGCTTTGAATTTAATGTGGGCTGCTACAGGTAGCCAGTGGAGCTCGATGAGCAGCGGGGTAACACGTGACCTTTTGGGTTGGTTGTAGATCAGGCACGCTGCCGCATTCTGGATCATCTGAAGAGGTTTCACTGTGCAGGCTGGGAGGCCCGTCAGGAGGGCGGTACAGTAATCTAGTCTGGAGATGACCACAGCTTGTGTCAGGAGTTGAGTAGCATGTCGAGTTACAGTAAGGTCTGATTTTTCTGATGATTGTTTTTGAATTCATTAATAAATCGTTTCACTTAAAATGTTCGAAATAATGAACAACATACATTTCTTATACATTTCTGTCCCTGTCCAAACATCAGTCACAAACCCAAAGATGGAGAAAAGAAGTGAATGCCTGAAAATGTCGACATTTCATTTATATTATGTCAATTATTAACATTTGTGATGACTTCCAGTCGACTGATTAACCAACTAATGACTTTTGTAGATTTCTTATAGCTCCAGAGTAAACACAGCAGCACAGTGTCCATGTTTCTATTCAATTTTAACCTGTAAATGAATTCATCTGAAATGAACAAATAATTAAAGCCATATTATCGTCTTCTTTGTTTCTTTCTTCCTGGAATATGTATTATGAAATATCAAATTGTGACCCTGCATGTGTGTCAACATATTTATTATGTAAGCACAAGTCTAATGTGTTTGTACAAAGAAAGATGTTTGCATCTGGAAGCATTTCCATGTTATTAAATCAAAGTTTTGCTGCACCTTAATGTTACACCACAGAAAATAAGTCTGAATTTCAGTGAAACGTTCTGTAGTTGGATAGTTTCTCTTTCTCACAATATGTTCCATAAACACGCATCATTCCATCACTTTGACTGGATCTGTTTGTTTTGTTCAAAATTAAGCTGTACCAGGCTCGAAGGTAAAACAACATATTGAGACAGCGTGCATGGTGGATTAACACGCCACGAGATGGAGGGACAGGAACTGAAACAGAGCGAGAGAGAGAAAGAACAAAAACAGAGTTTCAGACATGTAATCTGTCTAATCCACAAAGCTGTGAAAACGACTGGGGAGAAAAGGCGGAGGAAAGGGAAAGGAGGAAAGATGGTGGACAGGGAGTTAGAAAGAGGGCTAATTTCTAACTAATTTAGCTAAGATGATTAAGTGAGACTTGCTTGATGAGAAAATAAGCTGTCAGAAGGCCTCTGACCTTGTTTCAGTGTATTTACCTCTCTGTCTCAGTGATATTACACACCAGTTACACTAAGAACACAAATTCTGTAGTTTATGCGCAATATTGTAGTAAATATTTTTAAAAAATGATTTCTACTTCTACTTCTTCTTTTTTTTAATACTCTTGTTATTGGGTTTTCATTTTAAACACAAACTTTAGAAAAACAAACAAACCAGACAACAAAACACAAAACAAAACAAAAAAGTCCCAGCCCAAACTGACAGGAAACAATGCGCTATATATTTCTACATATACATACATATATAAATACTCCTAATCTGTGCTGGTAAATCTGGATTCAGAGCCAGAGGAGAATGGAAAGAGATGACAGGGTTCTACTTCTACTTCTACTTCAATTTCTATTTCTTCTTCTACTTTATTTACAAAAAAGAAAGCCAATAAGCAGTCATAAAAAACAAGATAATGACAGAGCTCTGATGTCTGATCGTACAGTTTAATATGGTGACAGTTCAAAAGTATATTTAATATAGTCACATCTAATTCACTTTATAAGTTATAAACAGATAACTTATTTATGATTTATTTATTTTAAAAGATAACTTACTGCTATATTTTTGTTTTTCTGTGATGCATCTATCTAAACATGCTAAAAATTCTGCACGGTATCAGAGTTATCTTTGTAAAAAAGCAACCTTCTGAAATGCAGACACAGTAATGATGAATAGTACACTAGTATAATGAGAAAAGAGACATTTGGCAAAGTAGCCCACTTAACCCGGTGATGAATTATAGCTTTGGTGATTACCTAACAACTGTATGGCAACAAGTGCCTTAATTGGCAGTAAAGTCCTTGGAGGATCCCTAATCTTTGGGATGAAAGTGGACCAGGCCAAGCCAAAGGCAGATGGACTGTTATGGAAGCAGATATTTGGGGCCCCAGACAGCCTGAGCCATCGCTGAGCCTTACAGCGGCACGACTTAGCTTTGGCCCGGCCTGCATGGCGTGCTGTGCAGATGGACTAATTGGCTGGAGAGACCCAGGTAGTTTGCCAGTCTGTGAAGACAGAGAGATTAGATTAGCCATGTAAGATTACAGTAGAGCAGAGTCAGACGGTGTCATCTGACCGTGATGCAGCTCCAGACTCACCCACTGAGAGAGGGGGACAGTGGAGAGGAGAGGGTGGGGGAGGCAGGGCCTGAGCTGATGATGTTGTGAAAGAGGAAGAAGGATGATAATGATAAAAGACAAGACAAAATAATAGAAAGACGTGCAAAGAAAATGCATAAGGGGAAGAAGAAGTCATGTGAAGAAGTGTTATTCTGTGGTCGCAACATCTTGAAATTCAGTAGCAGGACCAAAAACATTTACTTATTGGAAATTGCAGAGGTCAAACATATGTGTTTATATAAAATAATAATATAAAAAAAATATCTGCATAAACACACACACACACAAGTGAACAACAGTATTCACCCCCAGCCACACTCCTCAACAGATGGTGCTGAGTGTAGCCTCTGAAACAGATAATCCGTTATTGTTCTGAATATTTTGATTATCGTCCCTGGTTGTCATTTCAAAATCATACACAAATCACCACCTAACCTTAGCTTGATCCTCGGCTTACCGCTGTGCTTGAGCTAATATCTTTGGGCTCAGGTCCCAAAGCTGTATTGTAATATAACTGAGAGTGTTATTCCATAAGCTTCTCATTTTAGAAATTGACAATGTACCGATTTGTTTTATTTAGAGAGCATAACAAGAGGCTCGGGGAGGTTTTAAGAAGGGTGTTTACAACTGCCGGCTGCTGCTTTTCAAGTTGGGCATAATCCACAGATGCACAAAATGCTGATATTTCTCTCACATTTCCAAACCGTGAAATATATTATCCTTCACATCAAGTGGTGCAGTTATTCATCTCTTAATTCTGATCAAATGTTGCTCTCTATGAAGAAAGATAATAAAAATATTGATAATAAAATATTTCTTACAGTAATATCAGCCCGTCTTAATGAAATCCTAATAATGATATATAATAATATATAATAATAAAAAACATATATGTTTCTTTGATAAACAACAAATGTTGTCTTTGCATGTCCTCATGCCCGGCCCTCTTTTTATTTTAATTAAACTCATCAGCAGTGCGGACCAACTTGTAATAATCGATAAAGACCACGGTGGTAGTTGTGGCCTGATGCCAAGTATTGATCTGTGGTTAATGTTTTTGTTCTGCGGTACGCATGACGCCCCAGGGACAATAAAAGACCAGTGAGACTAAGACAATTAGAGGGTTGATTGTTATCCAAAAGACGAGGAGAAGAAGAAGATTAAATGAGGAGATTTAGGTCAAAGTGGTGATGTCCAGAGGAAGGAAGGAGGAGGGGCAAAAAAGACGAGCGGAGGAGGAGGACGAGGAGGAGGAAGGATTGGGGTCAGGGAAATCACTGTAGCCTGGGAGGTTGCCTCTGACTGGGGAAGAGAGTGATGGGGGATGGAGGAAGGGCGAGCCTGATGCTTGGCAGGACTACTCTGGGTTGACGGAGGGAGGTGGTGTGTCACCTGCTGTATTTCACCTGATTTCCACAGCAGGCATGCCTGTCTAGGGATTTTCCTTAACTGTCTAGACATCTGAATCAGCACTGGCTGATCTGATGTTTTTCTTTTCTCTCTCACTCTCGTGCTGTCCCCCCCTCCTTTTCTTGGAAAGCCTAATTAGCAGACATTTTTATTGATCTGCTGGATTTGGAGCTGAAATCCCCCTCTCTGTCTACCAGACAGATCTTGACTAAAGTCCTTCTCTTTAGCTGGTGGTCTGTGAGATCGTGAAGGGGGGCTGTGGTGGATGTGCCCACCTGTTGACCACAAGCCAAAAGCATTCAGACTTTGCTACACCCTTACATCACCCCTTTCTTATCCCTTTTCTCCCCATCACACATCTTTTTAGTCTTCTATAGCACCCTCTAATGCCCTCCTCACTCTACTATTGGTGGAGCTCATATGATTTGGGCTTTCTAGACATGAATTACATGTGTTGTAGGTGATGGCTTGAGTTAGCAATAATTAGGGTTTTAGGATATAAGACTCTCGTTAGTTCAGGGATTGAGATAAACACCCTCTGATAACTGATAATTGAGTGACATGGAAAGATTATGGAGGCATTATAAATTACAAATTAGCCACCATCCATCGGCTAATGAACCAGAATCTGTTAACTGACTGCATTTCTAGGTTGTTGGACCTTGCTGCGATTGAATTCAATTTTCGCTTCACTTACAAAGGAAAACGTACTACGTAGTCTGCTACACTGATCTAACCCTTTTAGCAGTTTGCAGTTGATTCCCCCTCCAAACCTCTCACATGGCTACATAGCTAAATTAAAAAACAAAAACTGAGAATAGTCCAAAAAATGAATGCTGATGTGTCACAGAAATGATTTTCCTTCTTGCCTACACTATTAAATGTTCCATATGTAAGATTCTGAGGTATTTCACATATTAATTTATGCTTTAATCACTTTTTATTGCTAATTGGTATAACACAGCTTTAAAAAATTTGCCTATCAGGACTTTCTCAGTTGTCAGCCTGTGGACTGAAAGGACTCAGGACTCCAACACCAAGCCTAAAGTCAAAGCTAACATAACTACAAAGCATGGTGAATAAACTCTAATGAACACACGTATGCATATTATATTACATTTCTGCCATATTCTGTAAATAGAGCTCCCTCAATCTGACACACCGGACCTTTATGTAGCATTTTGAATGCATCTTTTACATTTTGGTATTGTTACTTTCATTTGAGTAAAGTGACTGAGTGCTCCCTCCACCACTGCTGCATGCTACAATTGTCTGTTCAGCTTAAAGCTTAAGTTTGAAAGTGCATGAACTAAAAGAAAGTTGTCTCATGCTGGTAGGATTATGTGGTCCATTTGATCCATCTCATGTTTGTTTAAGAAATCAAATATTCAAAGTCATAGGTTGAACAGGATTGTGAAACTTATTTATTTCTCAGTGTGCCAAATGTGATGAATCAGAGAAACATTACTGTAGGCCAGAGGCAATGTCATGGGTGCTGGCAGCATGCATGCACTGTGCACTGTGTGTGACTCAAGACTTAGTAATGAGGAACATGACACGACATTATTTGAATTTAGAGCTATGCCATAAAAACCAATACAACTCAATCACGTAAAGAACAGAAGTGTGAACATTCTCATGTCTGAACTGAGAGAATCAGAGCAAGCATTTACAGATACATCTCACATTCATGCTTTGATTGAGCTTTTTTTTTTAAGTGCAAATATGTCTCTCGCTATGTGCAAAAGGAAGCGTTAAAAGGTTTGTCATGTTCGCTGAGGAAGAAGAAGCGAACAAGAATTGTCTGTGATAGTGAGATGAATGCCAGTACAGAGAGAAAAAGGAGTCGTAAATATTTGTGGTAATGACACTGACCGGACACTGAGCTCACATAAGGATCAAGCTTCATTAAATTAACAGGAGCGATGTTGCTCATTGCTTCATGGGGGTCATAAAAGACAAAAGACTAAATTTACAGTGCATTGTGTATTGCATTCAATCACCAAAGCTGAGTGTGAAAATAAAAAATAACTTCTCTTTTAGCAACCCAGAGGTCAACCATCTAAGTGTATGTGGTTAACTAAATAGATAGCACATCTCTTTAAAATACCATGCCCTGTTCTTAGATTAAATTAGAAGTGTTGAAAAGTCCCCTATACCAGCCCTGGTATGGTTCAAAGTAACCATATTCATGGTAAACAATCTGATGATGATGATGCAGATAAAGATTGTTTGTTAGGGCCTCTGGCTCGTCTGCTTCTTTCCTTCCTCTTCTGTGATGGCATGCGACCAAGAAGAGGTGTGAAAATGAGATGTGTTATTTTGGTCTGTCACAGTCAGCCTCCGAGAAACTGGCTTATTGCTACAGATGCTGGTGAGAAAGTGTGAGCTCTCACTTTGTGTTAACCTTATAAGGACAAGCAGACGTGCAAAAAGCTGAAAAGGTGTCGGATTTTTAAAAGATCACTTGAAGACGTGCCATGCTCTACACTTCAATCTGTTCAGTCTTTTGGCTGCAGTTAGCAACTGTATATATAGACTTCTACTGTGGCCTGTGTGTGTGTAATGCACATTGACAGTATATGGATTATAGTGTCATTGTAATTTGCAATACAGTCACAGCTAATGCATGCTCTGAATAAATCAGGTTCCAACATCATTGCTACAGCTCGTTAGCAGTGCAACATGTCTGCAGCTGTAATGATGTATTGGTTATCAGCTAATAATAGACACGCCTGAGAACAAAAGTTAATTTTATATCTGTACCTTGCATCCCTTCATCAGCAGACCACAGTCAATATTGTTGCAATCAGTTTATGAAAGCTGAAACAAGGTAAAGTCTTCAAGTCATTGCCTGGGCTCTATGAAGAAAATGTGACTATGTTTACAATGTTGAAGTTTTCCCATTAGTCCACTTTATTCAGGTAGCGTTCATGTATAAACTTTAACAATTCATCTATTCCTTCAGCTCTCTAGCTTTGCCAGACATTGAAAACAGCCCCTCTTTAAAATGTACCTTTTTTGAACTTTCTGTTTTTTCCATGCTTCCAGAGAATTTGGCAAAGTTCCACAGAATTTAACAATGACTGAAAAAAAACAAACAGAAGAGAGGAAGCTGCAGAATCCTGTGGAAGAAAACAAGATCCAGCACATAACACTGATCTTCAGACAGATGGAGAAAAGGCGGATTTAGGTCAGTTGTCTTGTTTAGTAACAAACATTTGATGACACATCCCGGGACATGGACGCCGGAATTGTCCGCTGTTGCGGTATGACTTCAAGATTAAAAATATGCTTTTGTGTTTCAAATCATACCTGGATTATGTACGTTGACCCTCCTGACCTAAAGATAACATTCAGGATTTTTTCCCCATATGTAAACATAATTGCTCCCATAATCTTTATAGTGATTCCTGTTGAATTCGCTTCATGAAGGCCTCTTTCATTGGAGTTACAGTCTCCCCTGAAGCAACTTAACAGGTCAAGCAAGTCTGAATCATTTGGAAAAAGAGCAATGTTTGCCAAGTGACACTGCACCGTGTATAAACTGGCAATGAAACATGTTTTCTTTCAGAGTTCTACAGTAGAAGGAGGTGCACATTATCAAGACTATTTATTGGCATGATAGAGCAAACACACTTCCTCTGTTTTTATAAAACAGTGTAAAGAAACGTGATGATAATCTGAATGTTTTACCTCTACCCATTCAGAAAATAAGACTCACACAACAAAAAGACTTCCAAGAAAACAATTACCTTTGCGTGCCAGCGATGAAATGCAATAATGTTATGTTACATATTTAAGGTCCAACCAGCAGGGATAATCCAGGGATCTGGTAAACTAAGCTGGTCAGGCTCAGTAAACAACAACAACACCCCCCCCCAAAAAGTGATGTTTCTTTGACTTCCTATAGGTTATCTATACTTCCTGGTAAGAGTGGTTGTGGTTGTTGTTAGAGACAACAACTGTACCACAGTAACAATGCATTAGTAATCCTCTTTCTGTTTGTCTGGATCTGCAGCTCAGCTGTTTACTGTTTACCACCGCAGAACTGGAAAAACACAAAGGGAAGGGCTTGTGAACACCCATCGATAAGTTTCATATATTATGGGGAGTGGCACGTTTCCACTGTGACTCATGGTCATGTAGCCGTAAACAATGTGAGCTATCATAATTCTGGACTGCACTGTTATCACTTTCATTCTCGCTGAGAGAACACTTGCCCTTTATCTGACAACACATCAACTCTACAGTATTTAACAAAGCACACACAGCGTAAAGTTTCTGTCACCAGATTTTTACAGTATGGTTAACGGTATCTTATGTTCTTTGGAAATAGACAACTTTTTTCCTTCAACATATATGAAGTAAATGTTGACTGTAACAGTTTTAGAATAATGACACCATCTGTGCTTAGATGCCACTAGGCATGAACTGAACATAACTGAACATATTCACACGTTTTTCCTGTTGTTTATTTCTAATATTAATGTTACTCCCCCTTCCACAACTACACTGAACCCTGCTGTAGTTACTTTGCATGTTATTGCGTGAAGCAATAACTCGAGCTATGTTATGTAAGGTATAATGTACAGCGAGCCGGTCATTGTTACAAAATAAAGGTTAAGGTTAAGGTTAATTGGTTGGCTGCCCATTGGTTGGGGTACATGTATAACGGGGTTTGGGGTGGTGAAATCAGTGGTTACTGATGGGTAAACAATAGGATTATTTACTTTATACTCCTAATTGCCCATAGAGAATAGCATAGAGAGACAGATGTACCATGTCCTAAAATGACCATTAGCACTTTGTTGTGGACTTTAGGTGGATTGAATGGAAACAGACAACATAATAAATAAAAAGGAAAACAAAATTTTAGGTTGAAGATGGAAATCAGTAAACAATGAAGGAATGTTGATGACCCAATCATTACATTACATTTAGTCATTTAGCGGACGCTTTTATCCAAAGTGACTTACAGAAAAGGGAACAATCAAGGTACAGTGCGATAAGAAGCGTTAGTGCAGCAATAAGTGCTAGTGACGATTCTTTAAGGTGTAGAAGTGTCATGTAGTGCTAGGAGAGGAGGTCCTCTCTGAAGAGCTGGAGGTCTTCAGGAGGTTTTTAAAGGTAGAGAGGGACGCCCCTGCTCTGGTAGGAACTGGTAGTGCGTTCCACCTACGGGGAACAACAGATGAGAAGAGTTTGGATTGCCTTGAACGAACGGGTGGCAGAGCCAGGCGTCGTTCATTGGAGGAGTGCAACGGTCGTGAGGTAGCATAGTCACAACCTTCAGTGTGCTATCTCTCATTGCTGTAGTCTAATATACAGTTTCTACTTCACCACCACAGCTAGTTTAAAACATTCACTATGCACTCAGTTGCAGTTAATTCAGCTCACTTAAACTCAACGTTTAGTAGAGCAGGTGGCAGCTTTCTCTGCTCTGCTATTGACACTAGAGCAGTACAGACTTATACTATTGCATGGCAACAGGTGTGTTTAGACCAGACTATTACAAAACACCCAGGTACCATCAGCTTAGTATTATCACATTTCAGGCCTCCTCACTTTGTCTGATTTTCTCTGTCTCAGACAGTTTCAATATAGCTGACCTCAGGTCTTTTCTCCACTTATCCTTTTCTTTCTCATCTGGTGCTCTTATCTCCCTCCCTCCGTCTTGCTAAGGCCTACTTCTCTTTGCCCTGTGAGAGAGGTTTCCCTCCCCAGAAGAAGCGTGTCTGGAACTATCTGATCTCCCGGATGTCATGTGTGTCCAGAGGAGTGAGATGAGTCTGCTAGCCTGCTATCCTGGAGTGCCGGGTCTTTAGCCTTCTGAGCCCTGAGCCTGAGCCCAGACTGTCTGCAAATTAGAGAAATTAGCCCAGCCGGGCGCAGGCCAGTGAAAGAGCCCAAATCCTCACCTCCCCACCCTCTCCACCATACACACACACACACTCCTACGATCACCATTAACCCCCACACCACACTGGGCAGTAAAGCTCCACTCTTGGAATAGCAATCTTGCCATATGGCAGCCAATTTGCTGTTTCACCAGCCAAATTAGTCATAATAATGGAAGCAGTATAATTTTTCCAGAATGTAAAAATATATATTTTATTGTTTTTTTTAATTTATTTTTTATTTTTTTGTATCTGTTTCTCTTTAACTATTATATAAACCCTGGAAATATAATACAGTTTGACCTTTAGGTCTGCTTCATATGTTGTTTTTAAATTATACAACAGGTGCATACACTATGTTTTGTGCAAAAAAGTACATTTATTCACATGTGCTAAATTTGATGAATTCACGTATGGGCATATGTGTTTTTAAGGCGTTTCACACATGAATACACAAATAGCTCTTTTTGCACAGGCCACATCTCCACATATAGAAAAGTCACACTGTTTTAGCCTCCATATGTTGTTTTAACTGCTCTCTCCTGTCCTGGCTATCTTTATGTAGACCTTCAGGTGAGGTGACCCAGAGCTCCATATAGACTAGTGTGTGTGACAGAGGGCATGTGTCTGTGTGTACAAAGTGACAGAAAACGATTATACTCATCATTTCTGTTTGTTGTGTTTGACTTTTTTCTGACTGAAATGAATCTAATAAAATTGTGGTCATGTGTTTGTATGGGTTCAGGATTTATGTTTGTGTGCGTGTGTGTGTGCGTGTGTGTATATGTGTGTGTGTGTGTCTGTCTGTCTTGTGTGTGTGTGGCAAGGGTTTTAGGGGTCTTAGTTAAAGATGTTCTACAGTGAGATGTAGGTCAAGGAGATACAGTGGCAGCAGATTGCTCATTAAGTGCCAAACCAAGCAAAAGTCTTGAGTGTGTTTTTCAGTGGCAACAGGCCAGCCATCTGCTCTTCCTTTATTCATTCATTAACATGTCTTCTTTGTGTGTGCATGGACGTGTGTGCTTGTGTGCATGTACAAGCATTCATCACAAAAGCCACTTGCTGGCCAAGTGTACGTCACCGATGTTGTTGTCCAAAACCAACAGTTGTGTGTCAGATGGCTCAATCACATGACCACAGCGGCTTGTGATTGGCCAAGGCGTTGAGCTAAAAAAGCTTGGCGCAATCCGGGCTCATGAGTTTCTGGTGGCGGTGACAGAGTGGACACATTGAGCGGATACCCCAAAGGATCTAACTGAGAGGAATCTCTAAAGAAACATTAGAGGAAGGAGAGAGTACAAAGAGGAGAAAGCAGGCAATCAAGGCATGTCATAACCAAAGAAATGAAGATCCTACAGCTGAATGAATGTGTGAAAGTAAGTCATATCTTTTATTTTCTCGTTTGCTTACAAGGATAATATTGTATAAAAGATGGATAAATGATATGTAATGACAGAAAAGGACAGGTTGATCTATTGCTTAAACTGAATGGCAAATGCTGGGATGTTGGCCAAGGACAGTGTCATTGAACTTTGGTTCTTCATGAATGGAATAATGAATGATTGCCAGAAGGCATTTTTAAATTTAAAAAAGTATGGAGATTTTTATTTTTATTAGATTATGGGCTTTCAGTGCTAGATTTAGTTGACTTTGGAGATAACTTGTATAAAACAACAAGTCAACTTACCATAGTAACACTTTACCTTTATATACACTGTTGGAATAAAATATTTTGACCTCTTCTTATGGGATTTATTCTTGATATATAAAGTGTATCTTCTCAAAACTTTATTGATCAATATCTTCCTAACATGTCACAGTGAGAATTAAACCACAATTAACCTGATATGTATAAATAGGAGGATAGGATAGGATAAAAAGAGGAATGTGTCTGAAAACAGTACTGTCAGTTTTCAAAAGGTCAATCTGTGAAAGAAAGACAAATACAGGCTTTACAAGACGATTTCTGTGCTTCTAAAGTCTCTCTTTCTCCTCCATTCCTTTTTCAGATCTTGAGCTTTAACCAGCGTACCTAAGACAAGAGACTTACCCAACCAAACCAAAGTACTTCTATACCAAAGCAACCTAAACCAAACAGAACCAAATTAAAAAACACCTGAATTCATCACCTACAGTGTATTCTACAAGAACATCATGAAGCTAGATAGCGCACAAGGAGACATGAGCGGGTGGAGAGAAATGGACTTTGCCCTCAATTGCACCTACATTGTGCCAGACCAGGTGTCGGATCCAAGCTTCAGCCTACCCAAAGCCATGACGTCCATCCCACGCAACCTCACCTTCGAATACAACACAGACAATGAGGTAAGAGACATTCAATACCTTCGGACTGTTTACCCAGTGAGACACACTCTTGAAACATTTTTTAAATGAAATACAAATACAAAAAAAAAAATTCAGAGTTACGTAACATTCTGTTGGGCCATCTGCATTGGGTTACTTTGAACAAAAGATCTGCTGACTAATGAGTTCCTCACACATACAGTAGCGTACAGCATGTGTGTGTGTGTGTGTGTGTGTGTGTGTGTGTGTGTGTGTGTGTACGTGTGTGAGAGAGAGTGAATGTGGGGCAGTTGACATGAGGCCACTGGCAGCTTGAGGTCAGGGGCCTTTTTAAGTCTTCTGGCCACCTTAGCTTCCCTAATGTTCTTCTTCTTACACGTATAATAACTCATGTAGGCGCTCAGGACATGAAGACAGACACACACAGGGTAAGATGTCAGGGATCTAACTGGAAGACTCTCCTCCCCCTTGTTTCCTCTTCTTAACTGCCTGCATCTCTCACCTCCTACGTCCTCTCCCACTCCGGTGAGTCAGGAAGAGCAATCACAATAACCGTAGGGAATATCAGTCAGCTGACTGTTTGGCTTATAGTGCAGTAAGATAAGGCATGTGTCTGGACATGTTACCCACTGAAAAGCACTGCAATCATGTCTCCGAGTAAGTTTCAAAAGGGAATTGTACTGCAGTGAAAGAGAGAAACCTCATCTTAAAGATGTCGCACTTCTTTTATAGTTACTCTTAACGCTCTGATCCTTGCGGTCCTTCCTCTTTCTGTCCCGTCCTGACCCAGGCAACACTTTCTGTTGTTGTTCCTCTTCTCTAGCTCTCACACTCTCATCTCTTCTTCCTCTCTATGCAGCATTTACTGTTGCAGGATGAGAAAACATGCAAACTAAGGTGATAAAATCTCTTTGAGGGCTAATTACAAATCCCTAGGCCTTGTTCTCCAGCCAGCATATCTTACAAAATGCTTCACACACTCACTCTTGCTCTCAGACTTGATTCTGCCATTTGCTTGTGCTCATCCAAAATCTAATTGGAATGTAATTATATCTTATACCCACAACAAACACTTACTGGCAGACAAGTTACTGCTTGTGTGTGTGCACATATGTGATCAGTGAATCAAAAACACATCACATACAAAATGAGACATAACAGGAGCACACCCTCACATGCTTGCCAGTAATCTACTTTGCTTAATCAGACCCTTTGAGTGGTTTCCCTTCCTAAAGAAGGTGTCATGTGACCCTTTCTCCTTCTCTCACTAAAGCTGGGAAATTCATTTCCTGATGATCATAAAACAGCTGTTCCTTTGTGTGGCTTTGTGGCACAGTGCGCATACATGTGTGACTTTGAATGTTAGGTGACACCGTTATCAGGAAGGCTGTAAGTGAAGGGTTTTTCACACAGGTGAGTGTATGATACACTTGTTTCTTTCTGATAGATGAGTCATATCTGAAGATTCTGGATGAAAACAATGAGAATATAGTCAACTGACTCTATATATTGGTAATCATACCAGGGACTACCCATTGTTTCAACAGCCCATTATCCCAGAGACAAAAGCTCGCTGCTCCGAAGGCCTCAGAGTTTTGGACACGTAGGAAAGGACCTTTGTCATCATCCATAAGAAACATAGGGCTAAGATTAAGACAGTTTAGTTAGGTTTAGGCACTAAAACTTCTTAGTTTAGGAAAACACCATTGGTTTAAATAAGTACGTTAGTTTCGTCAGTTAAGTTTGTGATACTGTATCAGACTCTGTATTTTCGGACCAATGGACCTTCAGAGCAGTGGCTGTTTGTTTTTGAAAGCATGGGTTTTCAGTCCTGTGGTACATTTTTCTGACTATTGGGGTTTTAAAATAATGGGCCCTCCAGACAATGGCGTGGCACGAGCACTTCAACGTGCACATCAACACACTTGCCATACTTGTTCAGTGCCTGTTTGGTTACAAGAAGGATTGTTGGACCTACTTTTTTTTCCTGTTCCTCATAACATCTTTACACCTTTTCTAAACATCCTTCAACACCCATTTTATTCCAAAGCGTGCCAGGAAAAGCAATGAAAGGTGGTGGGGGCATGTGGCAGATGGGGTGTTAGCAACGGTGCCAGTGAGCTGAGAGAGAGAGAGGCAACAGAGGGGATAGATGGGGAGGGAGAAGCTGAGCAGAGGAGGGTGTGTTGGGGGGATTTAGGTTAAAACCAGATGATTAACTTTCGTTGGGGACAGGCAGCCGGCCAGGCATCAGGCTTCAACCTGGCGGGCACACAAGCTATTTTGAGAGGGCTAAGAAAAGACGTGGGGTTGGGGGAGGGCAGAAAAAAGGAAGGCGTTCAGGAGTGTGATAGCGTTGGTCCAGAGAACGCCCACACTCCTTTATTCCATTCTTCAACACCCCTGGCATCCTCCCTCCCTCCCCCATCCTCCCAACCTGACTGAACTCAGCGGTTAAGCAGCAGTGGCGGCCACAGCGATTCGTTAGTCACGCAACGCCAACGAAGCACAATGTCACTGTCACACCGGTTCATCGCATCCAGGAATCACCTCACTCGCCTTGACAGACACAAAAACACACACGCTTCTGCCGCCCTGCCGTGACGGGTTGTTCTTTTAATTAACTGCTCGTACATAAATACTATATTTACAAATACAGACTCTAGCCTTCATAGAGTGATAAACGTGTTCAGGTGTCATTTTTTCTTTCTTTTCATTTAGGCCATGAGAGGCCATGGAAATCTTTTAGGGTCCATTTGAATTATAATTCCTCAGTGGCAGGAAGAGTGTGTGTTTATGTATGGGGCTGGGGAAGGAGGGTGGGTGAGGGTATTTAAGGATCGAACACAAAGCTCCTCAAGAAACCGAGGCTGTGTGCCACAGATGCCCTGCCTGATGGTGTGTGTGTGTGTGTGTGTGTTTGAGTGTGTTTTTAGGGGGGTTAGCCTGTGGATTTTCTATAAATGTGTGAATCATAAAGCTGTTCTTCACAAAAAAAGGCCACTGACATATCTATAGATTTTTTTTTTTTTTTACCAAGGCCATGTTTTCTTTCTCAACTCAGTAAAATCTACCTCAAAAGGTCAGACATGACTCAGTGATGTGCACAACAGGACATGTTTTTACCTAACCACATATATTACTGTATGTACACAATTACTCACTCATGTTAAAAAAAAAATTTTTTTTTAAACAAAAAAACATGCACGTTTCCCTTTTGCAATTGAAAAAACACGTTGGGATGAGCTTTAAAAGTGTGTCCCATTATAGTGAGTTCAGGGTGAGTTACACATCTATAGCTAGAAGATTTTGCAATCACGGCTTTTAGGCTTTGAAGCAAGAGCAGGCAGAGTCACTCTTATATTTCAGGAGTGCTTTTGCCTTTGTCTACGTAATACATGAGAGATGAGAGGGCAGCACAGCGTTCATGCAACAAACAGGTGGCATGACTTCCTCTATGTGTGGTGTTTATGAGGACAGTAGGTTTAGAGATCAGTGGAGTAGGTCAGAGAAAGTGTAATTCTCTTCATTCCATTAACTCATTAGTGTCTAAAGTGTGTCACCTTGTGGGCTTTAACGTGGCTCTAGAGCTGTCTGGGTCAACAACACAAAGCCACCACAACTATAACTCATGCCAACAACCTGCTGGACGTAAACAAACACAAGTATACCACTACATTATATGTATAGAGGGAACTATTGTCCTTAATTAGTGCTCAAAACATCAGCTGATAGATGACATTTTATGTTCTCTATGAAGGCCGAGTGTTAAGTTGCAGTGTAATATTCCACATACGAGGTGAAAATATGGGAAATGGGCTCTAAATTTCATGAAGTATTTGTTCTGTGTTTCAGGTGACAGGCGTGTTTAGCAAAGAATACATTCCTCAAGGGACTCGATTTGGCCCCCTGCAAGGAGACATCTACACCAAAGACAACGTCCCTAAACAGGCCAACAGGAAATACTTCTGGAGAGTAAGGGAAACACACAAACACATATGCACACAAACTCTATGCATAATCAAATTTAGGCACCGATATGTTAGTCCAGCCCAGTGTCACACAGAGGAAAATCTCAACACCCTGACACCCTGAGAACATTTGACAAGCCGCTGGCGATCTGTTTTCATCTTCCTCTATTATTCTTGAAAAAAAAAAAAAAAGGTTGGTTGCTCAGATACAGAAGTTTCAAGCCAGTAGTGAATACGTCAACAAACTGGTTCAGGGTTTTTGGTCAAAAATTTTAGAGGAAGTTGTGAACATGGTGGCACGTAACAAAGAATTGGATTTACACACAGTCATCAACTCCTTACCGGCACTCAGGTCCTATGCAATATGTGTCAGACACACATAGGAAGGGGCTATTGTTCAATATACACACTCAGACATTCACACAATCCCTGTCTTTCCGGCCCCTTTTTAGTCTTTATGTCCTGTGATTATTTTCTCAGACAAAGCTTATGTCATTTAGGAAATTTTCTATTCCGCCAATTCCCATAAGGACTTCCTACGTATTTTCCTTCCGGCTATATTTCCTGTAAAACCTGTGCATGGTTCACAGTGTCCCTGCCCTGGTGCAATAGTGAAAGTCTGATGTTCTTCTGGAGTCATTATCTGATAAATCTCATGACACAGGTGTAGAACAAGGGTGGACGTGCTGCCAAAGACATGCCTGCGTATGTGGGTTTGGCCACCTGCCAGCTGCCTGTCAGGCAGGAATCCAACATTTACAACATTACATTTCCCTTTCATTTTGTTTGTTTTCTTAAGGCAACACACGCACACACACACACACACACACACACACACACACACACACACACACACACACACACACACACGCACACACACACACACACACAATCATTTTTTTTTTTATCAAAAGAAGAGATCATAATTAAGTGTGCTGCTAGCATGTATTTCATGAAACTAAATGTCAAGCCAAAAACAATAATAATACTAAGAAGTGAGAAGGAGAAAGAAAAGAAAAAAAAGAGAAGGAGAAGGAAAGAGGGAGAGTGAGAGAAGCCCCGCCTCTGTGTCTCACACTCAAATAGTGACATGCAGAGGCATAAACACACACGCGAGTGCAGCACTCAGCACACACACAGAGCAGACTGTAGGACGCAAATATACTGCAACTGATAACTGAAGAGGATAAAGGATATTTAACTGTACATGGCAGAGGTGATTATTCTGATTTTCTTCTTTAGATTCTTGATTTATTAAAATTCAATAGATTGTTTTAATGATTATATTTGTGTCTAACATGCTGCTGTGGCCAACGGATGGTTATAATATCATGTTTTTGGATTATATTAGTTCATTTTAACCATCTGATACATTAAATATGAAAGAATTTCATCTACATCCAGTCCTCATGATGTTCTTCAGGTTTCTGTGTACATCTTTTAATCCCATCACCACTCTCTTCTTCTCCTTCAGATTTACAACAGTGGGCAGCTTCAAAACTTCATTGATGGCTATGATGTCCACAGGAGCAACTGGATGCGTTACGTCAACCCAGCCTGCTCCCCAGTCGAACAGAACCTGGTGGCATGCCAGAACAGCCGGGACATCTACTTCTACACTATCCGACCGGTGGAACCCAATCAGGAGCTGCTGGTGTGGTACAGCCAGGAATTTGCCCAGAGGCTCTGCAGCCAGCAGGCTGACATCAAACAGAGTGAGTGCAGCAGGATCTTTTCTAGTTTTGTAAAAAATAGACTCACAAATATCTCGAGGCACAGGAAGGAACAGAGCTCACATCTGCACACTTCAGTGCTCGTTCTTGACGTGGTGGAAGTTGTTGGAACAGATTTGCTGTTCTCCAACAAAGACATCACGTTTCTGGTGAACTTGATGAACCTGTGGTTTTGTATTAATCATCATGAGGAATGTTTTAGTGAGAGGGAATGAAAGACAGCTCACTGTCACAAGTTTTGATGGTGAGATAGAACAGAGATTAAATCTGAGAAAATCTGACAGATTTAGATCTGTTGTGACTAAACACACAGCACAAAGTCTGCATCAGGACAGGATCGCTATTATCAGTCAAATTCTTTCACTTCAAAGTGAATAAAGACACTGTAATTCCTTCTTGTGAGGAAGACCTGATGTTATCTTTTACCGACAATAAAGATAGTTGGTTTGATGCTATATTTCTCCCTGTCTGGTTTAACATAGAGAGACGCAGTTTCATGTAAGATCATGGAGAACGCACACAGACAAAACAAATCTCAGTAGTTGAAGAAGGATTTTAAGGAGAGTGAAGAAATCTAAGGGGAATAATGGCTGGTCAAAGTACCTTGATGAGTCATTTGTTTTCAGCTGTTGGCAAGTCATACCTTCATCATCCTGAATGTTTCTCTGTTGCCGCAAAGTCTGATGACTCATGTCAACTGGATACACCAGATGCGTTGCCATTTATTATGGATGACTAACGCTAAGGCAGTATCGTTATATTGTTTTATCAGTGTAAGGATTTTGAAAGCGTTCACCTTCCTCATTGTAAAACTCCAGGCTCGTTTATTGTTTGTCTTCCGGGACTTTCTGATATTTCGTGAAGGTGATGTAGTTTGGCAGCTCAGGCTCAGGTAATGGTTGTCGAAGCTTGAAACTTACAAACCAGAGACAATATCGTTTTTTTCAAATGCATTATTTTGCACCTGTAACATAACATAGACAAAACATAAAAATGAAATGTCAGTTCAAGTTTTTACAAACTCATTTTTGTAATATGCTAAAGGAGAAAGGGAACCGGTGGCTGCATTTCGACAGCATTTCAAAGTAAAGGCTAAACCATGAAACACTGGTACAGACCTTTAAATGACCTCAAATGCAAATGTGATGAACAGAGTAGAATGACATAAAGCAGTAGTCGATATACAGTAATGCTGACAAATTCAACTAGCCAGGCTTTAGAGAGAGAGAAGGGAAAAGGAAGAGATGTTTCACATTTTCTTGTGGTCAGTACGGTAAGACAGCTATACCCAGAAAAGGTTGCATAAATGAAACTTAGAATTTTGCTGTACAATGGCTCATACCCTGACACATAGACTCCCACACGCATTACCACCAACACGTTCTCCCACACCAAACTCACTACTGTGATTGACAGAAAGTCAAGTCAAAACTGAAACTACTATCATTTACCATAAGAGGGAGTGCCTTCTGTGGGCTGATGTGTGACTGCGCGTGGGAGGCATTTGAACTGTTATTTAGGAATTACTACAATATTCTCTCTAAAAAAAAAAATGTACTTCTGTTTTGCAGTGTATTCACCAAGTTCTGATGAAGACCAGGAGCTGGAGTACACCAAGCAGCACCTACCTAAGCAAACATGGCTTAAAGAAAGAACAAAGGAAGAGGTAAAAGAAGAGATGGATGAAGATGGAGAGGAGAAGATAGACGTGGAGATGCTGGAGAGAGACACTCCGCCTGACACACCTGATGATCAGATCATGGACTTCAGCAAAAAGGTTGAGAAAGAGGAAGAGAGGAGCGACAAAGATCCAGAAGACAGAGGGATTATTCCTTCCCCTCAGCCCGAACACCAAGAGCCAAGCCTGGGCTTGAATCACCCATACTTACCAGACCATCATCCTGCGCTACCATCTCCACACCGAAATCTCCCTCTTCACCTCCATGGCCTCTATGGCCACAGAGAGGGTCTTGGTTCATCGTACTCCTTTTACCCTCAGTCCAGACCCTTCCAGCCCCCGTACCAGCTCCTTCCTCCCTATGGCCCACAATATCCTCGCGTCCTCCTCCCCTCGTACTCCCCTCCCTTTCCAGGGGTGCTGCCCTCAAGGTCCCTCCGATACAGCAGCTATCTGGGCACAGATAGGCTCCCCTATCCACCCATCAGCCAGCCTAATCTACTTCCAGTGTCCCTCCCCTTCCCTTCGTCTCCACAGGGGGGTCTGAAAGAACTAACACCAAATGTGTCGCCACCACGAGGCGCCCCGGCCACCCCGGAGCTCTCTCCTCTCTTCCCCGGCCAGCCCGGCAGTCGTCAACAGTCTCCTGAGCAGTTTCCCTCTGGCTGTGAGGAAGCCATGAATCTTAGCCTGGCTATGACCAAAGGCAGCACAGCGCCACGTAACGGCCCTGGCCACAAATCCCTGCCCTACCCACTGAAGAAGCAGAATGGAAAGATCAAGTATGAATGTAATATCTGCTCGAAGACATTTGGACAGCTGTCGAACCTCAAGGTAACAGCTTCAGTCTTTGTTTTTTTCTAATTCTAACTTAATTTAATGTATTCTAAAATTTGGACGCCACCATTTAACATTGAACTCATGATTTTTTTGTATCATCTGTGTAAATGTAGGTCCATCTCCGTGTGCACAGTGGTGAGAGACCGTTCCAGTGTAACCTCTGTAAGAAGAGTTTCACTCAGCTGGCTCACCTACAGAAACATCACCTGGTTCATACTGGGGAGAAGCCACACGAATGTCAGGTGTGTTGAGATTATAACCTGAGTGTGTGTTTTCCTGTTTCTTTACAAGCTTCTTACAAGCTCTTTACTGATCTCACTAAGACTGTGATGATGATCTAGAATGTGACAGACATTCACATACCTATTTGGTAACGCAGCATCTATTTGATTTTCACTGAGCCACTACCCACCTTGTTATGCAAGAGAATCTTTATGCTTTTGTTTGCTAGAGTGACTTTATGGGTGTGAGTGTCAAGAGTGAGGATAGAACAGGTCTTACAAAGAAAGAAAAGTAGTCCCTGTCGTTATATAAAAGTCTCTCAGAGAACTGGAATGACATGGTCCACCCTGATACAATACTAGTAATGACATCAGAGTGACATCATACTGTACAGCTAAGATTTTCCAGAATAAACGTAAACACATTCAGTGTGGTGTTCTTTAGGTGTTCATTAGTCATGTGAATGCTACTCACAGAAGCCTTAACTTTTCAATTCATACATTCTAGGTGTGTCACAAACGCTTCAGCAGCACCAGCAACTTGAAAACACACCTGCGCCTCCACTCTGGGGAAAAACCTTACCAGTGCAAGCTGTGCAGCACCAAGTTCACCCAGTACATCCACCTGAAATTGCACCGTCGCCTCCACAACAGCCGTGACCGCCCATACCACTGCCAGCTCTGTGCACAGTTCTTCTTCCACCGCTTCTCTCTCCGCATACACCAGAGCAGCTGCTGTCTGGCTAACTCCAATGCCCCCGTCAACATACACATGAAAGAGATGGTGGAGCAGTTTGACGCCAGCCAAGAGGCCGACACGCTCACGGAGGCGGCATCGGCACCGCAGGTGGAGGAAGCCGTGGAGCGCTGGTTGGCTCGTACCTTGGAAGGCGAGGGGAAGGAGGACCAGAGGGAGGCCACCATACTGCTGAAAGCTTTGACAGCAGCTATCAACGCACCATCAGTGCCCACGGCCCAATCAGCTGTACCTACATCACACCACAGCCCTTCACTAGCCTATCAAGAGAGGGCCAGCGTTGTTCATCTCCACAAACAGCCAACGGTGAAGACAGAAGGACAGTGAGAGGAATTGAAAGAGGGGGAAATATATAAAAGGACATATAGCATACCACCAACCAAGAAAACACTTGTCGCCAAATAAAACTCCCTATATTGTCCATGAAGGACATAACAGGGAATTGAAACTTCCATAATCCAATGAGCGCAGCACCAAAAGAAGAGCATTCCAAAGACTGACTAGTCAGTGATTGTACTTCCTCCCAACCGTCAGTTTCAAAATGAAATCAGGGAGGCTGTTGTTAAGCTGTGAATATTTAAAACCCTTTTCACTCAGGTAGAGAAGTGTTTGCTTTTTTGTGCTTTAACTTATTACTTTTTTTTTTTATTTGAGTCATCTATATTTATTTGGTTGTATCATAGCTTGTGTTTTCTGCTAGTGTTTTTGTCATATGTGTCGACATTTCCAAAGAGATTTGATCTTTGAGGAAAACCACAAATGGACAATACGTGGACGAGTCATCACCTGTTCTATTGTTTTACTGTGTGTGCCAGTGTGTTTGAGCTTTTTGGGTGTGTGTGTATGACAAGTGGAGCGTTTTCTTTCTTTTGAATGCCAGGGAACAGCGATAGCACAAACCACCTTCCTGCTCCTCAACTGTTTGCAACTATTTTATTTATTTATGATAAAAAGGGAAAATCAGGTATTTTGAAACTGTGTGTAAATAAGTAATTGCCAAAATTAATTAATAATGAAAACACATGAATGTGTAGCACCATTTTTGGATCATTGTTCAACTCATCCTGACATTAGAAGGAGGAAAGAGGTTCAAACTAAGCATTATTCACACATTTTTCTGGATTATTCAGCATATTTTCACATATCGCGTATCAAAGACACACTATGTTGAACATAACCAAATGCCACCAAAAGAAATAAAATACTACAGATTCTTACTTCAGTGTTGGAGTCATGAAGTGGATCATTGTGTAGCTTTTTACTGGATACAGATTACTCTTACATACAAAACTGTACTGTCAATGTAGCCTCAAGCTTTATCCAAATCTTCATTTAGACGTCGGTACCTCATATTCAGCATTGAAGGGTAAAAACAAGCAACACAGTTTTCTAACATTGTTAATATTTTGGGAATAAAAACTAGATCTGTGCGCTTTTGGTCACCCAGAACCAGATGGTGGGAATTTTTACTCCTGAGCCAATAATGTACGTCTTTTATCATTTTGTAGGGTTGTTGTTTTTTTCTTTTGTACAATATGTTTGTCTATGTAGTTTATTTTTGGAGACAGGTTATGAAGAATTTATATGTGAGAGACTATTTTGATGATACTTTTATATTTACATGAAGTAGCATATTAAAGATATTGTTTCTATATGTCCAGTGTTTTGTCTGTGATTTCATGCTGCTATAAAATTTGCATAATGGAACAAACAAACAAACAGCAACCAATGAAGGCAGAAAAGAAATCATTTATGAAATCCTATGATAAATGAAGCTGTGCATTATTTCTGGCAATGCATGAATCACCTGATAAGCATTAGTTCATCCAAAAAAAACTGCTGCTGCTAGTAATGCTTTTCTGACAACCTTGAAATCAAATGAGAACACATCCATGACACACAAGTGTTTTCTGATCTGAAACAAGATTAAATATTTGATGTGACAGTGTGATCTTGTTAAGGTGAAGGGCCAAATTTTGGTTTAGATTAAATCAAGCTGAAACTTGAGAAACGTTATGCTTTGTGCTGAAATGAATGCGTCGTTCACAACAACTTTATTGTCATAGTTACAATAAACACTTAGCTAAGTTCCTAGATCCTTAACAACCATGATGACAAGTGGTAGGAAACACAATTGAACAGCAGTCTCTATGTAAAGTTTGTTGACTCTTCCATAATACTCTGCTCTATGATGAGGACACGTGGCCTGCTACAGTGCTCTGTCACTGGATCGTAAACTTTGGAGTCACCAGGTGAATCAACTGATGCTCTCCTTCCTGTTGGGAGAGCTGGTGATCTGGTGACTATATATCTGATTGCTTCCTGCTGTTTTAGTTCCTTCATACTGTATTTGGCACCTTTTGCCTTTGTAAAGTTCATTTTTTTAGACCTTCAGCCAGTCTGTGTAATGGATTATTATGTGAATATATTACCTCTGACCTTGTTACTGCTAACAAACAAACTCAGCACGGCAGGGAGTGGCAAGTGACAACAGTTCATCACATTCACACAACAGCCTTTTTCCTCTGACGCCACAGTGGGAACCTGAAATGTCATACTGCTGTGATACAGGTTGCTAGTCATATAAACATAGAGCCTCTCAAATTGTTACCATTTCACCACTTCCCCATTGATCAGTAACTGGAAAGGTCCAGAGGGCAACAGGCCATATTTCATGGTAACACAATATATTTTATAACCCATTACCGTTAGTCAACAGCTAATGTTAGCATTCAACCACTTCCTAGCTTGTGTTACTGTGTTAAGTAATAGAAGTTACTCTTTCTTTTGGTCTAATTAACCCTTTGGTCCTGTGGAAAGGATGATTCTATTTATGGGAAAGGAAGGTTTTGACTATCCTGCCCATAACCAAAATGCTTATGTCTTATTTGTGCAACTGTTTCCCAGCAGTACTTTTAAAATTGGATGGATGAACAAAAAGAGCATCTTTGCCGACCCTGAAGGCACTGAAGAGTTTATTTTATGATCCCAGTCATTAAGGCCAGCTATTATTAGCCTTCAGTTTTATAACTGATTTCACAACCTCTGCCGTCACCAGTGTGTCACATGAAAATACCTAGAAATGCACAGACGTTCTAATAAAACCCTGTTTCTATGAACTTAGCTATTGGGGGTGTATATTGTATTGTATTATATTGACATGAACTAAATGCACAATAATCCCTTGCAACATCATGCTTACTACCCCTCTCTTGCTGGTAATAAAGTGTAGGAAGTCCCATGCTACAGCCTCCTGATTAGTTCACTTTTCAGGCTCTTTCCTAGAAGGTACAGGAAATGAAACCACAGATGAACCTCAGAAAAAGCACTGCTTACATCATGATTTTATTATAAAATCACTCCTGTTTTGGAGTCTGCCAGTAATTTCAGTATGGAACATTGCAGTATCAGTGTTTTGGTTCTTTAACATTTACGTTCATTTCAGACTTGAGTAGTACGAGAAATGATGTCAGAAATCTATCTGAGGTCACAGTGACTCCGTGCTGCCTTGAGAGCATGTTTTTCTCAGACATGGCGTTTAAAAAAGATTTTAAAAAGTTGAAATGATGATCTGCTAAATGAATTGAAAAAACAACAGTGTGATATATTTACGGGCACAGCAGGCACACCTAAATGAACATGAAACCCAAAATATGATTCTAATTTGTTTCTTGTCATTTCATGGCAGTGAGACACACTTTCAATCTGCAAACTCTATAGCAAAGTTACTGTAAGCATGATTTGCTTTTTACAGTAATTCTCTCACAGTCTCTCTCTGTCTCTGTCTCTTAACCACTTTCTTTTCTTTTGCTGCGCAATGACTCCTCAGTCTGTAGTATTTCCTCCTGTGATCTGCTGTGGGGGAGAACCCCACACCTACACACCGCTGACCAGAATAAAAACACCTTAGGCATGTAATGTTCACAGTTAAACTGCAGCCGTGACAGGAAATACTTTTTCATGTGGCAGGCTGCCAGCTACGCTGTCAGATACACGTTTATGTCATTGTGCAATTAAGCACTCGAAGCAGAATCCTGGTTAGAGTTTGAAAAAATGGAAATACCTATGTACTGTTCTGATAAACAGAAGAGAAGAGAAGAGAAGAGAAGAGAAGAGAAGAGAAGAGAAGAGAAGAGAAGAGAAGAGAAGAGAAGAGCATAAAACTAATTTAATGTAGTGCAGATAGACAGAATACTCATATAGGGTCAGCCATTTGTAAATCTGTTACTAGGTTTGTGTGTAAAATCATTTCTACGTTCTTACTACAAGCTAGCTTTTCTGGATTTTCCAAGCCAGGTTGTACTATTAAAACTTAAAGGACCAATGTGTAAGATTTAATGGCATCTACATGTGTAGTTGCAGACTGAAATCTACTCCTTGAGGAAGCACAAGGAAGAAACTACAGTGGCCATGAAATGTGTTTGTCAGGGTTTGTCTGCTCTGAGCTACTGTAGAAACATTTTATGTTTAACACGGCAGCCTGTAGCTGTAAAGGGCTCATTCTAAGGTAACAAAAACATAACCATTCTTATTTTCAGGTGATTATACACTAATGAAAACATAGTTACATAAAGTGTGTTTTAATGAAGTAAACATACTATATCACATTTTTGCCATATTCTGTAAATGAAGCTGACCTTTAAGAAAAGTCTTAGTAACAGACATCCCAAGCTCCAAAATGAATCATTTTATGATTATTTTAAATTGAATGGGTTTTTTTTAACCCTTGTCAGAATTCTCTGGCCTTAGTATATACTGTACATACAAATAAGCAGAAAGGCTAATATGTGATTTAGAAAAGATGAAAATTGGACAAAACCATATGAATGTATAAACACTGTCAGTTATTTACAGGTCTGTTGGCTGCCTGGTTGAGAGGACAGGGCTTAAGTGAAGCAGACATCCTGTTTATACTTTCTCTCTCTGACATCTCGTGACACTTGTCTTTTTCTTCGAAAAGAGACATCTACAGTTCCCCTCTGTGGCTAGCCAGCTGAACAGCAGACTCGGTTCACACAGCTCATAAGAATTACAACAGGTCATGCTTTACTTGCCACATAAAGTGGTTGGCCTGCAAAAATTAAAGAAACACGTGAAAAAAAGAAGAAAATGGTGGTGCATGATGGTGTTTGAAGCATGCCTCAATATTGTTTGAATGAAAATACGTGTTGCATCTCAAAATGTGAGCTTTGGCATGAACTGTGCAGTCACGCCGCTGCCCATCTGTGTGATCTTTACACGGAAGTTTTCTTCAAAGCGCATTACAAGGTAACAATGAAAATTTCCAGGGAAGTGACTACCTTGCTTCAGATGAATCACGCATCAGACTGGCATGTAAAAAGCTTCTGCTCTAGTGTCTTCTTTAGAAACTGACTTCCACGGGGCAATGAATACAAAGTTTCCAAGTTCTCAGGGCAAAATGGATCCAGGAGGCATTGAAGACTCTTTGATTCGTAGTAACTGGAGTCATTTCCTTTGGTGTAATACAACAGCATACCTTAGTCACACAGTACAATAAAGTGCTTCTTGACTCTCACTGTGTAGAAAAATATCTTAATTACACAATCCAAAAAGCCATAACCGCTCCATGGAGAGCATTGTGCACCATCAGGACTGACCTCTGATCCCTGTACTTTTCCATTTGACATACAGTGGACAGTGACATCACTGATTCTGGTTTGCGGTTTGATGTTCAGCTGCAATTGATGCACTTACAGCACACAGGTCAGTGTGTCATTATCATTATGTTAACAGGAAACTTACAAGCAATGTTTTGACCAAACCAGTGTGTGAGGCATACAGTTACACGTCATAGTAAGTCCTGCTGTCTCCCATCAGGAGTTTCGTTAACAAAACCTTTTTCTGCTGTTAAATCATATAGTCTTGCACACTTTCATGGTCACCTGAATGTAATTGTCTCTTTGTTTGTAATGTTAATTTGTGCTGCAACTAACTTGCTTTGGTTGAAGTGAAATATAGATAATCATTGTTTGGAATATATTTGTGTTCAAGAAGCTGTAAATGCTTTGTATGGTAAGAAGTGGAAGGGGCTGCTGGTTTAAAAGGCCTCAAGCAGTAACCTCTACAAAACATAAGTCCCCATGTTCAAATGTCCAACTTCACAGCAGAAATAAACATGTTTACAGCCTGGTACAAAAAACAGTTTTGGTCTCTATAGCTAATTTCCCTGTTCATGACAACTGTACTGAGGGTGAATTTCTATACAACTCACCTGTTCAAATGATATTAAGGCTTAAAGTTATGCAGAATTGTAGGTGTAGGTGCTGTGACAGGTGGCTTGCTTGAGCAACCATTGTTTGCACCTTGGGAGTTCGCCAATAAATCATATCATTGATTGTTTCTGACTACACCTGCCACAGTGTTAGCACCTGTGAACATTATATCCACTCCTTTCCTCAGAAATATTGATGCGAGACTACTAAACTAGACTCATCTATGCTCAGGAAATTCATTGAAATCAGCTTCTTGTTATTTTTGTTGCGAACTTTGGGGAGAATTATTCCAATATATCCTTTCATATAATATACCATTTCATATTTTTTGCTGAAAGACCTAAATTAGTTCCAGCAGTAACAGCAACAGAGAACCCAGTCAACACAAAATGACTGCTGGATTGGTTTTGTACTGTTTCTGTGACACAGTCTACTTGAAAATGAAGTCAGATGTTGCATCATACACGATATGCCATGTGTCACCTTTTTTGGACTTAAATCGGAGAAGTCTACTTGGAGATTGCATCACCCTCGGCTCTCGTCTATTACTGTAATGTGTTTGATACATTTTGAGAAAAGGATACCATGAAGAGAACATATGCATCATCTCAACCACTGATCTGCAACTCTTTCTGTTCATGTTCTCCATCAATGGTAAAATATTCATTTTGTTGATGTGTATCTGTAACTTACAGCCACATCATTTTAACATCTGCCAGCCAAAAGTTTCACTTTTCATCTGACTACATTTCTGTAGTAATACCTTTGTTGGTTTGGAACACCCAGGTATCCATTTTATAAGTCTTTGGTTGTAAGTGTGTTGTGAATGAACGCCCTGTTTTCTGCTTTAAGTCTTAAGTATTGTACGTGTATATCTAACACCGGTCACTGCAATAATTAAAATAATTAATTAAGAAAACAACTTAGGACTTAAGCTACGAGTTAAGAATTCACAGGAAGTTTTTTTATATATATATATACTGTCAATAGTAATAAATCAAGAAAATAAACAGGTGATGCAGAATTAATGTTTTTGGCTGGAGCCAGGCCGTCATTCCTGTTACCCACTTACTTGGAAGTGTTGGATAATCTCCACTTTCTGTTTAACTTCAACAGAAAGATTGTAGGGATAACAATGTTAAACGTCAGGAGGGGGTGTGTGTGTGTATAACAGTGCCACAGTGCCAAAAAGAAGGACTTTGTTCTGGTGCCAATGTTCCTTTCGGTTTTGACTTATTTATAGCATGTGAGTGACAGAAGTTAATAAGGCGGAATAAAGTTGTTGTTTTCTTTCAGATGTGTGTGCTTTTGATCGTATATCATTGCTCATGTTCACCCTCTAAATCAGTCCCTCCAGTTGGGCCTGCTCTCAGTGTTTGTCTTTCAGTTGCAATTATTTTTCAGTCAGCATTAATATAGTATAGTAACATAGTCATATACATGGGTGTGGGGCTCTGAGTAATAACATGAGCTTTTGACGCTGCAGCAATCAGCCAAATGGGTCTAAAGGTTTGACAAATAAAGATAAAAATTTGAAGTCTATATCATCACCATATTTAGTCAAGAAGCTTTAAACAGTATTGATCAGAGAGAAATGTTTTGAAAAGTAACCCTTCTGCTGATAAACTGGGACTTATTACTAAATATATTTGATTGCAAAATTCAGTATCATCAATAAGCTCAACTTTCAGCTATTTTCTTCAAGAATGGGCTGGATGTGAATGCTGTTAACCCAACCAGGCAAAGGTGGGAAATCCCATGTCATGTTCCCAGGCCATGCTATCAGCATATTAGCTTTTACATTTTCATAAATACATTTGTTCATTTTCCAGCAAAGAGTCAGATGAAAAAATTGATAGCTCTCATATTTTCTCGGCCGGGGCCAGCTTCTTGCAAGATGGTTGCTTATAGCCAAGAGATACTCACACACAAAAAAGTGTCAGAGTAACAAGATCTAATAGGCCGGTATTTGGATTTTTCGTTACCATTTGACAGCCAGGCAAGCTAATTCCTCCAGTTTCTAGTTTTTTCCCCTAAGCTAAGCTAAGTGGCTGTAGCTTGTAGCCTCATATTTAGTATAAGTATCAATGCACTCACATAACTGTGCATTTAGTTTAGTATTTCGTGTAATTCCCAAAATTTTGAACTGAACACAGCACCTTTGTTGATTTATTTGCCTCTGTAATCAAATTACCGTACAGCAAACCTTCAATATTCCAGCAAAGAGAAGCTGTAGAATAGAGAGCGGCAGGAACAGGGCTCGACAGGGGCCCAGCAGCTCATTGGATCCTGAACAGATTGATGTGAACACATGCAGTAATCTGTCATTCTAAATAGTAACGTTAAAGTTTGGTTTATTTTGATGACGGTCCTCAGAACACATTAGCATGGCAGTTCCAATGAAATGCTTCCAATGTTTTTTCAAGTTGAAATCAGAGCACTATAAAATAATTCAAGACTTTCAAGGTTCCCATTACTGTTCCCATTCCTGATGCTTGCAGCAGGGGAATCTCAGAGCACTGAAGGGAACTATGATTTCACTTAATTACTCTCTATAAAACTGAGATCATTAGCCTCTTTTCTCTTGTTATCTCCTCGGTTAGTAATGCAGCCAGTGTGGGAGGCTACTGCTGCAGTAAAGCAATAGAATAATCAAAATGATGCCACAGTATTAGAATCTGACTCACTTTTATTGCTCAGCTATGTGTACACACACAATTTGAGGGGGTAAAAAGAGAAACAGCTTGGTTTCTATTTTGTGTTACTTTATTGACCTCTCATGGTCACTTTATAGTAATTTTCTTTTCAGACAAGTGGCTTTCACTGGAACTGACTTTTGTCATCACTGGTTGAATTGAGCATGCTGGTAGTGCCATCGTGAGGCAGAGGGAGCCACATCTATGCAAACATTTGCACAGGCCTGCAGGAGTACTTCTGTGCCTTTCATCTGATCAAAAGTGCAGAGAGACCACAAGATGTCACCATTTATCCACTGAGCCTGCACCCTGCGGTAGAACACAGTGTGTATATAAACACCTTGGGTTAAATGTGCACAAATGTTCTGTTTGTATTATAGTTATTGTGATGAGACACATAAGCCATAATTTGCAGTATTTTCTGTTTATCTGTTGAAAAATAAGTCTGATCCTAAAAGTAAGTACACCATCCTCTAAAGCAGGGATTAAAAAAATGCAACAAGTCAAGGGCCGGATGGGTTCAACGTTTATTGAAAATGTATTGAAACAACTTTATTGCACATACTGTGACTTCTTTTTAACTCTTCTACCTTCTGTAGCCTTTGTGTCGTGTCCAGATGCGTGTATCTGTCGTGGTCTTTCATTTCATAGTGTCTTCTTAGGTTGTATTCTTTCATTACAGCCACACTGTGTCCACACAGACACACAGCTTTGCCCGTTGCCTGTTTTCAAAGTCCACCTTTCGTTTAGCCATTTTTTGGGGGAGAGGGATAGTTGAAAGTTGACACAAGTGGTGTGTAATACCATAAGACTGCAGATGAATGAGTTTTGGCGTGATTGGCGTGCCGACGCACGGGCAGTGCATTGTGGGACTTGTAGTATTATGGTGGTGCGTGCGATAGACCAGCGGGCCAGCTCTAATAGTAAATAGATTTTATGATTCATTCACGGGCCAGATGTGGCCCGCGGGCCTTGAGTTGGACACGTGTGCTCTAAAGTATTCTACAAGTAAAAGTACAGAATTAAAAATGATACTTAAGCAAAAGCACAGATGTGTGTCTCCTTTAAAAATCTTTCATTATTATAGAATATTATATTATTCTGTTTTTATCAGATAAAACATGTCAAAATACATGTAAGAGAATTTCAATATTAGTAGTCTGCCAGTGTGGAGCCACTTAGTAGATAGATTAGATAAGTGTAATTCTAAGTGTCGAATAAAAGATACAATATTTCTCTCTGAAATGTAAATTATAATGGAATTACTTAATCACAATACATATGTCAAAATAGTACTACAGTACAGTACTTGAGGAAATGCTATTGTCACATTCCAACACTGCTTCCCATCAGGCCGAGGGGCACATTTGAAAAGTAATGAGATTGTTTGATTCCACACATCATCAGACATGCATCCATGAATATATAGTTTAAATATATACCATTAATAATCTTCGTCATCATCTATATACTTAAATACTGTATTTAAGTATCATCTGTATTTGCATTTGTACTTTACATGAGTATTTCTGCTACTTCTCAGACATAGATTATTGATCCTAGCAGTAGGAACAATATAATGCCATTAAAATGAGCTCCACCTTCACTAGCTGCTACATAAAAATAATGAACATATTAACGCAATAACTTAATTTACATGAGTACTTTTACATTCAAGTTTGCATTTTTTACTTTTAGTTTACATAGATTTTAACGCTAAATTTCCCATCGGGGATCAATAAAGTACTCTTTTAAAAAAAGTATCCTGCTTTTGTATTTAAAGGTTCAGTGTGTAGGATTTACTGACATCTAGTGGTAACGTTGCAGATTGCAACAAAGTGAATAACCCCCACCTCAACCTCTCCATCCTAGCATGAAGGATAAACTAAGGTGGCCACAAAACTTCTGCAAACTATGTGGAGCCAGTGTTTGGTTTGTACGTTCTACTGTAGAAACATGGCGGTGGAATTGGTGGAAAGACACCTGCAGCCTCTGTGGATATAAAAGCCCATCCATCCATCCATCCATCCAATATCTGTAACTGCTTATCCTCATCAGGGTCATGGTGGGGCTGGAGCCTATTCCAGCTGGATATAAAGACCTCATTCTTTCTTTTTTTAATATTTATTATGTAATATTTATTTTTTAATATATATTTTTAATATTTTCTTTTGACTTTTCACTCAGATATGGACAGGAAACTGACACGTAGCAAAAGGCAGCAGGTTGGCACAGGGTTGAAAACAATATATAGACACAATATACTGTATAAATACAGAGTGTGTATGTGTACTTGGGTGTGAGAGCAGCGGTGTCATTGGGAGGCTGTCCGGGTTTGGGTGTTGCTCCTCGGGGGCGTGTCGCTACACCTGAGCTCTGCGTACCGCACAGTAAAATGAAGAGGCAGCTCAGCTTCAGCTGTCACCTGTCAACAAGAGTCATCCGTGCGTTTTTTTTTCCACTCCTGCAATCTTTCCATCCGGTTTTAATGAGAGGATCACCAGTGGGAAAGCCGTTGTGACTCGCGTGAAGACCCGCCAGTCCTCCTCCAACCTCGGTGACTTCACCCCAGCAGAGAGATGGCGAAGAGTTCAGGCAGAAAGTCTCTGAAAAGTTTGTTCTCCAGGAGCGAAGCCAGCCTGGTCGCTCCGGTGGAGAAGGATGTGGACAAGAGCGAGGGAGAGAAGAAGAGGTTCAAGTTCTTGAAGCTGAAGTTGAAGTCGAAGAATAGCTCTGCCTCCGAGAAGCCGGCTAATGAGAACCAGCAGGTGATCAGGTATGCTCGCAGAATGTCGTGAATTCTGGCTGCAGCCACTCGTCATGTCTGTGCATGTGCCAGAAGGCTTCTGATGGAGACATGAGCAACGTGTGAAGCTTTAAAGAGCTGGAGCTGCACACAGCCTGCAGTGGTAACTCTCCAGCTGCTTCAGGTGCATTCATTCACATGTTTTCAGCTCTCAGTTTGCTGGTACTTATTGCCATTCACCAATATTGCACAGACTGTTTGCATCTTGTGTGCTTTGGACTTTTGCATTAGTGCTTTCTCAGTTTCTCAGACGTCCAGTGGTCAGTGCAGATATTTGAAAGGTTAATGAAAGCTGAAAATTGTTATTTCCATGAGTCTGAACATGATTCAGTGCATATTGATGTAGAGAGCCCAGGAGGATTGTGTCAGGAGGCTCTGTCTAGACAGAACTGTTGAAATGTGCACTGAGAAGTCCATAAAATTCAGTGTGTTCTCTCAGGCATTATGCAATTGTGCCAGAGAGCTAATGAAAAATGCATAAATGAAACTTGAGTTATCTGAAAGCTAGCTTCAGGGACACACAGTGAAACAGCTCATGAACAGTTTTGGCAAAGATTTCCTTTAAGTCAAACATACCGCAGCACCGTTGGCTTCTTTTTAGTCAAAGACAAAATACATGATTAAATATTTATTGTACGTCATCGTCTGAGGGGAGCAGTAAAACGTCTGGTACTCAGTTCATGAACGTGAACTGTCATCCTTTCAAAAGAAGCTATTAGTCAATTAATTGATGAGTCGATCAACAGAAAATAAATCAGCAACTCTTTTGAATGTTGATCGTTTCTGTCGTTTTCTGTGTAAGGATACCAGAAACTGGTTCTAGCTTCTTCATATGCACATGTTGTCGTGTTCTCGGTCATCTTTGATATTAAACTGAATATTTTTGGCTTTTGTTGACTTGTTTTGCTCAACTAACTAACAAAAGCCAAAGATATTCAGCAGTGTCAGATATTTTTCACAGTTTTCTGACAATTTAAAGACTAAATGACTCATGGATTCAGTGAAAAAAGGACTGGCAGATTATTAATAGAATAGAAATTATCATTATTTGCAGGGCTAGTGAAACTGAGACTGTTTTCTGTTTACAGGAAGAAAAACAAAGGTGAAAAACAAGCAGGATCTCTGAAATTTAGCCCTCAGCACGTTTCATCATATGATGCTCTGGAGGCAGGCTGTTGAGCAATAAAGTCATTACTACAAACAGAGCTGGAAACACCATCTGCTAAACTGTGATATGACCATTTGTAAACAATACAGGCTCGAGCTAGACAAACAGTGTGATGAATGAGATACAGCTATCCCTAAACAAAGAGCAGTGTCTTTCTGATATACTATATTGATAAGCCAATATTGTACTGTAGATCCAATGGTCCAAACACGTGTCCAAAGCATTGATGGTGTCACTCTTCATGTTGCTTTAGCTCAGCGATGCTACTATCAGTGGACTGTACTGATAATGTTCATAGACAAACCTAATCCACAAGTAAGTGTTAAAGCATTAAGAGTTAAACGTTATTTATCTAACATCTTTTTAAACAAAGGATACAAACTGCTTTATATTAACATCAAGCACAAGCACAAAAATCCATAAAAACATACAAACACAAAGCATACAGCAACCAGACCTCGCTTAGAACAAATTCTTTGGAATGAAAAAGAAGTGTCTTTGAATGTAGTTCGAAACAGTCGACAGATTCAGTAGATCTAAGCAGAGGGGTGATCGTTCTGGAGTCTGGGCAGCAGAAGAGCTGTCACTTTTGGTTTTAGATTTGGCGTGCGGTAAAGCCATCAGGTTGTGGTTGGATGACCTAAGGGGCTGCTTCGGTTGTGTAACGGCTCAATCGTTTGGAAATGTAGACAGGAGCTAAGCCATGTTGTGCCTTATTATAAAGAATCTTCAAATCAGTCCTGAACTTTCTAAATACAACAAGTCTAAAATAGAAAGTGTGAAATCTACATCCAGTCCTACTTAGTAGTGTAGCTGCTGCATTTTGTGCACACTGGAGACGTCCCAGGGCAGCTTGGGATTGAAAATAGACAAGAATAACGCCGTAGATGATAAAAGTTCTTAAAGCCGATAATAATAATAATAATAATAATAATAATGAGTTTTTGCAATATTTCCAAGTTCCAGGTCTTTGTCGCCACTGAGCCGTTGTGGAGAGTGTCTGAAATCATCTGGTTTTACTCGAGTGTTGTCGACGGTTGTCAACAGTGATAGGATGTACAACCAAAGCATCCCATATAACAACGAGGCAGACCCACAGAGACCAAAAAGCTTTGACAAATGTGACATAAACCACACTGGGGCTTTCTCTGAGATACCAGCCAATGTTTTTAGATGAGAAACAAAGTTTTTCCAGGACTTGAAATGGGTTTAAAATTGTTCAGAACAGATTCATTGAGGCCCGGTTTAAAAGTGACCTGAAACCAGTGGTCTTAAATTGATCTGGGACAGAACCGGCAGTGAGCAACAGGTTCATAATAGTAAGAACAGCAGGACCAGTGACAGGTAGGACCTCTTTAGAAAATGTGGATGGCAAAACATCACGTTAGCAGGTAGACAGGCGCTGACCAGATATTGTCTCTATGAGCTAGTTTGTGGACAAATTGGGTTGATAAGTTTGGAACATTAGTAGATAGATGAGAGGAGAGCAGGGGCACGGTGTTGGATCTGATGCTGTTTTACATCAGCATTTGAACCACTTGTAGTTGGGCTAGAGTAAGAACTGTCAGAGCCAAAATGCAATACATGCAATACATGGATAAACACTTTAAATATTCAGCTTGAAACTCCACCACATTAGTCTGAAATGTTTACAGGAGAATTCAGACAAAGCACAATATATATATAAGCAAAGGGGTGTGTGTACACACACAGGTGAGGCACCCTGTCTATGAATGTCACATGTCATGACAGTGTGATCATGGTATTTGTTGGCTTGTAGGCCAGAGTGCGAGAGTGCTCGTGTTTGCACAGGGAAAAAAACAAAGGATGAGCTGACACTGAGAGTACGGTCTCTGCACACACTTGTTGCCTCCAGTTTCAGAGTGTAATCCCCGTGGTAAATATGTTCAGCTGTACTCGAGTATTTGTTCTGATTACATTACTTCTGATCAAAAACTAGCGAGTCGACAACTTTGCTAACAGCCAAACATCAACAAGGTCAACAACAGCAGACATAGCAGCAGCTAATATTACTTGCTATTCCAACAGCAACTCGGTGCTAGGACAGCAAAAAAGCCGTAGCTTTTGGTTCTACATCTGGTGTAGTAGTATACCAAGAGGTTAGTCCAAAGTTACATAAGAGCAGGCATACGAGGACAGAGCGGGATTATTTTAAAGTTATTTTATGGTAGAAAAGTTCTGTAATATTTCTTTCTTATCACTTGAAATGAACTTCCATATTAGCATTTGTATTAAAGTCATGTGCAGAATGCATTCTCTAATTGCTGACGTTGTAGATGAATGTCGTAGATCAGAGTTAAATCCAGATCTAGACTCAATCTGTTTTTGTTGTTACTGTAGTTAAGGATTTAGTGTTAATCTCTGTCCAGGGTTTTGTCTGGCTAAGATTTATTCAGCTTGTTTTGACTACATAGCTTCAGTTCAAGGCGACGTCAAAGTCATATTGGACACATCTGAAGTCTCAAGTTCCCTTTTCGAGCAAGTCAAACACACCCTTTAGTATCTGGTAAGATTTGCTGGCCTTCAGGCTGGAGCTGTGGATTAATAGAGGCACTGTGGAGAAACCTGCCACTCTGCATGCCTACTGCATTGTCATGAAACTACTAATCAATTACACAACTGCACACACACACACGCACACACACACATCACTGTTCCAACGGAGACAGGTCAGCAACATGTTAGTCACAGTCGCAGCTCAAATATCTCAATTGTGTTGTATCTGACATTGCACAGAACAATCGACTTCAAAGTGAGTCACTGTATTGTGGAACCTGTTGGCTTTGGAACAAGTTAACCCGCTGCTTACAGACAGTGATACACACAGACACACACTTCCTTTGTCACAAATTCTTCTTTAAAACCTGAAAATTAGAAGTCTCATGTTTCTTGTTTGTTCAGAACGAGCCATTAATATCTACAGAAGCCGCATGTTCACCATGTTGAACTGATGTTTCTACAGAAGCCCAGAAAGGACAAACTAAACACTGAAACCTACAAATAGACTGCTAAATGTCACTAAATCCTGCACACTGCTCCTTGAACATGTTTTTTAATAAGTTGTGACCAAGATATACACAAAGCCTGTCTCCTAGAAATGATATTTATATATTACTAAATTGTTCTTTGAGTGAATGGAGTGCTACATTTATCTACAGCACGTCATAGGGAGGTTGGTTGAGAGGATGATGGATGTACTGAGCAGTGCAGAGTCAGAGTTTTGGCAGCAGAAACCCTTTGGTTATGATCCGGAATGGAAGTAACCCAAGAATCGCCTTGTATATGAAAATCTGCCAGTGTGTGCACCTGTAGGTTGCTAAACCAGAACTTCCTACCCAAGCATTGAGCTCACAGTGGTGAGTCAGGGCTTCCCGGCTTGTGGTGAATCTGAGGGAAATCTCTATGCCTGATCGGGGCATGCATGTACAAAATCATCCAATGGTGCTGTTGTTGCACGTGAACCATTTGACTGAGTTCATCCTCAGGTGGCATTCAGCTTTTCTGTACAATGTCTGGCTGTTATTGACAGGCCAGGCTAATTATTAGTCAAAAAAAAAAGATAAAGATAGTAAAGATAGACTTGTAAAATCGATGATATGCTCGAGTTAGTACATTTATGTCACTGTTAAGTTAATTTCATATCTGTTCCATTCAGTCTATTGTTGGTGGTTAAATAGGAGCATTGATTCCAAATGACACCACTGACCAAAAAATGCCTGAAGTACATGATTAAATATCAGTCAGACAAAAGATATCAATGATCCTTTGTTCAGTGGAGGGATCACGTCTTTCTCTGCAAACAGTATTCAGTCATTCATTGACACATTTGAACTAATCATGCATGTTTCACTGTGTGTATTTCATCGTTTGACTGAAACCAATCTGCTGCAGAGGTTAGATCATCAGCACCAGTCTGCCTTTTGTTGTGCATGTACTTCAAGTGAAGTAAGCAAATGGGTGTGCTGATGAATCCCAACATCAGTTAATTAAATGATAGCTGTGTGCTCTGAACCAATGTAAATAGACAAACATTTACTTTCATACATTTTTTCAGGTAATAATACTGGTGTGATGATAGCAGCACCTGGAAAAACAGCAGTGAGGCTGTCGGCAGATGAAAGAAACATAGTGAAACTGGTGAAAGTGTCCTTCAGCAAGATACTGAACCCTAAATTGCTCCCGATGGCTGTGAGTGCAGTGTGTGAATGTGTGTGTATTGGTGAGCTTAGTATCAGTGTTAGTGCTTTGGATAAGAAGTGGTGCACCGCTCCTGATGAGCAGTTGGCACCTTACAGCCTCTGCCATCAGTGTGTGAAAGTGTGTGTGTGAATGGGAGAAAGTGACAAGTGTCTTTGAGTGGTCGGTAGGTCAGAAACCAGAAAGCTGAGTAACAACAACCAGCAGAGTAGAATGGCCTAATAACTGTCACATCATGTGTCGTCTCCCTCGGGTCCTGGTTATGCATGTAACTCATCCAACAGGATTTTAGAGGAAAGTGCCATTTATGTGTTTGCCGAGAGTTAAGTGAGATGATGGATGTCATTGTGTTTGTGTATCTGTACAGCAAATATGCAGCTGGAGCAAGCCGTTGGATTAGTTTAGCTTAGCATGAAGACTGGGAACATCATCATTATCATTGAACTTCAGAGGTGCTGGTAGCTGGAGTTTGTTGCCTTTGGACAGAGCCAGGCTAGCTGTTTCCCCTGTTTCTAGTCTTAATGCTAAGCTAGTGCTACACTGGCTACATAATGTACCGTATGAAATCAAATAAGCACATTTCTGACTCAGGTGGTGTCTGTTTTAGTCCATCTGCATACAGAAAACGTGTGGTTTGGCTGTAGCAAGTGTCTGCTAGTTTGTAGATAGAGATGCAAATATATAAAGTTTCAGTGCAGCAGGCCTCACTGCAGCTCCCTCCCTCCCCCTCCTCCTCCTCCTCTTAGTCTTGTTCTTATGCAAACAAACATTTCCACATTTTACTGCACAGCATGAGAAAGTACAAAAGGCACTTTCATCTCTCAGTTACATCCTGTTGAACATCCAGGCCAGGATTTTTTTTTTTTTGAATGTGAGGCGGTGTGGTGTGTTGTACGTTTACAGAGTGAGAGGCAGGTTTTTTTGCAGATTTCTGGGTATCCTGTGTGTGTTGACATGTAAACACATCACCTGGTGACAAAGATATGCCGATATGATGTCTGGACATCTTATCGCAGCTTCAACAGTGGCTCATCCAACAGCTTGTCTCACACTTGCATGCTGCAGCGGTTCATACAACTGATGTGCTGACGGCTGTCGTGCAAGAAAAAGTGACAAGCATACATTTGTTTACAAAAACTGTGTCTATGTGATCATGCATGTTTGTCTGTTTGCATACATATGTGTCTATGTGAGTCTGTCATATTATATAACAGTGCAAACTCTCAACTGTGGAAGCTGCTTTAGGCATTTAAACATAAAAAGTTAAAGCAGTTGTCCCCTACTGTATATGGGTTATGGGAAAAGTTCAGACATACACAACAGCAAATGAAATGTGTGTGCATGTGTGCCATGCACGGTTTTTGAACTCACAGTGGTCTATAAATTGCGGCGCTGATGTTTGCTTGTCATTTGGCGTCCAGTTGTGCAAAGGAAAACATCCTTTGTGTATGAAGCAACCTTTGTACCGTTTGTTTGATGTGATGACAGTTCATGATTATTGATGGAGCCTCTCTGTTGACTTTGAAGCACATGCAGCTGCACACTGAAGCCAACATCCCCGAACACGAGTTGGAAACACTTCTGATGACTGAAAGCCAAAAAGGCCTGATGTTTCACCAAGTGGACGATAATTGAATTCATAATTTTGTTTAAGCTTCTATTGAGAAGTTTCTTGTTTTATGTGACAGCTAATGAAGCTCCAAAGCAAGTTTTTATGTTCGTTAACTTTGTCCTGATTGTGTAATTAGTTTTTCTTTTAATTAACATGGAATGCTGTTTTAAGAAACACTTTCTGTTTAGCCGGTTCTGGTCAACATTCCCTAAGCAGTGATTCACTGCTTTATTAAGCCAGGCAGCATTTTTAAAGCACTAATTGTACTGCACCAACTGAGTGACATGTATTCATAATATGTCTGATGCACTACCTCAGTACACTGTACTGTATGGGAGCAAAACATCTCTGAAGTCAACATTTCATTTCTCTCAGCAGTTTCACAGCAGGTCAACCAAACTGCCCAGTACGAGTAAAACATCCGTTTTAATGTACTGTTTATTAACTTATTGATTCACCATAAAAGGTCAAAGCTCAGATTTTTACACTTATTTTTTCTGCTGTGGGAAACATTCACAAAAGTGGATTCAGTTTGTAGAAACTCTACTGATTTCATATGTCTGATCTGATCTTGTGCCCCTCAGTGCTGTTGAGAGCGAGAACACAGAGGCAGACAACAACATCTCGGACAGCAAGAAGTCTATTCTCTACGGCACGGCACCCAGGTCAAAGGTCAGTCCAGCTGCTTTCATTGCTGAGCTGTGTTAACAGGTAGTTTATAAAGAAGACACAGATAGAGAACTCACCTATTCAAATTATATTAAGGTTTAAACTTATGCAGAGTTAAGAGCTAGGTTACTCCACCCACGCTCCACCTCTTTGCCCATTTTTGGATGAGCTGGGAGGCGTCAGAGGCAGGAATGTCACCATGGCGACAGCCATCGCCTCCACACTGAGCTTCACAACTATTCAGAATCCTGTGGTGATGTCACAGAGACTACGTTCATGTCTTATACAGTCTGTGCATTTTACCTGTTTGACAGTCACACACATACACTCAGAGTGACATGACAGTGTGACTGTGATGTGTGTGTCACACTGTGATGTGTGAAAGGTGTGAAAGCAGAATGTCCTCCAGTAAAGTATCGTCAGCGAACTGAGTGATGAATGTTATTTTGGCTTATTCCACTGGTTTGGGTAATACTTCGGTTCCAGCATGTGTTTTAATTTTAAATTATTTATTTTTTTATATATATTTTTGGGCCTTTTTCAAGCTTTATTTTTGATAGAGACAGCTGAAGAGTGACAGGAATGTGAAAGAAAACCTCATCTGATGGCCTGGGCGGAGCCATGAGGCTCTGGGTGGAGCCATCAGGCTCTGGGCGGGGCCATCAGGCTCTGGGTGGAGCCATCAGCTGAAAAAAGGCAATAATGATGACAAAAGAATTTGAACAGTTCTATATGAATGTAAATGAATGTAGGTTTGCACATACAGAAAAAAAGAAGTTCAGGCAGAGACTGAGAGAGCTGAATTAAAAAGAGGTTTTACATTTGTCATTTTCATGAATACCTACAGTGACTGACACAGAAGCAGGACACTTTTTTTGTTCTTACGAGATTCCAGCTGACTAATGCAGTCTACATGTAGTAGGATCATATTAAACTTTTATTGTTATTTTTATTTGAAGTTACGTGACGCTGAGCCATGAAATCCATTCTTCTGTGCGTGTGACACACAGAGAGAAATTCATTTCTGTCAAATAATAAACCTAACCAATAATAAACTATGAATACGGCATTTTTCTTAACATTACAAAGTGCGTCACGGAAAATAAAATACAGAGGCAAAAATAAAAAAAACAAAGGATCATAAAACATAAAGGAGGATAAAATAAAGCTAAAAATGTGAAATGGCAAGAATGGAATGATAAAACCTGGAAACATAATTAATATTCATAAATGCTTTCTATAAAGGAAGCCAGTGATGATATGTGCTGTCTGATCTCAGTAGACGACCACAGTAACGCCCCAACACACAGGGAGTCAATCAAATATGTTTAGCCATCCTGCTGATCATCATTCATTAATAAAATTAATTACACAGGAGAGTTATAATCATGAAATTAACTGACACACAAATGTGTGGTAATCAACTTTGATTTTTAAAATTATGTGCCAATAAAATCTGTCTTTAACACGGAATGCTCACCTGATTAGACTGATACAGAAAAGTTTTAAACTCTGTAATGCAAATATTTTACCTCTGCTTCTCTGCTGCCTGGGACTCCTAACTTCACATTAACCCCTGTAGCAACAAATGTCAAGCACATGATTTAATGAGTTTAATCTTAAATTCTCCATTTATTTTTGTCCCTCAAGTGTTTCACATTCTATCTCATGATACACGTGGACTGACAGAAGTCACTTGGAATGATATATTTCTTGTAGATTTATCATTTTGGTGGGTAAAATTCTCACGTTTCAGACCTGTGTGTGTGTTTTTCTAAAGCTCAGGTCAGAAGCTTGTCTGAACAAGACTTTCTATGGGATTTGCATTCTGTTGTGAAAGACCCCTTTAAGGTGACTTTAACTGTAGCACATGTGATTTACAGAATCTACCTTGAGGCCTTGCCTCCTTAACTGTGATCCCCATAAGCGCACACTCGTAGATAACTCTGATATTCACAATGAATGACAATGATCATATTTATCGACTGTTATTATTTAACCACACTCACTTAAAGATACAAGTGATCAACATGTTAGGACTGTGGAGGGCACAGTGTCTCAAAAATAACACACACTGACACAAACACACTGTTCATATGTTTTCATTTATGTCACAATAGATTTAATACAGAATTGGACAAAGAAACACTTTTGTATTCCCTCCAGCAGAGGGCGCCAGCACTTTACTAACAGCAGTGTTTTGGTGAAAATCAAATCTGATCTGACTGCTGTGGAGCCCAGCCGTGTAAGACAGTGCATACCGTGCAGCATGTGAGCTTGAACTTCATGGAGTCTGAATTCAGGTGCATGTGTTTACTGTCAATATTAAAGTGATGCAGAACAGGCTTATCGAAGACAGACTCAAGACTTGAAGAAGAGTCTTTTGACTTTGAGCATCACAAGCGGACCAGAACATGAGATAACTTTCGTTGTCTTTAGTAGTTTGGGCATTGTGTGAGGTGTCTTGGGTCATAAAAAGTGTGTTCACATTTTATTAAGAAAAACTTAAGGTTTTTTTTTCATATTATTATTTGCAAAAACTTTAAAACTTAATCTGTGTGTTGTGAATTCATTTGTAAGATTCTTCTTCACTAAATGTTAAAACAGTTTTTAATGGTAGCACACATTGATATGTTGAATCACTGAATTTATAGTGAAATATTACATTCAAAATAAATGAAAACAACAATTTACATGTGGCTCTTTATCATTGTATTTACTTTATATCTCTTTGATGTACTTAACTTTAGATGTATAACGCAGCAGAGTTGCCCTGTCCACCCACGACTCCACTTTGATTGACTCATGACTCTTGACTGCTTCTCATTCTTTCCAAACTATCCGTCACAGAAAGAAGAATTCAGGAAGGCACACCCAGTGAGAGAGCTGGCAGATAGCAGTGTCAGGCTTGTGTTCCAGAAACAAGCAAACATGCATAGATTAGCATCACTTTAATCTTTTCAGTCAACGCTCAGGTTCCTTTTTTTACAATATCTGATAAGAGATTCTTACGTAATAGTACGTGCTCTCCCAACATGTTCCGATATATTTTTAAACTTTACTAGATTCCCAGTTATTTAAGTAACAAAGTGATGGATAGATAGATAGATAGATAGATAGATAGATAGATAGATAGATAGATAGATAGATAGATAGATAGATAGATAGATAGATAGATAGATAGATAGATAGATAGATAGATAGATAGATAGATAGATAGATAAATATAGATGAGCAGTAGATATGGTAATATTATTGTAACTAAACAGTATATAATAATAGTACAGTATATATAGAATAATATAATATAATATATAATAGTAATATAATAATAATACCAGTATATAGCAATAATGGCAGCAACAGTATATAATAATAATTATGATGATGATGATGATGATGATGATGATGATGATGATGATGATGATGATAATAATAATAATAATAATAATAATAATAATAATAATAATAATAATAATAATAATAACAATAACAATAACAATAACAACGACAACGATAACGATAATGATAATAATAATATACACATAGACATGTGTCATATTCAAGGTGTGCATTATGTACACTCTGACATAGGTTACAAGTGTTGTGTGTAACAAATATGACCCGAACTTAGTCACTCTAGCTTATTTGGTGATACATTGACTCTCACTTGGCTGCATATGTTATTTGTTATAAATTTATGCTGTACTGTATGTACTGCATGCTATATAAGCTACATGATATGTATTATTAAACATTAAAATAAACTGGAAGTTGCATCAATTTGTTTATTTTTGCCGGCAACACCAAACCACACAGCAGCTACCAGCTTCAGTAGATCGTGTTCTACACGTCCTACACGAAGTCCTTCATTTTTTTGAAGGGTGGAGCAACATTTATTGCTTAAATGAAGATAGGGTGTCAGCTGTGTTTCTTGTGTTTGAGGATGAGATTTTTATGTGTCATATCCTCATTCTTAACACTGAAGTCAATCAGTGTTTGGAAATTTCCAATTAACTCATGGCAAAGGCTGAAACCAGTTAGTTTGTTTGGTGTATATACTGTATGGTCTGAATGAACACTTTATGTTTTTATTAAAGGTTGATGATGATGGGAGATTTCCTAGTAATTAATCACATAGACAGTATTGATTAAGGTTGTAGATTTGTATGTTTACATATGTTTCTGTTTTTACCTTGAAATTCTCAGTCTTGCATTTTGCATTTCTCCCTCCCTCTCTTCCTGCCTCATTTTCCATCCCTCCATCTTTCTTTCTTCCTCTCAGGGAAAAGAATTCAGCTACTCAGAGCTGGACCTCCGAAAGCCCAAAAGGTTTGCCACCTTTTCCTTTGGTCTCAGAAAGAGGAAGAAGAAATATGAAGAGGATATCTCCAAGAGCACGTTTGGCCTTCATGGCCCGGGGATTGACGAGCATGAGGAGGTAACCTCATTCCCTGAGTGTTGTTTCCATCAGTGGAGGTTTTTTTTCAAAATTTAAATTGTAACAACTTCAAGGTTAAGGTGCTTTCATTTTGATGTTTAATACATTGTCACTGTAAAACAATATTAGCAGTCAATTATTGGGATAAATCTACAGAGAATAATCACCTGATTTTACAGCTTACCTCACTTTTAGCTGTTTAGCTGTCTGGCTGCAACTTTACTGTTGTGGTTCTTTCGCAGCTCTACTTGTGTCATTTTCAGTGAAAAGACTCTGTACATGACTGCTGGATGTGTAAATAAGCAACTATCTGCTAATAAGTTCTCTAATCAGCTTAAAAGGCGATGATGATATGTTGTGTTCACAAAAAAAAAATATTATTACCTCCATAAAAGTACTGAACTGTGAATTCTTCATTATTTGATGAGTGAAACTGTTAATAATCTTCTTCTAGACTCATCTAGACCTCAGTCAGATGGAGTTGGATCAGGCCAACACCAAGACGATGTTCAGTATGTCTCAGCCACAGCTTGACATCAGCAATAAGTTTGACATCCCTTCTCCTCCACCTGTGAACACAAACCAGTTAGAAGCATATTTCTCTCTCCTGAATGAGTCGCAGTCATCTGTCGCTAAAAACGCCCAACCAGAGGCAGAGGAGCCTTTGACAAACGGCACAGATCTCGTCAATGTCCACAAGGAACCACTGAAAGCGCCGATAGCTACCATTCCTGAGCTGCAGCTGGAATCTCCAGGCTCATCAGAGGAGAAAGTGAACATTCCTGTTCATGAGAACTTCTCCAGAGGTGATCCCAGTTCATCTGTCTCCACGACTGTTTCAGGCACAACCACTGCTGTGCCGATCCTTCCAACTAGCCAGCCTTCAATCGTGCCTGACATCCCAGATCACAAAGAGGCAGACATTGACTCAGCCTGCCCAAGCAATGTCCTGTGTGACAATGACATCCTGCAGCAGTCTTCCACAAAAACAGAAATATCTCTTGCTGAATCCACCAGAGTTGCATTATTGCATCGTCAACCAGATGCCTTTGACACAGCTGACAGTACAACTCCAAACGGTAAACCATGCCTGGAAAGTGTTGACTCCAAAAATGACGCCATTAATAAGAAGTCAGCCCCTGTTCCTCACACTGACAACTCAGGTCTCAACGCAGATTCTGCCTCTGTCCATCAAGAAGTCTCAATTTCTCACATCGAGAGAGCTGTTCCCCAAACTGCCAAGAGTGTCACCACAGCCCCGGCTGTTAGCAGTGAAAAGAGCACTCGTCCTGTCAGTCAAGATGCAGTTTATGGAGCGTTGTATGAGTCACTTTTCCCTCAGAGTTTTACCTCAGAGGTAATGTCTTTGGTCTCAAATCCTCCACCTCAAGTCCGTACAGAGATAATACACCACAACACCAAATCAGAACCTGTCATGGTTAAAACCCTTAATGAGTGTCACACAGAAACTAATGTTCTATACTCTCGCCTGTCAACTTCACGTGAGTTTGACTCTGCTGCTGCCAGGATGGATGATGCTGCAGGTGCTTACACCAACACCTTCAGTGAGAGAAAGGTGATTTCTTCCAGTGAGAGCTCCAGCTCTTATCAAACAGCTTCTGAGCCTCACAGAGAACCAGATATCCACCACAGGTATCTACTTTCGTCCCTCATCTCAGGTTCTGAACCAGTTGACAGCAGTAATGTTTCCTACTCGGAGCTCACCCACTCCCTTTCAGAGGCGAAATCAGACAGTTTCAGCCTCATCCAAGACACCGTCAGGTCAGTCCCTGTGGTTCAGAGCTCTGCCCCTCCTGTTTTTGACTATGTAACGTCCCAGGGGACGGATGCTCAGGTTACTGACACCACACGGCGAGTGATCCTAGTCAGAGAGGTAGTCACAGACGAGGCAAGCTCTGATCCTGGCTGTCCCTCTCTTGTGCCTGAAAAAATGAGTGCATCGACGAGTCTAGAAATTGAAACAGTTGCTCCTGGACAGACCGATGGGTACGACGGACCTTTAAGTCCAACATATCTGAGTGTAGGATCGGATGATGGCAGCGCCATGGAGATCTACTACAGTGCCGAAGAGGACAACACAATGAGCGGGGATGAAGAGATGTACACGGTGTATGAAAGAGAAGAAATCTGCGCGGTAGCTGACGTGGTGAAAATGGACGTCGGGCTGCGCGAGGAGTTTCCACGGCAGGATGACGTTGCAGAAAGAAGGATAAGTAAGAGAGACGAGGGAGGATTGGTGATAATTGTTAGAACGCAGAATGAGGGAGTCAAAATGGGTAACGAAGAAGAGAAAGTAGATGTCAATACCGGAACTGAGGTGCAGCAACAACGAAGAGGTCAGAGTTCAGAAGCTCAAGTGCAGGAAGCTGGAATGTTTGATTTTCACGTATGCAATGATGCAAAGAGAAAGAAGTAGCAAGCACAGCGTTTCCACAGGAGGAGAGAAAGGAGGAGTTACCGGCCACACCGGTTCAGCAGGTGAACACACTGATGGTATGCGACTTTGCTCCACCCTCCAGTGAGCTGCATGTGCAGGGGAGGGACAGGGGGAAACTGGAACAAGGAATTGGAAACAGAAGACCACCCTAATCAAGGGAAGCAACTCCTGAGCCAGGAGATACAATATCTGGCCTACAGAGACATTCAGAGTTCTGAATATATACATGCAGCCTCCAGTAATACAACAATGAAAGAAATGATCACACCCATGTTCAGAGAGACAGAAGAGCACGTTGCATTTACTGCAGATGCAGACAAAAGGCGACGTGAGCACAGAAAGCACAGAAACCAGCAGTACAACTACAACAGGTGCAGAAAGAGCAGTTTTCACTGGCACTTTGACACACAGCTCTGAGCTGCAATCAGATGCCACAGAGACTGAACACAATAGGGCTCCACGGGGGAGTGAGTGGGTGGATACAATTACTCAGAGCACAGAGAGGACCAGCACGGTGCTACAACAGGTGCCAGTCGAGCTGTCAGTTCCGATCACAGACACATGCTGTCCTGATACCAAAGTCGCAGACACACTGTCAGAGAGACACGATCATCTCCAGCTGAATCAGGGGTGAGTGGAAAGTCTTATCTCATTCAGTCTTATTGTATTATCTTTGAAAAAAGTTCAGATTCCGTTTGATAAGTCCACGACCGCAGGCAGTACGTGAATGAACAGGTACATAAAATAGTCTTTACCTCTGCGTATAACTCAGTTTGCTGTCCTTAAGTTCAAGTTAATGGAGTAATAGAAGAAAGTGAAACAAGTGAGTTATCTTACAAGTTTGTCAGTGTCATTTAGAAAATTGCAGGTGTGTAGCTGGCATGTACAACATGTAGCCTGAGGGGAATGTTGGACAGAAGTAGTGTTGAGTCTTTGTTGATGTTAATGATTGTATTTGTTTGCCATCTTTACATGACATGACCTTAACTCTGTCACCTCACCACATCGTAATCTGATAAAGGCCCAAAACGCACGCATGTGTGGCGCAAACATGTCTGATAACGAGGTCAGCATGGAATGAGCTGTCCTGTTTACCAACAGAGCTGCTTACATACCTGTGTAGTTTAGAACACACCCTTCTAAATGCACCACACGTGAAGTGATCTAACCTAGCATCACTGGGTGTTTTTCAGGTCTTACTGTCACATACTCTCAGCTTCGTGACCGTGAGCAGGTGTGGTCCACTGCTCTCATGTCATGATCACAACACTAACAGTGAACTGATTGATTGTGTTCAACCATGAGCTGTCGCTGTACAATAAAGGTGCAGTATTGATTTGCGGGGTGTAACGTTACCCATTTAATTAACCTAATTAGTTTAGTTAAGTGACGTCCGGTACACAGTACAGTGTTTAACAGTTGTTTTTTTAAATAAAACTTTAACTTTTAGGACAAAGTGATGCGTTATGATCCCTCCTATGCTATAAAATGATATTAAATATAAATTTAAAATGACATCTCCAAACACTCAACGCCTCATCACAATTAATCAACTAATGATTATTTTCAGTCTCGTTCTGTCAAAGATTTTCATCTTACAGTCAGTCAAACAGAGAACAGATTTATGAAGCTGAACCAGCACATTTGGCATTTTTGTTTAACAGATTACTTAAATTAATAATCGATCGAACTATTAAATTTGTTGTGGAATTATCTGTCGATTGACTTAACGATGATTAACTAATGAATTGTTTCAGCTCTTATCACACTCTTGATAAATACACTGTTGCCTGCACTAAATTCTTACAATTGAAAGCACTCGTACTCATATGATCGCAGTCCATTTAAGCTCCATGTGTCCTGACACCTGCAGCACCGGGTCTTATGTCAGACGGCTCATTTTCCTTATGAACATATTTATGTTACACAGTTATGTTTTGGCATTGCATAGTTGAAGCTGAAGCTGGCCTTTGACCAAGTGTGTCAGTTTTTAGGAAATGAGGCAAATGAGGTGCGATTATGAGGAGAAATAGCAAACAAGTTTGAGTTTATAATCGTGTAAAGTTCCTCACCTCAGCACAGCAGGCTGGCCTGGGGCGTCTGAGTGCGTGCTACTGAGCGTAGACGTGTTTTCTTGAAGCATGTGTTTGTTTGGTAGGTTTCTGACAGTGACATATCATCGAGGTTTCTGCATTGTGATGGAGGAGATAGATTTGTGAGATTTTCTGAGGAATTTGTGGTACATGATGTGACTGATGCAGATTGATCTTTGCAGCTACATTCTGTAAACACAGCATGATCTTAACTTAGTGCACAACGCAAAGAAACGGCTTCACGTCGTTCTATTCACAAGATAAAGGAATCTGGTCGCGTTCTATGTATTGGTGGATGTATATAGTCAGTATGATTCCTCATTTCGTCAAAGCATTACAGGAGACTGTGCTGCGCTATATATTTTAAATCCACAAGATGGCAGCAGAGACACGTCTTTTTTCTTGAGTTGCCGGCGCTGGCTGAAGATCACCATGTTACCACACACAGACTGAAGTAGGCCATTAGGTGCGCTCACTACATAACAAAGAAGTGTGTGTTGTAAATGTAGAATAATAAGAATTTGTTTGATAGACTATTGAACAAATTTGAGCTGCGATATATCTGTAACATGAAAATCAACAAACACGTGTTTCTTCTTTTCGTTTCAACTGTGTGTGTGTGTGTGTGTGTGTGCGCGCGCGCTTCTGTATTATTGAATCATGTCTCATTTTCATTGATGTTTTTTTCCATAATCTGCCAACAAACTTTCGTTTCCTCTCACACTTAAAACAACAGTGAGCAGGCCTGCTGTGATATGACTTACAGTAATATGAGTCCCACCTGTCACACAGTGTTCATCTGTAGAGGTCTCATGAGGAGTAACGTGTAATGTGTTATTATGTTATATTAGACGGGGAATCCCACACCTCCAAGAGACCTCTGGTTTAAAAAAAGGCATATTTTTGTTAGCCTTTAAAATCAGATTTTCTCGTGAAAATGGTTACACCCTTCATTCTTTCATAATCTCAGGGAAAGTCAGGTGTATAGACGTGTTTGATGAGATCGGAAGCCAGTCGAGCCACTTGTACGTTTAGCCAGAGCTCTGCCACAGAGCTTTGTCCTTTGTCTTTCCTTACATGTGTGACTGACTGACTGTTGTCTGACGGCTTACTTGAGACAAAGAGGAATGGCAAACTTGTAGAGAATGACCTCTGCTGTAAATCACTTTCTGTCAGCAGGCGAGTTAAACCACACCTTATCCTGAAAACCTGCCATTTAACACGTGGATTACTCATACCGAGGACTCAGGCCAAGAGTGTGTATGGCTCGCTTCTGTAAAGGCTATGGACTTTTGTTTAACACTTGTCAGTGATCAGCATCTTTCACCACAGTCTTTCATTTTGGATTGTCTCACGTTTTAAGGCTGCTGTTAGACACAGTGGACAGTCTTAGTTCCATTTGGTGGAACTAAGACCCAAATCCTCACTGAATACTAATAATAATAATACTAATTTTAACTAATATCAGAAAAACAGACCACTTTATCTGCGCGGCAACACACCTTTCTGATTTACCTGCCATTTAAAACTGGTGTCGCATTCACCCATTAATTCACTGATGGCAGAATATCCAAAGTGCTCACACTGATACTTTTACACTTACACACACACTGATGTCACAACCATCTGGGGCGTTTTGGGGTTCAGCATCTGGGCGAGTCAGGAATTGAACCAGAAACCCTCCAGTTACTAGATGATCTACTTCTGCTATGAAGGCAAGTGTAACAACAGGTGACAGCAGCTAACAACAGCTCACTCAGTGATTGTAAAGTACACTCAAACCCTCTTCCTCGATAAAGCATAAAGCTGCAGGGCTTGCTGAACAGATGTTAGCCCCTATAGATGTGTAGAGAGAAGGGAGGGTAGTTTGATTCACATGCACTCTTTTCCCCACACTCAACCACAGTTGTATTCTGCTTGAGTTTCCGCAGAACTGTGTCGACTACCTTCCAACATCCTCTTTTTTTACCAGCAGAGGAAGATCAACAGTATTTTCAGGATGTTAATCAGTACTGAAAGAAGAGTATTGGCTGTTTAAAGAGTTAAAGATTTGCTCACAGACGACACGGAAACAGATGGTATTCTTTGATCCTCAAAGCTGCGTAATCAAGCGAGACAGAGAGTTACAAATTGTCTCATGCTTATACATAATTGCATGGTTTGTTTGCCTTTCATGTGCAACACTCACATTCCCTAAGCTAAATGACACAGTGTACTCAGCGTCCCTGTTGAGGCCGTTACATGTTCAAGCACATGCGTGTATGCACAGATCTTGATTTACAGCTGTGTCTGTATGTTCACAGAATGTCTCCCGCACCTGCAACTCAATATGTTAATGCAGCCTGCGCACCGACTATTCAGTGCTGTGTGCTCGGATCTGGTTCAAAAAAAGAAAATCTGTTTAAAGAAAAAAGTCCATTTTGTTTGAAGATGTAGGTCACAAAAATTCTAACAGATAACTGGTCTTCTAGATGGTTTTTTCCTGTCTTGATTCTTGATTCTTGACTCTCATGTAAATTTGACTTGGACTCAAACGTCTTTAGACTGGGACTTATTTTGGTCTCGACTAGTTCTGGGCTTGTGGATTTGTCTTGGACTCAATAAATGTGATCTTCACGACAGCACTGCTACTATATACCCGTCGACCTGTCTGCCTGTCTCTCAGAGCCTCATTATGTCAGATGTGATATAATTTGCATGTTACAGTGAAGTCAAGGTGTTTAGGATTGCTGCCAGGCTTTAGTGGCTGCCTTGAGATATAGGTGTGGCTCTGTGTTTAGAAAAGCAATGTACACAGTGGTGCTTTTCTACCTGGGTAATAACTGGGAATAAAGTGAGGGAGGTGGAAGGCAGGGGAGCATTGGGTGCATGCTCCTCTCACTTTTGCGTCCCTTACTTTTAATATTTTAATATTCCAGGCTGATCATCTGACACAAGTCTCTCTGAACATTGTCCTCTTCCTGTTCAGCCACAGTCCAGATAAGATCTGATTTTATAAAAATTATATTTTCATCTTGAGTGATTACTTTCAGAATTTTTACCTAAGTTAACCTCTCTCTGTACAGACTGCCCCACCTGACTGGTGTTGTTTGTGTGTGCAGCCTGAAAGGAGTACCTTTAGACACCCACTCACGGCTGAATGATTCTGATAAGTCAAAGTCAACACTGAGAGTTCTATAAAAAGACACGGAAACAACGTTATCACGAAGAATCAGGTAGCGACAAAACACTAAAATGATTTACGATCAATGCAATTTTTACCGTTTTCACAACATATTAAAAGCACAATAACCAATTTTATCATGATGTTTTATTTATTTGATTTAATGTAACTGCATGTTTTGTTCAACATATTGATTTCATTTTGTTCCCCACACCTGTAAAACCAGACCTGCGCCTTATCAAATCAAATCAAATCAAATCAAATTTTATTTGTATAGCCCAAAGTCACAAAATACATTTGCCTCGGAGGGCTTTACAATCTGTACAGGAGTGACACCCTCTGTCCTTAGATCGGTTAGTGAGCAAAACTTGCCCACAAAACTTTTAACAGGGAAAAAGGTGGAAGAAACTCAGCGCCACGGATCCCTCTCCCAGGACGGACAGACGTGCAATAGATGTCACATGTACAGAACAAGTCAACACAAACATATTGTACAATTACAATGAATGAAAAAATGACAATGAATTACAATGAATGATAAAATGACCACAGTAGCAGATATGGTAGCAATAATGACAGTAATAATATATGTAGTGGACGTTCGCAGGATCACAGCAGCAGCCACGATTCACAGAACCTGCTGGACGACAGAGCACAAAAACTCCGGGAAGTTCGGTTAGTAGCATGCATTAATGAGACATGTATGTCCACTGATGGTGAGAGAGAAAGGGAGGAGAGGGGAGGAGAGGAGAGAGAGAGAGAGAGAGAGAGAGGAGGAGAGTCCCCGGCAGTCTAGTCCTATGGCAGCATAACTAAGGGATGACCTGAGCCAGCCTAACTATAAGCTTTATCAAAAGGAAAGTCTTAAGTCTACTCTTAAAAGTGTTGACCGTGTCTGCCTCCCGAACCTGGAATGGTAGTTTGTTCCACAGAAGAGGAGCCTGATAGCTGGCTCTGGCTCCCAATCTACTTTGGAGACTATAGGAACCACAAGGCCCAGCATCCTGAGCGCAGTGTTCTAGAGGGTAGTAAGGTACTATGAGCTCTTTTAGATATGATGGTGCCTGACCATGAAGAGCTTTGTAAGTAAGAGAAGAATTTTAAATTCTATTCTAGATTTGATAGGTAGCCAATGCAAAAGCCAAAATGAAGATGTGATCTCTGATCTTGGTTCCTGTCAGAACATTGAGCAGCATTCTAATTAACTGCAAAGTCCTCAGAGACTTATTGGAGCAACCTGATAGTAAGAGTTACAATAGTCCAGCCTAGAAGTAACAAATCGTGGACTATTTTCTGCATCCACAAACCATACAACGTCTGATTTTGGAGATGTTCGTAAGTGGAAGAATGCAGTCCTGAAATTTGTTTTATGTGGACATTAAAGGACAAATCCTGATCAAAAACAACTCCAAGATTCTTTACGGTGGAGCTGGAGGCCAGGGTGATCGTCTAAAGTAACTAAGTCTCTAGAAGAGAGTTTCTGAGGTGTTTGGGTCCAATTACAAGAACTTCAGTTTTGTCTGAATTTAACATTAGAAAATTGTAGGTCATCCAACTTTTTATATCTTTAAGGCATGCTTGAGTTTAGTTAATTGATTTGTTTCATCAGGCTTGATCGATAAATATAATTGGGTGTCAGCATAGCAATGAAAATTGATAAGTGATTCTAATAATGTTCCTAAAGGAAGCATATATAAACTAAATAGGAGTGGTCCTAGTACAGAACCTTGTGGGACTCCATGACAAACTTTGGTATGCATGGAGAATTCATCATTGACGTGAACAAACTGAGATCGATCTAAGAAATACGACTTAAACCAGCTTAGGGCGGTTCCTTTGATGCCAATTTGATGTTCCAGTCTCTGTAAGAGAATTTGATGGTCGATGGTGTCAAATGCGGCACTAAGATCTTATGATAAGAACATATCAAGATATCTGCCAGTGCGATCTCTAGATTGTATTTGCAGAGAGAGTTCAGCAACGAAGAGTAGATGAACAAAAGCATCTAATTAACCTTCCAATGAAAGTGTAACCAGCTCTGCTTGTGGTTTGGCCTGTGTGGTCAGTGCGTGGAGACGAGACTATTTAAGGGCACTGCTACCAAATCTTTTGCACCCTTGCACTTAATTATGCTTTGCAGTGCAAAAAAAAAGTCACATTTGCAGATAATTCTGCACATTTTTCATATTTATTTAAGAAAAGGGGATTTAATTACAGTCTAATTTGTCTTCGTTTGTACAAATCTGGTAGGAGAAAAAAGAAAAAGCAGGTCTAGTTGTGACCTTTCTGTCAAGTATCCGAAAATGTCGTTAAGTAATTGACTAAGGCAATTGTATTCTCATGACCTTTTGAATAATCCACCGTGGGCATTATGCTTAACTGTGTCACCTGTTCGATGAATGAATCATGATGATTCTTTCTGTAGTTTCACCTTTTACTGGTTGTCACCCACACATAGAACAAAAAAAAATGCCATTTAATTGAACCGAGTTATAAATGATGCCACTCCTTGAAAAGTTCCTGACATGCAGAGTTTATGGTTTCAGTGAAAACTGACAAAGGTTAAATGATTCACTCATCATCCTCTTCAAATTACTGCTCGACTTGACATCCAGTCTATTGTTTCATTTACTTTGGCAAGCGATACATGTAGTCGTATGCATGACATGTAGTTGTTTATGAGTGTTTTATGTATGCAAATATGCCCAGACTGCATTGCCCTATGAGACACCATACAGCATAAACCAGATCCTGATTTCAGCACATTTTCAAATTGTACTGAAAAACATCCAAAAGTGGAGAACATCAGTTCTCATAGCTCACATAATTCGATTTTAAGGCTTTCATGACTACAATGAAATTCCAGCTTTTATTTTCTGGGCTCAGATGTGAAAACGTAAAACTTTTTCTTCACAGTTATTTCATGAGTTTTTATCATAGTATGCACAATACAGAAGAGAATGATAACACATTTATAATTAAACCTGTTCCTTCTGTATATGTATGATCTAACATGCAAATCAGCATCGTGTTTTCACTTAAAGAATTTCAGGAATTCACGCTCATGAAGAGAGACGGATTGTAAAAAGAAAGACGCCGAGTAAGATGAACTCCAAACAAACTCCAGAAACACTTTGTATCATTCCCATAATTCAGCTGGATAGTGTCTCTTTCTTCCTGCTAAATGCCCTCTTCTCTCAAACTCCTGATTCTGTTTGTAACACAGAAGACCTAATGGAACTGTTCTGACGGGCCGACTCAGTGTTGACTTTAACAAACTCTGAATTGCTGTTTGCTCACTATTAGGATTGGACATCTCTCTGTGATAAACGATTCGATACGCATCTAGATACACAGATTACGATACGATACAAAACCGATATACTTTTATTACAGAGCGATTCGATACGAATCAATACAGTGTAAGAACGATACGATTTGATTCGACCACATATCCCCACGCATTGCTGCTTTATGGCACTGGCAAAAATAAAATAAGAAAAAAGGAAACAACAAAATCACATGTCAATGTATTTATTTTTAGACATGGACCAAAAAAAGTCTGGCTGAATCAACATCATTTGTTGGAGAGAATCCAGTGGATTTTCAAAATAAAATACCCCGTGCAAACTGCCGGTCGTAAAAACAGACAAAAGCGAAACTAATGAACTACGTAACACATTTACACACGTAGAAGCGTGTTTAGAAGAACATACACCGGGAAAATGGCCAAATCTGAGCAAGTAAGCAAAGTCTGGCGGGCTAAACGCTCGCTTCTGAAACGCTCCCGGTGGGTTTGAAGTCGCGTGCAGGACGGACCAAATAGGCCACAAATATGCCAACCGATTCCAAGTCTCGCGATACCCGATCCATGACTCTACAACCGATTCATCTAGGAATTCATGGCTAATTCGTATCGATTATTACTATCCTCCCGGCACAAACTTGTCATTTTGATGACAGTTTTTGTGCATAAAGTGAATCCAGCCCTTTAACATGTTGTTAAACTCATCAGGCTAATTTAACCACAGAGTCAGAAATAGATCAAACATTACTTAAACAGCTGTAACACTGCATGCAAGTCAAGATACTCAAAGTTGCTTTGTGTAATTTGCATTGTTGGCATTACATGGCAACCGCACCCTGGAGGCACTGCAGCACTTGATACACTTTGGACCAGATACCATTATCCAATCAGACTCTTGCTCTGTCCTTTCTATTTTGTCATCTTTGCCTGTTCTTTCTTATTCTCTGTATTTATCCAGGTCCCTGACGGCTTCAAGGGCGCCCACAACAGCTTCAGAAGCCAACCAGGAATCTGTTGACAAAATGAATTCAGGCTACAGCAGCCTGAGCACCAAACTGTCCATTAAGAATCCATCTCCCCCTAAAGAGGATGAATCGAAATACCGTTTCCATAAAGTATCTCTGATCAATGAGGCAGGCACCAATGAGGTCAGCCAGGATACAGTGGACTTAGGCACAACAAACACCACTGTGACTGAATCAGATGGAGCAGATCTCGGCTCAGAGTGCAGATGGAGAAACAGATTTGAGGGGTTTCTCAGTATAAACCGTACGGGACAGAAGATTCTTCTTTCTCTGGTTCTCTGACTTACAGAATGTCTGACATTTACACCAGTACCTCCTCTGTTCAACCCGAGGCTACAGCATGCAAATATCTCGACAACGCCTTTTCCTCCTCCTCCTCCTCCCCCGCTCCAGAGAAACACACTACCCTTGGCAACAGGTTGAGTGACAGGACTGAAGTTTATCTGAGCCGTGAGAGCGAGCCAGCAGAAGAGCGGAAAGATGAGTGGAGGAGAAGCTTAGTGGAGCAGGAGGAGCCTACTGCACCTGCAGGTGAAAGAGAGCGACAGAGAGAGGGAGAGGCAGAGAGGATAAAGTCACACTGGGAGACACAGCAGCTGCCTGTGTCTAGCCTCTCCTCTGCACAACAAACCAGCTACGACAGCACTGACAGTTCCAAGGAGGAGGAGGACGACTCCCGTTTTACTGGAGTGTTCCAGGCCACGCTCGTGGAGCTGGTCTCCGACCCCGTAACTTCCCCCTCCACTCCCCCTGCCTCCCCAGACACAGACTTCCCCAACCAGTTCGACATGGATAGCCTGGTGGATACCCTGAAGAGCATGGGACCTTCCCTGAGGCCGAGGAGCGTGGGCCTACGTGGGCCTCCTCCAGTCCTCATCTCCTCCCTGCCACCAATTGTCGAGGATGCTCCCAGTCCAGCCACCTCCGACGTTCCTGACTCCATCACCAGTCCCGCAAAAAAGATGGAGCCTCTCAACGGACTTTACACTCTGCCTCCTGACCTGGGACTGAAGTGGAGCTCCCCCAGAGACGTTCGTTCACCACTGGAACTGATGAAGCAGAGCCAGCAGGTGAAGTACATTCAGACTCAAAATGTTTGTTTAGTAAAAATGTGCAAAATTTATACTTTTCCAGGAATTTTAGAATAAATGAAGTTTACATTTATTTTTTTTTCTATTTTCATTCTCATTGCATGGAGCAGGAAAATGTAAACAGAGGTTCTGGACATAACTAGACTTTTTATATTAGTAATATATTGTTGATATATTAGGTCAGATTTTTCTGATTTGTATTTGATTGCTCTGTAAATGTTCAACAAATTGGAGGAACAAAGTGAACTTTAATGTGCACCAAAAAAAAGGGTTGAAATGTGGCTAACAAATTTTTACACTTGGCTGAGGTTGAACATTTGGTGTATCAACAACAACAACAAAAAAAAAATGCAATTAAGTGTGATTAAATGAATCCTGACAAACTTAAACTGACTTAAAGATCCGCTGAAGAGACCTGTGTGGGCTGATGAGTAGACGTCATTCCTCTAATTAATACGGATCTATGTGCACGTTATGGATAATGTGTTTTGCATCATTTGCGATGAAGTATTCATCTGAAGAAATCTCACCCCCTCCTTTCGAAGCCACTCCCCCAAAACACATGATTGGTTAGGCAGGTAGCCAAGCAGGAGGATAAATAGCCACCCAGGTCTTAATCCAGGCTTGCGACAGCAGATACCAGATTTTTTTTTCTTTTCAGAGCATTTGAATTATTGATTACTGTCAGGATGTAAAGAGAATTTTACAAATATAACAAAAAAGGCTTCATGTTAACAAACTAGAGACTTGTTGCCACCAATTGTTTGTCTTGAGTCGTAGTGGAACAGTAGTGGATGGAAATATGCATTAATTTGAATTTTTCTTTAGATTCGGTTGAAAAATTTGCCCTACACCAAACTAAATAAAACACACAAAGTGCAGTTTTTTTCTCAAACTGTTAGCCCCACAAATTTGAAATTCCATTCACCTCCATTGTGTTGTGGTGGAGGCTGAATTATCACAGAGAGATGTTCAAATCTAGGCAAATAAAACCCAAACAATGTGAATGACTTGGTACCTTTTCTAGGAACATGCATTTTTTGCCCTTTAACTCACTGTCAGACTTACATGTGCTTAATCACTTGTAGGACCTGCAGACTGGAGCAAGAGGTCCAAACTCTCCCCTGAGAGCATCTGCCAACAACAGTATTGTAATGAGATCGTCTCCTTTTGAGGACTTATCCCCAGTGCTAAATGGAAATGGAGTACTGCCGTCTCCCGGCACTGGTTCTCGCCTAGACAACAGCGTCATCTTTGGGAGCCACAGGTCAGGATCCATAGATCAGACAATGGAAAACAGGCATCGCTCACTTTTCCACACCAACTCACTACCTGAAACAGGGTTTTCATTCGATCGCATGAGTGTGGGAGCAAAGGATCTTGAAGGGGGCACTGGAACAGACCAAGTGGGATCTCGCTTTGAGCGCTTCTCCTTCCTTTTGAACTCCTCGTCCTCCACGTCGGGCTCTCTGACCGGGGCTGACGACTCCAACTCTCGTATGAGTCGGCCTCCACAACTGAGCATGAGCTCACCACCTTCCAGCAACAGTCCCACCCGCCTTCTCAGTCCCACCGGCTCCATAGACCTGCACAAGCCGTTCAGCCCCACAGACTCCCCTCTCTCTCTGTTTAGCCAGACACAGGGGTTGGGAACGGGTGTAGGCACTGGTGGACTGGGCACTCCCACCCTGCAGAGGAGCTTCAGTACTGAGGGCATCATGGGGGTCCAGCAGACTTCATTGTTCAACAATGTGCATGGAGGGTCTCAGTTTCAGAGCCAAGAACCTGAGCCTGAGAAAAGTCTGGTGTCCAAATACAGAGCCTTCCCCGATGCTTATGTGAGTATTACTAGTAAAGCTTTAGGCTTACTAAGAATGAATATTATTGCCTAATTAACGTTTAAAAATTTGAACAGTTACAAAAACAAATGCACACAGTGCATGAATAATCCACTTTTGTCTGCACTCCAATCAAAAGTAAATAGCTGAATGCAGTAGAAGCATTTTATTTCACGCTTTGTTTAACAGAGGATATCACATGTGAGATCAGATATCAGATGTGCACGCTATGGACATTTTTTCGGTCAGTGGAAGGTCGTATGAGGCTTGAAACCGTAGCTACGTCACTGTGTGTTTGCTTATTCTGCACACAGCTCTAAGCCGCGCTGTCAGATCTATTCTTCTCGCTGTTGTAAGAAAAAAAAAAAGAAACAACAGGGCGGCTTACAATAGGTGAGAGGGATGACTTCACATGTGGTTTGTTGTGCCCACAAGAAAAGTCCCTCTTTGTATGGCTTTGTTGGCATCCGTTTGCCTTCACATACTGTGCATGCTCTCTTTATGAAGCTTCTTAGCTCATTCAGTGGAAGTGGCTGCAGGTAGTTCCAGTAGCACCCAGTGCATCAGTCAAAATGATCCTTGAGTGTAGCCAGTGGGGTCTGAACCTCTAGCTGTCAGGTACATGCTATTCCCACTGAGCATCTCAAAATCACAAAAAAAAGGGTGTGTACCCAGACTCCTGTTCTCTCATGCGCACACTTGTTCTCACATGCAAGAATTCATGTGAGCAAAACTGATTAGGACACGTCTTAAAATGATTTTTTTCCACACGTGTGCTGCACACACGGAGCTGCACAGAATCTCTCTCTCTCTAGTTTCTGTCACTTCTTGTCAACACATGCAAACAAATTCTGGACCGTGCCAATATTTTCTTCTTTTACACCTCAGCAGAGAAACCGCAATTTTGACTTGTCTCACACACACACACACACACACATGCAGGAGCACAGTTCAGCCGACAGAAGGGACGCCTGAGGGGATGTTGTGACATGCAGTAAAAGCGGGTCATTACATTCTGCCTTTTTATGATGCTCCTCTCTGAAATATCATTTGTTGATTTTTTTTTCCACACATAACACATGACAGTGATGTTATTTCTGTCTGCGCAAATACAAAAGGAGTCTTTCTCGAGGTGTAACTTCTCATGAAGCTCCAGCTGCACCGTGTGGTTTACATACAAATGTTTGCACAAGCTGTTTGTCTATGTTCCCACAATACTGTGGCGTTCAGTAGTGTGGCTCCAGTAGCTCTTTCCAGGCACAGAGCATGAACATGGCTCACATTACTGACCGGGTCACTGACACTGATAGTAACCTCAGATGATGAGTTTAGGCCTCTAAAGATCAGTGAGGTGCAGCAGAACAAGCTTTTTCAAACAGAAGGAGTTTTCAACTGTCTTTCTCTGTCAATAATTTACAGCCGGACCAGAGGACGGTACGAAGAGAAGGCAAACAACTAATGTCATCGCACTTGTCTTGCATAATTTGCATTCCTACCTATGATTATAGTCATTACAGGCAGCCACCCAGCCTCTAGTTTGTTTGATCTGGATGTGGGGTCACTCGGAGGAGAACTAAAAAATCTACGACAAAATTCAACAATAATGTAGATTTGTGTAGAAAAGTTCACATATTACATGACATATCTGAATGTCAGTGATAGTATCAGATGCATGTTATCATATGAAACAGCTGAGATAAGGTGGATGTATTTATGGCTATTCATCAGTGTCTTGTCACGGGTGTGAGCAGGGATGTGTTTGTAGAAATGAAATAGTCGTCGGTGAATTTGGAACTGAAATACATGACTGTGCGGGAGCACGCTGCATGACTGATGTGTGCCTCTGTTTGCCAGAGCATTAATAGAGTTAAATTCTATAAACTCAATCATGCATTTAAATCGTCAGTGGCACCTTGTTAGTCGTGTGTGTGTGTGTGTGTGTGTGTGTTAGTCCTCTCAGTCATATAATCCTGGCAGAACACTTTCTGCTTCTCTGTTTTTTTTCTCTTTCTGTCTCTGCACCCATTCCAGCTATCTGTCTGTTCCTGCAGAGACACGGCCACACCTCGCCTTTGTGTTCATCCTCACATTTCTTTGCTTGTTTGCTTAATATTTGATGAAGTGAAGTTGACATTTGAAGGCGCCAGGGTGAGAGAAGGTGACAAACTGATTATCTGTTCCCTCCTGTGAGGTTTCATTAGATTTGTTCATCAGCTGTCTGTGGCACATGTTCCTGCTTTTTTTTTTTTTTTGGAAAAGGTGATTTGCTGAAACTGCACATTCCATCTGCGATAACTAATTTTATGGGAGAGCAGATCTTGTGCCCAGGCTGCTGGGAGGGAAGGGAACCAAAGGGAGGAAAGTGTGATGAGTTTGTTTTTTAATTGGGCATCAAGGCAGAAATAAGCACATCTCTCACCACGAACGATGCGGTCTGCAGACGTCGTTTTGAGCTGTAGTGAAAGCAAGGAGCGTTAAAAAGTTAGAAATGAAGTATGTGTGCAGGAAACATACACAGACCTTCACCAGCTGCATAAGTTTTTTAAGGAAATGCTGTTTATCAGGCTGAGGCTGCACAACTAATTGCCATTACTTGTGTTAATTGCCTGAGTCTCAAGCTAAGATAGCACAGTTAGCTCAGACAGCTAAAATTCAAGCTCACTACTGCTCGTTGAATAAATGCAAAGTGCATCCTAGTTTTATAGGCACGCTGTCGGAGATGATTTAATAATCATCACAGTTTAGGTTGTAATTGCTGTATCAGTCAGAAAAACCACAGAGTTCTCTTTAGATCATTCAGCTGCCTTTGATGGCCTTCCAGAGCCGCTCAGACGATCTCAGGAGGACTCATTTAAGCCCTTAGTGATCCATTACATCTCATCACCTCATTACATGAATGTTGTTTACATTTTAATCTATCTTTATGATTTAAAGGCAGACAAGTCAGTCCAATGTGACACCTTCTAATAAGCCGATGCCATGTCATTCATCCATTGTGCCAGCACCCGTACACTAAACTGTACATATCATTATGACATGTGACCTGTTTGAGGCACATGCTCGCGGAGGAATGTGTCCTATTTATTAATGATTATGCAATATAGTGTTCCATGACAGTCTTGACAACATTGACATTAGTTGCATTAGGCATGTTGTGTTTTGTCAGAGTTACCTAACAAGTGCGAGTATTGTTTGTATGAATGTCTCTAATGAACAATGTGGCTCTTTGCTTTGATAAAACACTTGATTCTTTTGTGATGGAGAGCAGCAGACAAGTTCATTTTCATGAGTTAATGTTAACACTTCATCACTCAAAATACAGAAACAGAAATTGACGGAATGAATGAAGGAAGGCAGGCAGGTCAAAGCTTTTTTTTTTTAATGTGGTTTTATGGTGGTTTTGTGTGTGTTCTTGTGCGGTATCTCAATAATGCGTCACTCTGTTATTTACTAGGTCAGTGCTGAAAAGGCTCCAGACGGCCATTCAGCCCCTCAGCATGCTTTCACTGAAACTAAAAAGGTCTTCTGTTGCACTTTAGAAAAGTCCAAATGCTAGTGTGTCCTGAAAGGTTAGTTACATTTGTCTGAGGCTGATTTTTTTATTTTTATTTTATTAAAATGTATTTTATGAAAAACTTTTCTAATTTAAATGAGGCCGGAGACAGACACTAAAGACAATGAGATGAAATAGAAGCTTCTGGAGCAGGGCCTCTTTGCTGGTAACATGAGCTCCATGATAACCTGTTTCCTACAGAGCTTTAAGAGAGGAGAGGCCAAGTGCTACCTGAAACCACACACACACACACACACACACAAACCTCTCTGGTAGATCTATATGCAAATGACACTGTGCTAACCTGCTACCACATTCCAAGTTTCACAAGGAAACATCCCGAAATTCCAGCAGCATACCAGCCGTGATTAAGACACACACAAATGTAACACACACACCCGGGTGAAACAGTGAGTTACTTCATCACTTCCTGCGTGCACGGTCCAGTTTTCAGGTGAGCTGTTGTTATCAGTGGGTAGCACTGGAAAACATCAGGTTAAACAGGTCGAGGAGAGGAAGGTATTCCTACCTGTCAAAGACGTGCTTGTACTGTATGTCATTATGGATGTCCTCCGTCCTCGCCTCGCCTCTCAGACGGCCACAGAACCTGTTGAACAAGCTGACATAAACATCAACAATGTGTATATTGTTTGACATTTAAGTGAAGAAGCTATAAACTGTGTGTAATCTGAGGTTGTTGCATCATTAAATTTTAGATCTGGAATGAGAGATTGGCAAAACGTTCTCTGTAGATGAGGTCAGATCAAACAAATGTAATGTGTTGGGCTGTAACCATAAAATTGGTTATGAGTATCAGCTTGTATACTAACTATACTATTTTATACAGCAGTCCTCTAAAATGTCAATGTTGAATCTGTATTCAGCACTTTGTCTTTGACCTTTTATCATATGAAGGAATTGTTTCAGTGTGTGTGTGTGTGTGTGTGTGTGTGTGTATTAAATAGTTTGCTAAAATGTTTTTTTTCTTCGTCCATAGCTCACTAAAGAGAAGGAACATGGGAAGCTCAATCCTCGTCCTGGAAAGGTAAGTCTCCGCACACAGAATACACTCTTTAGTGCACTTCATCCACAGTGCAGCTGAGATATGTGTCCAAGTTCACTGTCAGAGCTGACAGCTGCTCTAACCAGGTTATTATGATTAACCAGGAAGTAATGCCATAATGTCATCATGTCATGCGAAGGCTGCGGAATTTGCTGGAAGACTGGATGGCTCGATAAACAGTCACTTCTTTTCTTGTGCTGACAAACGGCATTCATTCACAGAAGACACTTGTCAAGTCAACTTTCTTGTCAATGCTGCCATATGTACAGGACATACAGAGAATTGAAATGTCCTTTCCCTCATATCCCTGGTGCAAATCAGCAAAAGACATGAATATAAAATATAAAAAATATATACAAGTTTAAAGATTTCTGGGAGCTGGGAGGGAATTCAGCATCCTGACAGCCTGATGGATAAAACTGTCTCTCAGTCTGCTGGTTCTCATCCAGAGGCTCCTCATTCTTCCCCTGGAGGTCAGGAGGCTGAAGAGGCAGGGGTTTTGTTAGTGTCTGGAGAATAAAAGGAGACCGCTGTACTTTGCATTTAGTGCTAAGTGTTAGCATCTAACCTAAAATGGTGAATATGTTATAAACATCAGCATGAGAGCATTGCCACTGTTAGCAGGTTTGCATACAGACATTAAATTAAATCAAATCAAATCAAATCAAATCAGATTTTATTTGTATAGCCCAAAGTCACAAAGTACATTTGCCTCTGAGGGCTTTACAATCTGTACAGGGAGTGACACCCTCTGTCCTTAGACCCTCGGTTCGAGTGAGGAAAAACTTGCCCACAAAAAACCCTTTTAACAGGGAAAAAAGGTGGAAGAAACCTCAGGAAGAGCCACAGAGGAGGGATCCCTCTCCCAGGACGGACAGACGTGCAATAGATGTCACGTGTACAGAACAAATCAACACAAATATATTGTACAATTACAATGAATGATAAAATGATTACAGTAGCAGATGATGGTAGCAATAATAACTAACTATAACTGTAATATATGGTAGTGGACGTCGTGCAGGACCACAGCAGCAGCCACGATCCATGAGAACCTGCTGGACGAGAGAGCACAGAGACGCCGGGGAAGAAGTTTAGTTAGTAACATGCATTAACATGCATTAATGAGACATGTATTAGCATTAGCACATTAGCATGGTGATAGACTTTAAAGGTCGAGTGTGTCAGAGTTTAGGAGGCTCAGAACAGACAAACCAGACACTGACTTGAGACACTACTGTATGGTGTCTTTCGTGCTTTTCGTGGCCTCCTAATTTTCCCCTTCAGGGAAAGTTTCAGTCAGCAAGTATACCACGAGATGCAAAACAGTATACAGTAAGATATTAGTTTCAGTCTCTTCTATTTAAACTGTCAGTAGATAATGCATGTAATTGTAGAGTAGTTTTATATCAGCTGTTTGTTACTGAGGCTTTCTCAGTGTGGATCTTGTGATCTCATTGGATCTGGCATTATGCTGTAACTCATTCATTCACAGAGTACAGCTGCTTTACCTTTGGGGGGCGAAAGTCATCGAAACAAGACTCTCTGTACATTGTTCTTCTTTCGGTTAACACATGTCCTCCCTTGAGTGCTACTTCAAACTTTTTGTCAGCGGACGCAGCAGACTGCCTGTCTAAACCTTTTGTTCTACAGCAGATAGACCAAAACGTCTAATTGTGGGATTTCAGGCTCTGATTGATGTCATCAAACAACATACCTGCTACTTTTTGCCTATCCCAGGCCATGCACTTTAATAACTTTTAAATGTCAGACCTGCTCCTGCATGCAGCTGACGAGTGTAGGTTTTCTCACTGAGATTGTCCATGAAGGTTCTTAAATGATGGAGGTGGAGCTGACATTTAGACTGAGCTCAGTATTCTTCCATGCTGCAGGGCCTGACTGGACCAAACATGTCTGCAGTGTAGATGTAAAAAAAAAAAAAATTTAAGAAGCTGCTGTACTCACATTTTTCTAATAAACCACAAACTTCCCCAAGAAAGGAGAGCTATTCTTTTCATAAGCGTATGAACATAGCGTATGAACACTAATGATCCTACTGTGCAAATCTGTTGCCGTACTCTTACTTTCCACCATGCACACTGTCAGATGTCTTACGGGGATTAGCATGAAATTGAAGATTCATAATTGGATATGAAACTGAAGATAATACTACAGGATGATATTTGCTTCATTCTTTCATTTCCCATGATTGTATGAAGGATTCTTCAGCAGCACAGGTCGAACTTGCCTGCAGTAATTCTTTTTTATTACTGTAATTTTATCCGGTCTGCTGCTGTATCATCCTCCCTGTCCTGGTATCTGATATTAAACTTGACTTTTTAGTCACCATATTTTATTTGAGAAATGTCTCTTATCATTCTGTATGGAGAATAATGCCTTACCGAGGTTGCAGGGCTGGATAGTGAGCAGGAAAACGCCCTACAGCCACAGAGCTGAGCAGACTTCACACCTGAGTTGGCAAACATCATCTGCCCTGCTGAGAAAAAAATATGACTCCCCATTATTATTATATATTCTTACGTCTGTCAACGTTTTTACTAGATGTACATCTTTGACCGGCCAGGGATGTGTGGCCAGAGGATCGAGGTGCGCAGTGATGTCATCGATGCTACGCCGTGGGACCTGCAGGAGACCATCTCCATCAGGGTTGTCAGAGGAGGGTGAGTGGCTCTAGTCTCAGCTCCAGCTGTGTTCTAGTTTAACACTACAGACTCCTTGCAGTATCTATGTTTTTGTAGTTAGTATCCAAAAAATACTCTGACATAAGAGCTGTGGTGTTGAGCCAAAGAGACAGCAACACGTACCTGCAAAGATGTAATGAGAGTTCAAAGATTTATTTGTTACACCACCATAGTTTGATTCTCGCCAGACTTTTCTGGGATTACTTTGTGCAGTGCATCGTGGAAATGAAGCCTACGTTTTGTAGCTTAGCATAGTTTTTGTAGTTTTGAGTTCACTTTCTTTAGTTACTTCTCTAGTGTGAATACATGCTAAGAATTTGCATGTATTAGCTTTAAGCAGCTATTGTCTAGAGTGAATCAGTCACCGATTCACAAATTCTAGCGGTAACACACACTGAATAAATCTGTATTTCCATCACCACATATTTGGCACCCCGTTAAACCCGAGGCTCCTTGAGTTCGAGCTACTCTTGTTTTTCTTGATCTGTGAGGTGTGTTTTTCAAAAGAACCCCCTTTCCCTGCATGCTGCATCAAAACAAAACAGCCACTGATGCACTGCTGGCTGTCACAAATGCCTTAAATAGTTAACACACCCATGCACGAGCTTAAATACACACTTGTCTCAGAATGTGGAATGTTTTATCACACACAGCCAACAGTGTGAACCAACACTGATGCTGTGCTGCTAATACCAGATGAACGCCCGCTTGGCTTCATACAGGGAGATAATTATTCTGTCAACTCGCACATTACAGCGCAAACCACAGTTAATTGCAATTAATTTCAAGTAAGTGGCATCATTAAATCTAAACTAACATCAAGTTTACTTTTATAAAACATTTACCTGCAGCTAGCTTCCTAGCCTTGGCTGTTGTAATTCACTGAGTCACTCTTCTGTGTTTTGGCTCCCGTTGGTCCAAAATACGACTGCTAGACTTCCAGCTAACACACGTCATAGGCCACACATCACATTACAGCAGTGATGGATAATCTGTACTGGTTACCAGTTGAATTCATCTAAAAAATATTTTCATAACCTATAAAGCGTCCCCTGACCTCGATGAGACCTCTGAGGTCAACTGACCAAGGCCTTTGGGTGGTCCTGAAATCTAGACCAACGGTGACCGAGCTTCTGCAGTCGTATAGCTTCGAGTCAGTTCACCTTTTATGAGCACTTGTCCTGTGATGTGTTTTTTTGTTTGTTTACTTGCTGTGTAATTCTTTTTCCTGTTTTTATTGTTTGCATTTCCCGGTTAAACATTCTAATGCTTGCATTGTACGGCACCTTGGAACTCTGGTTAATTCAAGTTTACTCTCTCACACTGTGGCCACTGCCAAGTGACAATTATGTGATTATGCTGAAGTCTTTTGTAACAGGAGCACAAGGTATTGAATTGAACAAAGGCGCATTTTTATTGATTAATTCAACTGTTATCTGTGAGAGGGAGAAAGTGTTGTTTTGCCTTTGAAAAATGACATTATGCCATCTTAAATAATTGTGTATTAGAATATGTGAGATATGATCGCTCTTCATTTAGTCGGACAGCAGCCACTGTGTGAAACGACACATCGAACAGCAGCATAACAATGAGAATAATGAGCTATTTTGCTAGAGTAATGATGCAGAACAAAACATTTACAATACATCACAAGATCTGTGGTTTTTATTCAGATACATGCCCAGAAGAACACAGATCATTTGAAGGAGGTTGTAACCTCACACCCTTTCTTTGCCCCTTTCCCTCACGTCAGATGGGTGCTGTATGAGAAGCCCAACTTCAAAGGGGAGAAGATCGCTCTAGACGAGGGAGACATTGAACTCACTTACCCCTTCAACCCTCTAGAGGAGCAGCTGCAGGACGGACAGAAGGAGGGTGAAGAGCGGAAAGGAGAGCAGAACGGAGAAACAAGTGATGTGCAGACGGAGACCAAGCCGGCCAGGAAGTTCATTATTGGATCTGTCCGGAGAGCTGTGAGGGTAAGACGAACTCACACGCCTTCCGTTTAAATATGATCTGATCAGCTGTGATAGAGTACACTGGAAATCCATGTTATTGTGGCCTGTCATAACATAACACTATCTGATCTGAACGCTGACAGCGACGTGCTCTTTAACTCAGTAGCACCATCTAGTGTCAAAAGCAGGAGTGAGTGCCTGTTGCTCTGACTCCCCACGAGTGTGTCATTGAACTCAAAACGCCCAAATTAAAGTAAATATTTAATTTTTCAGTTGTACTTTGTTCAGCTCTTCCATCTGTGAGTTTTTATACGACCCAAACCTTCCAGTGCTGCGTCAAAAGCAAAGCTTTTCACACGATTTGACAGCTTTTATGTATTTATTCGATGTGGTATTTCTATGGTGTATGTTTTTTTAATTGGCCAAAATTACAGTTTTTCTCAGTTGCTAAAAACACTCAAACCCATCGGCTGAACAAAGTTCTCAGTTGCCTGAACTCATTTAGCTAATTGTGCAGTCTGTTGTCACCTTAAACCTTTTCACATGGTAAAACACAATGTGCAGAGCTCACTTACACTTTTCAGCAAAACTCTAAACACACTCTGCAGTCCGATGCGCATGTCATCCATACTGGTAAACACAAGTGGCAAAAATGAAATACAAACAGAGCACACGTGTCATTGATTAAACACAACCACTCAAAATTGATTTCACTTGTTTCAAATGATGTGACACAACCAGTATAAGCCGGTTCACAGAGCAAACAGGTGGTTGAAGTCTGAGAATGGAGAGAAGAAACTATGTGAGAGGACGAGTGCGTATGAGAGGTGGGGACGAGGAGGAAGAGGAGTACAGTGCATTAGGCTGTATACTGTACAATAAACACTGTCTGGCCCTGAACATTGTGCTTTCCATTTGTTTACAGTACTAACTGCTCAATAGATTTTTGTGAGATGCAGGGTACAGCACTGAAAATACAAGGAGGAGGAAGAACAAAAACTGCAAAGAGCAAAGCAGAGTAGTCATTTCTGATCAATTTGGAGCTGCTATGATAGAACATGTTTTCATTCATCAAAAGACAATGACGGAAAAATATGAAGTTTGTTTTGAGATGTGTGTTTAATGTTTTCAGAAACTGTGCTTTAGAAATTGAGAAAAACTGTAAAGCAATAGATATGTTGGTCAGGAGGGAAGAAAGCATTCAGGAGCCTCTGATGTCTTATGCTATAATATTTATTGAAGCTTTGCCAAGGAGAATCAGAGACATCCTCACATACAATCAGGTATGCATATGAGTCGTCTCTGTTCTGCCCAGCTCATGCTGGTGGTCAGACTTTAAACCCCTACAGATAACACCACACATACTATACGGCCAGAAAGAGTCAAAGAGAATGTTTACCCATGTTAGTGTTACTGTCAGCACATTCTAGTCTGGAGCCACTGTTGTCTGTTCATGTTAATGGAACATCATCAGTTACGTCTCTGAAGACAACATTCAGAGATCACTGCACCTGCACTCCTCCAGCAATCCAAACAGCGGCCTCGCATGCCAAGAGAGAGTCTTCTCTGATATGACTTAGTGCTGTCACTGTCTATGACTCCAAGGCCCATGTGTGACCATGTGTAGCATAAGGATAGAAAATTCCATAACAATATGGATTACAAAACTCGCTGTTTGGTGTACATTTCCCGCAGCAGCATTACAACCTGTTCTTTTCTCCATCACGTCACATGAATGCATGCTCTCTGCCCTCCCTCAGGACTACAGTGTTCCAGAAATCAGTCTGTTTCCAGAAGAGAACGCAGAGGGGAAGAAGGTTGTCTTCAGAGACACGTCTGAAGATGCCAGGATCTTTGGCTTCCCCATCAAGGCGACGTCCATCATCGTTAACGCTGGGCTGTGAGTTGTGAATCATGACTTCTGAGAAAATGTGTGGCAGTTGTCGTTAACGCTTCATTTAATCTGAATAGAAAACTATTTTCACATCACATTTCTGTCGCTTTCATTGTTTCACTCACACTTCTCTCCTGCTCAGATGGCTCGTCTACGCACATCCCTTCTTCCACGGTCTACCACGTGTCTTGGAGGTAGGGGGGTACTCCAACCCTGCAGCCTGGGGAGTGGAACAGCCCTACGTGGCCTCACTACATCCACTCAAAGTAGTAAGTATCATTGTTGGAGGCATGCACAAGCTGTGTGTATCCTGTGACTTTTTCAGTTCATGAATTTATTTCTTTTTTCATCACAGGGTGAACCAAGAGTGGAAAATATGAGTGAGCCAAAGGTAAGAAAGCTGCTAATAATTTGCAAATCTGGGATTGAGAGTGTAGCCATGCTTATCCGACTACAGTGACAGCTAGTAATGATTGTCAGTGTTGATGATAATCAGTCCCTCTTCGCCTCTAGATGGTGATCTACGACAAGCCGTACTTCACTGGGAAATCAAGGACCATAACCACCAACATGAAAGACTTCATGACCAGGACAGACAGGCAGCAGACGGCCTTTATGTACAATGTGGGCTCCCTTAAAGTCCTTGGAGGAATGTGAGTCCTGCTTTGCAATGTTTGTATTCACCATGGTGATCATTCATGAGATTGGTTGCAGTATAATATATGATAATGTCAAACAAAGTCAAAGTAATTGTTGTATGATCAGACATGGGTGCTTTTTAAACCCGCTCCTCTCTCCGTTGCTGCAGCTGGGTGGGCTACGAGAAGGAGGGCTACCGAGGCCACCAGTACCTGCTGGAGGAGGGCGAGTACCACGACTGGAGGGTGTGGGGAGGCCGTGACTCCGAGCTGCGCTCCGTCAGGGTGATACGAGCAGTAAGTTGCAAGACATTTCACTGCAGTGTCTCTTAATAAGTTTTCATTTGAATGGTAATGATAATCCAGGCTAAGTGGAAGGTGTGGTGCCAAACTGTCAGTTTAAACTGGTGGTTTTTGTACCCACACATCACCCACAGTACAGCAGAAACAGGAACATCACTTCATGTTGTACTGTTCTGTGTGTGTGTGTTGCTGTAATGACCTGATTTCATCATTAAAGTCTTTGCACTTTGGACTTTGTAATCCTGACAGAGAAGCACACGTTAGATTGAAATTAAAAATTCACAACATCAGAGTTCAAATTTTAATTCACATTTATTTATTTATATTCTCAGATTTTACAATATAATAATGACAGACAATGGCACCCAGCAGGAATAACTTTCTTCTTGTAGAAATGGTGGCTCGCGCAGCATGTAATAACCAAACGATCTCACACGCACAGAGACCGTCATGAATCTAGTTCAGGCAGAATTTCACGGATTTGTTTTTTCCTTCCAGCTGTGTTTGAATTCCAGATGCTTCCAGATGTTTTTCATTGGCACAGGCCTGAGGTGTATTTTAGGTAAATGAACCCATTTTCTTCCTCTTCTGCAGGACCTGACAGACCCCATGATGGTGATGTTTGAACAGCCAGAAGAAGAGCAGGACAGCATGCAGGAGGAGAACACGTTCGAGGTGACGGAGGCCATTCCTGACGTTGAACTGTTTGAGTACAAAACCTCCACGCGCTCCATCCACGTACTCAGCGGGGCGTAAGTCGACAAATACTACTATCACATGTCGGCACATCAGGAATTGGAGTGTTCCTGTGATACAGTAATCCAGTTAACTGTTTGTTTGCATTGCAGGTGGATAGCTTACTCCCATGTGGACTTCTCTGGGAACCAGTACATCTTAGAGAAGGGCTTCTACAATAACTGTGCTGACTGGGGTTCTAATGACAATCGTATCTGCTCAGTGCAGCCCATCCTGCTGGTGAGGACACACCTATCAGCACCATGTGATGTGTGTGACTGTGTTGATGTTGTGCTCACATTTTGTTTTGTTTTTAGGCTCCGAGCGACGGGTCGAGGATCAGGAATGAGGTGACTACATTCTCTTGACATTCTCAGTTTGCCGTTGCTGCAGAGAGTTTTGTAACTTATGAACTATGACAGGGAGGCAATCATTTTCAATTCAGGTTTATTTATATAGCACCAAATCATAACAAAAGTTATCTCATGACACTACAGAGGAGGTCTAGACCGTACTCTTTGTAATATTATCTACAGAGTTCCACCATTAGCAAGCACTTTTCAACGGTGGCGAGGAAAACTTCCTTTTATAACATAAACCTTAAAAAGATGAAAATAATTCAAAGAATAAAAAGCTACAGGGGGGCAGACGTGCAGTGGTTAGCACTGTCACCTCACAGCAAGAAGGTTCCTGGTTTGAACCTCAGCTGGGGCCTTCCTGTGTGGAGTTTGCATGTTCTCCCAGTCCCTCTGCGTGGGTTCTCTCCGGGTACTCTGGCTTCCTCCCACAGTCCAAAGACCTGCACTTAATAGGTTAATTGGTGGATGGTTGTTTGTCTCTATGTGCCCTGTGATGAGCTGGTGACTTGACCAGGGTGTACCCGCCTCTCGCCCTAAGTCAGCTGGGATGGGCTCCAGCCCCACCGTGACCCTGATGAGGATAAGAGGTTACAGATAATGGATGGAAAGGCTTCAGGCTTCAGGTCATTAATGTGCTAATCTAATCTCTCTCTTTCATTTCCTGTATCTCTGTCTGTCAGGTAATATTGTACTCCGAACCAGACTTTCAGGGTGAGTGTCACGCTTTTGACCGCAACCAGGAAGCAGTGTCAGAAAAACTACTGACCAAGTCCTGCCGAGTGTCAGGAGGAAGGTGAGGAGCCCAAAAAAAGAAAGAAAGCAAATATTAATGTGTAAAAATGGACAAACAGCATGATGGTGAAGTGTGGAGGGTTGTTATGAGATTGGGGATTGAAAAGTTAATCTCTTCCATGTTTCAGCTGGGTGCTCTACGAGGATAAACAGTTCTCTGGGAACTTGTACGTTCTATCCGAAGGAGACTACCCCAATTTAATCAGCATGGGATGTCTGCCTGACTTCAAAATCCGCTCTATAAAGGCCGTGCCAATGGTGAGAAAGCACTCAAATATAAAGAAAAAAAACTGTCTCTCTGTCCACCTCTGAACCTCCTCCTCTGTCCCTGTCTAGACATTCTCAGTTCCTTCCATCTCTCTGTTTGGTCTCGAGTGTCTGGAGGGCAGAGAGCTCACTACAGACACAGAGATCATCAGCATGGTTGAAGAGGGCTTCAACAATCACATTCTGTCTGTCAGAGTGAACAGAGGCTGGTAAGTGTTTGCCTGCGAGCGTTTGGCCGTGCACAGTTTGTGTGTTTGCATTTGCAAAAGTTTGTTTGCACTGATGCACGTTAGTCAGACAGTCAGCTGATGAAGACCACATGAAATGATGCTGAAATGCTCGCCTTGTATCACTCTGTTTGCCATGTGACGGGTTAAGCAGAAAATTTTGTCTCTTTCTTTGCAGCTGGGTGATATGTGAACACAGCAACTACAGGGGGCGCCAATTCCTTCTGGAACCAATCGAAATCACCAACTGGTTGAAGTTTAGCTCACTGCAGACTGTTGGCTCAATGTACCCGGTCAGACAGGTGTGTTAAATGTATTTGCAGTAAGGTGTATGATTTTTACAACCTCTTTTTAACAATAGAGCCATAAAATAAACATTAAAATGCAAAAAACATGCAAAATATACATCTGTCACTTGTGACCTTTTGTTTCCTGATGCAACATAAAGTGTGTAGCGCATTAGTTGACTGAAGTTATTTATTTAAAAAGTAAAGAATCAATAAATAAAGGGCATAATCCTGAAGTCCTATGATTAGCTGGTGGCACTGGTTCTGATCCTCCCTTGACATATTTGGCGGCTGCTTTTCCGAACACAGAGGTCATATTTAGCAGTAGAAAAGTTTATACCCTGAATAAGAAGTATTGAATATTAAATGTGATGATCTGCTCAGAGTGTGACATTAAATCAGGAGCTAGTTTTAAATGGCTTGTGTGCAGTGTTATTATTTCACCACATAAACGTGTCGGCGAAACACCGCAGGAGTTTCATGCTTTCCCAGCACTTAATTAACATCTCTAACAGCAAAGTTGACACCGCAGCTGGAAAAATCTTGTTTCGCATAATGCTCTTGAAAGAAGTGGAAATGATTTGAATGAATAATTTAAGTGAAAAGCTAAACTCATGTGCTGTGCCTTTGATATTCAATAAGATGATTTAGCCGCGCAGGGTCTTCAAGGATTCACTGACACGTGACTGTTCTTTGTTACCTCCTGCAGAAGCGTCGCTTCTTCCGCATCAAGAACAAAGAGAGAGGTCACTTCATGTCCGTCCAGGGCGGCGTGGAGGAAATGAAAACGGGACGGGTGGTGGTGACCCCAGAGGTGGAGCACATGAGCGACATCTGGTTCTATCGGGATGGCCTCATCAAGAACAAGGTAATGCATGATTAAAACCTGAACAGAATCTTTGTGAGCGTGCTAACACTGAGCTGGTTTAACCATGTTGCTGTAATGTGTGTGCTGTAGCTGTCCCCGACCATGAGCCTTCAGGTGATGGGCAACATCGAGCCGGCAGCCAAGGTGGTTTTGTGGACAGAGACCCGGCAGCCTATCCAGACCTGGACAGCCCAGATGAGAGGCCTCATTCCCAGCCTTACTTTCCCTGGCATGGTTCTGGATGTCAAAGGTATGAGAGGAAAACATGGGCACTGATAACATGATATTTGCATGCATTTGCATATACAATATTGAACTGAGCCCTGAGGTGAACCGGTGAGCTGTCCGTGGGTGTTCTGCGCCTCTCGCCCAAAGTCAATTGACTGTGCGCTTCCTTTAATATGCTAAAAATGAATGCAAAGAAAAAGTCGTTTAAGTTTCCAGGGCTGGAATTTGCATCAGCAAAAAAAAAAAAAACACTGATGTTCCTCATAGCTGCTTGAAGAAAACAACAACAGCACAAAGTAAAGAGACTTTACAGAGAAGTTTAATTGACCTGTTGGTGGAAGAAATCGAGTTAAAGTATCAAATAAATGCACTCAGGGTGTTACATATTATTGTATATGTTATTGTACTATCATTATTGTTATATATTATGTGTAAGTTGGTAGAGGAGGTCATTTACTGATCCCAGGGTCGGTGGTTCAGTCCTCACCGCCTCCTGTCCACGTGTCAAAGTATGAGACACCAGGGCTCTCCAAAGGGATTTGCATTCCTGATTGCTGCCTGGATAAAAGGCGAGTGTTGTGACAGAAAAGGCATCTATAATCAAATATGGTGATGGTCAGATTATGCCGAGTTGGGCCGGCCTGGAATGCAGCTGTGGCGACCCCTACGAGGAGCAGCTAAAAGAAGGTATATTTGGTGGAAGTTTGGCGTTTCCCATGATGACTTTTCAACAATCCTCTTTCCCTTTCCTTCAGGCGGCAAAACTTATGACAAGGACCACGTGGTGATTTTGCCGGAGAATGACGAGAGGCCGAGCCAGCAGTGGGAGATAGAGCTGCTGTAACCTGCTGCCGTCAAAGCCTCGGGTTTCTCTTCGCTCAGCTTTCCTCAGCAGTGCATCCGACAGTGCTTGCCTGTACAGCTCCAGAATACTCTCTACATATACTGGGAAACAACACTACCACTGCCTTATGATGTTTTTTTATTTCAGTGCCTCCTACTCTGTGATCCATGTAACTAGTATGAACATTGTAAGAGCAAGAATACAATGAAGCAATAGAAGCCCCGAAGAGCTGCACCAGTCAGTTTAGTGCTTTGCAGAGATTTGTTAGTTTGTACACATTTTCTCTGAGTCAGATCATGATTTTGTGGGGGAAAAAAACATGAAGTGCCTTGTCTTGCTGCAGCAGCTGGGTTCATCACATGAGTTGGATAACTGTAGTTTTGAGGATTTACTGAACTACCATACAGAAATCTAGCACAGGATTGTATGTGGTGTGTGGTTCAGGCCTGCGGTTCATTCATTAGTCATTTGAGTATTCAAACTAGAATCCCTGTTTGTATGATATCAGGCTCATGCAAATGTCCTGCCTGTAGAAGCACCTGTTGTTGATGCTTTCATATTTTTGTTTACAATGGAGCAAACCAAGTTTTAGATGTCTCTGGACATTGTTTTCCTCGGAATAGCAAGTGGCTATCAATGCTTTACACAGATAGCAGACGAATGAAGCCAAATGAATGCGCAATGTGCAAGAAATGTGTGCTCTGCTTTTTTTAAAGGTATTTTTTATATGTGTTGTTTGTAACAATGTTTGTTTTATGGGAGATTTGCAGTATATCACAATGCTTTGTACGGTGCAATGGAATTGGGTTGTGTGTGTCCAGTTATTCGAGTCAAATTGTTACACAAACAATGTATGTTACCTTCACCAGCTGTATGATAATATTTGATACTGATGATATCATATAAAATGTTATGTAAGAGGGGGCTGGTTTTAAAGTATTGAATAAAAAATGTTAAATAAAACAAGGCTGACTTATTTATTTCAAAAGAATTCCATCAAATGTTGTTGCATTATGTGCTAAATAAACTGTTTCTAACCACTAAACAGATGTTTTAGCACAGCAGCATCTTCGCTTAACACTGTCTGTAGATCTGATCAGAGTCAAAGAGGTCACATACACTAAAAAGTTTGGGACGGATGAAATTTCAGAGTGCACCTAAAATGCACTCTAACCTTTACAGGTGAACTTTATTTGACCTTCTCTAAACTTTTGAATGCACATGTCCAACTGTTCAATGTTTCAGTACTTATTGTATAACATGCTGTTCTCTAACAAGGTCCAAATCAAATCAGATTTTATTTGTATAGCCCAAAGTCACAAAGTACATTTGCCTCGGAGGGCTTTACAATCTGTACAGGGAGTGACACCCTCTGTCCTTAGACCCTCGGTTCGAGTGAGGAAAAACTTGCCCACAAAAAACCCTTTTAACAGGGAAAAAAGGTGGAAGAAACCTCAGGAAGAGCCACAGAGGAGGGATCCCTCTCCCAGGACGGACAGACGTGCAATAGATGTCACGTGTACAGAACAAATCAACACAAACATATTGTACAATTACAATGAATGATAAAATGACAATGAATTACACAGTAGCAGTGGAACCTGTGATAGAGATAGAGAGACACAGATGCACAGCAGCAGCAAGTCATTAACTAACTATAAACTGTAATGGAGATATGGTAGCAATAATGACAGTAATAATATATGTAGTGGACGTCATGCAGGACCACAGCAGCAGCCACGATCCATGAGAACCTGCTGGACGAGAGAGCACAGAAACTCCGGGAAGAAGTTTAGTTAGTAACATGCATTAACATGCATTAATGAGACATGTATGTTTACAGATGGTGATGGGGAGAGAGAGAGAGGGAGGAGGGAGGGGGAGTCCCCCGGCAGTCTAGTCCTATGGCAGCATAACTAAGGGATGACCTGAGCCAGCCCTAACTATAAGCTCTATCAAAAAGGAAAGTCTTAAGTCTACTCCTAAAAGTGTTGACCGTGTCTGCCTCCCAAACCCAGAATGGTAGTTTGTTCCACAGAAGAGGAGCTTGATAGCTGAAAGCTCTGGCTCCCAATCTACTTTTGGAAACTATAGGAACCACAAGGAACCCAGCATCCTGAGAGCGCAGTGTTCTAGAGGGGTAGTAAGGTACTATGAGCTCTTTTAGATATGATGGTGCCTGACCATGAAGAGCTTTGTAAGTAAGGAGAAGAATTTTAAATTCTATTCTAGATTTAACAGGTAGCCAATGCAAGGAAGCCAAAATGGGAGAGATGTGATCTCTGATCTTGGTTCCTGTCAGAACACGTGCAGCAGCATTCTGAAAATCACAAGTGTCTGATCCATGAATGGAAAAAAAAAAAGTCAAATATCCCTAACTTTCTGTGAGTAGTGTAGATGTCCAGCTCATCTCTCTTTTATGCAGCGCTCATAGCAAGAACAAACATCTGAGGATCAGGAAACTACAGATTTCATGTCTGTCTGTCTTAGCCTCCACATTAAGGGATTATTTTGTTATTTAATCTATTTCAAATGTTTTCATACTCTCTTCTATTCAGTTTCAGAATCAGAATAATTATGTATTTCTAGAGAATATTATTTTCTGAGATGCACCAGGCCAACAGGAAGGACACAACATGCAAAATGGAAAACAAACACGAGTGTTAGAGTATTTATTTTTCTTTATATTTATATCTCACTGAGGTATGCAACATTTCAACAATTACTAATTAATAAATTCATAAAGGAAGAGAGATACTAATAACTGAAGAACAAAATACTAATCCTGATTATTCCTTGGATGACACATTTCTATTGTAGTTTGATTGAACTTTTTCTCTTGTTTATATGATTACAGTTATAGTTTGGAGGCCTTCTCAGATCTGTGTGTTGTGCAGGAAGTGGATGACTTCATCACAGACTGTAGTTCAGCTCCACAGCTTCACAGGATGTTCAACTCTTTAAGAATCCTTTCAAGTAATTTTACCACCGACACATCAACTGACACATCACCTGCTTCAAATGAAGATTTAACTGCTTTCAGTGGTTACACAACAACTACCTTTATGTATAACAACACTTCAGCTGCTTTCAGTTACACTGATATTTCAAGTTGTTTCTCTTCAAATGACACTCAGATGAAATGAACACAAACGTCATTCAGTGCTTTGGCATGATTAAATCCCTTCAGCACTTCCTTTTAAACTGTATTCGTATTTTTTAGTTTCAGCATTTCAGCAATATTTCAGCAGTAAAGTTCACTTAATACATGTACAAGTCAAAGGAGCTGTTGCTGTCGATCAGCTTTGTTTGTAATCACCACACAGGTCTCATATTTCTGTGTGCTCTGCAGGTGAGCAGCAGGTAGACGTTGAGCAACACGGAGGAGTGAACAGGACTGGTTTCATCATGCTCAGTCAGGTGGTACGTGTCTTCTGTTAGAAATAACTTTCTGAGCAAATGATTGAATGAATCTTTCTGTGTGACATAATATTCTATATGACCTGTAATTTGGGCCTGCTGAGTTTGAAAGTGAACTGTCTTCCTCTCTCTCTCTTTCTGTTTCCTTTCTGTCCTCCCCTCACTGCAGTAAAAGGCTGGATAAGAGTTTTGGAGTATCAGATCGCTATCACATGCTGCCACGAATTCAGGTACTAACAAAGAGGCTTTTTGTTAACTTGTGTGACACAATTTACTTTTCATGTTTTGGAGCCAAAAGACCATCAGGTTATACATGAGCTTCAGGACTTAGGTTGATCTGTTTCACCCTGAAACCACTCACTCCCAGAAAACCTGCGGGGTGAATAATGGGTTTGTTTATCAGACACCTGCTCCACCCTGGTGAAGAGCTATAAAATGGCAAAGATGGAGCTTGAACTTCAGTATTACTACATTTTCACTGAACATTGTGCAACCTGATACAGCAACAATCCCTCACCAGTGATTCATTGGTACCAAATCACCTACAAAATCTACAACCTATGGCCACGAGGAAGGTCACCCGTAAACAAACCTGACTGTTCAGATTCCTCCTCTGCAAGGAATGTCAGTATTTTACAACAGGGTTGTCATTGTGCACACCAATAGTGTTGACTGTGAACATACTGAGCACTGATTGGTCAGACGTTTGATCGACAGTCAGGTGGGTGAACTGCAAGCGGGTGTGGCATAGTGAGGGCGGGACTGAGAGCCAAGACTGATTAGAGGAGGTTGTAAAAAAAAACTGAACTACTCCCACACCTTCTTACAGCTCACAGGACTCCGTGACAGGTAAGAAAAATCAGCATTCTTTCAAAATACTGTTAGAAAGTGTTGTATTGTCGGATGTTGGTGTTGGCATGGCATGACATGTTAACTGTTTTTATCAAAAAATGGACTTAGAATTCAAATTCAAATTTCAGCAGAGTTCCCCCACATGTCTCTGTGGTTTGTTTGTGGGTTGATGTCATTTCTTGTGTATGTTTCATTATCTCTCATTCACATTCTTTTCTTGCAGATAAAACAAGCAATGGACCCTGATTACTTCAAATCTTATGTAAGTAAACCTTTTGTGTGCCGTCTTTCTTTTGTTAATTCATTACCAAGACACCACATATGTAGATGTAGATATAATCTGCTATCTTATGTTCTCTGATTATCTGCATACCTGCAGAAGTCACTCTGTACATGATGACTCCAGGCATGCTGGAATGCTGCAATGTGAACTCGTGGTTCCGGTTCCGTTTTAATATTGAAAAAATCAGATGGATTAGGAATTATGACGTTTGAGACTTTGACTTAAGAGCTATACAGTGTAGTGTTGTAGCAAATGTTCAGCATGTATGCTCTTAGGCTTCTTTTCCAACCTAGTAATTTTCTAAACAACCACCCCCCCACCCACACACCCACACACACCAGTCACAGAGAGGGTGTAGAATATTTGACATTTTTTAAATTCAAATGCGATGAAAAGTAAATTGTATCTTAACTCATCTTCAGCACCTTCATGGCACGTCTGCGTGAACTCGCTGTCATCGTGTGTCTTCTCTTGTTCCACATTCCACCTGTTCTCTGCTCTTTAATCATCACACAGATTCATGCTGAATGTTCCTTCAGTCTTTGTAGTATTTTATTGTTTAGGTTTGTCTAATTGTTTGGTTCCTCTCTTTCAAATAGGACATGTGCTGGGGTACCCTCGGAACGGTGCGACCCTTCTCCAATTTCCACCCTGACCGGGATGCCATGGAGATCCAGGCAGCTCTGGAGAAGAAAGGTGCTTCTGTTCAAAGACTAAAAACTGGTTTAGAAAGCTGGAGTGGCTTTGTTGATCATCATTGTTGGAAAAGACTGTACGCGATCCTTCTTTTCTTTTTTCCTCATCAACATTCCACGTCCTATCATTAAATACTAGTATTGTATTACCATTTAAGTCCAAATATTGTGTATTTCTGTACTTACATTGTGTACTTGGCTCAGACGCAGTGACTCTGGTGAGGATCCTCACCAATCGGAGCAACGCTCAGAGGCAACTGATCGCCAAGACCTTTGAGGAAATAACACAAAAGGTGAGCAAACAAATGACCTGAATGTGTTTACAACAACACTTCTTACTGAATTTCACAGTTTACAAGAAGAGGGGAAAAAGGCTCTACGAAAACATCAGAGACTAAAACATGATAATCAGCATTACAGAAGGCTCAAAGCCACAGCAGCCCCACAATGAAAACTATTATATATAATATGTCATGTTATGCAATACAAAAGAATCCCAATGATAATACTTCATGTTGCAAATGTATGTGTGTTTGCTCATCTGTAACTTCCAAGTGTTTGCTGATCAAACATCATTTAAAACAGGTCTTTAAAGGGTTGGGACACACCTTTGTTTAGAGAGGGAGTATCTGCATTATAAGCTAAAATAACGTGACACAGAGAATATGATGCCGTGGTCCTTCAGATAAACTGCACTCACTGTGCGTTGGCAGGAGTTACTTTGTATGGATTTTATGGATATATTCTGAAATCAACAAAATACATGACAGCTGCTCACTTGTTGAAGCATTGTCTTGACACAGGAAGGCGATAGTATCTGCAAATACATACTTTCACACTGTCACTGTGTGGTCAAACAGCCTGGAATGTCTTTTCAGATCAGTATCAGAGGATCTTTAAGAAAAGTCTAAGTCCAGAGGACAGAAGGAGAATTTCAACACTCAGGTTTCACTTGTGCTTGACAGAAGAACAAAAACATTTCAATGTTTTTTGAGTTGCTGCATAAGTGACTAGAAGTTTTTTGTTTTTGTCAAATCAGATCATCTTTATTGGCATCAATGTTGAATAAAATATTAATATGTTTACTAAAATCAGAAAATGTCTGTGCAGCAGCTTCAAGGTTTATCTACAGATGACATAAATACAAATTAAAACTAAGGTGCAGTAAATGTCCTGATAATGACGGACAAGGCTTTGCGTCATGGTGGTCCCCTTTGTCCATCTGACTGTATTATCACCCACCACAGGCAAAACGGAGGCAGTGCCGTCCATTTTCTGAAACGTGTTTGTTATACGTTTGATAGCTAGGTCTGTTTCATCTGTGAGAGTTAGCTGGTGGCTAAACCATTAGCTCTCAGAAGAAGAGGACACATTGAATGGAACCAAAGATTTTCTATAACATAAGTTGAAACAACCTGCACCAATGATATGAAATGTTATACACTGTCTCTTAAGTGGGCCTGGTCTCCTTCCCCCAATCTCCAAACCTTGTTAAGATGTGTTGTGAATGTCATGTGGATGATGAAAACAGATTATGTTGGTTCAGTTGTTACAGATCACCTTTGGTGAATAGAAGAGTTAATAACAAAGTTCATTTTCTGCTGATTCCTGAGAAAGAAAAACCATCTCAAATTTGACTCATCAGACCAAAGTCCAGATTTCCACTGGTCCAATGTCCTTTCTTGGTCTTCCTGGGGCAGAGAAAGTTTCATGAGAGTGTTTGATGGTTTTTGTGACTGCACTTGAGACACATTCAAAGTTGTTGAAATGTTCTGGAATGACTGACCTTCATGTCTTAAAGTAATGATGAACTGTTCTTTCTTTTTACTTAGTTCAGAGGGTCTTTTCATAATATGAATTACTGCAGTAGGTGAATAGAGCTGTTTAATGTATGCCAACACAACTGATGATCTCAAGGCATTGATTTAGTTAAACTAGAACAGTGGTTTGACTCTGCCTGACTTACTATTTGTGTTTCTTGTGGACATTGAAGATGTACCATGTTAAAGGTCCAGTGTGTAGAATTTAGTTGCATCTAATGGTGTAATTGCTTCATTGCAATCTCCTCACATCACCCTCACCCTTCTTAGTGTAAAGGAGAAACAACACTTTAAGGACCCTGTCTAGAGTCAGTATTTAGTTTGTCTGTTCTGGGCTACTGTAGAAACACGGTGTTTCAACATGGCGGCCTCCATGAAAGAGGACCCGCCCCACTGTAGATATAAAAGGACAATTTCTAAGTAACAAAAAAGATTCTTATTTTCATGTGATTTCACATGCATGAAAACATAGTTATGAATATTATACTCCATGTCTGCCTTATTCTGAAAATAAAGGCCCCAATTTTTACACACTGCACTGAGTCTTTGTCTGATCTGGTACAATGAGAATGAACAGAGATAATCAGAAATGATGTCTCTATCAGTGGCCCTCCCCAAAATAATCAAGTTGCTCTTTGCAACCCTCTCCCTGTTCAGGAAGTACTGTAATACAACACATGACAACTACCAAACACAGGAGTACCCACAGATGGAGCAACAGCTAATTCAATTTTGGCTTTAATGAGTGTTTTTAGCATCAGCCATTGTGCCTGTTTTAGATCTAAAAGAACAATAATAGATATAATACATTCTCATATTACTGAGGTATATGAGTGTATAGTCTATACACTGTATATAGTGTTTTGAGTTCTTGTCCCATGTCCATTGTATCATTAAAGCAATGAGAACCAATGCTTTAAGATATGTGACAGAATGAATGTGTTAATCTGACTCTGTACCAGGACCTGGCAGCTGGTTTGAAGAAAGCTCTGGGTGGAGAACTGGAGGCTCTACTGTTGGAGCTGCTGATGCCTCCTCTGGAGTATGAGGCTCATCGCCTGCAACAGGCCATGGCGGTCAGTGGATCTTTGTGTCTATGTATGCATATTTTGGGGAGCTTGGACTGGGGGGGTTCTGTATGTGTATATGCATGGATTTCTTGTGGGGGAGGAGGAGGAGATTGAAGCTTGCCTGTCTGTCATGTCCTGTGGGTGAAGGGTTTAGGCACAGATGAGGAAACACTGCTGGAGATCCTGTGCACGCAATCTGGAAAGCAGCTTCAAGAAATTAGTGCTGCCTACCAACACTGTAAGTCTCGCAACTTCCCTAATCTTTCCCCAAAAATGTTTTGATTGATTGTTGTAGATTTAAATGCCCTCATCCACAATCTGACATGTCCTGCTCCTGTTTGTTTGTCTCCCTTTTCAGTTTATAAGAAGGACCTGGAGAAGGAACTGAAAGGAGAAACCAGTGGAGACTTTGCTAAGCTTATTGTGGCTTTGCTAAATGTAATTTATTTCCTTCACTATCGCTTTTAACCTCATAAGCAAAGCACTGTGTGAATACAGAAATAGGATTTCACTTTTTTGAAAACGCAGTGAACTGTTTCTTCACTCCTCTCTCCCAACAGAAAGAAAATGTTGCCGGCGACGTCCAAAGAGATATTGAGGTATTATTTTCCATCACACTTTCATACACAAATGTTGTGTCCAGGTGAGGAGAAGTACTGTTGTTTATGATGAAGCAGACGCAATGGACTCGATTTTGCTAATGCCGATAGTGCTTGATATGCTTTACTGTTGTGTATTATTTATTGTTTATATATATATAATCGATAATTATTCTCACATGCAGAAAATATTCATAATAAATCTAGAAAATTACACATGTAAATCTGTCATCTCTAATAAGTCTGCCAGGCACTAAACTTGACTGTTCATAAGAAGAAATCATATCCCAGTAATATGCTTCACTGTCACTTTGTAGCTCTTGCATGGAGCAGAGATTTCTCCACTCTCTGACTGTGTTCTCTTGTTTTTGTTCCTGCAGTCCCTCTCTGCATCACTAAATGGGAAAAAAGCTGAAGCAGGGCCATGGATCGAAATACTGACCTCCAGAGACTCAGACCATCTCAACAAAGGTGAGGCTGTAATATATATTTTTATATATATATGTACTTCTTGCATATGTATTTGTTGTTTTAAATACACTCATTCCTCTGACCCTGTGTATCACTGACAGTGCTGTTTGGACTGGAGATGGAGAGTGGACAGATGGTGGATCAGGCCTTGGAGAAGAAGTTTACAGGAGACTTTCAACTGGGTTTGAAGGTTTTAGGTAAATATTCTTTTAGATACTGTGTGAACGATTACAATGCACTGTCCATGTTGATTAAACTCTGATATTTCTTTACCTGTGCCTGACAGTACAGTGCATTCAAAACCCGGATGTCTACCTCGCCAAAAGACTGATGACCAAGAAGGTAAGGAGCTGTCCTTTTTGATTTTTTATCATGACTTAATCTGATGATAATACTGTGACTGATTGAAGGATGGATGAAGTTATTAATTACTGCATTAATCATTATAGGGACTTTATGAATCTTTCATATTTTTATTACCACAGTACTCATGACACAAATTTAACAAAAGTTTCAGTTTGTTGAATACACAGTGTACTGGTAATTTAGGGAAAGGCTTCTTTGTTATTCATCTTTTTTTGAGTCATAATAAGTAGAAAGCTACACACACACACACACACACACACACACATTTCCTTAATCTCTTTTGGTGCAGGAAATCAAATCCCCTCCCAAAAACTTCCAAAGATAAAAAGGTAATTTCCACACACGCTTTATTTAGTCACAGTCATAAAAATATTCATAGAACATCCATAAGTTTGTTACATGATTTGCCTTGATTTGAATTTATATCATGCTGATAAAGTGTCCAACCCCACATGGGTTTACAAGACACCAAAGCCAACGCAACGCTTTCATAATTATGCAGCCAAAAAAAATCAACATAAATGGAGGACATTTTATTAAAAAGAACTTTTAGAGAGACAGCAAAACAGTTTAAATAGTTGATGTCTGTCCTTTAAACCTGCTGGACTCGATAACTATTTGTTCCTGAACGCAACTGTGCACAGAGGGATCTTTATGTTAGACACGAGACTCACACTGTAATTATTCTTTATGAAACAATATGTTTGTGACTTTTGTTTATACCATATATTAACAGACCATTTTCTCATTAATCTCCTGAATATGACAAAGCAACTGTTCTGGAAGATGAATGACAAACAGTACGAATGAAATAAAGATTTTAACTAGTTACCCCGTGGGCCACCATGTGACACCATGTCTTTTTAGTGAGTCTGATCACACATTTTAAGTCTATTCCAAAGCCAAAACATTTGACATTTATGTCTGTTTGGAGGTTCTCATCTCTCAAATAAAGGTTGATATGCAGTGTTAGAACGTGTATGTTCATAGAAACCTCAAACATCATCAGTACACACATGAATTATAGAGTTGTGTACAAAGAGATTTCCACACTGTTTGACTTTGTTTAATACAAACCCCAGTGCTGTATAGAGCACTGACAGCTTCTTTACATGTCATTTTGTTGTTATTGTTTTAATATAGTGTATTAAATAGTTCATCTCAAGTTTCCTATAACAGTTCAAATTTCTGAAAAACACCCGTTCCTGTATGAATTATGCTTTATAGATACATTTGTCTAAACTACAGAACACTACATTTCTAATGTACAAATATGCAAAGATGTTGAAGGCCAGAAATATATTGTCTATATTTTGTGTGAGATATGTCAAATACATAACAGTTGACACACAAAACATTTGACTGTTTCAGACACCGATAGTGCAGGGGATCATGGTGTCTCACTGTGAGGACGATCTGCTGTGTATCCGAGCTGCCTACCTGAAACTAACAGGCATGTCTCTTTACAGTGCTCTACAGGTGAGTCACACACATAATACAACACCCTGAAGTACTTGTATAAGCTGATGTGTGCAATTATTATTCAAGAAAAAAAAGTATTGTCATGTTTTATATTTGAACTTCTTGTTGTTCCAACAGAAACAGTACAAAGGAGATCATCTACAGGCTATGCTGGCCATCTGTCGATCTGAAGATTAAACAAAGGCTATAAAGTCTTTTATTTTATTTGTTTCCTCTTGAATCAGTTTATCGTACTGCAAAAATAAACTTTATGTTCTGTTACTTTTCATACTTCATGGAATCTCATTTAACGTCCTGCCTCGCATATTGTTTGAATACAAGGAACTGAATGTGACAAAACAACTTTGCTTTGGATACTTTATGTTTATGATGATTAAATATGTGTACTCCTCATATAGAGCAATTTTCCCAAACAGTACTTCTAAGCAGAGAACACCTCGACATTGATTGTCTTTTTTTGTTAATTTTAATGTTAATCTCTGCTGAGTACATGGTCTGTATAGACACAGTATAACAGTCATTCTCTCTGTCTGACACACACACACACACACACACACACACATTAGTCATCAGTCATCGCATAATCTCTAAATAACAAGTTATTCATGATGTCACACAGTTCAGATCCATTAGATTGCATCTTTCTAGCCTATTCATTTACATAATTAAGAACAATTATACATCACCCTTGATTTTACCCGATCCTTCATCCCCTTCTTTGGAGTTTGAACTCAGCCTACATTGTGGACAAGGAATCTCAGCTGCTGCTTAGGCGCAGAGCGTGTAGAGCAGCAATGGCACAACAGAAAAGAGCAGAGAAGCTTTGACTTCTGAGGCTCCATTGTGATGATCTGTGATGATTGGCCTCCTGGTTGTAGTGGTCGTAGTTGGCCTCCTGGTTGTAGTGGTCGTAGTTGGCTTCCTGGTTGTAGTGGTGGTTGTAGTTGGCCTCCTGGTTGTAGTGGTCGTAGTTGGCCTCCTGGTTGTAGTGGTGGTCGTAGTTGGCCTCCTGGTTGTAGTGGTCGTAGTTGGCCTCCTGGTTGTAGTGGTCGTAGTTGGCTTCCTGGTCGTAGTGGTGGTCGTAGTTGGCTTCCTGGTCGTAGTGGTGGTCGTAGTTGGCTTCCTGGTCGTAGTAGTGGTTGGGAAAGTGGCTGTAGTTGTTGGTGTAGAGGTGGTGGTAAAAACAGTCTGGCTGGGGGTTGGAGGTATGCATGTGGTTGTGGTGGTAGTTGTTGGTTCAGAGGTGGTGGTAGAAACAATTTGGGTGGTGGTTGGAGTTATCCATGTGGTTGTTGGCGCAGAGGTGATGGTAGGAACAGATGAGATGAGAACTGTAGGGTAAGGCGTTCCATTGACAGTAACGTTGGCAGTTACAGGTTCTGTCGTGTTACTTTGAGCCTGATTGAGAATAGAGTAGATGATCATTTATTGATCAATAATAACATATGCAAAGTGCACAAAATCTCTAGACTTATCATAGAAAAAGAGTTTTCATTATTCAAATTTTCTTGAAGAACAATTTAAAAGTACATCAGTAGTTACCTCTCCTGATGCCAACAGAGCCAGTATACAAAGTCCCAGAGCCAGTGTCTTCATGGTGGAGAGTGATGAGGATGCAGAGATGCACCAAATAAGTGACAGAAAAATGAAAGGTCTTCCTTCTTCTGGCCAACTGAGAGGAAAGCTTTTGTTCTTGCCTTTATAGAAAAATATCACATTTCAGGGGAAGGGGGAGGTATGAATTAATGACGTGCAGTATAAACTTGGCCATGGAACCAGGAAGTTGGTTCCACCATTCACCTTTCATGTAGACATCTTGTTCCTGTGAGTAAAAAAAAAAAGTAGTTAAAGATTTCTTATTGAGTTAAAGCAATGGCACTGGTCAGTTATAAGAAATATGAAGCTGACTCTGCAGTGCTCGAACTCTAATAAATACACTCTAATTCACATTGACTCTGCATTTTAAACACCAGTCAACTTTAAGAAACATTATATATTTCATATCTTATACTTACGCAGTTAACAATATTCTGCTTCCTCTGTATCTACTTCCTCTTACTCCTATTCTACTTACATCTGTGATGTTAACACACTTCCCTTTACATATGTATTCAGACATTGGCGGTTATGTTCAATAAATTATTATTTAATTAAAAAGAGAAGATTATTCATCCTCAACCAACCTTGTTCCTCCTGGTGGATAATTAACAACCTGATAAACAAATAGGTTACTTCCTCGTGTGTCACAGGATAAAGGTCATTGTCAAGACTTTATTCCCAGAACAGTCCTTGAGACCCAGAGTGTATTTGTCCAAGACAAACACGCAACAAATGAAAGACTTCAATCAGTATTTTTTGGCTTTTAGATTTGCCCATGCGTTGATAACGAAGCCCATATTTTTTAGATATAACAGAGTCGTGTGCCCTCCAGGTCACCCTTCCAGTGGACAACATTTGATAAGGTGCCCTCTATGGTGCCCTACAGCTGAATAAATAACAGTTCTTTGTGTGTTTTATTACCAAACTGGATTCCACTGTTAACCACTGAGATCAACATGTCACCATGGTATTTTGGTAACAAAGACAAGGTCATACAGGTTTTTTTAGTTTCTTTACTTTTATTAGTCTATTATTCATTCTATTCTTTCATTTTTACTTTTTTTTTTTTTTGCAAAGCTTATAATTCCATACAGTAGATCAGCCAGCTGGAGAGTAATAATTCATCCTTGTATTCTTTCTTTTTTTTTCCGGTTCTTCTGTCATGGACTTAATAGGTCATCCTACCATACAGTGCCTGATTATGGTATTCAAATCTTCTATCTGGCCTGATAGAGAAACTAGTCAGACAATATTTAAGTCATTAACTGAAAACGATGAACTAAATGTGCTGTTTTAGAAGAAATATGAGAAGAGTTGTTGTTAGGCTGTAGTCCAATATTTGGGTGTTGGCTCGGTATTAATGTCAAATCTTAGTAATAAGAGACAACAAAAGCTTGTATGAAGTAGCGTCCCTCTGGAATAAACTCATGACCGGCTGCTGTCTCTCAACAGAAACCTGTTAGATATCACAGATCTAACGTACCATATTTTGAAGCTTTGACAAAATGTCTCATATTTTTTACTTTTTATGCATAGATAGTGTAAATACAAATATTACACATGAGTGATATACAGTCATTTGAAATATGTTCATTCTGTTCTGTTTCAATAATTCAATATTTATTGTTTCACTTCCTAATGTACAAATAATGATTCTATCACTGCACATGCAAAGAGTATTGCTTCAACACTACTAGAATGTGACATGTAAACAAAATAAAAGGACCATTTGTGCATTCATTTATTTTATATTTATACATGTGTTTGATAAATATTCTCACATGGGACAATAAATAGACCTACGGTATATACAAAGCCACTCTGAAATACAGACCAGGCAGCAGTAATGTCTTCAAATGCAAACAAACAAGAGTCTTCATCAAAATCATCATTTCATAATGTCATGACCCACAATTTTGTTGAACACAGACAACTGAAAAACGTATTTCCTCTATCTTCTAAAATGAGCTCAGATGTGTTGAACAGACTCACTTCAGCTCTGAGCCTCAGGAGGGCGCTCATTGCCAAAGTGCTTGAAGAGCAAGCGATCCAAACAGGAGACTGATGGAGGTGATGATGCGGCTCTGTCCATTCTTTGGGATTGTGGTGGTCCCACCGACTGTCCCCGTCATCACTGTGGGTCTGATGTCGGTCATCGTACTGTTCATGTCAGTGGTGGTCCCGTTACTGGTGCTGTTGGTCCCCGTGGGTTTGTTGTTGCTGTTGTTGTTGTTGTTGTTGTTGTTGCTGTTGCTGTCATTGTTGCTGCTGTTGTTAGTTGTGGTGTTTTTGTTGTCATTGTTTCTGACTGCTGTGGTATCACTTGATGCTCGACTTGAAGTCTCTGTGTGCTGGAGAAGAGGAAGAAGACAAAGAAGTGATCGATAGAGATTTATGATGTAACATAATATTGTTTATTATATTGTGAAAAATACATGTGTTAACTTTGACATTGTTTTAAATGACAAAAAATGAATTAATAATGACAAGTATAGGATTGAAACAAATGTTGACATGATGAATGAGTCTTAATAATACTTGTGCAGTATTATTGGAGTGAATTCATTAATTTATTCAAGATATTAGAGTTTTTTGTGGTAAAAAAAAAAAGAGTCATTTTTAACTGAAAAGAATCTAGACTATCAGATTAGTGTTTTCTTTTAGATTTTGGTTTTCAGCCCATTCTCGTACTAATTTACAGCCAGTGAGGACAATTTCTTTTTACCTGTGCACAGACAAATCCCAGCAGAGACAGTGAAAACAGTCCCAGGACAAGGTACTTCATGTTTGATGAGAGATGATTCCTCTTGATACAGACGGCTGCAGATATCTTAATAAAACCTCTCAGTTTTCATCCAATCTTTTGTTTTAGGTCTGGCCTGGTCATACACTTGTGTATCCTTGCAGAGAGTCTTACTTTGGTCAAAATGTGTGTTTCCAGAGGCTGGCTTTTTTATAAGGCATTCAGATTTTTCACCTGATACCTGTTTCCATTCAGGAAGTCTGGCCTCAGTCTCCACCCCAGCTATGGACCGCAAATGCAAAACTTCACACTGAGCCAATTGACAACAATCCAGATATGGATGTAAGAGATATCTTGTCTCTGCTGTCTTTGTCTTTTGAACAAAGTGGCTCCAACCACTTAGCTGCAGCTATTTTTATGTTTCTATGGCTGTGATTGTCCGTAGAGATTAGTAAGAAACTCATTGATTAATACCTGAAGATGAGTAATATGTTAAACAGCTGCTTCTTGTTGAATGAAGTGTTATATGAAGCAGAATGTTACTTTGAGGATTATTAAGTTATATCACAATTATTTAACAGTGGAAGTACAGTGAACCTACAAACGTACTGCTCAATAATCATGCATTAATCTACTAACCTGGCTGCTCAAGCAGCACACTTGGGCAAATGTGTCAAATTCAAATGTTAAGATTCACCAATGGCCTTCAATTTAAAAACACATAATCATTCCCTGTTGTTTAAAATGAGTTACATATGTAACTGTAATATAGTTTCAACTTGAATTGTTTTTAAATTCCTCATTTATTCTCCCAAAAACACAAAACTATATTTTCCCAGAAAGGTCTGCCTGATCTGCACATCCACTGTTCATCAACATCATACACAACCTGACACAACTCAGCTGGTAGCATAGGACACATACTGTAGAATGCACTTAACAGCAATTATATTGATACACATATATATGTATTAGTTGTATGTATTGATATGTTTTGACATATGTATTGATTGATATATTATTGATCTATATGTAGTGATTATATTATATTGATGTCATTTCCTGAGTCATGAGAGGAAAAGAAAACAAAGGTAGTTCAACACAAACAGCCCGAATGTGAATTTGAATTTGAATGTGGTGTAATTTGAATAAAAAACCAGAATGCAAATCTGGTGGCATCTGCACATCATCTACCATTTCCTTCTGTTTTAGTGTAATAACCTAATTCATTTATTTCCATTGACTTTTTCCCCAAGACGTTCCCACCATTTCCTTTCCAGTAGTTAATACTAATAAAAGTCCATTCAGTTTCCAGTTTTATTTGCCAAAACACACAGAGAAATGTCATATCCTGTGTTTATGTTTGCTTGTGATTAAAATACAGCTTTTAGAGCTGAAGAATGGGATTGTGTATCATTCATGAAGATCTTGTGGAACAGTCTGGTTCAAGTGGACAACAGCTCAGAGCAAATACAGCACTTCATAGCATTTATATGATAAACACGTGACAGTCACAGTCAAAGAAAAATCAAATATTTATACTGATGAAACGTGAATCTGTGGTTTCTCCACTCTCAGGCCTGAACACCACAGATCAGAACACAGACCACAGGCACCAGTAGTTGACTGCAGTGTCCGAACAAAGAGGCGGACCCTGATTTTGATGTCGTAGCTGAAACTGTGTGGGTGCTGGTCCCGGCACTCCCAGCTCCATGCTGAGTGGTGGATGTCATGTTTCCAGAGCTGTGGGTCACATTAGAGGGCACTGTGGATTGCTGTGAAGAAGTGACGGCAACCGTGGAGTTCGCTGAGGTGGCGGAGGTCGGAGACGGTGCTGTGGTTACAGTGTGGTTGGTGGAGGTTATGGGAGTGGAGGCGTTGCCAGGCGTTGTCGTTTGGTTGGTACCAGCTGGTTCAGTGGTCGTTGTTGTATTTGTTTCCTGTTAACGAGAACACCAGTCAGTCCAGAGTCACTTCCTGTACAGTATAGATGTATCTATATATTAAAGGCTCAGTTCATTATGATCAAACAGTATACACAAACATATTTTCTCACTCTTGTTTCTCGCTGCCATTGCTAAAGAACTACAGTTATTGTTGTTATTTTAAATCAGCAGTCATAATAACGCAATACATCGTATGCGTTTAACACGTACATAAACAGAAATGCAAAAAGAACAATTGGTGTTATTTCACAGGCCATTCTGTGCTGTGACGACAAGGCTGCACGGTCAGAGAGTTAAACATTCATTTATCTTCCATAACCACTTATGCTTATCAGGGTTACGAACCAACGCAGACACAGGAGGACATGCAAACTCCACACAGAGAGCTCCTAACCTTTTAAAATGTGTTTCTTTTACTGAGCCCACACATTACTCCACTGTATTGGGGTAGCAGCACAAATCTCAGACACAGATCTGTTTAAACATGGGCAAACATAGTCTAGGTCAACCCGGTATCATGCCATGTGTGTAATACACCCTTTTCATGTGTAGGCAAGGCAAAATACTGACATAGTTTCCTGGTGTGTAGTCAAGTCAGCAATAATAAATCTGCATCATCTATTCAGAAACATTTCAGGTGATGGTTGCTGTTTGGTTAAGTTTAGGCACCAAGCCTTCCTTAGGTTTAGGAAAAAAATCATGGTTTGGGTTAAAATAATTACTTTCTTCAATCAATTTTATCTTTGGTTTCATACTGCAAACAAACCCCAGAGTGAAAGTTCTCAGTTCTCTGTGAATATAGTAATGGAGGCAGGGCTCTATTCATTCTTATGGAAGGCATACAATTACCCAGAACCCTGGCAAGGTGGAGCCCATAGAGCAGGAGCACTACAGACTTCTGCTGGTCGAGCACAGCTGAGCCACTGACTTGAATAGGGAAAAATGAAATAACTTCATCTAGACTGCTCAGGGAAATGTAATGTAAACCATTTTACAGCCGCTCCTTTCACAATGTAAGCTAATAGAAAAAGTTTTTTGGGGCACCTGTGCGTCCCTGTGACGGACGCCATTGCTGTCATTATACGGTTTGAACATGTGAACTTTTTGCACCTAGGCGAGGCAAATCGTGACACTGACGCAATATCCTGTAATGTATCTGTGAGTGTGTTACATGCTTTGGTGTTGGCAAAGCATAATAATATAATAATAACAGTAATGAGACAATAAAATGAGACGATGGACATAAATTCTGTTTTGACTAGATGGATGCCAAAGATAAAGCTGCAGCACAGTGTGTCTCTGTGTCCATGACAAATCATTAACACACCATGCAAAGGTCAGGCACCTGCTGCTCCAGCTCAGTGCATGAGGCATGAAGACAAAATCAGACTTTGCATATTGATATGGTCGGTGCAGTGCATGTCTGCCCACCATTACTTGTCCCCTGACTGCATACAGCGTATCTGCATCTGTGTCTTTGTTGTATTTCATCTCGCCTCCAGTCCAGACCTACGCCTCATTTTCCCTGATAGGTCATATCTAGTATATCTGGAAATAGGAGCGCTCCTGTGACTCCCTCCAGCAAAAGAAAGGATTAGTGAGGGCTGACAAAGTAAAGTAGGTCTAATATATTCAGTTTCACACAATTGTAACAGTGGAGGAGCTATAAATAAATTTCCTGGTCGTAAGCACACATATGAGGTGGTAACATGATTTTTAATGAATCCATCAACTAACCCTCATAATTAACGCATTTTGACATGTTTTTAATGAATGAGTTAAAGTAACACGATATGACAAAAGAAACTACAAAATCAGCTCCTGTTTCCATGTTTTAACTTAAAAAAAACAAACAAAAAGCAGCTACTTAATGGACCATGTAGTTACTACTGCTTCCAAGGTTAAGAATGAACTTATTCATTATTATAGTTATTTTCATTCTCATTTTTCTATTCATTATTTAACTGTTAATGTTTGCAAAAACAAACTTTTGTTCTCAGTAGAAAATAAAACACAAACAAACAAACATGTTCCATCTAAAATGTAAAAGGTTACTTCCATTTGCCTTGGCTTAGAGATGGATTTAAATATTACATTTATCTCTGAAGAATTTGACTACAACCACACTTAAACCAAAAGAAACAAACAGCAGTTGTTGTTCTTTGTGTTCAAGTACCAGATAAATCAGTGTCAACCAGTGTCCACTAATCACAGCGCTCACAGCCCTTTGAATGTGGTCACCAAGCCAGGTCAAAGTGTCCCTTACCTGAGTGTAGCCCAGGCACATGAAGGTCAAACACACACAGAGGACAAACATCCCTGTTTTCTCCATCTTGGTCTTCAGCTGTTTCCTTCCTACTTTATGGCTGTCCCCACCTTTCTGTCCGTCCTTTTATACCTGGCAGCTCTCCATAATGCTGATGCTGATAACTGTTAGTCATCACAGGGAGCTGAGCAGAAAAAAAATCATGCTCTGTACTCTGGAGCAACTCCAATCTGGCCTGCAGTATTAATGCTAAGAGGGAGCAGGCAGGTGATATGTAAATGAGAATTATGGCATGAGGAGAGGCTGACACTATAGTACACACTATATTTTGTCAAAAGTAGATCATACTGAATGTCTTTTCTGAAGCTAGGGTTACATTTTGTTGCCAACTGCTTCCCAGATCAACCCTGGAGATTGAAGCAACCTGATGAAATAATGCCAGAGGGACTGTCCCAAATTATACAGTAGTGCCATATTACAGGATATATTATATTACCCCATTTCATCCCAGATTAACTATTTTGTTAAAATTCCGGCTAACAGGGCTGGGTGTGCTGCATACACCTCTATTTTACAGCAGTTATGTGTTACAGTATGTTTGTTTATGTGACTCAAATGTGTTCAAATAAAATTCTTCTCAAATTACAGCTGAAACTGAAAGATTAGTCCAGTTACACTGAGTTCATGGTGAAAGAGGATTTAATAATATTATACAGTCAAAGGAAAAATTAAAACTTACTTCTATGATCCTCATTTTAACAAACTAATACATTTCAATGGAAACAGAAACTAATGTTTCCTCTTCATATTTAACTTTCACTCTTGATCAAACTCAATGGAAAAGAAAAACTGATGTGATAAGATAAGGTAAGTCGCCTAAAAATGGAATGTTACCACAGAGACCCAGGGTTACTCTGATAACACAAGAATTCTGTTTTGCTTACTTTCACATTTTTTCACATAGTGAACATTATTTTGAAGAGAATTTGGGTAACAAGGCACGTTTGATTTCACGTCTCTTCTTGACTTTTAGCTGAATGATCTATTGGAAGCAAACAGAAAGGAATGTGGCCCCGTGATGTTTAGTTTTTGATATCAAGTTTGTATAAATACTGACATCTTATTGCTGCCTTAGAAGCAAAGTAATGGTGTGACAGCCTGACTTTCAACTGAACATTAATGTTAGAATTACAAAAGAATGATGACTGGTTTCCAGCGATAACACAATTCCCACCATGACTGTGTGTGTGACTCATTTCAAGGTTACAGTAGATACACCACTCAACATGCGCAGGTGAATAGAGGAAGGGTGTATGTACGGAGATGTATACAGGAACAGTTTCATCAACTCTTATCTAAAACTAACAATTAAACTAGAAGACACTTTTCACTGGATCATCATCACACAACACGACAAGGACAGACGGAGGAACAAAAATGGTTCCTGTAACAGGTTGTTCTGGTAGCTGTGAGAATACAGCCTTTGTGGCGCTTTATCAGCTGTGTTATCACCGTGCAGCATATTTCCTGGTATCGGGCATTTGTCTCTTTCAGAAAACCTGTGTGTCATCAGTGCTACTGGACGCTACCGCCAGTACTGCATGTTTCATTTGACCCTATAATGTTTTTTTCTATCTTTCTGTTTAAGATTAGCTCAGAAACACTGCCTTAAGATCATTATTTAAACATTACATCGCAGTCTTCCCTTTCCTGCTCTGAAGATGTCATTGGCCTGGTTTGGGTGACATGTTTTATCTGATGAGTTACTGGCTCCATCGTGTTTTATTACTTTGCTCTAAGTATTGTAGTTTGCTACATTTCAGGTCACAACTGTTACAGAGTATTAAACAAAGTTGCATGAAAAAGTGAAAAAGGGAGAGGAGACACTTGTCTGAGTGTCTCACCCAAACAGTTTGTGAACACTACACTGAAATTAAGGGTAATGTCACAATGGGTTATGGTGAGCGTTATTGTACCTCATCACAGGTTAAAAAAGGTGCATCTACCTTAATCAATCACTGATTTAATGCACGCCCCCAACACGCATGCAAATGCTCATAGTTGATCCTCCAGGTGTAATTCACTTACTCATGAAAGCATGAAAAGTTTCTAAACCCATAAACTGAAAACTGATCTTCCTATGAGACATTGATGAGTCAAATTCCTCATCAATGTGCAGCTTCGGAAGGTGAAAGGAGGAAACTTTAAACACAGACGATGCTATTGATTTTTATTCTGTGGTGTAAAACTAATCAAGCTCTGTCAGTCAGTCTGCAAGTGGTGCTTGTGTACATGCATTCAAGTATTCAGTGCTAACATGCTGATGCTATTTAGCCGGTAGACTTATAATGTTTAGCATCTTAGCATGTTAGCATGCTAAACTTAGCACTACACAAGTTCAGTTGAGGTTGATGGAGATGTCATTAGTCTAACAGCTATTTGAAACTTTGGCCATGCGATGGAGCTAAAAGTCAGCAGATCACTAAAAGTTATTACATTCTGTTCTCTGGGGACTGACATGGCAAGTCGTCCAATAGCTATTGTGACATTTCACTCATCCACAAATGTAAACGTCATGGTGGCGTTAACCCGGGGGTCAACAGGATTCATCATCTGGGGATCAGTTTAGATAAGATGAACATTGCCAACCCTACAGCTGCTGTACTGACATACATGTGCCTGATTGTACTTCTGCAAAGTAAACATCAGTTATTGGCAAAGGTCAAAATGACACATGTGAGTGGAGTGTGATTTGGCCATTCACCATACTGTATACTTTGCAAATATTAAAAAATCTTTAAGCCCTACACTTTGCTGAGTTGTCCTTCTTCTGAAACATACACAATAAAAAAAATGCTCTTCTTATGATTTAAATCAAACAAGTAATAAAGGCAATGAATGCAATCTGCACAGTAACAGAGTAATGTTACAGTAACTGTCACTTTGGTTTACATTTAATTGTATCTGTCAAAGCTCTATGCTATAAACACTGTGAGTTACCACGCTAAAGATAAATCATAATAAAAGTGTATGGTTTGTGTGAGAGGCTTTCCTGTGAACGTCGCCATAAATTAAAATAAAATAGTTGTATATAGTAGGTCACATAATATGACTAATTATTTGATTATCCCCGCTGTTCGTTAACATCAGTGTGTTCCTGTAAATTCCTGCAAACCAAATCTCAAAAAGTTAAAGATGAAGTTCTACAGTGAACAAACAATTATGAAAATAACGATGTACAAAAGTACGAAAAATGCAAAAAGTAAAGGAAAAGATTAAAAACATCCCAACAGTCAAAAGAGGCTACAGTCCAGTGAAGCAGAGCATGGAACATAAAAAAACTCTGCATTCATCTTTACAATCAGTTTGTTTTCTTGTTCTTTGTTCTCTTCTTCGTCAGTTTCTTTGCGGCTCTGCTTCATCGTGGCAACAGAGGAAACTATAAAATATATTCATACAGATTTTTTTCTCTGTTTTTCATGTCATGTTGTGTCATTTTTGTGCAGATTTATAGTTTGAACCATTAGTGAGGTGGCTGATTTCTGCTGCTGCTGCTTCTGAAGTGAATCTGGTGTCCTTGACATTGCATAGTAGAGCACTTCAGCGTCTTGTGGTCAAAATGAGTATTACAACAACAAACAAAAAATTATTCTGACATAAAAATCGATCTGTTTTTTTCCCCAACTGTTTTTATTGATGAAAAAAGTATATAAAAAATAATCCTGGGCTTTTAAACTATAACCCACACTCTATTAAAAACAACATGTACTTCCTTTAAACGTGTGGCGCATCACAGTGAGGTCAACCCGGATTAAGTCAGCCACACTGATTTAAACCATATTATTGATTTGGTATTACTCAATGTCATTGGGCTAACCAGGCTTCACAGAAAACAGGTGTCTCACTCAAACAACCTTCATTTTAAGATGTCTGTTATCTATGTTCTATGCAAAATCCTTTGGTAGGGCCTGCTAAAAAGGTTGATGGGAGTAAATAAGATTCTGCCAACAGTACAAACCCTTAAAATTATTAAAAATGAATTTAAATTCTGAAAAGTTTTAAAAGGAAAAGCAGTAAATCCTCACAGTTGAGAAGCTGTTACCATGTTTTACATGAAATATGATGATCAGAATAGCTGCAAATGAAGTTTCTATCAATCAATGTTTTGTAATGAGAAAAAAAATAAATTTAATAATTTAATTTTAATTTGTAATCAACTAAAAAGGTCAAATAAATGTAGTGAAGCAGAAGGGCGAAGTAATGTGAAAAGGAAATACTCAAGTACAGTGCAAGTATCTCAAAACTGTATTTAAGTAGTACTTGAGTAAATGTACTTCCAACAATACCCTACAGTACTAAAGTAAGGTGATCAGATTTCTGAAATGAAAATCTTTTCAGTGCGGCGGTGAAAAATCATTAAATATTATCATTATGAAATAAAAAACGGGGACAAGTATTTTTTCATGTATTTTAACCAGCTTTTATTACACAAAAGGTCAGGGGCGCCATTAGGGGGCGAAAAGTTAGGACGATTCAGAGGGCCCGTGACTGACAGGGGCCCTGAAAAAATATTAGAACATTAGTTTATTAGTTTCTTTTCTTCACCTTCTTTCTTCTCTCCTTAGCTTCACTCTGTTGTTTACTTCCTTATTCTGCCTTTCCACACTGTTCTCCTGCTCTTTTCCTCTTCTCTCCTTCACTCTTTACTATCAGTCTCTCCTATACTCATCTTCCCCCTAATCTATAACAGAGCAACATAGAGATAATATTGTCATCTCATGGTGATCTAATATAACAAGTTACACCTTTACTAACAGTGACATACAAAACAGTGACTCAGGGCATCAGCTAATCAGATGGTCTGCATTTATAACTACTACAGTCATTGGTTACCCACACAGCACTGTCTGGTGCCAGCCCAACACAAAATACAGTTAGCCTAACACACACACAACTATCAACCACTGACTTATTAATTCATTTATTATTTTAACAGAGTCTCAGGTCCCTATGCCTACAGGAAAATGATATGCTACCAAAGCAGTCTTCCACCTCCCCCTCTTCCAAAACAGAGCCACGTAGTGTCATCACCTGGTAATCTCATGCTAATGTTAACGTTACAGCTTCACTGATGACAGATATGAAAACAGTGTCATAATGTTAACGTTCACTGACTTTTATAATGTCACGTTATGTCTTCAGTTCAGATAAACAATCATACTTACTTTAATGTTACATACTTCACACGCACACACACACACTATACTATAGGTCATATAAAATAGTTAAAATCAGCTCCACCTCAACTAGCTATTACATTAATCATCAGTAAAAGTGATCAAATAACAAAATGATAATAAAATACTAGCAGGGGCATTCTTCGTAACTCTTGTGAATGCAGTACTTTTACTTGTAACTGAGTACTTTTACACTGTGGTAGTGCTACTCCTGCTTCTGTAATAGACGTGAATACTTCGAAGTTTGCTGTTTTGTAGTCAGTTTGTAGTCCTTTTACAGCTAACTGTCTCCGTCTAGTGGCGGGAAATATGTTCTTCTCAGCCAGGAAGTGACGCAATGAAAACAATAAACGTGCGGACCTTTCTGAAAGAAATGAGCGGAGCGGTCTCACGATGTCTTATTTAAAATAATAAATGAAACACGCGTTATTTTTCTATTACTACAACAAGCCGCAGTTGTTTGGACAGCGTTTCTCCACAGTCACTTCATTCAGGTAAGAGGTTTTCTGCGCTCGCCGCCAGCTAGCTAGCAGGCTAGTGGCTAACTAGCTTGCCTCAGTGAGCGTCAGATTGTTCAGGTTAGCATGTTAGCATGTTTAGCCGTCAACATTAAACGCTGTGTTTAGCGCATCTTTAGTTCAGTGCGTACAAGAAAACGAGTTCTGAGCTTCTAGGTTTTATGATCAGTGACAGTTTATGTATAGTAGATAGAGGAAATGTTTGGCTTGATGCACTTCATTTTGACTCATTCTAATGAACTAGTGTTAGCTAACGTTTGTGATCAGTCTAGTTCGCAGTACCAGCAACATGTTTAGGCGTTTTTATCAAACTATCGCCTTTGTGTAATCAGTTTCGTCCCTCCCCAGAGATTTGGGCGCTAATGGCAGCCTCGTTACCGCAGAAGCCAGGGATGGCAGGGCTGCCCCCTCAGCAGCAGCCTCACCTGCCCCCCAGTGCTACCTCAGCTCCGGGTCAGCAGCCCATGCCCCCTCAGGGAGCCCTGAGGGAAATCTCCCCGGTGTTCCTCTGCCGGATCGGACAGGAGACTGTCCAGGACATTGTCACCCGGACCATGGAGATCTTCCAGATCACACGAGCTACGCAGGTAAGACTGTTACTGAGCTGGAGATATCTATATGAGAGATGTCTCATCATCTGTATCGATCCAGTCCACAGAGTTATCATATTATTGGGTTCATCTTTACAATCTAATCTAATCCAATACAATAACAGTCTGTTCACAAACACTGAGGCTGAGATGAATTCTTTTCATTATTTAGAGATTATTAAAAAGAAACATCTTAACTCTAGGTCGTCTTGTAGAATTAAAATGAAATTTACATACACTATATAAAAAGACACATGCTTTTTTTCCTCACTGTCTGACACACAATCACTTTTCCTGTTCTAGGTCCGTTAGGATTACAAAATGATTTGAGAATAATGACAGTATTTTTAGACAATTTTTATTCCTTTCTTCAAAGTCAGAAGTTTACATACACTAAGATTACTATGCCAGAAAGCCCAGATGATGATGTCATGTCTTTGGAAGCTTCTGATAGGTTTATTGACAACATTTGAGTTAAATAGAGACACACCTGTGGATGTATTTTAAGGCACACTTGATGAAACTAAAATCGAACTGTTTGGCCATAATGACCATCGTTACGTTTGGAGGAAAAAGGGGGAAGCTTGCTAGCCTGAGAACACCATCCCAACTGTGAAATACTGCCAAACTGGTTACAAAGTGGCTTAAGGATAACGAAGTCAATGTTTTGCAGTGGCCATCACAAAGCCCTGATCTCAATCCTATTGAAAATGTATGGGCAGAGCTGAAAAGGCATGTGAGAGCAAGGCGGCCTACAAACTTGGCTCAGTTACACCAGTTCTGTCAGGAGGACTGGGCCAAAATTCCTGCCAACTATTGTGAGAAGCTTGTGGAAGGATATCCAAAACGTTTGACCCAAGTCATACAGTTTAAAGGCAATGCTACCAAATACTAATGAAATGTATGTAAACTTCTGACTTTGAAGAAAGTCATAAAAATTGTCTAAAAAGTCCTTCTCATTAATCTGGCATTTAGCATTTTGTGTGTGTGTGTGTGTGTGTGTGTGTGTGTGTGAGTAGCTGCTTTCCAGGAATAATAGTCTCTATTATAAAAGCAGCAAATGTTCACACTGACCCTTCAAATGTTTGAATGTAATCTTTCGTTGAAGCTGTTTTAGATGACGTGTTTTAGTTTTCAGGGTTCCTCTGTCGTCTGTCAGCCCGGATTTGTCCCGTCCTCCTCTCCAGCATATCTGCTTGGCATGCTTGTCAGCATCTGTCTTAAGTCATCCATCTATCTCCACCTGATCTGTGTCTCTAATTGTATCTCACTGTCTTTCTCAGTGTCTAACTCACCTCTTCCAGCTTGTCCTTGTCCATTAAACTGAGTGAGGTTTTTTTCCGGCACTGGAAACTCCACATCAGGACCATGGATTCAAAAATTGCATAGTTATGCATTTTACCCAGGACTGCATGTTCTTATATCTAATACACTATAAAAACAAAGGCAAGGAGAGAGTCTGGACAGTGTCTTACAGTATAAACCGTTTACTTACACGAAAATGAAAGAAAAAGAATAAACTGTCTTTATCTGCACAATGCATAATCTGCCATCTGAATTCAAAAATATAAAGTGATGAGAGATGCTGTGTGTCTTTGCTGTAGCTTCCTAATGGTGTGACCCAGAGCCAGGCGATGTACCAGGACCGCTTTGGGAAGCTCCAGGAACACCTGCGGCAGCTCGCCCTGCTGTTCAGAAAGCTCCGGCTCCTGTACGAGCGCTGCGTGGAGATGACCTCTGACCTGCAGGAGGGGCCAGCAGAGGTCAGGAAGGAGCCCGAAGGTTCCACTTAGACATTAGTTTAGTTTAATATTCAGCTTTTTCTAGACTTTTTCAATGAAATAAACGATAAATAAGAATTAAAACACATATCTATATATCTGTCTTCTCTGTATTTTGTGTCCTCAGCTTCTGCCGTATGTCGGGGAGGAGCTGGTCTCTGTCAAAGTGGAGCCCTGCAGTCCTGCTGTGAACCAGGAGAGAAGAGAAGTTCTGGAGGTGTGTTCCTGTTTTCTTTTTGTCACAAGTAATAATTAGCAGTTACTTTACACCTATTATCAGCATTGCTAAGTGACAGTATACTTCCCTGTGCTGGTGTCAGACTGCAGCAAACTCAGGAACTAATAAGTGAAATACATCCTGTAAAGTAATCAGATTTTTGGAATATGTTTCATATTTCCAGATATTTAAGTTCTACTCTGTGAATGGAAACATAACGATCTTTTTACCACTTATGGTACGAGTACATGAGTTAATTCATGTATGTAGTTCCTCATGAGCCATCAGGAATGTACAAGAATGAACAGTAACTCATGCAAGAACACAACGTTAATTAATACAACCAACATATCATTCAGGTACTTTGAGTTATTATAGCAGTTCCTGTCTTCACAGGTAAGTCAAAGGGGCACAGTACTGCACCTGTATTGTGTAATTAAAGTGTTGTAACCATGATTAACGTCTTCATGACTTCATCATGTCTGTGTCCTTTGGATTCACGATTATTCATGTACCCTTACTATAAAGTCTTAATCATTTCAATTCCCAACACTGCTGCAATGAATTCAATAAAATTCATATATTCTCACTTGGATCTCTGCCTGGCAGCTCAGGATGGTTTATTTATTTATTTATTTATTTATTTATTTAGCTCTTGTTGCTTGTTCCTGTGGGCTTCTAATGAGGCTGAAAGAACACTGAGCAAGACAAAATATTGCACTTTCAGTCAGAAAGTCCCCTGAAATGCCTCTAGGTGGCAGTACTGACCCGGGTGAAGAAGTACCCCTTGTTGTGGGTGAAATGCAGAAACTGCTTAATGAGCAGCTAAAAGGCAGAATGAAGAGGATTTCCTTTTTGAATGTACAATATTAATTCCTCTCAATCGTCACTTTGTTTCACTATAAGTGTGTGGCAGTGTCTGAATCTGCAGAAACCGCCCTGCGTATGTTCAGTATGTTTCTGGGCGTCAACCATTGGTCAGTAGGTGCGTAGCCCCCAGCCAATAACAGCATGCAGGGTGTGATACTCGGACTGTTTAAAAAAATGTAGCCATCAGGTGCCAGATCCTAAGCACGCATCCAAGAGGAAGCTGCGATGGCATGGAGCCTGTGAAGAGAGGCCGACATTGAATGTTGTTTTTGCAAACTGCAGCCGACAAATTGTACCCGCTCTGCCTTTAAATGAACACTCACAATCATGTTTCTGTAAACATCGGGGCCAATATTCCACAGGGATGAAGATTTCAGGTAGATTCAGAAGTTGCCACCAGGCAGCCAGTGGCAAAACAGTAGGAAACACAGCCTGAGGCTGGTAAATTGTTTGTTTTATTGACAACATTAGTGGCACACCGGGGAAAAGCCTGCTATTTCTTACTCCATAATAATCATAAATAATCCCCAATTATTGATAAATGTTTCTTATGAGTAAACTAGGTTATGTTTTGATTGCTTAAGATTGTAAAGAGGGTAAATGCTGGAGCTCCAGCTCAGGGGTTTTAAAGGAGTCTCACTGATGGATGTCATGTGTCTTGTGGTACACCTGCAGAAGGTACGTCAGAAGAACCAGGAGATGAAGATTCTGATGGATCAGATGAGGAACCTGCTGTGGGACGTCAACGCCATGCTGACGCTGAGGAAATGATTGTTCGTCTAGATTCAGTCTCTTTTAAAGAGACAGCTCCTTCCACAGAAGTTAGGACTGCATAAAGGGGAAGAGCAGGTGCAACAAGGGAGTTTCTGTTGGAGTTTTGAATGCAGGACTTTCCACTTTGGTACACCTCCTTTGTGCTGACACTTCATCACTGAACTCACAATTCACTCACAGGTCACCCAAGACTGTCTGCTGTTCATTATGTATTGTAATGACGTCGTTGAGGAGAAAACTATTAATAAGATAGGATGAAATAATAAGCTTGTGTCAACCTGATACACTCCTGCTCCAAGAATCATTCTGTTTGTACAAGGCAGCTGACATCCCAGTTTCTGTTTGCCAAGTGCTCTACAACTGTTATTTTGTCACTCTGTGTTTATTCAAACACGTTATGGACTCCTGTTTTCATACTGTTAAGATGAGTTGAAACCTGTAACGCCTCAGGTGAGACCAAACAAACAAAAGTTTGCTTAAACACTGTATTATTGGTGTGTTGACCCCCAGGCGCTGACTCAACACCAGACAGGCTTGAATTCATTGCAGTAATTCTTCCAGAAAGCGCAGGAGCAGATCTTAACGACTGTGTTTACAATAGGAACAATTGCCCTTATTACGCTCTGTCAGTTGTAAAACACTATGGGTTCAGAATCCAAATTAGCCCCTTGGCAGCTATGTATCTCAGGTGCTTTGTACGTATATGTGTGTGTGTGTGTGTGTGGGTGTGTGCATGTGCTTAATGAGATTAGCTTCCTGAGTGCTAGACAGCACACCTGTTTACCCTGAGGGTGTCGAGACTCGCTTGCCTGTGACTTTATTTTTGTAAACTGTGGGATAAAGGTAGGCCTGCTGGGTCATTTGTGTTTTGTATAAAATAAACCTTTTTTTAACATTTTTTTTTTTGAACATATTCGTTGTAGTTGTGTTTCTAAATACAGGATTGGCCAGCTCACACTTTGCAGTGTGTGTTCCATTGTGTCAGCTCCAACAACCCTGAGGGCTGGCGTGGGAACGCATGATCTCCTTCACAATGGAGATGATGTATAAATACATCAAGGCATATCCACCAACACATAATGATGTACATTCTGACCCTCGGCCTGTGTGTTCATCTATCTGTACACACCAACAGCTCGTCACTGGAGTGCTCCTACACTGCAACACGACATCAAAGGCGATCCCCGACTCACAGAAACACACACACACACAGGTTGTGTGATCGAGCAGCTTGTGATGTGTTGTGTGTATATATATGAAATTCACAGCTAATCGAATCAGTTTATATGACTGATTCACAATATGAAGTGGGCTCCTGTAAAGTGTGAAAAAGTCAAATTGATTGACAGAAAATGAAATTTGATAACTGACATTAGAATTGTATTTGAAGTCAGTATTGTGTACTGTGAAGGCAGAGTGAATAACGCGGTGACGGCCATTTCTCACTGTCTTGTGACATTTTATAGAATAAACAGTTGAATATTTCAGTGAATCACTGTCAGATAATTACTGCATTCATTAGTCTGATGGACTTATTTAAAGGATGTTCAGTTATGTATACAGGACCAGCATGAAGTCAGGTCTCTCTTTATAATCCTCATCAAATCAACAGTTATTCTACTTTTTCATGTTTTACCTGATTATCTCTGTTGTATTTCTTGCATGTGTAGTTACAGGATCCAAATCTGGTCAGCTACTGTTCGCCTCACTGACATGTTTTTACTATTTCAGTATCTTAAAACGTGCTATGAAGAACGCTGGCTAAAAATATGTCCTGGATTTCTTTGAAGAGACGGAGTGTGCCAAGAAGGGAAAAATTCTTTGCAGAGCCACGAGTTTGCATTTATAAATCATTTTATTGGTTTTACAGTTAGCATCTTGATGTGAAATGATCTGTTTCCACGGCAACAGTCCCTGCACAGTAACGCTGAGACACACATTGACAGCTGGAGTGCATGGCACCAATACCAGTCCCTTGGGTGCTGCTGGCGTGAGATACCCATTCCCTTTTCGTTGTCACAGCAATAGTACCGTTGACATCTGAAGTGTTCACACACGTTCCTGTTTTTGCTGTCCAATAGATATTTGTCCTTTCTCAGTGAGAGGCGCAATCACAGGGACTCTGTCAAGGCCCCTAAATGTCCTCTGTCCTCTCACCAGACTGATGGAGGTAGGAGAATCATTTGAAGCTCCTTTCAAACTTTCAGAGGCCCCGTCTTCTTCATATTTATATGTATATAGTCCAGAACAGTCCGCCAGGGTCTGTCTGATGATTGTACTTTGTCCATGTCACAAATGGACGGCGCTGCCACTCTGTCCACATCCCACACAGTCTTCAGTATCCCATTGGCTGTCTCTTGACTGTCCACCACTGATTGGTCCATTTGGCTGCCCACTAGACCAGACCTCAATGCTTCCCGGTCTTTCTGTTCTGCTTGTCCGTCATTTTCACGCTCTCTCCAGGTCTTTGTACTTCTTGCGCAGGACAGACACTTGATCCTTGAAGAGCACGGGGTCCAGGCGAAACTGAGAGTGGACCAGAGGCATGTAGCCAAACCAGTTGGCGAAGGTGTTGATACACTCCTGCCGCTGGTTGAAGTGTTCCGGGTTAGCCCAGGGGACACTCTTTATACCCTGGAAGGTAGAACAAGACACTGTTATTCACCATCCAGTACTGACCTGACAACACAAGTGAGAAAGACTGATGGCTGCCTACTTGTGGACTGGGCAGCTCTTTGTACTGCTTCCTTTGGGCCACTTTGATTGGTGGCAGGTGGGTTACAGCAGAGACCAGGAAGTTCATCAGGATGTCTTCACAGTTGGAGGTGCGATCCACTAGAGTCCGCAGAGACTGGGGCAGGTAGTGGGAGAACAGGTAGTGGTAGTACCTGTATTGGAATGAGAGCTTTAGTAGCCACTAGTCACTTCAAATAACGTAACATTGAGATCACAGGTTCAGTTCCCAGAGCAGCTTTGTTTGTCCACAACACAAAGCACATGAGCTCATCATATAAATTCTATAATCTGCATATGAATGTAGAATCTGTCAGCATGGGGACCAAGATTTTGGCACCAGATGCATTTTGTTTTCCGTTTGTAGTCAGAGTAGTACTTATTAGCTTTTCATATGCATTAATGCAACGCATAGAGTCAGTAGACTCTACGTTAATGTAACATGTAGAGCAGGGGTGTCCAAATTTCTTTTAAAGAGGGCCAGATGTGACAATGTGAAGATGCCCAGGGGCCAATACTAACTTTAAAAAATGAAAAAATTACCAATAAAAGTTACATACAAATTATTATTTTTTTAATATGACAATGTCACCAAATCTAAACTAATCAGGCACAAAATCATCAGAAAGTAATATTTTGTGTCACATCTACATACAGTACTGTACATACGGTACATACAGGTACACCAGCTTCAAATGCTTCGTTATGTCAACCAAAAAAAGCCAAATCTTCCAGCCATACAGTATCTGACAATCCTAGCAGGCCATAAATAATATATTATAAAAAATGAAGCTTCAGGCCGCATGAAATCTGACCGCGGGCTGTGATTAGCCCCCGGGCTGTACTTTGGACACCCCTGGGTTATAGAAATGAACACAAATGTGTCATTCTCATCATTCTTTCATATTAAGTTGCTAATCAGACTGCAGGAAGTCTTGGATATCTGTTATTCGTTTTTTCTGGATATGATCCCAGAGGTGAGACTGTCATCACGATACCCTCAGCTCATCTTATAAATACAAACTAGAAGTTGAAAGAAAAGGAGAGAATGTTGAAACCTCAAAAAGTGAAGCTAAAGTTCGAGTAAAAATCTCAAATAACACCGCCTGTTTTATTTTCCTGTTAGACAACAAAAGAACACCAATTAATAAAAACTCCATCACCTCCTGACCACTGATCAGTGTTACCACTGGAGGTGTGGTGACGTCTAAAAATCAGAGATGTTCTTTGTTTTTAGTTGCAGCAATTGAAAATATATTTACAGGATCATAGTCAGCTTTCAGACGTGTGCCTCATAAAGTCATAAAAAGTTGGATGTAAAGAAGAATAGCTGTTATTTTCTCACCTGTTTCACATTGCTCTGTTCCTTTTGCAAGAATATTTTGTCACAGCTGTCATCAGAGAGCAAAACCTGATGTTCTGTCTCACTATTATTAGTCTCTTATCACAGTAGCCTGTTGTACTTGCGCTCACAGTACAGTAAACGTATTTAGAGACGCACATCTAAAATAAAACTATATCACACAAAATAAAAACACAGTTTCTCACAGGAGGAGGCCAGGAAAGCAGCGCCTGTGTGGTAACATCCACACAAAAGAGTAGCTGCTGTGATGTATGTTGATGATATGTATCTGGGACAAGTTAACCATTTCACCACCGGTGGGATTTGATATTTATAGTGCACAACAAACTGAACCCCTGTGGAACAACGTACACGTTCTCCATCCCTTCACTTTCTTAGACTGGATATTGTAGTGCAGAGTTTTCTGTTCGGCTGCTTACTAGCATTACATCTGTCAGACTTAGCACCTGTCACTGACTTCTTCAAATATGTTTTGTGCTCAGGAGCTAAAATTAATCACAATTAACTGAAAGTTGATGCAATTCATTCTGGGAAGTTGCTGCTTGATTTTGTCATCATTGTTGCAAAGCAGCCCCACTGTGGAAAAGCTATCACATCACTTTAACAATATAATATACAGTACGTAATTAGATCATTTGCATGTAAAAGACTAAATTCAGGGCTCCCACAGTGAGAAAGGCACATTCTAACTGACTACTCATCGCCATTCTCTGTTCAAGTGGTGAAACGGGCATTTGAGGTAATGCAGACAGACCTTGCAAACATCAGTGGGTCTAACCAAAGATTCAAATTAGCATGGCAAAAATGTGTTCTCGCAAAAATGCCTTGTCTGAAAACGTGTGATTTCACCGTCTGTGGAGTAATTCCATTCATATTGTATGAGAACTGACATCCCTCTGCTGCACATATCGGATTCAGGCTTTTTTCGAATGAATCAAAGTGCTTGAAGTAATCCCTGAGTAATTCACCCTCTCCTTTTCTTTTCTCTCGCCTACACATACACATAATTATCCTTGATACTACCTTATTCTGTTTGATTGTGCCGTTATGCTTTTCATGTTAGGATTCGTGTCATTATGCTTGCTGCAGTTCACGGAGCTGTCCCTTTGTTTTCAGCTGTTGATCTCAATCCGTTTTGATCTCAGTTGCATAATCAATGTCGTGTCTGTAAGTCTAAATTTAGGTGTCACAGTCTATGCATGCACGCCTGTTAGAAGTTAATATGGAAAACATAACTGTGGGACAATATTAAAAAACAAAGCACATGTAGGTCTAAATGCCATTTGGCGTTTTTCCACCACTTTGGACGAGGCTGAAATATTGAACAACTAAAGGATGGAATGCTATGAAATATTGCTATATGAAATATAACCTGATGGCTTTACATCAGGTTGACATTTCAGGTTTGAGTGAAAAAAAAAACATTGCAGTGAAATCTAATATCATGTTCCCCAGAGGATAACTTGTAATAACTTCTGATCCACCAAATACCTGCAAAACTAAAGACAAGCAGCCATTTGCTGCACTTAAGTGCTATTTACTAAATATTAGCATGCGTGAACATGGTAAACATTATACCTGCTAAACATGTTAGCACTGCTGTGAGCATTTTAGCATGCTCAACTTAGCATTTAGCTCAAAGGAGCACTGACAGGACTGCTGTCTACAGCACAGCTTTTTCATGTTTTTAGATAATAATAAGAAGAGGCAAAACATACATAAACTGAATATATGCAGCTCTAAATGACTGAATCTCCGTCTGCTCCAGTCTGTTGGTGTACCTGTGGTAGAAGGCAGCTCCAGTCAGGATGATGGAGTAGTCGTTGGTCCATTTGGAGGTGTAGCCCCAGGCATGCTTTAGGGGATCCCAGAAGTGGCTCCTGGGAGGGTAGCCCACGATCCGCTCAGGGAAGCTCCGCCACACCAAGAAGGCAAAGTTCACCTACAAGTGCAGACATGGAACACTTAGACAGTGCTCCAACTTTTTCAGGAATACTGATTTCTGTGTGTGTGTGTTAGTGTGTAGTTCTGCTTTGTGTATATAAATAATAACACATGTAGACACACCTCACTGGTCAGCAGGACTGTATCCTCATCCAAACTCAGCACTGCTTCTGTCTCTATGGCAACATGAGGTAGGAACCGACTGGTGGTCTGAGAGAAATACAGCAGTAAATCTTAGTTTTTGCACTGTAGGCTATATGTTGTCGGGCCTGTGCTTCGAGAGATTATGAGAATGAGTGAGAGATGATCACGTTACAGTAAATCATGCTGAGTGACTGAGATGAGTGAATCACTATAGATTTTGCCTTGGGAGTCAAAAAAAGACAAGACAGTGAAAGGAAGAAATATCGAGAGCCAGTGACATTTATGAAAGCGAACGCCACACGGATCAGTGGACATGTCAGACATACATGGATGAGAAGAAAGACAGAAAAATATATATCAAGGAGAGGGGCCAGAGTAACAGAGATAAAGTGAAAGAGAGAGAGATACATAAACAGACTGGACAACTGACAGTTTGTCAAGCTGTCAGTCAGGCGTCAGCATGATTTCAGTGTGAGTTCTGAGTGGCACTGGTCCTCACCTTCCTCCTGCCGTCTGTCACAGTGAGGGGGACGGGCATGGGAGGCCATTTGCTTCGATTGGGCAGCGGCTTGTCGCTGTTCCAGAGAATGATTATCTAGAGCAGCAGGGGAAGGACATGTTTCATAACACATTCACAGAAAGACGCATTAGACTGTTCAGAAGAAGCTGCTGCAGTAGGGTCAGCAAAGTAAACCCTTTAGTGTGGAAACAGGATTTTAAAAATAATTTCATTCGATCATAACTTACCTGTGAGCAGTATTTAGACTTGGAGACCACCTGAAGCAGCTTCATGATTGGCTGAGACTGGGAGACCAATGGGGAGACGGCATGGATGACAGCCGTGAACTCTTGACCAGGACTGACCCCTGAGCACGGTCATGAAAAAATAATATGAGGGTAAGAGAGGATGTATAACCTGTTTGAATATTTATTAGGTTCTCTTCTATACAACAAACATAATGTATCTGTGTCAGTCCATCAAGGCTCATCAGAATAATTAGCATTTTTGGTGACCCCATATAGACTGTACCAAATTTTCTAAAATTGAAAAATGTCATAATGACATCAAAATGTGGTTTTAAATGGATAAATAAATGATAACAAACCTTATTTGTGTTTTAGCAGGATTGCAAAATTCAAAATAACACAGACAGGAACTTTAGTAAATATTTGATTTCAGTGTTTAATTTTCTTTTCGAGTGTTGATCACTCATCTCTGCCTCCACAATAGTCTCATCACCATTGTGTGCGATCAAGATTTGCGTGTCGTGCAGACTCATTCAAATGAAGTGTGTGTTTACCTAATCCCAGGTAGTAGAAAGGGAAATGTGCGAGGTGAGTGGAGTACTCTGGTAGGACCAGCAGACCTCCTGGCAGGGAGTTCCACATGTACTTGTTCCTCGATATGTGAGAGAACACGCGGTCCTTAATGATCTGTGGAGGGAAATAATGGATGGTGAGCAGACAGAACATGCTCACTTTTATTGTAAAGTGACCCGAACCCCTTTCGTCTAAGCCGGTGGATGAGTCTTGGATCTTCCATGCAAACTTGACAGCTGACACGCTTGTGTTTGCATATTCCAGCAATCCCTTATGATGTACTTCCTATTTTACGCCAACAGGAGGTGTCCACGCAGCGGCATCACCAGCATCACCGCTCTCCAGCCCTCTGCCTCGCTGACCTCAGGCTGACTGCACAGCTGTCTCCTGTGGGAAGAGGTCCCCCTCTGCATGCTGTATGTATATAAGCAGCTTATCACCAACCTCCAGAACCTCTCCATTATTATCTCGAGCATAAATCCCCTGCAGTGAATACACAAGGGGCTTCCAGACTTGCTTTTGTAAACATCAGAGTCCAAAGCCTAGCACTCATCGTGTGATTTAAAAAAATGATTTTTTTCATATTTCAGAGGGGTTAAATCTGTTGTTTCCCCACATTTATGTGCTATGCTGCTCATATAAAGAGGTTGTTATTTCTTCTAATGCACGCCTAACCCTTGGGCTAACCTTCAGATGACATTCTCTTAGCATCTACCTTTGAAGTTCATTTCTTCTCAGCTTGTTCAAAGTAATAAAACAAAACACGGACAGATGTGTGAGCTACATTGGCGGTTAGGACTCAGCAAGGTAACATCTAGCAGGTTGAGACTGATATTTACAATGTGATGATATATCATTTCTATAGGTTAGGGGATTTCTGTGAGACTCCAGGCAGATCGGATGTGGACTGCCTCGGTTCCCTAGACCTAAAGTACAACACAGAGCTGAGATAGTAAAAGAGTAGAAATGTATGGCATGGGCCAAGATCCAACCCCATAATCATAACGATAGAAGGGTTTGCTTCAAATGTGAACACACTGTTGGAGAGCTTTTCTGAAAGAGGACTGATGATAGCACGCAGGCAGTAAACCGCAGAGAGGTAGCAACTGTGGCTGTGTGTTCGACAGAAAACCTGTGTTTACAGCAGGGACTTCTTTTTGTAGATGTTTTCACTGGATGTTGCTGCACATTCCTGAACAGAATTGTATGGTAGGAGTATTCAGGAGTTTTAAAACATTTCAATTAGGTTTCTAACCGACACTCAGCAGCCAAGAGGAACACACAGTGTTCATGATAGAGAGATAGACACGCATGAGACTTGATATGATACAGTCCGTACAGACTTATGACTGGAGTCAAGATCAGCATTTAAAATCTGTTTGGCAGGCAGATATAATATCAGCAAACTGTTTTGACATTGCTGACCTTGGGAAACAGAAATCTAAATCTAAAATGGCGGAAGCTATCGCAGCTTATCCACTTTTGTTGAAACTCCCCTGTCGTAATAGACACCGCTCCACAAAAGAGGAAAGGTGTTTACATAGTTATTATAAAGGAGTCAGTGCTCATATTTCTTTCTTGAATATCTTGATATCTTAATATCTTATTGTCCCATTAGTAACAGAGCTAAAACGTTTGCTAACCCAGTTAGCTAATGCTACAGTCAAGCAATGTAGGAAGAATAGAAAGAACAGGAAAAACATCCTGTAAGATAGTTAGCCTGACTGCTGGTCTACAGTTTTGGAATAGTATTGGAATGAATTGTGGGGGTATTATTATTTTATTGTAATGTAACTGCCGGCAACTGTGACATTACAGCCATTTTGCCACAGCTTTGTTGACTTCACTTCACCTAATGGGAGATAAATTCCAGATATCTCCGCCGAGGCTGCCGTAAACATCTTTTATAACTTTGTTGCTCATATGTATTTTAAATAAACTGTGTAAATTTAGGATCCAGCCCCACCGTGACCCTGATAATGGATGAATGGATGTGTGAATTTATTGTCATGTTAGCAACAAAACCAGCATGACACTCCGTGGTGAATGATCAGGGTGCAGAGACAGCACAGTACAGACAAAATAGAAAACTCAGGAAGCTCTTGACTCACTAGTGGCAAGCTAGTATGTTAGAGGTTAGTTCACCAGCTGCAGCTGTTTACCAACTATCCCTGCGAGTAGTCATTACGTCAACAAGCTTCTCGAACCACATATTTCATTTGGATACATTTCCTTCACTGCTTCATGTTGAGCGTGTTACGGCTGAGGCTGACCTCCAGTGTGGTGAGGACTATCTTGTCCACAGAGGAAAAGTAGGCTTCCCACAACATCTGGGTTCTCTGTCTGAGGGCCAGGACTCTCTCGTTTCCTACTGCTCTCACTGTGGATGGCACCTGAGGACAAAAGACGGGAAAAGGAAACGGTGACATGAAGACATTTTTCAAAGAACAGAGAGTTTTAAGCTTTTTAAAGCAAGTGTGGTGTCTCTTAAAACAGGCTGGAAAAGAGAGAGAGAGGAAATTTCAAGGCATTTCAAAACTATCTGATCTAAATCACATTAAGACTGCTTAATCTGCCCCCTAAAAAAACATTTGACACACAGCTGATTTGGGATCTGTTGTTCAGATAATTAGACCTTAATTAGTAAGGACTTCATTGGGGTTTTGAGTAAATCACCAAAATTGATTCAATCACTTAGAGAGTTAAGCTCAGCGGCTCAATCAAAGCGGAAGGCGGCCATGTTGAACTGAGAGAAGTGTGAGCGGTTGACTCCTTTAAACCCTTTTGTCTGTACACAGCTTAACACATTTTCAAGAGTCGGGAGGCAGATAAATCTTTTTTTAATTCTTGTCCTTGATCTTTCAACCCCCTACATTGCACTCCCCCACCTTACGCGGCATTTCTCTTTCTCCTCAGCCTTCCTACTTTCTCTTTTTCTTTACACTAGTACATGTACGTCAGGAGACAGCTTCAGCGCTGTCCTAAGTTTGTCTGGAGTCTTCTTGCTTATCCTCTTCAGCAAAAGCCTCACACTCCTTACCCTCAGATCACAGGCAATGTCGATGTGTGTATTGAGTTTTGCAGGTGTGCAGAAATGCCACTGATGAGGTCAGCTCATTCAATTCAGTTCTGCCATAATTTGAAAATGTCTCTGCTCTGAGCTCTCAGGGGCTTGTTGCTGTTCATTAGCTGAATGCCAATTCGTGTCCGAGATCGAAGTGGATCAATGCAGAGGAGACATGATGGAATTTGTGTGAGGGGGAAAGATAAAGGTTGTAGCTGAGAGTGAGCCGGCTTTGCTTTCTCTCATTGTGTTTATCTGTGTGTGTGTGTGTGAATGAGAGAAGAGGCACGGAGGATGAGCGAGTGAGAGCTTTTGAACTGAAGATGGATTAAGGCCTCGGTGGGTGTTTTAATCTCAAAGGGCTCCAACCTGTAATCACACCATTTGATACAGGTAATAGAGAGCTGAAGTCGTGTCATCACGTCCAGGCTAGCCTCTGCTAGCTTGTGTAACTCCATGCAATCTCTCATTCAGTGTTTCTTTCATCTGTCTCTAAAAGGTGTTTTCCAGAGGTTTACTTTCCATGTTCAACAAATCAGTATCCACTACAGCAGCTGCTATCGCAAACTGACAACTTTGAAATTTTAACTGGAAAAATCAGAAGCAGGTTTGTTGCCAAATAGATTTTCACATACAAGGAATTCGTCTGCGTTTTTGTACATAACAAACATTATAAAAAATATGAGGAAGATAAAAAATCAAGTACTAGAAGGTGTAAATATATGCACACTTTGTTTTAAAATGAAAAGAGCTGTACAGTTTGTGCAGGAATGTGCAAAATGTTCACAGCATGCAGAATATTTAAATGAGCAAGATATTTTGTGTTAATCTAACACAGAGTCAGTGTCAGAGGGGGCTCGGGTCTTGTTAATGAGGTCAGCTGCAGATGGGGAAAAAACTGTTCTTGTGGCGTGACCGCAACCTCCTGCCAGAGGGGACTATCTACAGAAGTTTGTGTCCGGAGCGTGAGGGGGTCAGCCACAATCTTACCCGAGTGCTCTCTTCTAAAGTCATTGTCCAACTTTGTTTCTTTGTCCAACATTCTCTGTGTTAAACTTTTACGGCGTTCGAGCCCATCTGTGCACACATCTGTGATGTTTAGCCTGTGAACATCTACAGCGTTTGAAATGATGTCGTTGCTAAAAAAACCATACATATCAGATTGTTTGAAGTGAGTCACATAACCTGCATTTGAGTAAGGTCATGTATTTTTAATGATTAATGCAGTCAATGGGATTTTGAATGAGGTTTTCATACTCCACTTTGGTTACTCTATACCTGCTTTGTAGTCCTGCATGGTGCATTCTCAATGCAACATAAAGTCTCTTTATGCTCAGCACTGATGTAAGGAGGAAAATAATGACCTTGAGTCTGTGTTTAGTTATTATCTATGTGTTAGTTATATTAGTGGGCGCATTATTTATCAGTGTTTATTTAGCGTTATGAATCAGGTGAAAAAAAATGACTCATACGTCTCCATTTTAATCTCCATTTTTCTGTCAACAAATGTTCACAGCAGCGATTCATGTAGTGTGAACAGGACAGGAAGGTGTTCAGCCGTGCAGACAAATACCTGACTTGTTTAGCACTAACACAAAGTTTAGGTGTGTAGGTCACCTGTGTTTTGGCAATACTCAGAGCTGTATCACTGCAGCTATGTGTGTAAAACAGAAGAAAATAGACTCGCAGCATACAAATATGCTCAGGTCGCTGTTAAACACATGCAGGGCGAGTGAAATGCGAGCTGGTATGCAGCCCCTGTAGACAACAGTACCGTGTATTGGTTGAAAATAGAAGCTTATCTGTCAGACACACGTGAGTCGGGCTGAAAAACATGGCCTCGCTCCTCCTGTGTAGACGAGCCTTTATTTGGGTTATGTGTCTCTCACTGTGGGGACTATCCATCCTCTGCTAGCTCCAATTTTTTATCGATTCTTTGAATTTACTTTAATTAATCTGGTGCACAGTCAGCAACTCATTTGCATTTTTTTGTCCATTTATTTCTATTACTGGAAGCATCTTAGGAGGTCTGCTCAGCACAACATGACCTCATTTATTGTTACACCCCAACTTTTGGCTACATGCCAACTTAAAAACAGAGTGAATATTGCTCTTTCTCCATTTTAATACATTTTAATAAAGAGCAAAAAAAAAAAGCCATACAAATCATAAATGTTGATCCTTACATATAGAAACCATAAAGCAGTTCCTTCTTTAAAGGCAGATAAAAATGTCCCTCATTGTGGTTGCTATGTGCTGTTGGATTGCTGCCGGTGGTGATCATTTGATTTTTATTTCTGTACGTACAGTACTGGGCCATTACTGTACTTTCAAAAATAACTCTGGCCCTGGACTCCCTAAGGTCATCAGGCTGTCCTGTGTGTCTGTGTAAGTGTGTGCCTGTAAATGAGTGTGAGCCTCTGTCTCTTACCTGTAGCAGTAATCGCTCATCTCCCTCAATGACTGCCTGGTTCCACTGGATGACATCAGAAAACGGCAACTCCCAGCCGTTACTCAGCAGCACTGGGATACATGCCGCCTGGACACAGATATATTAGTATTTAGAGAGTCTTAGAGAGACAGAGATGCTGATAAAGCAACTGACTTGTGTACTACCACCAGATCAGGAGATTAGCCCCGGTTCTTGACCCCGTGCCGTTCAGGATCATAAATAAGCAACATAAATAATGTTCATATTCAGAATAAACCTACCTGCCGTGTAAATCGTCTGCAACTGAACGGGGTCGGCCTAGGCTGCTATCTTTTAACAGGTGGTGGTACTCAGACAGCTTAATATTTTCTGAGGTGGTACATGCTGAGGAACTCCATATATTTCACTTTAATTGTGATCAGCTGCAGTTCGACTGGGTTCCTCCCTTGTTGCTGGTTCATCTTTGGCAGTAAACGACATAACATGACATACTGCAGCTGCATTGATATAACACAATCTGTATGAGTTCAGTCCCAGCTGCTTGGCGCCGTGATATCACAGCCCGAACAGATAATATGATCAGTTCTCTTGTGTGTAAATGTATGTGCAGCTGAGTAAGAATGTGTGTGTGTAAGAGCCCTATAGGGTGACTGCAATGAGTAACAACTCCGATCTCTCCATTCCCAGGAAGCTCTGTCACTCGTGCACAGATGTGGCTGACAGGGCCGGGTCTTGTGTACTAATTAGGTACAACCACCGAGGGGACATGTGCAAGGAGGGAGGTACACTGAGGGGAGAAGAGAGGGATGAAATGGAATGGGAGAGAAATAAGCAGGAAACGATTGATGCGTGGAGGCATCAGGCTTTATTGAAGTGGATTTTTGATGTTGCCTTATCCCCTCGTTCACTGACAGGTTTTTGATGGGTTTTGGTCCCCCCGCGCCCCCGTCAGTTTCTCTCTCAGTTCTCCTTTTTTTCACTCTCATCCCATCTTCCTCTCTTCCTCTTTTTACTGGCAGTGGTCTGAAGTGTTGATAGGTCTGCTGCCCCCCCCCCCCCAAATGTTTTCTAATTAAACCACCAGAGATCAGCAACAGCAGCAGCAGCAGCCGAAAATGGTGGAGATCAAACGCTCTCTCCGGCCCACCGGGGCTTCCGACGCTGCTGCATTTCATCTGAGAATAGACCTGCTGAAGGACACTTCAGCAAATAGGACGACTGGTATGTGTGTGTATATGTGTCAGAATCAGCCCCAGGTTACAACAAGGTCACACAAAGCCTCCCAGAGTGATAATCCAAGGCCTTTAAATCTGAAATGCAGCCTGGGGCTCGTCTGAGTCTTCTCCCCAAGAGATGAGGCACTCTGAGGCTGTTTCAAACATCCTGGAGGTTAGGTCATATGAAAGCTTGTGTGCTGTGTAGTTGTTTTTGGTTTGTTTGCATTGGGTGATGAAGACGGTGAGGCTTTGAGTAAATGTGTATGTGGGGGAGTGTGCAAATGTGAGTCTGTGTGTATATTGGAAAGCTGGCAGTGAGTTTTTTACCGCACTGGTAATTGCCAGTTCTTTTGTGGGCTTGGCTAGCACCGAGCTAAAGAAAAATAAACACGCAACCAAAGATTCTTGAAAAGTGCCTCGAATGGAAAAGAGACAGCACGACAGGACTAAGAGAGGACAAAGAAAGAAGACAGGAGGAGAAGGGGACCATGACTACTGCCTGCTGCCAAAGCCGAGTGGGTTGTGTGCGGATTTGTCCATTCAGCAGACATCAGCGGTGGGGCAGGCTGCCACTCCTGTGGATGCTTCCGGACCATTCATGCACACACACACACAGCCCCAGAGAGCAGTACGGCCAGGGAACATTGTAGCAGCCAGAGAGTTCAGTGTTTGGCGGATCTAAAAACAGCCACTACTGCTTCCTGCACTGGTGTGAGACTGTCGACCTGGGTGGCAGAGAGAGAACTACAGCAGAGTGACTGGTTTTAAACCGTTCTCTCACTCCATTGCCTGCGGTTTCTTCATTGTTTGTGTACTTGCACATTTCACTGATGGACTTAAATGAACGATACCAGTGTTTGTATAAGTGTGTGCGTGTGCATCCGTGTGTGTTAATGGACCCATTTTAGTTTAAAAGGCCTAGCAAATAGCAAATAAAGCCTTTATGGCTAGATCTGCACTCAACACAACACAATGGTCTGGGGAAAACACTTGCAGATGTGACCATTAAGGTGTCAGTAACCAAAAAGACTACATAAACCACAGATCTGGAGCATAAACATTCTGCATCCTGTGCACTTCCTTGTTGATTGAACTGTATATGAGCTGGATCTCATTTATTCGGAGCTGTTTCCTGCAGAAGTGTAATTTGGTCACTCTAACGGGGAAACGCTGCAGCTAATGTTGTGATGATTGCTGCGTTAGCATGTACAGATTGTAGCTGTTTGTTTATGCGGCCGCAGAGAAACTGGAGAGTCCTCAAGTGCTCAGGCAGCATGAACGCAAGAGTATAAAACACTTGTCAGCGTTATGTTACTATATTTGACACAGCATGACTGTGTGTAAGTGATTTATACCTGTTAACACATGCAGTCATGATCTTGTGCAGTGTACAGCAGATGTTTCAAATCTTGAGTTTTGCACAATAACATTAAATATGGACAAATGACTGCAGTAACAGAGGAAGGGTTGATCACGGTCTGCATGAGGTAAACATGGAAGTTATTAATTCACAAAGCACTACAGTCTGAAAGTGGTTATGGCTACAGGCTTTGGGAAACATAACATGAATGTACCCGTCCAGATGGGAGTTAATTTTTACTTATGATTTAAATCAACAAACTCCAGGATTCCTCACAGTGTAAGCAGAAAAAAGTCATTTAGTAAAAATTCTTGCATGACACTAAAAACGAGAATACCACCCCAGACACGTACTGTTGCATCAAGCTAGCAAACAGGGCGATGGCTCACCATCTGTAGGTAGATGGCTCGGACTGTTGCGGCCCATGCTTGGTAGTTTATTAGCATGTGGCTCCAAATGTGATCGGAACATGAGGGCTCAGAGGAGCAGTGTGTAGCATTTAACGTAGTGGTGAAGTTACAGATTGGAACTAACTGAACACTGCTCGCATCACATTAGTGACCTGGGACTGAAAATGGGCAGTGAAGTGTGAAGGAGGAGGTGAAACTTACAGAAAACGCTAAAGTCTCTATCAAGAACCAGTGTTGAGTTTGTCCATTCTGGGCTACTGTATAAACATGTTGGTTAAACTGGCGGACTCGAGCAAGAGGACCTGTCGGACTGTGTGTCTGTAGATATAAAGGCTCATTGTAAGGTAACACACCACAATGATTCTGATGGTTATTTTACACTAATACAAACATATTGCATATTATATTCCACTTATGCTATATTCTGTAAACACAGCCATCTAAAATGTTACACACCTTTAAAACAGAGGCTGGTGGTTTTACTGCAGCACAGTTCAGAAAATATCAATTTACACTGAACATACAGAGTAACCAGTTCAACAGGAAGTCCCGGACACACTTCTTAACAAATTATTTTACATATGAACCCTGCAGACCTCTCATGTCGGCTGGTTCTGGATTACTGGCTGTTCCCAGAGAACATTGTGCAGCTGTGGTTATCTTCTGTGCTGCTCACAAAGACTTGAAACACTACTACTTCCAAATCCAAGCTGTCTGATTTGATTGTATGAGCCATCATTGATGATGATTGATATTATTGTACACTTCTGTGTGCTTTTCCTGTTCTTCTGTTTTCTTTGTGCTTTTGCTCATGGACCCTTTAAAGAACTTTGGCTTGCCTTTGGGTGTGAAATGTTCTTCTTCTTCTTCCGACTTCTGCCTACAACCTTGATTAATCTATTCATGCAACAATCAAAGTTACAATAGTGTGAAAAAACATCCATTACTATTATTTATTCATTGAGTTTAATCGTCATAAATGAAGTTAATCTGCTCCATCAGGACTGTGTGGGTGCGGTTTGGTAAGATTTGATCGTCAGTGCTGGCAACATAAGCAAACAACCTCACAAATGTTACCATGCTTTGATTCACATGCTGTTAAACACTGATTGGTGTTTGCTTGAACATTTTCCAACCGAGCCCCACCCACCTCAAACCAGTGAATAACACCACACAGAGAAACACAGTGTGAAAAACACTTGTACAGCGTGATCACATGGCAAACAACACATGAATAATCAATACTGTTGATGGTGTGTGGCACAGAGAATAATATTTATTTACCTGTAGCGACTCAAGGAAGCGAAAGGAGCCCAGGCGTCGACCTCGAGGCACCAGACAGAAGGTGGAGTTGTGGAGGAGCTCTTGGTAATCAAACCTAACAGAGAGAAGAAAAGGAAATTACATCTTAACAACAGTTATATATTTCATTTAGTTTCAGGTGAATGTGAATACTCAATAAAAAGAATACAGGACTTAACAGAAAACATGAATTATGTATAGAGACACATAACTCCTGGAGAATTAGAGAGCAGAAGTTGAAAGCATCTGTTTATTACTACACTTCAAATATCTGTATGAATGTTTTCATGATGGTGGATTTTACTCCAAACAGTATCCAATAGTATCTACAGAAAGAAAGACCTCGAGCTGTGGTTATTTTAAAAAGCAGGTATGGGGTTAAATTCACATGTGATGGCTCTTGTAATTAGTGAGACAGCCCAAAGTGAAGAATGATGCCTGTGAGAGCTGTTAGAGAAAATCAAAGCTTTAGATTGTGCAAGCGCTACACGAGGATGCATCCAGGGACCAGATCTCAAGCTCTGTTGGAGAGTTTAAAAATTGGTTCAGTAAGTTCTGTGGTTGGGAACTCTAATTCTAACTGCATGAAAATATATATTAGAAACAGAGAGATATGTGACCTGATCTGACTGCGAATATACAGCTTTCCATTCAGCTCTCAGATATTTGAAATTCTTAACAATAGTGAGCCTCTGGCTGGCCAAAAGTCTGGGAGAAAATGGAAATGCATACATCATTTTTTTAGATTTAGAGTTTGGTGATTAATGTTTATAGAAATTAGACATTTTTGTGCACTGAAAAGTCAATCAATATTAAAAGTGATTATAGGAATGCAAAAACAGCAAAAGCTGTTAGACTGCTATGTCAACAATCAATACATGGGTCTGTGAAGACGGCAACAGAATAGCTCTAACTTCTAAAATCACTCAGTGATAGCAAACAAATCTAATAAATCGCCTGCCAGTGAGGCGACACATGCTTCGTCTGATATACGATATTCAACATCTGTCACACATAAAATAAGCCAGGATTTTTGTGGCTTTCATTGCTGATGTTTAGTCATAATGGCTCAGATTATGAGCAGCAATAAATCTTTTTTTTTCTCCCCTGCACAGAAATGTTGGCACGACTACAGACAGCTACTGTATGTTGGAAAGTATATCCATCACTGCGCTCATAAGTAAATACGCCATAATCTCTGTCCTCTATTGATTTGTGCTGTAGACAAGAGGGCCTGAACTCGTGCCAAAGTAAAAAAATCTGGAGTGCGCTACTCCCACAGGCTGGCTGCTGCCATGCGTCACCCTGCTGAGTTCCACCACTTCATGCTAATATTTCACATTGGTGCTACGAGAAAGAAGCCACATGGAAACCTCTGCATCAATGCTCGCCTTCATCCGCTAAGTGGAATGCCAACGAACGTGCGGTGTAACGGTCCCACGGTAAAGAACTGCACGGTGGAGTAAACACACGGAGAAACAAACAGGGTCTTATGGGAAAGTATCCCCCCCACCCCACAACTCTGCTCCTTCTCATCACATCACATCACATCACCCCACCACACCTCCTCCTTGCTCTTATCCTGCTCTCTCCCAACGTTTCTGCATCCAGATTCCTGCTTGTTTACTTGCAGAGGGAACGTCAGTGTGAAATACGCCCGTCATTAATCTTCCCCCTTGCTGAGTCGTTTATTTAACCCTCCATGAGTGACAAGACGCAGGCCTCTTAAAGCTCCCTGGATGAGAAAATTGGGATTTCATTGCTGATGTTGGCATCATTTAACACTGCTACACTCAAGCCCTGGACATCAAGATGTTGAATGGATGTGTGTGTGAGCGCAGACTCAATATGAATGTGTCAAAACACGCAGACACACACAAACTGACTAGCATCAGTTTACTGAAAGGCACCCTTGTTTGCTCCGATACTCCACCTGTTGATAGAGCTTTGCCATTGCCATCATCGCCGTGCGTATGCGTGTGTGTGTGTGTGTGTGTGTGTGGGCGTGTGATGCATCTGAAGAAATATAAATCTTCAGCGTGGAGGGTTGATGCACATTTGAAATCAATCTCTGAGCGAAAATATCCGTCATGGCGGTTAAAGAGATTTACACGATGTATTTCTGAGGGATTTGGTGTCCAAATCTTGTTCTGAGCTCAGGATTTAGGTAAACACATCAATTTAGCTCTGCTACGAGTTAATGCATTTGTAGATTGCATCTGTAAAGCTGTGCAACTCATCTCGTGTATTCGTGAGTAAATAAATGCGTAACTGAGAGAGTGTGTTGCATTCCAAAGTATATTGATATTTACTCCTCCTTGTGTAGATTGTGTTTGGTCATGTTGCTGTGAGAATACATTCATATGTTCCTGGTTAAGCTGTGTATGTGTACATATATATCTAATGTGAGGCAGTGGGACCCCGTGTATGTTGTAAATGTAGTGAGACTGATCTGGTTAGTCTGACCCACTTTTCTCTCTGCTCTCCTGCTGTTTGTGTGTGTTTGTTCGTGCATTTGCATCAGTGTGTGTGTTTGACAATGCAGAACTAGGAGTCACAGCTCGTGCATGAAATCGTGTGTGTCTGTCTGCAATCCAGCAGTCTAGTCAGCCAGTCTGCCAGCTGCTGTCCTTTAATGAGGGACTGTACCTTAATGCAGAGAACAAGTAAATCATTTAACAGCACTTTATTTCCAACAACAAATGGCCAAGGCCTGCCGCACCTCTCCCTCTTTCCTTCTCTTCAGCTCTCCTGCTCTTTGTCTCAGCGTCATGTGTTTGTCGCTGTCTGTCATTTAGATTCTCGGGAAAACATAAAAACGTTGCAGTGTAGGTTTGGTATGATGCATATGGATATGAATACATTGCCACATGTCTGGAATGTGTGTCTGCGTATGTGTGTGTTAAAGCATCGGTCCGCCCACATTAGAGTGGAGTCAGTCAGGAGAAAATCCATTAATTTAGAATTCAGTTATTTAGAATTTTTATTCGACTCATTTTCCAAGAGAAATGTCAAGAATTTGCAGCCTAGTATTATTTTCTCAGGTTTTAAAATATCCATCTCTGAAATTCCTGACACCATGTCAATATGGTGGAGGTGAATGAACAGTCTTTAAAATGTGACTGAAGTCTTCAAACAGTTCACGACTGTCTCCTCATCTTGTAACATTTCATTTCATTTGTTTTCTTCATTTCTTCACCGTTGTCCAGATCAAGCAACAGTTGATCATGGAGAATTAATCTAGAGCAAATCCAGTGAAGTAATTACCTGACAAATCAAGAACTTCATCACATTAATGAAAACTCATATAAAAATCCATGAAGAAGTCTTGCTTAATAAATGGAGCGCCCACAAATATTAAAGGTATAGATCTATATCTATATCTCTCTGAGAGTTGACACATTTATAGAATTTCACAGTACTGTATATGTTTATACTTGAAATTTCTCTCCTGGTATCATACAGACATGAATAACTGAGTCAGTGTGTGTGATCGGGGGCTGGTAGGAAGGTCAACTCAGCTCAGTAACAATGACTCACTGTGTATTCATGTGCGTGTGACTGCATGCATGTCATTTCATATTGTGCATGTCAAGGAATGTACCGCATTAGACTCCCTGCATGTTAATGTGGGAAAGCATGCATACAGTATATGTTCTGTAATGTACACGTATGGACCTGCACTTACACTATAACGACGGGGCTTTAAATGGATGCTGTGTGCACTGGATGGATGGATGGCAGTATGCATGATCGTTATCTGGGAGCTCTCATTGTGAATGTGCTCTGATCTGCTGTGTGTGGATTACATTAGATTACATTACAAAACAGATCTACTCGTAGATTACTGCTGTGTCAAAGTGCATGTTTGAACGAATACAATGGATTTATAGTGTGAAGCATGAAGCTAAGAATACTGTTTACTCTATACGCTGCAACTAATGAATATTTTCACTATTGATTAACCTGTAGAATATTTTTCTGACTGGTTATTCAGTCTGTAAAATGACAAACACATCATCTTTAACAAAACACATCAATATCAATATACAATGTCATATTCACAATAGATTAACATCCTGTATGTGTACAAGAAAGGAGTTCTTTGTAGTGAAAAGTAATGCAAAGAGAATTCTGCAGTTTCCAGTGTATGAGGATCTTTAGCATGTTTCAGCTAGCTGTTCTGGTTTTACAGTCTGCGCCTGTAATGTTATGGTTCAGTCACGTCAGTTTTGTTGCAGCTTACATTACGGTACAAACTGCACACAGACAAAATGAACAGAGTGGAGCATTTAACAGCTAAAAAGACAGATGTTGGAGAACAAGACCGGGCTAAAATCAGTCAGTATCTGATTTACTGTATGCTGCTTTCACACCAGGATAGTCCGGGGGACTCAGCTCGATTCAGTGGGGAAGAACAAAATATTTCACACCTTCATTTGGTTTGGTTCACTTTCACACTGCACTTTAGAAAGTGCACCAAACCGCCTGGACAACATCATGCAGTTACAACAGCTGCTTGTTTGGGGGCAGTATTGTCCAAAACAAGCACTGACTAGGAAGGAAAAAAAGCACCAGGAAGAAGAAACCCAGCTTTCTGATCTTTGGTTCACAGGATAATCCTCTATTGGACCAAGTGGACTGAGACCCACTTTTTTAAGCGGACCAGAGTTCGCTTGTTTGGTCCGCTCCAGAGTTCTGATGAGCTTTCACACCTGCCCAAACGAACTGGGTTATCCGAGGAAACGAACTCTGGCTTGTTTAAAGCGGACCAAAAGGCGCTGGCGTGAAAGCGCCCTTAGAATTCATCAGATGAACACAAACATGACTCCAAATGAATGGTAATGTTGCTATGTGTCCTCTGTTCACATTATCAAATATGCCACTGTTATGTTTATGGCTTATCTCTGCTCCCTCCTAGTCAACAGAAAATCAGTCAAGGCAGGTTTAAGATGGTGGAATGCACATATATTTGGCATTTCTGCTAAATAAACGAGTTTAATCAGCTATTCTATTAATCAACTAAATGTTTCAGCAATGTAGTTGTGTTTGGCTTTGTGTACAAACGGCAGAAACACGGCGCACTTAACGTTTCAACACTGTGTTGTCTGAATTCATTTTCATCTCATTTCTATGCTTTTGATTACACATTGAGTGTTTGTGTTTTTTGATGAAAGATCCTGATTGTGTGTACACCACTATCTGTAGAAGTCAGCACTGATGTGTATGTGTGTGTGCGGTGCATGTGCGTATGTGGTGTATGTTTGCGTCTATGCACACACTGCTTCCTCCCACCTTTTTTTCAATCCCCCTGTCTCCCAGGAGGACAAATATAGTTATATTAAACATCCAATATGGAGCGGTTTGTAGTCAGGACACACACACACACACACACACACACACACACACACAGATTTAGGCCTGATCATCCTCATATTACAATCCCTTTTCGTATTTCTGTCTCAGATAGCCACAGTCTCATAGAGAGACATAAATAGAGACAGGCCACAGAGTTTCTCACACCCACCCTCACACACACACCTACACACACACACACCGCAGCAGGCTCTCTCTCTTCATGTCAAGGCATTAGGCTCAGTGTGACACCACTATCATCAAAGATGTGTTTACCAAGATGGCACCACCCTGAGTCGCCGACTGCACACGTGTGTGTGTGTGTGTGTGTGTGTGTGTGTGCATTTTTTGTTGTCTGATAAGCAAATCTGCTTCTCCTCCACCCTATCATCCTGATCCCTCTCTCTCCCTCACCTTCACCCTCCCTGACTTGATTTTCTTCCCATCCTCCATCTTGTCTGTGTGTGTGTGTTTTTTTTATTTTTTATTTATATGTGCAATCAACAAAACTGCCCTCCGCTCAATCTTTCCCTCTCACTTTTCTGCCTCACCCTCATTCCTCATGTGTACTAAACACTGACTATTTAATGAATATTGACTTGGTGAAAGCAGAGAGGCGAGGGATGGAGGGAAGCAGGAGGGAGGAGGGAGGGTGGATGCTTCTTGACTGACAGCAGCTTCTGGTCAGTCGAGTCCACTCTGCTTCCTGTAAAGGTCAGGTGTCAGTAGAGTGTGTGTGTGTACTATCTGTACGTGTGTGTGCATGTTTGTCCCCGTGCGTGAACACAAGTGTGTGGCAGACCAAGGTTATGGATTAGCCGCCACAGCGCTAACAGGCCACTGTCAATACTTTTCATTCTCATGTGCACCTCATCGAGCGCAGCGAGAGCTGAGTGACAGAAGTGACTGTCTTGGTAATGTCAGCGCGTACACATTCATACACGGGCAATCATGGCTCAAAGAAACAAGCTTCACAAAGTACAGCACTGACACTGTGAAAGAAATGCTGTGCACCATGTACGATTCCATTTTCAGCCTGTTGGAACGCACAGATTCAAGAAATCAGGGTGAATGAGAGAATGTATGAACATTTAAAGATGGATTCAGGCTATTAAATAGACAATTAACCTCAAATGAGATTTTCTTTGGTTCTTTCAGACACATAAAAGTATTATTACAGAGCACCTGCTGGGCATAGTACTTTGGTTGCAACGTCCCCAGTTTGATTCTGAGCAGAGACCCAGAAAATACTTCAAAACACAGTGCCTGCTCATGGTGAAATGTTGGGTCTCTGTAAATAATATCATAAACAGTACGGTGTAGACCTGCTCTGTATGGGAAGTGTCATGAGATAACTTCTGTTATGATTTGGTGCTATAGAGATAAAATTGAATTAAACTTGACTTGAACAATATTACAGCTATCACAGCAGACAGGCGTTACACCAGCATCAATACTCCTTTCTCAACTGCCAAAAACAAATCAGGTGGGATGAAAGTCGTCTTTCACACCAACATGATGCAAATCACATCTCAAAAATACTGCTCGTCTCCGCTCATCCCTGTCCTCCTCTGCTGCTCAGACTCTGACTCATTGCATTCTGACTTCTCCAACATTCTTAAAAATCTTTAAGTCACCCCGTTCCTCTGGAACAACTCATTCAATTCTTTAATTTAATGTCATGGTGGACACAACTATTGTGCAATGTTTTTGGTTGTTTTTTATATGTTTAAAGGTCCAGTGTGTAGTGGTGTTAATGCTGCATTGCAATCTCCTCACATCACCCTCACCTTCCTAGTGTACAGGAGAAACCACACTTGAAAGGCCCTGTGTAGAGTCACTATTTAGTTTGTCTGTTCTGGGCTACTGTAGAAACACAGTGTTTCAACATGGCGGCCTCCATGAAAGAGGACCCGCTCCCACTGTAGATATAATTTTGAAGTAACAGATATAAAAAGATTCTTCTTCTCTGGTGATTATATTATATATAGGAATGTGAAAGTGATCCTTACGCTAACTGACTTCTATTTGCTACTCCATTTCCTTTTTTCATTTTTACATTAATGGTTATTGTCTGATGCTATTATCCAGAGTGACTTACAACCAGTTGTAATGTGATACTGTATGTCTACTGTATGATATGAATCCACATTACGCTTCTCCTCGGCTACAAAATAAAAGACCTGTGCTGTATATGAAGTGACGACATGACTACAGCTACAGCCTACATCTCACTGGACAAACAGTGGTGGTGGGGGTGGGGTGGGGGGATGATTTGAGAGCAGACAAAGATGAGAGGGTGAAAGATGGAGGGAGGAAAAGGGCAGGAACGGGATAATGGAAAGCGATGGTGGGAGAGAAATATGTGTGTAGCCAGCTGCTGTAGCCTCTGGGACTCAGGAGGAAGGGAGGGGTGGAGGAGAGAAAGTCAGAGAAAAACTACAGCTTTTTCTGCAGGCAGTGGGTCAGGCGCTGGGCTACAACCCACACTAAACATGCCATCAGATGGAGTCAGAAGAAGGCGAGGGGGGAGGAGAAAAAAAAACGTGAACGCAAAATTATGAAGATTAGATGGTATGGAAAGAGAAAGGTAAAAAAAAAAAAAATGTGGGAAACAGAAAAGAGGGACGGAGAGAAAGGCAGGAGGCTAAATAGACAGTTCAGGTTTCAGTGTGCAGAGGAATGAGGTCTCCTAGTATCCTCTTACATTAAACATAGAGAGAGAGAGAGAGAGAGAGAGAGACAGAGAGAGAGAGACGAGCGCTCATGCTCATCTTTGTGTGTGGGGGGAGCAACAGTGCCCATAATCTTCACTTTTTCCTCCTCATTATCCCTTCTCCATCCGTCTCCATCTTTTTCCTCTCGTTTCAATAATCTCCATGTCAACAACTGGTGACAAATGGACTGGTGCTCGTGTGTGTGTGTGTGTGTGTGTGTGTGTGTGTGTGTGTGTGTGTGCAAGACACAAGTCAACAAGAGAAGGTGTATCCAGATGTTAAATCCTTTCCTGCAGCTGTTGCATGCACACAGAGTTACCTCTCAGCCTCATTGACTGTCTTAATAGCAGATGGACAGATAAGCCTTCTCCTTCAATCACTCCTTCTTATTCAGCTTCATCACTCTCTCCCTCCACCTAGTCCAACAAAAAAAAAACTCAACCCCACAAAGCAGGAGAGACTTCTAAAGGCGGTGCGGAATGCTGAATGTACACACACACACACACAAATTAAAGTAAGCTCAGGATGATCAAAGTGGACAGAGAATCTGAAATATTGAACAGTTACACACGTCTCGAGTTGAATCCCAGTGCAGCTGAACTGGTAAGTGGAGTTTATATTTAGAAAACATTTAGAAAACAAGGAGCTCTCCTGCTCGCAGATCCAGGAGAGATTCGAAGGAAGTCAGGAGAAGAAACCTGAGGAACTAGAGCCAGACGTTTCAGACTGTCTGCAGCACTATCAAAGTCTGAACACTATCTCTCCCGCCAGCACCTCCTCGCTGCTCTGCTCACTCTCCAGTGAGGCAGTAGGACAGCCCGTCCAGTAATCAGAGTGCTTGCGGTTCGATTCCCGTCTCCTTGAGTCCGGCTGAACAAGATACTGACCCCTGAAATTGCTCCCGATGGCTGCGGTGTTACACCTTGCGCAGCAGTTTGTGCCATCAATGAGTGAATGTGACAAGTGTTGTGAAAATGCTTTGAGTGGCCGGCGGATCACGAAGACTGTTTAAATCTTCATGAGGAGGTTTTTGGTTGTTTCAGATCAGAAAGAGTTCATCCTGTTTTTTCCCCCTGTGTTTTTATGTCTTCTGATTCTCAGTGATGGAATGGAGAAGCACATTTACACAAACTCTGTACTGCAGTATGGTTTTAAGATACTCGTAGTTTACTTGAGTATTTCCATTTTATGCTGCTTGATACTGCCACACGGCTACTTTCATTTGACAGCTTTAGTTACTAGTTACATTGCATATTCAGATTAATAATCAGCTAATACAATATGATGTATTATCATTTATTGTCATTAGGTGAAGTAACCTTTGCCATCTTAAAGTGTTGATTAGTTTCTCCATCATGATAGAGTGATATGAGGTGGAGACTGCTCCTTTACTGAATTAAGACTTTAATTGCAGGACTTTAACTTGTATTCTTACACTTTAGTATTAGTACTTTAACTTAAGGGAAAGACCTGAGTACTTCCTCTGCCTCTGTAAATAATGACATTCACGTCAATGATCCTTGACCTGTAAGGTTTAAAGGTTAGTCAGGTGTTATCTATGAATTTTGAAGCTGTTGTATGTCTGGAGATGCTGTCAGATTTCATCCATTTGCTGGATTACGCTTCTGCAATGAGCTTACTTCTGACACCTTCAGGATTCTAAGTGTGTTTTCTAAATGGATTTTTTCAGGTGAACCAAATGTTGCCATATCGGTCTATTAAAAACCTTGATTGGTTGTTTGGAGGTTGAAATGCCCTTAAAACTTCTCGCTCTGTGAGCGCCAGAATCCTCTGGAGTTATTCTCTGTGCTCGTCTCTCTGGTTTGAAGCGGGTGTACATTTTTTTGTATATCTTTGCGCATTTAGTCATGAATATTTAGCGTTATGGAGAAACACTTCAGTTTTTCCAGCTTGAAGGTGCTGACGAAAGAGTACAACTGCAGCATCCCTGCTTTGACTTTGTTGCATGTGATTCCCAGCCTGTCTCCTCTGCAGAACAGTTTATAAAAATAAATCGACAGCAACAATTCACATCAAAAGTTTCTTCATTTTCAAACAGCTGTGCTTGTCATGAAAAATAAAAGATGCATAGAGAGATGTATTTAAAGGACGTGAATAAATGGACGCAGTTCAAACTAATGTTTTGGTCGGGAACTGAAATGTACTGGTCTTCTTTCTGTCCACATTCATCCCAAAATCTCTGGCCCCTTCTTCCTTCGCACTAACAGTGATGCCTTCACCCAAACACACACACACGTGCCTTGGCTCCACAGGAGTGTTAAAGATATTAGTCATCCACCGGGGTTCAGACATGGGGGATAACTTCTGCCAGCCTTCTCAGACGCTCGCAGAGAAAAAAGACAAGACAGTTATTTCTGATGCCTCCAGTGCAGTCGGCCTCGCCGTATCAAAAGCCACCATTCCTCCGTGTCTCTTTGCTATCGAGCAGCAGACTCGCTAATGGATTTTCTGCCACGCAGCTTTGTCTTCCTCAGTTACCAAGAGTCATTACTGTTGAGGGCTCGAGTGCTGAGCTAAAAAGGAGTGATTTTTTTCTGCCTTTGCATTTCTATGCAATGGCTGTGTGACAGTGCGCTGAGTGAGTCATTGTTTCCTCTGGGATTGATTAAATTAAACTCCTCTGTTATAATAATGAATCTGCATATATTTGCCTTAAAACCTGCTTTAAGACGTCCTGACTTACACTTTTGTCTTGTTCCCCCTGAAGACGTTAAAAACATCATTTAAACAACACAAACAAGCAGACAGGATAAAGCAGAGACCCTCTCTCTGTGGCATAGTATCAATCAGTTAACAGAGTCGTTTATGCTGGCATCAGTTCACATTTTCACCTTTTAAATTAACACTTATTAACACCCCTCGCAGCATAAATGGCACCATAATCACCTGATGCACACAAGCCAACGCAGCGGAGGCTCATCTTTTGTCATAACGACACTTGTCAGACGTGTCTTCCTTTCACAACTCAGCAGCCAAGTCGACATGCTGAAAGAAGTGGAAGCCACAGGAGGGCTGAGATAAACCTCAGAGGTCACAGGATGATTACAAGGACAGAGAGGAAGAGGGGAAAAACATTTCTGACTCTGGCTTTAGAGAAACGTCAAGCATTGAAATGATTCAAATAAAATGATCCAAGAATCAGTGTTCAGTTACTGAACATGAGTGTGTTTAGAAAGTGTCCAGTATCTCTTGTTCATTCCTTCTTCGATCAGATATTTCCTGATACACAGTAAATATTTAAATGTAGTTTCCGTTCTTGTACATTGGTAGTGTACTGCTGCCATGACAACAAAGAAAATTCTTTGTTTCTCGTTTTAGTAACATATGTTCCAACAAGATCCTTCTCATGTTACAACAATATTTTTTTGTTTTTTTTCTGTTACGATGACATATTTTTTGTCATGATTACAGGATACAAGATAATCACAGCTTTACTGCTTGCCTTTGCCTTTTATTGAATGGAATATAGGCTGTTTATCCACATCTTCTATTGTACTGTAGCTGTCATTTTTATTCAACTGTTTCATCGGTCTTATTCTATTCTATTATCACATTTTTATGTTCTATTGTATTTGTCTGTGTCTTTGTACATTTCCTCATGTTTCTTTTATATCTTGTCTAAAGGTCTTTTATGTCTTATTTGTTCTGTTATTTTTAAGCATTTTTTTGATTGACATGTTTTGTTGGATTATAAAATATTATTACATAAAAATCTGTTTATCTCATAAAAGCAACTTTATTCATTAAAACATATGATTGTGTTAAAGCGACATTGCGTAACTTTTTGACCATAACAGATTTTAAATCATGTTGATGCTACACTGATGCATGATCAGGTGAATGGTACATCCCACAAGAGGTATGTAACACTTTAAGTCACACACCACCAACTATTTCACTGAGTGAAACTGGATCATATTTCATGGAGAAAATGTTTTCTGGTTTTCCCTCTAATGTCCTCCAGCCGCTCCGCCTCAACTCTCTGTGATTTAGAGAGTTTCCTGATGGACAGCAAAATGTCGTGCCAGAACAGGAGCTTGGAACATGGACAGTATAACCAAGCTCCTCTGACATAATGACAGAGGAAGCTAAGAAGAGAAAAGGAGAGAGTGAGCGAGCAAGAAGCCGCTGGACAAGAGTAAATCTGGGACTGACTGTTAGTGGTTGGTGAGAGCTTGGTGAAATAAAAGGCTGAAAGACAGACGCCGAGCTGGGCTGACTGCTGCTGGACTAGTCAGTAATATTAGCTGCTGCTATGTTGTTGTTTCTGATCATAAGAAATATGTAATCAGAACAAATACTCGAGTACAACTGTCCATATTTACCACAGTGGGATTACACTCTGAAACTGGGGGCTTAAAAATACAAATTTCAACTAAATGTTCCTTTTTGGTATCTAAAAACAACACACAGCCCAACAGATCACTTTCTTTTTAAGGTTTAAGGCCAAAAATATTGGAAACCAAATGTGTGTGTTTGCGTACATGCAGGTTTTTGCGTCTGCTGCATTTAAAGCTTCCTGCGTCTGCATTCCTGCCATCCTGCAGTTATTATCCCTGTTGACATTACAGAGGTCCTGAACTCTGCTAGACAAACCACATATCCAGTCCAACCCTTTTATGTCCTATGTGCTGTTGTTTCTGGACTCAGTGTTCTGCTGCACACACGCTCATCATGTACACAAATACACTGACCACCAGGCACCCTGTCATTACACACAATCCCTCCTCTGCTGAGTGTGTTCCTGTGTGTGTGTGTGTGCATCGGCTTTTTTTAATACCTCTCTCCATGCATACTTACTCTCCTCTTTGCCTCTTTGTCTTTATCTGTTTCTTGCGCTCTGTCTCTCGTTAATTACACAGAGACGGGAGGACTAAGCTCTCTAATCTGAAAGGATATGACCCCACCACAGCTGATCCTTTAACACTGTTACTTATACCTCAATCCAGCACTCTCTCGCTCACACACACACACACACACACACACACACACACACACACACACACACTCATGCATACAGAGCATGTAAATAAATAAAAGGGGGATTTGTATGCCTAATCGTGTTCATTTCATTACACAACATGGAGGTCAGAAAGAGTGAAGGTGGCATAACGATTTACATTTTGACACATTCAAGGCCTGTGAATGTGTCTGGATTCAAAGATCCTCTAACAGTTTCAGAGAAGAGGGAACTATTTCTGCTACTTTTCCTTGAAAGACACAATCTGCTCAGACTGAAAAGTCTTTTTTGTGTCCTGCGCCCATTTAATAACAAAATTGTGGTTTTATGCAGATTATAGCGACATTAAATGCCGTATTTTAAGCAGATCCAGCGAGGCTTATCAAAGTGCTTTCACTAAATCTATTTAATGTAGCTTTATTTATACATTAAACCACATTTTTCATGTTTGGCTGAAAACGAATTAAATAAAAAGCTGCAAAAAAAAAAAGAGCTTCTGGAAAATAAGGACAAAAAGATTAATTTGGGATATTTAGGTCTTATCGCTACAAACCCATATGAGCACACTCACTCATACAGCTTTTCCTTGGGCATTAACATGGTGGTCAGGAGGGTGTGACAGACTTCATCATGTGGGCTTGTTAGTTATATATAGAAATGGGAGCACAGCTGTCTGTCCATTAGGCTAAAAGCACAGCAGCACAGGAACACGGCCGTGAAGTCAGTGGCCCTCTCGCCTTTTTCGAAAGAAAGATCGGGAAGCGAGATCTCAACACAGCTGCAGAGAGGAACGTGGAAAAGGAAGGGAGGACAGAGGAAAGATGCAAGCTAAGGACCGCAGAGCGCTGGGTTTGTTAAGATTAGACAGAATGTGCAGGATCAAAGGAAAGGGAGCAAAAGAAAAATGTCATGACCAGTTGGCAAATGACATTTTTTCCAAGACAGTAGCCTTAACTGACTCAACATGATGCACCGCAAATAAACATGTCTGGGTTATCATTCAGGGAAAGTGGGCAACTGCCTCAGGGCCCAAAGTCTCACTGTCAACTGATTTCATGATACTGCTCATTTAAAGTCAGTCCATTTTGACTTAATCTAGAATCCCTGTATCAAAACATATTATTATTAATACACGTTTGCTTTCTTGTTCACTCATCATGTCTGTACAGTAAATATGAAGCTACAGCTAGCAGTCTGTTAGCTTAGCTTAGCACTTTTTAATGGATTCATAAAACACGATATAACATGTTAAACAGTGAGTTTTAGAGGTGTTCATGGATTTTGCAATCTGAGGACACAGCCAGGCTAGCTGGTTCCTGGCTGTATGCCAGGGGTCTTCAACCTCTTTCAGCCCAAGGACTCCTTGGACGAGAGACAAACAGAACAGAGACCCCCACATGTGATTCATTTTTTAAAACTTTATCACCTTTTATTTCACCTTGTATACTGGATTATTATCCTATATGTGTTTATGATCGATAAATAAAGTTAAGAATAATTTATTTTGTAAATAGTATTTCTCAAATGTAGCTTATTATTAATGCTTGCAGTTTACTCAATATCATTTTATTCTACTTTTTAATTCTCACAAATTATTTTAGTGAAAATTGTCAATTATTAATTGGCGGACCCCCTGCAGTCCCTTTGTGGACTGCCTAGGGGTCATGCACCCCTGATTGAAGACCCCTGCTTCATGCTATGCTAAGCTAACAGGTGAATGGCTGTAGATATGAAAGTGGTAAAAGAATTTAAAATAAGTTGGTGTTCACTGATTTCTGTTATCTGTCACTGTCTGAGTCACCTGAAAAGGCGGCTTTGCGATTGATATGCATGAACCAATCTTGTTTCAGAATCAGAACTCGCTGCTCTCTGACAGGATGGAATGAGCTCAGGACACTAGCAGATTTTTAAAAATGTTTCAAGAAAATAAACTATGAGAGTAGACAACAAAGTATGTGTGTATGTGTGTGTGCGTTTGATGGAGAGTATCGCTGGAGCGAGAGGTAAATAAGGACACACAGAAACAGAGAGAAAGCAAAGGTATGTAGAAACAGAAAATAAAACACAGCATGCACTCTCTGCAAGAGAGGATAGAAAGAAAGCTCACTGTCTGTCTGTCTGTCTGTCTGTCTGTTTGCCTGCCTCCCCCGGCGTGCAGTAGGTGTCTGCTGCAAGTCTAGCATGACTGATCTGAAATCAGGTTTTCTGCCTATAAATATAGAGGCAAGCAGAGTGAGGGCTCTTCCACTTCTTCGGTTTTTCGCTCTGTGCAAGTGCGTAGGCCATAACCCTGCTTTCATTTCCCATTACGGCAGGATACTTTGTCCAATATGCCCGTCGCGGAGCGAGGACGGGTGACGGAGGGTCTTGGAAAACACTGAAAATGAAAGTCTTTCATTACCGTGCTTCATAAGTAATGATGTTGGGAGGGATGGGAACAGGAGGAGGGAAAGAGAGAAAGGCATAAGTTGAAAGCAGGAGCAGCGAGCACGCGTCAAGACGGTCTTTTGGGTGAGACGAGAGAGGAATTATTTATGGTGAATTTACACATCAATGACACTTTTTTTTTTCTCCCCCCTCACGATTCCTCCGACGCATGCTGAAAACATAATGTGTTGGAAACTCGTACGGATGGTTGGAAACGCCGCATTTGTGAGCCCGCTCGTGTGTGTGTGAGACGGAGCGAGACGAGCAGAGTGCATGTTCATGTGTCATTGTGTGCCTTTAATTGTTTAACCACAGGAAAGTGCCAACAAAATGTTTTGTTTATTTCCTGCCTGACTGAGAATTGCCAGATTTTAGGTCCTTGTGATAAAACAAGCCAACTGGCAGCTCAACCAGTAGTCTATTAACAATAAAACACACACACACACACACACATACACAAACAGCTAGACAAATCCCGGCAGCACTGCCTTTGCTGGACCACCTATGGGCCTCTAAGCCAAACAGACAACAGCAGACATTACATCAGTGACAATAGGGCTGCTTTAGAGAGCGCAGTGTCAAACACACCGTCATTAAAGCTATTTTAACTCTGAACAAACACCGCCGCATATAGACAAGCAGCTGTACTAATAGCAGTGGTTGAAACGCCCATGCACAGGTGGAGCTACAATAGGTATGGCTGTCATGTGGCGGCTTCTTCTGAAGTCAAATGAGAGGAAAAGTGAGAGGGAAAGTTTACAGAGACTATAGGATCATAGTGTGTGTGTGTGTGTGTGTGTGTGTGTGTGTGTGTGTATGGCCATCAGTCATATATATCTATATATAAAAGCCTCCTTTCATGTCCTCACAAAGCTCCAAATAGCTCCTCTGTTAACATAAATGCCATGAGACTGTGTGTTCTCTGCCCTAAAGGACATACGTGATGTTAAAACAACCAACTGAGCCACTAAAGTTTCCAGACTCAGGTTAAACACTAGTCCTACTTATTTTCTACTTTAATGAACATTATGTCACGAGAGATTAACTGCCACCCTGCAGAACTGAGCGAATGAATCTCATTTTGGGACTTCAAACAGCACTGACCTTAGGTTTTATGATGAAACATAAAACAGTGGACGGCTGCTTGTTTTATGGAGCCATCTCTAAATAGAGCCGCCATTCATAAAGTCTGTTCATTTATCATAAACCTTCACGGTCAAATAAGTGGGATTAGCTCTTCCAAGTGTCTTGACTAAACTTATGATTGAATGTCCAGCACTGGTAGGTGTCCTGTGTCCCCCTGCAAACTAAAATATGAGATGATTGCATGTTTAAAGCTGCTCTAATCCAAATCTTTATCTTAAAAGTCGATCAAGCGGCTGTGAAATGTGAAAGGGGCTCGCTCATATTGATGAACCCACACACTATTATTATCCCATTCTCCAGCTTGCCTCCGCTCCATGGAGCATTACAGCATCTTTCAGCTCATTGTTTGATTTTATGGTCCAAAAGCTTCACTGTTTTAGTTCACTCTCACCAGGACACAGCGGGAAGCCGTTTTCAGCAAGAAAAAACTCGGATCAGCTCACTACATGCTTTCTGCACAGCACTGAACAGCTCACAGGAGAATCTAGCTAATGAGCTACTTTTCTGAATAGCTGGGGGAGACCAAAACAGAGATAAAGTACACCTTTATGGTCGAAGCATCTGGGAATCTCCAGTAGTCTTTTCTTATAATTATGATTTGATTTTAAAGCTATGACATTTCTCCTTAAAGGAAGAATGCTACATGTTTGTTTATACATACATGGGGGATTTAGTATGAGCACTACATGTCTCTTTCATATTTATTCTCTGTTTGCAAAACAGCAAAATGAAACATATGAACTGTAATTGCAAGATATTAACCCAGATTGTTGTGATGGTGGTTGGTGGTGGTGGTGGTGGTGGTGGTGGTGGAGGCAGGGGGGCTGAGACTCCCTGCTGTGAACATAATCTGTCTGCGTGATATTTCATCTTCTATTAATAGTCACACGGTTTAGAGGGTTTTTGCATATTTCAGGGAGCTGCACCGAAAAACATCAGAAAACTCTGAGTCATGATGAAGCCTGGCTTAACACCGATTTGTCGATGCGGACTGCTATTGTTATTCCATCTGACTAATGCACGAGTGAGAAGTTTGGATACAAAAAGCAGACAATAACAACACGACCTGAAACTATTTCAGCACAAACGGTGAAAACTTTAAATGAGCTCCTGCAGCTAAAGTGATATTAAAGCCACATAACATACTTCTGTTGAAATAAAGCACAAATCTGACAATTTTCTGCCTGACAGTTTTCACCTGTGGAAGATACTTATTTTAGAGTGCCTCTAGAGGATATTGGAGCTGGAGGTGACCCCTTCACCTGTGAAGGATATTGAATGGACAAAAGACAGTCTGAAGCGGGTTCACTGCAGACGTGTGCAGACAAGTGGAGCAGAGAGGCGAGAGAAGACCAACAACAGGGAAACAGACAGCATGGGTTGGGCAGAGAACAGATGTGTTCCTTTGTGAAGGGTCATAAACATGAGTCATTCAACTTTGAAGATGGCCGAAGGGCACAGAGGACTGTAAAGAAAAGTGGAAAGACAGGAAGCGCGGGGAGAAATCAGAGCGCGGCGGCAGCAGGAGGACAGCAAACGCAATATACAAAACTCTGTGATAGAGGTAGAGAGAGAACAAGGTAGAGGAGAAGAATTAAGAGAGCAGGGAGGGAAGAAGAAAGAGTGGTAGAGAGACTAAATGGTCTGTTTTCAGCAGCAAATGTGCTCGCGGTGAAATCCATCACTGGAGGTACGGCTGGCAGCTCATCTACACTGCAGCCTTTGTTTTATGGCGTTGACACCGGCACCGCTGCTGTGTTTTCATCAGTCAGGGCCCTGACACCACCCTGGGGAGTCGCACATGAACAGGCATACGTGTGGGCGAAGAGATCTGCATATCTGTGTGTGTGTGTGTGTGTGTGTGTGTGTGTGTGTGTGTGTGTGTGTGCTCCAACTTGTTTGTTTCTACCTGTGTGCCCCAGTGTAGTGACTGATTTTACAGATTAGTGAGCTAGACGCTACTGTGGAGGGAAAAAAATGAGGCGCTGCAGCGTTGTCGGGCCCTGATTAAATCCTTAAAATACTCAAGTAATCTACATAAGAACCTCGGTGCGAGGCAACCGTGGATGTTTTTTTTTTTTTTCTTCTCCTCGTGTGGCGGATTATATTTTTCTTTGTGGCGCAGGCCTTGCAGCTCCTAGCAGTTTGTATTTCAAACACTAATTCTTCATGCTCTAAGGACAGCAGCAATATTTCCCAAAGAAACTCCCATGGGTGTTTATATAGGCCACAAATACAAGTGGTAGGACTATGTTCAGCAGTTACAGAACCGCAGAGTTACAGTTTAGAAGAAAATGCCTTTCTATTGTGTATGTGTGTGTTAAGACCAAATGTGGCATCTTTTAATTCTCTCTGTGACCAGAACTCCTGTTGCCAGAAAATACTTCATATTTTTCATGCAGAAACTGACATAAAATACAGATTTTCAGTCATCTTCTATGTGTGCTCTGAATTCAATGTATATGAAGAACCCCAGTCAGACTCAGACTCCATCTTTCCCCCATGTGCCTGGTGTTTATTTCCAGATCAGCGCTGTGTCCTAATTCCACACCAGCTACTTATAATATGCAGTATCAACTCTTTATTAATTGTCGTACTCTGCTTTCAGTCAGTCTATAAAAATCTCTCCGTACTCTTCCATAAACCAGAAAGACAGATGTCAGTCAAACTGTGACACCAGAACGGCACGAGCAATTAATACTAGTTTTAGTTTTTAGAGTTTAATACTTTCATATTTTATTATTACTGTTATTGTTGCTGCTGTGAGTAGCTTCTTCATTTCCTTGGGGCATTGCATTGTGAGAGAATAGTGCACATGAACAAGTGTTCTGAAGTATACATCCCTTATGCAGACTGTTTTGGAGAAGACAAAAGGTTGTCACGGTTTGATACAATACTAGTCTTAAAAAATGACACTCGATAACTCTTTCGAGGTAGGTGAGCCGTGTGTGTGTGTGTGTATGTGTGTGTGTGTGCTTGTTGTTACAAACTTCTCAAAACCAATGTGGTACTGACCGGGCGTGTTCACAGTTTACTCCTAATGTCCATGCTTGTGTGCTGTGTGTGTCTTCAGCATAATACCCGGTAACGTCTCTGTCTGTGTGATTATCAACACACCGCCCGGGAGGAGGAGATTATCCATTACTTAATCGATCGCGGATGGCGTCCTTCTGATTGTAGATCTGTTTTTTTTTAGAACTTGAGTACTTTTACTATTGAATGTTTCATTAATGGAGATCATATCGTTTTATCAATGCGCTGTTGAAAAAGTATCAAGGTATCAATACTTTTGTTACCCTGGTATTTCATGTCATTGTAGAACTCAAGATGGCTGTATTGTACTTTGAACAACAGACTTTGCCTCACACGTGTCATCCATGTTTGTTTCTTCAGCACTCTGTATTATTAAGAAGCAAAACTTCCATAAAAATGTGTGTAAACATGAGTGATAACTTGATAATGACAACATGACGTGAACATTTCCACATTTGTGCAACAGCCTTCATCAGTCTTCCTGCTTCAGCACATCAACTGACTTCATGTCCAGCGGATACACACTGTGTATCTGACACATTCTTATTTCCATCAGTCACATCATCTATGTTGCTTTGTTGCCATAGCATTGCTGACTCCTAAATCTTCAGACCTGCATTCTTGTCACCTGCCTCCCTGCTCTTCTCCTTCTCTGGAATAATTCCCCTGATTCTGACAGCTTGTTCTTTGACCAGATATTCCAGTAAAGTCTTTCATTCAGCCCGCTCTGCTCTGAGTTTTTGCATTTGAACTGTGTCAACCATTCGCTCTCTCTTTCTTTAACTTAATTTACCTCTGTTCACTTTGTCTGACACAATGTCAAGCAGCAAAAATGAGCAAAATAAGTGATTATGAGTGTGTGTTTGCATGAACAGGAGTCCGTGTGTGTGTTTTCTGAGGTGATCACCTGTGGTCTTCAGAGGATGAAGCAGGCCACGGCCTTTAAGCAGCAGGTCAGTGTGACGTGAGGAGAGCTCACGGACCAGGAAGCTTTTCAATTACTCTGATTGCTACTGTGAGTGTGTGTGTTTGGGTTATGTGTGTGTGATTCAGACTATGTCTTATTGATATCATCCTTAGAGGCATGAAATAAGCTGCAATTCAAAGAAAAAAAGCAAAGAACAGTCTGAATATTTGTTCTTCTCCTGTCCTGGTGTGTGTCTCATAACCCCTCTGGTTTATCTTGTGACCCCTGGTGGGGGTCTCAACCCCGGTAAATCCAGTGACGCATGAAATCTGCATTTATCTTCATGCATGTTTGTCCCAATGATATTTAGGCATTCTTGGGGAGTGGGTAAGGAGTGTGTGTGTGTGTGTGTGTGTGTGTGTGTGTGTGTGTGTGTGTGTGTGTGTGTATAAACAGACACATGAGCATGGACATATGGAGTCTGTGTGACTGTGTATGTGACACCTGCATAAACACAGATTGCTCAGATAAATAGCAGACACAAGAGGTCATGTCAATGGAGCCAGTTGCATTTTACGTGTGTGTGTGTGTGTGTGTGTGTGTGTGTGTGCTGGAGGGCAACATTGATAGGTATGTCCATGTGTCTAATGGCATTCATGCTCACTCAGACAGTTTTACAGCTTCCAGGCACAAACACTATCGACTACTGACCCTTACGGAGTCGCCTGCTTATCTGGATCCCAACAAAACACACACATACACACACACGCGCACACACACTCAAAACAGCGTGACTGCACAACACACACACACACACAACACACACATTACAAGCTAAACTACGAAGCATATGACCTCAATTGAGCTGGTCCGATTCAGTGACCTCACTTGTTTTGCAATGACCCAACCATATATCACCAGCCTCTCCGTGTACACACACACACACACACACACACGTACACTCGTATGGGAGGCATTTATGGAATGTGTGGTATTCTCAACAAATCTGGGGAAATGTGTGTGTGTGTGTGTGTGTGTGTGTGTGTGTGTAGGGTGTATTGTCTCCCGTGCGTGTGAGTGCGTGTGACCTTAGTCATCATCATGTCTTCTTCACTGTGTTGTGATTTATAGCTCAGACTATTCTGTTGATAACAGTTCTAGGTACGTTTCACAACGTTTCTTCCACTGAGAGAGATTCTAATGATGACAGCAGATATTTTAAAGGAACAGTGTGGCATTTTGGGAAATATGCTTGTTGCTATCTGAGAGTGAGATGAGAATATCAGTATCAGTCTCAGGTACAAAAAAAAAATGTTGATTTTTGTACAGATCAAACAAATTAAATGTAACGTGTTAATTAGGACGCTTTAGAGCTGTTGGTAGATGGATTTAATCCAGCTGTTTCCACACGTCTCCAGTCTTTATGCTAAGCTAAGCTGAGCTAACTCCTGGCTCCAGTTTCGTATTTAATGCATAGATATGAAAGAAAATAAGTATACAAGATTTCCCAAATGGTCAAACTATTCCTTTAATGTCAAACTTTATGTTGCCGGGCAACTGGTTTACAAACATGGTGGTGAAAGTGAAGACAGACAATACTTCATAGAAGGAAGTAGGGATAGGGAAGTTTCCACCTCAAATTTGTCTTATTTAGGTCACTAAAATGACCCAGATAATCACTTTTTGGCTAACCGTACACACATGCAGCGGTTGACAATGGTTCTCCTGTAGAAATTCCTTTATTGGAATGGGTCAAAAGCCAAAACAGTGGGGAACCACTGCCTTAAAGCAATACCCTTTCTGCTTCCACCTTTCATACAGTCCCTAATCTGTCCACTCTAATAATGCATGGAAGCGTTTGATATTTATGCTATTTCCAGTCACATCATTTTCAAGTTAGGGTCACCTTCTGCCACCTGACTGAGTCTTTGCTCCAGGGTCCAGCTTCAACCTTCCATGTCTGTCTGTCCCTTTACAGAGAGCAAAGTCTCTCCTAAATAGAGCTACAATGAACTATCTGTGCTTAAATTTAGCTTAATGGTGGACTTTCTCCTCAAGACACCTTGTCGGCATCACTGGTCCGTAAGACACAGCAAAGGTTAGCAAATGTTAACCAGCTCCCTGGTGCGACACGATCACTCCGCCTTTGAAGTTTTGTCTGGGCATGGTGTCTCCTCAAGGACAGCATAAAGTCATTTCCCCAAACATATGCTAATCCTGGTGCTAACACCACCATATGTTCACTTTTCCACCTCTGATAGACTCAACCACATGGGTTCTTATTACACATATGATCTCCAGAAATTATTTTCATAGCACACAGTGTCACTTTTTCATCAAAGTTGAGTTCATTTGGAGAAAATAACTGACAGATGTCTTTAAAGCAACACTGTATAGAAATTGGTACTTTTGTGATGTAGCACCTCCAGTTTCAGAGTGCTATCCCACTGTGGGAATTATGGACAGCTTATTCTCTGCTATGTCCGCAGAGGCTGCTGAGCCCAGTGACACTGCACATGTTCCTGGGTCTGTTCTTGACATAGCACTGGCTCTGCTCCCTGTCAGCATCGCCTGCACCCAGAGCCTGAACACCTCCTCTTCTTCTTCCCGTTGGTACAAACACTAACACTCCCCTGGGTGCTCTCAGCTCACAGTCTGAGCAGCCTGGCTAACAAACTGAGCTAACAGCAGCTACAGTTGGTTGCAGTTTACTTTACTGTCCATCAGGAAACTCTGTAAATGACTTGTTGAGGCAGACCAGAAAACATTTTCTCCATAAGATATGATCCAGTTTCACCAAAATCAGTCATATAGTTGGTGGCGTGTGACTTCGAAATTAACTGAACCCTTTTCGGCCTTTCAGGTTTGCTTATATTTTCTATCAACATGCTGAAGGATTATGAGATTCGTCCCTGACATGGATAAGATGAAGAAAAGATGTTTAGTCGAAAAATAAATGGTAATTTTCACTGGTCATAAACACAATGTGGTTTTGGTTTTCTCATATCGCAGCCATCGTCTTCACCTGCACTCAAAACATCAGCATTCTGCCACTGTAAGTTCAGACAGGCTCAGCCAGTTCTCGCCAAACACGCAGGAATTCACATTTTGCCAAAAACAAACCAGCAACAACCAACCCTGAACTCATCTGGTTATCTCTGACAAACATTTTCTCTTCAGTGGATTTAGAAATATTTTAACATTTAATTTCACTCATTTTTAAGGCAGTGGCTGCAAACATTTTTAATATGTGTGGAATACCATACTCATAACTATGTTTTTGTTAGAGTATAATTACTTGAAAGTAAGAATCTTTATGTTGTGTCACCTTAGAATGGAAGGGGCCTTTAGTGTTTTTAGCCTGTGTTGTGGCCACTGTAGTTTCTCCTACACACTTGGAAGACAGCTTGAGATGAGGTTGTTGCAATCACTAACTTCACTGCTAGATTCCATGAACTACACACTTGTCCTTTAAAACAGACTGACTTGGCTTTAGTGTGGACACAGGTTATAGGCAGTTCAACCGAAGAGGTCAGAGAGGTCAGGTCAGAGAGGCAAACTCCAAGTGTTCTAGATGTTTAACCACAACTTTCAACGAAGTCCAGCTGGGAACCTTTGTATGCATCTCTCCACGTCTCTCTACTGTAAACTGTAAATAAATGAAAACAGATTTTGCTTTGCATCCCTTTAAATCTCTGCGAGATCCCAGAGATTTGTCTTGGGGGTCTCTTGGAGGGCCCAGACCCTCAGGTTTGGAACCCCTTTTTTTAAGTGCATAAAAAATAACAGATTAAACTACATAAACTAATTCAATAATACACTGTAATATATAACACGGACAGAGGCCACGTTTCTACATTGAATACTTTTGCTTTTGATTCTTTAAATAATATGTATTTATATTTTTTTAAATAATCAGATAGGAAGGTAGAGTACGTCGGTACGTCGAGTATGTGGTTTGATCCCCGTTCCCCGTTCTCATTCACCCATTCCCACACTTTCATACAGAATGTGTGGGAATGGGTGAATGTGATATGTCGACTAGAAAGGAGCACAAGTACAGTCCATTTACCGTGTGTTTGTAGTTGCTCACCAACAAATTGTGAAGTTACGAAGCAACATTATCATTCATGATGGATATAAGTACAATATTAACTGTTTGAGCTCCGTTTGAAGCCATAAAGGAGCTGCAGATGCAGAGTGAGAATACATCATTATTATACAAATTATGGCCACTTTCAATGCGTTTTGCTACTTTTACTCAAGTAGCAATTTCAAAGCAGGGCCTTTAGTGGAGTGATTTCAAAGTGTAGCATTGCTATTCTTTAATAAAGTTAAACATAAGCATCTGAATACGTCTTTCTAAGCTTTAGAACATGAAACACACACAAAGCAAGAACAATCTGATGTCCCAGCAGGTTTAAAGTGTCCAAACAAGTGTGGATACTTCAGGCGTCCGACACACCCTATCACACACAAACACACATAGCCATGCATACTCTCTCGGGCTTCCTTATTGGCCGTGCCATCCTCCGCCTGTGCAACTCTCAGTGCAGCGAGGAGACAGTGGGTGCAGTGTGGAGACACTGGCCTCGCTCCAGAGACTCTCCAGAGCATTCCATTGAGAGACCGCTGGCTGGCAGACTGGATGGTTGCTGGTAAACAAGCCAAACAACACACAACACCGGCTCAACATAATTCCTACGAAGAAAAAAAAATTCCTCCAGTCCATTCTGCAAGCAGATTAACCTGTCATATTATTCCTGTGATCTCTGACAATTCTGCCTCAATTTGTAAAAGGCTTGATTATGCTATCAGTGTGAGCTGCTCTGCTGATTCTATTATAGTATTCGGGATAATTTTACAGGGATGTAAGTGCTCATTTTATGGCTCCTGACCATAACCATTGTAATGGATGTTACGCCTGTTTTAATGTTCAAACTCCTCATTTTAGGGTGGATTTTCACTTCAGCTGCAAGATACTTGGGAATGCAGAACTTGTCATACAGCTGTATTCCTGTCAGAAAAGCCTGTTAAACGCAGCCACTAACAGAATAAATTATCAGTGTGTTCCACAAGCGCCAGCTGTCCACCAGACAGCATCTGATTTCTTTCCAGTCGGCTTCCTCTTTAATAGTAACTTTTTGCCTTTAAAGACAAGCGGCTCCTGCGACTCAGTTTGATAATGTGACGACTGAGCAGCGGGGGTTAAATGAGCATTTGTTACATGGGGGGCCTCTGAGTTAGCGGGGTTCACAGTACTCTGCAGCAGTGACAGCTTTTGTGACAATGCAGGTTCACACAGCATTAAGGGGATGTAATGAGCAGAAGAGTATGCACAAACAATCCATTTAGCTAAAAAAACTGGCTTCATGTAAGTGATGGCTTGTTGCTTGTGCAGTCAGCAGATTCACTCAAAATCTCGATAGATTAAACTAATCAGGAAACCAGACGACCCCGAGAGACAAAGACTCGTTCATTTGGAGTTTAGCTGACCACTGCTGATTGACAGCATCTGACTGACTGACTGGAGCTCCACGCCAAACACTGCTAGTTCACATACATCAATCATGTCATTATGTGCTGAAACAGCAGTGAGTGGGTGCCGAGTGCCGACGGTCCTTTCAACCCGAAAAATAATGTGGCTAAATAGCCTGTGCACTTTAGTAACAAGCATGTAGGTAACACTTTCCTTCCACGACAGTTAAATCAATTTTATGTTGACTGTAGATATACTGGGACCATTTATTATTTCATCTATTTATTAGATTAATCTGTTGGCTATTTTTTTTTTCTTGCCGAGAGTTAGATGAGAAGATTGATAACACTCTCATGTTTGTACATTAAATATGAAGCTACAGCTAGCAGCTGGTTAGCTTAGCTTAGCATAGCATAGCCCAAATGTCATGAGCCGGGCTCCGCTTGGGTTACGGCAAGTGTAGCTGAGCTTGTCTTGGGTTACGGCACATACTGCGTGTGGGTCAGACGTGGATCAAATGTAATAAGCAGGGCTTGATTTGGGCTACGGCACATGTTGATCAGGCCTTATCTATACCTATGAAGTGAGCCACACATATTCGAGAAAAGCTCTGTTCCAAGGCTGTAATTTTAGTTATTAGTGTCACCAATATGAGTGAGACTTTGAATGAGGTTTCTTACTTTTGATTCTGTTTGTTATCTTTGGACTGTTTGCCATCAGCTCCATTTCTACATGAAAGTGACACTGATCTTCCCATTTCAATAAGCTTTCATTGTACTCCCCAGAATGATTGTACTCCTGTAGTTCCTTAACAAATAATGGAAATTATGCTTGTAACACATTTTGTTATTTTTAAAGCATCCAATTAAAACAATATTTTAAATTGATAATACACACGAAGATGCTGGCAAACAGTAAACTGTGCGGCGTGGCTGGATAAGAACGCATGCAGCGCTGACTGACTGCGTCTTCACTCGTTATTTTATTGTTGAGCTGTAACGGCGCTGCACGTCTGCTGCAGAAAACACAAAGATTACATCGACCGAAGGTTATTGAAACTTTTATTGATTCATGAGTAAGGGGAGTGCCATGAATGTGAATGCCTGGGCCTCGGTGTGTCGTATGCAAACGCATTCAAAACACTGTTCGTGTGCGTGTATACAAGTGCCTGCAGCAGAGTGTGTCTCTTCCTTTGATTTCTAAGTGAAGGTAGATTTGAGTATTTGTATTCTCATGTGTCTATTTGTGTGTTACCAGAAATTCATCTGCCTCTGCATGTATTTCAATATCTCTGTCTGTATTAACCTTTGTGCTGCCGTGTGTGTGTGTGTGTGTATCTTATCAGGACGAGCGAGCTGTGGAGGTGTGTATCAGACTCGGGGTTTGTGAATTGCATTGTGAATTCAAAGTGGACATGTGATTAATGAGTAAATACAGCGGTGACAACAGGAGGCCGCACAGAATGATTGAACTCCACAGAGTTTGCTGTTGTTAATATAAAGCCTGTGTGTGTGTGTGTGTTTGTGTGTGTGTATGTGAGTAATATTGAGCATATACCCCCACTCAGCGTGAGCCCCTATCATCCCCTCTCTCCCTTTGCAGCATTACCACAGACACACACACACACACACACACACACACACACACTTACTGCAATTAACACATTAACACATCTTCTCGTTACTGCCGTCACCCCTCAGTTCCCCTGAGATCACATTTAGTGCAGTCTTCACACACAGTCTGACATTATATATAATTATAGTTTAATACAACTTTTTTTTAAAGGTTTGAGCATTGCTTCTCTTGGTCCGTTTGAGGAACTGCAGTTTTTGGTGCTTCCATGTTGGCTTCACAGCCATGAAGTTTGCAGCTCGGTGTATGAAGCTGAGATCATAACCCTCTGAGGTGACACCTGAGAAAGTTCCATTTGTGGAAGGTGGTGTTATATGGTCGAATGCTCCAGTCACACTTCAGTTTATACTAGACTAAATTGGGTGTCTGACACAGATGTGCTCCCACGTTTGTTCACACGCCAACAAGAATAAACAAAAGTAAATGTCCGATTTTTATTTGCCTGACTGTCTGGCTGTGCAGCCTGAAATTTATGACCACATGGACATGACAAAATGACATCACACAGAGCTTTGCAGCACGCGTATACGGAAAATATGAACTGGCCGACAAACAATCCAAGTACTCAGACAAGCACTGAAGTAACAGGTCTGCAGTGTTGGCCTTTAAGTGAACCTCGTGTTCATCCTTTTTAAATACTATGTTACTGTTAGTAAGAGGAACGAAGCCCAGTGCCACTAAAATGAAGATTAAGGATGCATTGGTGGAGAGGTGAAAAGTACATTTACTCAAGGACTGTAATGCACTTTTTTTCTCTCCATTACATGAACCGCCAGCTGGAAAAGCACAGACGCATTCTGTTTTATCTAAGTTTGAAACAAAATGTTGGAATCACCTGTTCATCTCATCATCTGACCAGTATACAACCAGCTCATCCACCAAGACTCCAGATCATTCAGCCTCCCAAGTGGTTATCAACACCACGGCTATACTGTTTCTTAACTCGGTTCTTTGGGATCACCCTGTTTCTAACCCTGCTATTGATCTAGCAGCCATATCTGCTACAGACCCCAAGTCACCCAAGCTTCCAAGAACTCATGGCTCGTGTTTGCATTTTGTGTCCCCAAACTGTTCATTACAACATCAGGGTTGTACTGTAAGTACATTTTCATGTTGAAGCTGCAAACCTTTGCAAAACCTTCCTCCTCTCTCTAAGCCCCTCCCACCAAACCCACCAGTTTGAATGGCAGTAGAAAGCCGGCTGCCGTGAGTAAACAGCCAATAAGAACGCCCGTTTTCTGAAATGACAAAGTCTCCAAACCAAGAGGAGGTGCCAAATCTAGTTTTCTCTCAGACCACTTAAATTACAACATGCCGAAAGGTTAATATGGAATTTTAGCCAAATGAAGTTTGTACTTTTACTTGAATTGTAGGAGTTTCACTTTTAACACAGCAATTTGCTTTTTTTACGTCAGTCAAAGATCTGAGTGCTTCTTCTTCTCCTGTTGTAATAAACCTGAGTTACCCTTTAAAAGCAGGTCACACACATCTCGTGTAGCTTCCCAAGAAAAAGTGTGACACGCTCATGCACTGTGATAACATCTTTCATTGGTGATTCTCCGCAACTTCACTTGGAGATTCACATCAACATCCCACAAAAATAATCCCCGCTCTCTCTGAACCAACACGATCACACACTCGTCACAGCTCTCTCGCTCCTTTTCTGCCGAGTCCTCCGCCTCCTCCACCTTCTGCAGCAATACCAGGCCAATATTTCAGTCTCTTTTTAAATATTTCACATACATTTTAAATAATTCGCCTCTCATTTTTAGCACCGGCAAAAGCCACAATGCACAGCCGAGCCCACACGCGCGCACTACACAGACGCACACAAAATGAGGCGTAAAGTTAATTAGACATGGAGCTGAGAGAGAGCCTCTTCCTGCTGTGACACAATCATCTACACTGCACCTCTAAGGGAGAAAAGGGCCGCGAGTATGTTTGTGTGTTTGTGCACTAATATACACGCAAAGGCACCCACACATGCTTACGTATATCGATACACACAGGCAAATATAAGTCAGCATACACTCAGACAGATAAACAAACGCACAGAGAGAGAAGTCTCAGTTCACTGCTGTGAAAGAGCCTAAAATACAACAACACAGAGAGTTGAATCATTATCAGGCTTCACAAACGGTGAACTCTTAGATGATCCATAAACACTGCCGTACTTTCTCTGCCTGCTTCTCTCCAACCCGTTATGACTTCCTTTGGATCAAGGTGAAGTGAGACCACAGGTTCGTCTGACAGCTTCCTGGTGAACGTCTAAGCATGAGCATGCACGCATGCAGTCCGTCCATCACATTATCTAGCGATCCTTCTCTGTTTACCCTGCTCTCCGTGCAGCCTCAGCTCGGCCACCATTTGAATTCAGAGCAGCTTCTTTTAGTCCATATATGACACAACCCCTTTGTGTGTGTGTGTGTTTCTATGTTGTCGAAGAGTAAGACAGAGAAAAGAGTGGTTTGAAGTTCATCTCAAAGATTTCTTCCTCCACCCCAATACGGTGGAGGTGAATGGACTCATTTGCACTGCACAAAGGTTTTTTAAAAACATTCCACAAACCATGTTCTGGTTACTCAGGACAATCCACAGCCCTCCTCATTAGTCTCCACAGTCATCATTAGTCTCCACAGACCTCGTCAGTATTTGGTGAAATACCTTTTTACTAAGGAAGTCAAACATTTCCTGCAGCTGAATGCTGATCAGATACAGATATTGATCACAGGTCGAGATTGTGCAAATACTCAAATATCTGTCAATAACTCAACTCAATGGATCACATAAATTTGATCACACCCTCAGCTCAGACAAACATTAAATCAATGGTTTAATCCTGATTTCATCATCTCAGAAACTTTTCAGGGATCATCTTTTCTTTCTGCCAAATATCTGGAAATGATATCCATGCCTTCATAACTGGACGCTCCCTTTATCCCTTCTAGCTTGCTGAGGTCTTTGGACTTTGCAGTCAGGACTCAGAGACTGTGGACTGACCTGCTGAGGAGACCAGGGCTGCAAACTCTGCCTTTTCTTTTAAAAACACACTTTAAAAAAAAGCCTTCAGTTTATTTCACTTGCGTTTTATGACGTTTTATTTGTACTTTTATAGCTTTTAGTTCACTTTTGTTTTTTTTGTGGTTGGTTTCAGATGTGTTCTGCTTTATTATGACGCACTTTGTGACTGTGTTTTATTTAATATTATTTATTATAAATAACCCATAAACAGTCCTACAACATTAAAATAATTCACAGTGAGTTCTGTGAATTATCCAAAGTAATGACGACATGTTTCTGGAAGGAGATGATGTTGATCAGTGTAATGTGATGCATGGATAAGAAAAATATTTTGTAATTTTAGCAAAAGCAAGTTAAAAAATGCTTTGTAGTGGAGTAAAAATAATTGAGATTATTTTGATTTTTAAAACATAACAAAGTTAATATGTAATTTCACTAAAACACACACACACACACACAAAAAAATAAAAACAATAAAACTAATGGCTTTTCAGCAACAGGAATCTCGTCACTTTATATTACAAAAGTAATATGTGCACAAATAAACCTCAGGATCCTTTCAGTAAATCATCCTGCTGCTGTAAATACTCACTAGAGAACCAAATGTGTATTAATACACAGCTGAAAATAGTCCCCAACTACTGCACTCGCTCCTGTTTTTTAATTTGAGTAATTGAGTAAAAACTACAATGCCCTGCAGTGTGCGGAAACTACTCTGTAATGTCTTTGCTTCGGTGGGACTGGATCGGGGAAAGTATTTAGAGACGCACTAATACGTTGTTGATTTTGGTCTTTTCATGGGATTTTCTGACAGAATAACACTGAGCTTATCTTTTAAATCTTACAGGCACGTGACAAATTTACAATACAAGTAATGTAGAAAAATCTGACTGCTGTGCAAATACAAAAAAATAAAAAACACCTCCTGAGGCGTCGGATGCCATCTGCTCGTCAGACACTGTTTCTGCTGATAAATCTCTTTAATCCCTCCGTCTCCAACTTCATTCCTTTTCAGCCACGTCTCCTGTTGTCTCCTGTCCTCATGTTCCACTGCATGTTCCACATCTTCAGCCGTCTGATTTTATTCATACACTGCTCTTTTTTGTCTTATGCTCAGGTGGTCAGGGTCAGCGAGAACACAGATTACAATAGAGAAAGAAAGGCTTGTGTTGTACTTGTGTGAGCATAAGACTGGGAAAGAATAGAGGAACAGGGGAGGGGCTCAGCAGGGAGAAGTCCAAATGTTTGTTTATGCCTAATTGGGCCACAGATGAGCCAGCGGCCATCTCAGATAACAGTCTGTCCAGAAGGAAGGAGGAGACAGGCGCAAAGGAAGGGAAGGAGACAGGGAAGGAGAGGTACCACAGAGGAGGAATGAGCAGCAGTAAAAGAAGAATAGATAGAGGAAGTAAAGAAGGAGGAACCAAGTGAGGGGCTTTAGAGAATATCGAGGATAGGACTAAAAAAAGAGGGGATGAAAGAAACGAGGAGGAGTGAGGAATTAAAGGAGTGGCAGTGGGACCTCGGGGAAAGTGGTATCCAGTAATTAAACAATAAGACTTGTGCAGCATGTGTGGCCACACTACAAAAGTCCTTATTGTTCCCTGCTGAGCACATTCAAAACGACACGCTGCATCTAATTACAGAAACATATTGAAGAGAACATTCTCACTGAACGTGCCTAGTGGGCTCATAGAGGTGCAGAAGTAATGTACAAGCATACATAAAAGGGCATATCCAACAAATATGCAAATACGTTTCACTGCATCGCTGGAGAATTTGCCTGAAGCTAAAAGACTGATATGAATGCTAAGATCAAAGTTGGTGACGGAATGGACAAAAAAGGAATTTTAAAAAGGAAGCGGTCTGGTGGAATGAACTCAGGCAGATAAAGTTTGTTCTGGTGACACACATCTCTGTTTACAGTCAGCACAAGTTGTGGGAATGTTCTCTCGATGTGACCTCGTCAGATCAGTGCAAGTGCTGTTGACCGTCAGTCTGTGGCATGATCTGAAAGCCGTCCTCTTGTTCCAGTGACAGTGGCAGTTTGAAACAGACCAGCTGAGCAAATAATCAGTTTACATGCTGAACTGAAACAGGATGAACAGCACACACACCTTACTCCTCATCTAGTCTGGATCATGACTGTAACTGAAGTGATGACTGGAAAAGATATTAAAGCTGCACTAATCAATATTCTTATCTTAACAATGGTTTAAATAATGTGTAATGTGAATGGGTCGCAAATAGTGACAAATCTACATCAACCAACTGCAGTTTCCCTCAGCTCGGCACAGCGTTTTTACGATCTTTTGACTCACTGGTTTGGTTTAATGGCCCGTTAATATCAATGTTTAGGTGCGGTCTCATTTCTCTCATAAAGCAGCAGCAGGCAGCAAAAACTGCTCTGATAAACTGAATGCTAGCTGCCTAGCACCAAAGGGTTCAGAGACAGAGTTAGCAGCTAGCTGGTGAACACAGCGGAGGATTTAGCAGGTAAAGAGCCACGTATTTCCCTCAGGAGTTAGCACACACCAAAGACTGCATGAATAAAAATGGATGCAGTTCAAACGTTGGCTGTTGCCATCTTGGCAGTCTTGACTCCGCTAGCTCCCAGCTAACCCAAAAATGGGCTAAGACATGACAGTACCTACCTGTCAATCAAAGTGTCCACGCTGTTAATTCTGCATAACTTTAAGCCTTAATATCATTTGAACAGGTGAGTTGTATATAAATTCACCCTCAGTACAGTTGTCATGAACGGGGAAATTAGCTACAGAGACCAAAACTGTTTTTTGTACCAGGCTGTAAACATGTTTATTTCTGCTGTGAAGTAACATAGGGACTTATGGAGACTGACTCACTTCTGGAGCCACCCTCAAGTGGACGTTTGAGGAACTGCAGTTTTTTTTTTAAATTACCACATTAGCTTTATGATTAGCTTCAGTTTTTTTTCCATCTGCAGCTGGCCTCATCAGCAAGGCCCAGGACCCCCTCTGTACCTGACTTTCACGCTCCACCACACTCACTCTACATCAGGGATGTCCAAAGAACGGCCCGGGAGCCAATCAAGGCTTTTTGGCTTTTGGCTTTTTTGATTGACTAATGAAGCATTTGAATGCACTAAACGTTAACCTCCAAGGACATAACTGCTAGTGTTATATATCTGTAGATGTGACACGAAATATTACTTTCCGAATGATTTTGTGAAAGACAAAAGCAAGAGCAACTTAGATGTTAACAGATTTGCAAACTTTGACAATGAAAACAAAACTGTTACAGAGCAGTGCATTTGTATGTAACTTTTATTGGTAATATTTTCATTTTTAAAATGTTAGTATTGGCCCCCGGGCATCTTCACATTGTCAAATCTGGCCCTCTAAAAGAAATTTGGACACCCCTGCTCTACATGTTACATTAACGTAGAGTCTACTGACTCTATGCGTTGCATTAATGCACTCCTTTTAATAACCTTTTATAACATCTTTTGGATCTTTAAAAACATCTTTCACATTTAAATATTCTGCATACTGTGAACTTTTGCACATTACCTGGTGATTATCTGTACACATACTTTACACTTTAAAACATATTGTACATATATTTATCTTCTCCTACTTCATTTTTATATTTTATATTTTTTACTTTGTAAGGATTTGCTTACTTTGTAAAGACCAAAAACAGAGCTGAGAAGAGAGTATTGGATTTACAGTACTTTAAATGGATGCTATTGTTGCTTTATGTCTGCTGCATATGTAAACTGTTTGTTAACACATTACCAACGACAACTTTATAAAAGGTGATAATATGTCGCCATCTTGTTTGCAGCTTGTTTTGCTGTCCCCAAATGGCAATGAAAGAAACAATGAATACTGCTTTAATTATCACTTTGAATGAAGTGTTGATGCATTATATTGAATATAGCATTCTGCAGCAGGGATGGAGTCGTATACTTGGTAGACTGACATACTGATACTGCCACGGATTTTGTAAATTCCCAAGTATTCCCAAGAACTTGAAGGATAATTTTGGTTGAATACCCAGATCATAATGTGGAGTTATTCTTTAGCTTTTCTAAATGAACACGATGACAGACAGGACATGACATCCAGTTCAACCGACTGACTGATTCTTTCCAGTCCACAGTGGACAGAAGAAAAACAACAGCGAGTGTTCTTCCATCATCTGGATGGAGAGTTTGAGGTCTTTCCCTCTGGACAGAGTAACAAAGCTCTGCTCTGTCTTCATGAGAAACTCGTTTATCTCTCATGCCATCAAACTGTTAGATGCTTTCATAAAAAGTAAGTGGTTGTGATACACCACTGAGTACACGATGATGGCCAGATGTACTCCACATTTTATGTCATCCGTTATATGTTTTATGTACAGTATCTTATGTTTGTGTTGGTCTGTGTTGTGTTGTGTTTGTTCTGTTTCACCTTGCAAGACAAATCTCCTCTCAGGGACGATAAAGTTCAAGTTGAAGTTGAGACCAAAGAATGTAAGTGCATCCATCTTGCTGTCATTTTGAAGGCAAACAGGAGAACAACTGAGCAGAATCTTTGCTGAAGATTTGGTCTGAGGGCAACATGTATGTACTGTAAACCTTGAAAGTAAATATGTATCAGTTACATTTATTTTGTGCAAAATTTGCCGAAAGCAATATGAAGTAGAGGAACAGGAAAGTCAAGGATTCAGATTGTGGGTGACATGTAGACTAAGTATTCTACCTCTCTAACATCTATATCCCTCTTCCCCCCTCCATTATTCCATCTGAGAAAAATTCATTACATTCCTCTTCAGCTGTCCATCAACCACTCCCTCCTGGCAGGGGTGACTTGTCTTACTTTCTTCTTTTTTCTTCTCACGTTAGCAAAAAATTACAGTGCCGTTTTGCTTTCTCCAAACCAGCTTTCAATTTCCTGTGGGTGGCTGACGTGTGCTGGCTGTCGAAGCGGGTGGCGCTGATGCGTATTTGATGTCAGCTGGGTTTGAGCTGGGTTGGGGTGCTCTCTACAGGGACCCTAAAGCTCTTGGGAAAAAGTACAGAGAAAAGCGGGAGATTGAAGTCGCTCCAGCACCCGCCTCAGAAGCTGACAGCTGAGAGATTAGTGGTTAATTAAGTCAGGCGAGTTGACAGCCCTCGAGCCAATCAGAGTTTTCGTTTGGTCGGAAAACAAGAGCAGAACTACTGCAGCCTCTGGGGAGAGCTCACTGGAAGACACTAGTCTGTAGCCAAAAGCAGCACCAATACTTCCTGACTCCTCGGTTTCTCATCCCTCTCTCACATCTGGAGAGGCTAGATAAGGAATATGTAATGAAAACAAAATGGTGATTGACACCTAGCTCGCTATGTGCATATTTAAAGCCATGTAAATTTACATTTTCAGGTGCAGGAGGATGCAAAAAAAAGGAGGAGAGGAGAGGGGAGATACAGTATGCAACACTTGAGGATATTGAATGAAAGAGAAGAGGAAGGAGACGGAGAGGAAAAGAGATTTGCATGTAGCATTTTCAAAATGTCACGCCTCAGTAGGACCATAAACACCATTCCCCAACCTCGCCAACTGGCCGTACACACACCTCGGTATATCTCTGGGGGACAGAGAAAGACAAGGTCCAACCACACACCAGCCACTTCACAAAACACTACAGCTTTTCCCTTTCATAGCTCCATCAAAGAGAACCTTCTGCTTTTGAAAGACATGTAAATAGCCCTTCATGGCACCAAACAGGCCATGGAAATCACATCAAACACTCAGGCGAGTTGAAGGTCTACTCGAAGGTTGTTTTCCAATGGCGCTGTTGGTCTGATTATATTGTACTCTAAAAAACAATGAGACATCTTGACATTTTATATTCAATCAAAGGTTTTGTTGTCGGAGTATTTGGACATTTTGGGGAATATGCTAATGTGCTCTTTCATGTCTGCATGATAAATGAAGATACCGCCATTAGCCAGTTAGTATAAAACATGGAAGCAGCTAGCCTGGCTCTGTCCAAACGTAACAAAATCTACCTTCACACAGAGCTTTTCTATTGAATCTCTGCTGCTGTGTCAGCACCAGGGAAAGGTCTGGCTGCAGCCATCATTCTGTTATTGAAGAAAAATGCTCTGTCTTGTTTGTATCTCTTTAAACCAATCACGATCTTGTCTTCAGTCTTGGGCACTGAGCCCAGGATGGGAGGCGAGGCCTGGCATTAAAATGACAAATGTAAGAGCTGCTAGCTCGTTTACAATTGTATCGTTAGCAAGTTAATTTTAGCTCAGAGGTTGTTGTTGTTGTTTCCTGTACAATGGCAGCCTACTTCCTGTGAGCCAGACTAGTATAGAAACAAAATAGATGGAACAGGTTATTTTTTGAGCTTTAGAGGTGCTGTTAGGCAGATTTCATTACCTTTTGACAGAACAAGGCTAGCTGCTTACCCCTGTTTCCAGTATTTCTGTGAAGCTAAGCTAACGCCTGGCTGTAGCTTGGCACATATACATGTGTGGTATCAATTTTCTCATCTTACTCTGGGTAAGAAACTGAATGAGCTCATTTCCAAAAGTGTGGAACTATTTCATAAATATCTTTCTTAGTTAAACGGCCACAGTCGTTTTTGTTTCTCCTTTTGTAAGCATGAGGGCGCCTGAAGAAAAGAACAGCATTTCAGGCCATTGTTTACTACACTGATGCACACGAGATAGACCTCGTGCCTTTCCTGAATAATTCTGGCAGAAAACATATGATTCTCTCTCTTTTTCTGTTGTTTATCTGTACCCCACAGTACTTTGTGTGGACAATTCCATTTTTCTCGAAAGCGAATAAAGCGAATAAAGCAAACAGATTGTACCCAAGGCTTTAAGGTCTACAGAAGCACTTCCTTTATTTTTAGATTTTGGTTTCAATAAACCTGGCATTCAGCTGTAAGCTCTTTTTTTTTAAATCTGCCCTTGGCGAAGTTACCACAGGCACAATTCTAATGGGTTTAGTTTAATTGTAGCAGTGTGCTTCAGAGGTTGCCCCACCTGGCATTCAGATGATGAATGAGGGTAGGAATGAGCATCCTTATGTTGCAGTGAGGGAGCAAGGGACAGGAGACATCTGAGAGGGTGAGCGAGCATTGAGGCCTGAGGCCTGTTTGTGTGACGGTGTGTGTGTGTGTGTATGGTGTGCGAGAGAGAAAATGAATGCACTGCAGAAAAATACATACGCATACAAACCAGAAAACTAATATTTGATATCTAATATTTCCCCGTGGACATTCATTATATCATTTTTTTTACCTACACACTATATTATTTTTGTTGTTACTGTTCCTCTCACCTCTAGTTGTTGTCTAGTTGGCTTTGTTTTTCATTTCTCTCTGAGTTGCTGGTGTCAAATTAACTTGGCAATAACAACCTCCATTCTCTACTTCCTTACATTTTTATGATTTGCTGCATCAATCACAGCTTTGTTGCAGCTGACGGATTATGATCAAGAGCTACCTATGACTTAATGAGCAGCTTCATGATTGAACCCAAACCTCATTTGATATTCGTACATTTATATGATTCTCTGGATGAAAGTGGATGAGAATGAGGAGGAGAAAAAAAAAAAAGAAAAAGCAGAAGTTCGGAGTCATCGTTAAATTTAATTTGTCTGTACTTTATCACTTCTCAAAGTTCAACTGCTGGAGAAGTTTTCTCTACAACTTTCACATTGCTGAAAGCGCTGCTCATCAAATCATCACTTTTACCAGCTCAGTTCACTTGGCGCTGTCATCATTAGCACCACTCGCTGCAGAGACGAGTCGGCCTCGCCATTAGCCGGCAGCCACCCGGCAGCACTATAATGCTGAAGGGGTTAAACGCGTCTGTTTGGGACGCTGGCTAGAGCTGAGGAAAGCAGAGAGAGGGCTCGGAGAGAGAGAGAGAGAGAGAGGGGAACATTAGGGATGAACTAGTGCAATCAGCCCAGGGCAGAGCAGAGGCTGAGCAGGGTTCAGTGAATTAGCGATATCTTTTCCCAGCATAGATCAATGGAGCATTACCGTAAGAAACAAGGGGAGATGGAAAGAGGGAGGGATGGTGGAACAGAGGGAGGGAAAAGACAAAGAGAGAAAGACAGTAACAAACTAATAATTTGTCTCTGCCTCGAGCGTTTCTCTCTGCGGATCTCTCTTTCACTCTCAAATCCCACCACAGCGATATCGACAATCAAAGAGGGTGATCACAGGACCAGGATGGCAGCTTTCCAGCTGATAACCACTGAGCAAAACCACTTCAATACAAATGAAGGCCTGATTATAGGCTTAATGAATTAAGAGGCTACTGGTGGCTAATGGCACTGTTGTACACCCACGGTCAGTCAAGCTCACACACACAGAATCAAACGTGACTTTAGAAGCCTCGCTTCCAATTAAATCTGAACATTTTGTGCCATAACTGTGAGCAAAAGCCTCTCAGGATGATACTGCTGCTGTTTTTGGCTGAGCTGCTGGCGTACTACCGGCCACTGTCGATAGAACGCGTGGCCACAATTTGGTTTGACATCACCAGAGACAGCATGCCCATCTCCTCTCCAGGTTGTGGTTTGTCTTAAAGAAGCATTCAGGTTTTTTTCTTCTCATCATTTCAACCCTTCACCGATTCACAGACTGGTTGGAGCAGCTTGGAGATCCACTACCAGGATTTAGTCTCGTTATAGTTTCTATTTTAATGGTTGTTCTTTTGCACCTGGGAGAGTTTACATATTAATGTGCAAATGACACTCAGTACTCGACGTGTCCGACCTTACAGCCATTCAGTAATTCATTCATTCAGCTTTTGCCTCTTAATTTAGACTTTTCATTTCTTTGTTAAATTCTGAAGCAGGTCCAGGTTCTATAATAAAGATTCAGTGCCTTTGCCTTTAAAGGAGCCGTAAGGAGGCAAAACACAACACGAAACTCCCTCCAGAGAGGAGTGTGAGAGATGTAAAATACACTGAGATGGTCTTTGGTTCTTAAAACAACACATAAATCTTCTGGATAAAATACCTTTCACTTCCAGTCACTGTGACCACCTGTGGGGATGTTAAAAGGTGCTGGTCCTGATCAGTTCAAGTAGATTTGAATACATTTGTCAAACTTGTTAAAGCACGTCTACATTAATGAGGACGGCTGCAGGAGGTGGACACATCATCGGATGCCAACTAGACGACATGATACATGTGCAGGTTCAGTTCAAAGTATGTTTCTGAAAATTTAAGCCTGAGTCTGATTCAAACACCCCCCAGCTGATAATGCGCTTCGCTTGTAAAATAAAAAAGCAAAAAAATAACATGGAACATTAACACTGGTCATAGTTCAAAACCTATTTGTAAGTCGTGAAGTCCGTGGTGGTGTAGTGATCAGTGCTGTCGCCGTGCTGAAGCCCGACACCTGTCCTGTAGCTCTTCCTGACCTCAGAGTGAAGAAAAATTTTCTACAGGGATCAATAACAGCCCACATGTTTAATCATCATTGCATTAACCTAAGAGGTGATGTGGCAGTGAGGGCGCTCTCATGGGAAGTTGCATTTTATGGGACACTAACGTTGTTACTCCTTCTTGCTCATCTGCTGCAGTCGCCCTGTAGTAACCTGATAGCCGCAACACTGAGAAAACAGAGACTCATTACCTAATCCATTCTCTCTTTTTCTCTCTCCGACTCTGTCGCATTCACTTAGCGGCTCTGTGTTACTCACTGGGCTGCTAATGCACGCTCACATGCACTATGGACACACAAAGTTGCTCAGATAAAATATTACCACATACAGACACTCGGCCTTCACAGAAACCAGTCCGTGCCCCACGGAGTGTGGATGGCATTCAAGGGAGGGTGCCTCAATAGATCACAGTACGTTTATTGGCTCCATGAATTCCCTCGAGTTCATCAGGCTCCAGAGGAAGAGGAGGAAGAAGTGCAGAGACTGAATATAGATTCACTCTACCACTGTCTGCTGAGCAGGCCCGGCTTCTCCATCAGCCTCTACCCTATTAGAGGCCATGATGGAGTGTGACAGAGTGTGTGTAAGTGCTCGCATGTGCATAGTAAGTGAGCAGAGGCCGGGTGGGAACATAATGCACCGGACATACAAGATATTAGAGGCAACTTCTTGCTGCAGTCGCTCCTGTGCATCTAAAATGGTTCTTCACGTGATCTGTGGATGGGGGAGGTAGGTGAGGTGAGGGGGCTGCACTCTCATGGACTGCACCCAAAGAAGTCAGGGCTCATGGTCAGACAGACCCCACGAGGTCAACTCAGCCAGTTACAGTAAAACACAGTCATATTGAGTGTTATTTATATGAATTTAAGGGAATTTATACAGAATAAAGTATAAATAAAGAGACTGTTAATTGTACAATACAACACTAATATTTCATGGTGAAAGATTTATTTTATATGACATTCATTTTCTTCTTCTCAATTATACGGCAAAATAGTGTTAATTTTGATGAAAAACTTCTATTTTTATAGTAAAATATGTAATAAAGCGCCAACCTTAACAATAAAATCAATAGTACTAATATCCTTTTACCGTAATATTAGAAAAAGTTATACTGTACATATTACGGTAAAATTCTGGCAACCACAGCTGGCAGTTTTTCTATGGTCAAAACAGCGGTTCTTTTTTTACTTGTACTTAAGGTAACTGCAATACTTGTCATGCACAGTGACATATACAGTATAGGCCATTAGTACAACAGGATGTGTGATTTGGTTATAGATGTAAGTAAACATGCAGAGCCTGCTCTAATGTTTTGAGGCTTAAAGTACTGTGAATTACACATATTTCTGTGGCTTGAATCAGGTTTATTATGACCCCAAAAGTGCTGGAAAGTAAGAGTCTAGTTGAAGCCCCTCATCATGTTTCAGACATCTATGAGATGTTTTTCAGATCCACCAAACGTTTATTCAATCAAAACCATCTGAGGATCAAAGAAGTAAACATATTCAATATTTCATAAACAGCAAAGAATAAATAATAATAATAATATGATTTTTATCTTGTGACCCTTTAAAGGGGCTGGGAACCACTGAACTAAACTACTTACCACCTGGACCAGCTACAACAGTAAAATGCATGAATGTCACTGTCACACATGATAATATCAGCTACAACAGACATTATTAGTACTTTATATTTATTTAGTTATCAAAACTAACTACTACTTTTATTTAGCAGTATTGGTAGTTTTACTTGAAGGATCTGAATATTTCTTCCACCACTTCACACTCCTCCTCCAGCAACGAAGCGACTGAGGAAAGGAAAATGACACGAGGAAAAGAGAAAAAAAGGAGAGCAGAGACATAATCTACTTTTTGAAGTGAATATAACCAAGAAGGTTCACACGCACTGCACCTGATCACATTATATCCTTATGGGCAGAAAGGCAAGGGGGGGATGGGGGAGCAGCGGAATGACAGGCAACAGTGGAGCGAATGAATGAATTTTAGAAATGAAAGCAAAAGAGGCAGAAACAGTAAATCCCTTTTCCTGAAGGATATAAAACAGAACTGGAGAGTGGAAGGCAAGACAACAAAGAGAAGGAAAAGAAGGGAATATGTAAAGCCTCATCTTACAGTAAGGGGAAGGTCACTTACACAGAGAAAGAGACAGAGACAGAGTGCTCTGGTTACTGGCAGCCAGTGGACAGAGAGACAGAAAGAGTGATAACCAGGGGACAGCTGGAAACACCGGAGCGGGGCTGAGCGAGCAGGGCACTGCCGGCTGGGCACACAGCGAGAAACATGAGCAGGGGCGTGTGTGACTACATGCATCTTGTGTTGAGAGGACGATCGAGTGGAAGAAAGAGCAGCAGCAAAGACAGGAAGGAGAGAAAGAGTGTGTAAGGGCATACGAGGGGTATGAATGTGTGTTATCTGCTGCTCGGTGCTGGGTGAAAGGTTGGGAGTGACACTGAATGCCACTGCCGGACTGTTAGAGGTCATTATAGTAGATGCCAACAGCAAGCTAATAGTAGAATTGGTATAAGTATATCACAGCAGGGAATAAATACGGCAGGCTAAAGATGAATGGCTCCAAGACAAGTGGTGGAGTGTGAGGAACAGCCTGGAGGAATACGTAATATATCATATTCATTTAATTTTAGCACCGTGACAGAAATATCTCATGAGTTATAGAAACAGCCCTGAAATTTTATGGTCCCCAGAGGACGAATCTTCTTGACTTTGGTGATCCTCTGACCTTTTATCTTGTGCCGCCAGTTGGCCAAAGTTTACACTTAGCCAGTGAAATATCTCAACATCTACTGGATGGATTAGCACAAATCTCTGTACAGACATTCATGGTTCCCAGAGGGCGTCTCCTAATGACTTTACCCTGACTTTTTCTGTCTCTACTACGACTGGTAGACTGACAGCAGGTTTTTGAGCGAGCAGCTGTAAAATGAAGCCAACGCAGAAAAAAACTGCAGTTCTTCAAATGGCCACTTGAGGCCGGCTACAAAGTGAGTCAAAATGTATGAAATGAAATTACCCTTCAGGTTCTGGTCAGGCTTGAAATGATGAAAGCTGTATCAAAATGATGGTTTACCCAATATATGACTGAATTCTTGGTGCAAAATAAATATAATGCATCAGCACAAGTCATTGAAACAGTATCAGTCTCCTTATGCTTGCAGCAGAATAAGCTGCAAGCATAAGGCCGACATACTACCAGCTTTTATAAATGATTAAGTTAATTATTGGTAATATGTTAGCAGGTAGCACCTATCCCTTAAGTCATCTTTCTGCCTGCCTCTTTAATCAAATCAAATCAAATCAAATTTTATTTGTATAGCCCAAATTCACAAAACACATTTTGCCTCGGAGGGCTTTACAATCTGTACAAAGAAAACTGAATTCTCTTTTCAGCTCTGTTTTTGGCAACATCTGTGCCTGAAGAAGCTAAATTTAAAAAAAAACTGCAGTTCCTCCATGGAGAATGTTAGCACACTGATGTTAGCATTTAGCTCAAAGCAATGCTGCGCCACTAGCATGACTGTGTTCATTTATTAACTTTTAACTTTTTTTTATGATATTACATTTTGGACATTTTTTGTTCCCTAACCTGCCCCGACGCACCTGCTCGCTGAGGAATGGAGATGCACACAGATGGTTGTATCATTAAGAGCATGGGACAACGCGATGGCAGGCATTGAACTTAATATGCTTAATGGTGTGTATAATGTAAAGGAAATGAGGACTGAAATGAGCGGCGGATTGGAATGAGTCAGGGCCCGCTGTAGTGTGAAGGAGCTCAGTGTGCCGAGATTTTAATCTAGAGAGGAGACTTTTAGGTTGAGCAGGCGGAGGCAACATAAAGCCCATTTTTCACATGACACGCAGACCTGACAAAGTGTGTGTATATTCGGCACAGTGCCATTTGGAGGAAGGCTGTTTTGTAGTGTGCTGTAGGTGAGTGTTCAGTGTAGTAGGCCATCTGACAAGGAAGTCCAGCAGGCCATACATCATACACTCAGAAGTGCGACTGCGGCTTGTAGGGTTTGTGTCTATGGTGCAGTTTCTCAGAGACTAACAGCGCAAAAGACATTTTGAGAGCAACTAAGGGGAAGTTTTGACTCCCTCTCTCTTCCTTTTCTCTACTTGTTTCTCATTCATCAAAGGTGATGAGGAGGGAGACAGGCGAGGGTACTGAGCAGTCCCAGCACGGCTATCATTAAATAAGAGTTCAACACCAGAACTCATGAGTAATTCATGATCTTCTACACGTTCTTTATTTGCTAGGTAGCACAATAAAAGCCCTTATCTGGGACACCTGTACTGTATTGTCTGCTGTTGGGCTTGGCAACACTAATGCATGCAAACACAGACTCATGTACACACGTTAAAACTTGTGATGAGGGTATGACATTGCGAAAGAAGCAGGAAAACAGGTGATACCCCTGAAAAGCTTAATTATTATTCTTGCTGTGCTGTGCACTGAAGTGAAACTACAAGAGAAAAGAAGTCGAAGAAGGATTTTATCAGTTGTAACAGATGTGCAGTCGAGGCAGTGGTTTCCACCCTTGACAAAGAGATGTTGGCTAAACAACACCGCAGCAGGAGTACAGTAGGTCTGACTTCAAAGCCCTCTCTGACACTGCACAAGTCAAGAGGTTAGGAGAGACTGTGCTCCACTTATGCACAGGCTGCTACAGCAACCTTGCCAAGCTGCTTACTTATTCATTTTCAAAAGTACCCAGTGTACTCTTTTTTTACTCGCACAAGACGTACAAGAAGTACTCCTCACATAATGGCATGAAACACAGGTCGGGTTCCAAGAAAGTGTCTGAACAATCTGTCATCAACCCCTAATGCCATTTCCAACACGTAAAGTGACGATGAAGTGGAGTCGAACTATTTGCTCGAATGTGGGTGAGAAAGCAGAAGACAGCCTGTACGTGAGCTGTCAGTCCAAACAGACTGTGAAGAAGAACATCACAGAGAAAACCACACGCACACAAACGTGCTACAAAACACTCCAATAAGAGATGATGTGTGAGTGAAATTAATTAAGCAATACACGCAGAGTGTTATGAAATAGTTTGCATTAAAAATACTAGAGGGTTGCTTAGAAACGCGCTCTCGTCCAAATCCTAGTTTAACCTCAATACCCCACTGCGTTATTAAAAAAACGGGATACATGGATCATTTTAATGTGGCATACATTAATGAGTCCTTTGAACCCTGCAGTGCTCGGGATTATCACTGTGTATCAGTCATTCATCTCCAGCCCGGGCCAATCGGAGCGCTTCATTCTACATCAAAGATAGAAAAAAAAAAAAAAGCCTTTTCATCTCATTGCAAACTTACACTACACAATGTTTTCTGACCTAATTTTACACCATAGATTGCAAACAGTTTGGGTCCTGTGAGTAAGTGCTTGAGAAACATGTTGAGAGTTGGTTTGGGACGGCCTAATTGAGGCAAAATCTAGACTGAATGATGTCGTGTGTGTGTGTGAATGGAATGATTTGGCTGCTCCGTTCTTCTCCACATTAATGGTATGAACTAAACCCAGACACTTTCTGCATATCGTTTGTTAAAACATATTCTAAAAAGTTCATTAGCCATAAACAAATGGGCCTTCCACTTTCCTGCTATATTAATTATTGTTCCTCCCTTGATATCACAGAATCATCTTCCTCGCCTCCGTGATTACTAAACCACAGACTCTCAGCATGTGGTGCTGAGGTCTAAGGTCAAATAGATGCTATCAAAAAACAGTAAACAATTGAAATCCAGGCCACTCAGAGAAGGTTCAGCTCCTTAACTGAATAAGGAATGAAAAATGTCTCCCTCGATGTCTCTCTCTCCCAGCTGCATTGTCATTGTCAAAGCTTTTACGCTCCAGTTGGCCTGGACAAAAAAGAGCGAGGTCGCCAGAGGCTTTTCCTGCTATGATCGCTGTAGTGTTAGCCGGGGTTGATAAAGGGCCCATTAGGGCACTCAATGGGCACCCATTAAGAGGACACCCACTCTAGTGAGGAGCCCCAGGGCCAAACAGCTTTCCTTAAGAAACCTGATAGGCACCTGACAGACTGGAGCCGCCCACTCGATATGCCGGATATAACAGAGTCTAAAAGAGAAAACAAAGCATGACTTGAGGTGATTGAGAAACGAGGATGAGATAGGGAACAACGCAAGCTTTGCGAGTGTGAAACTTGTGTTACGGCAGCGGCAAAAGATCTCAGGATTGCTTATTTGCTTGCAGTCTGCAAATAGAAGAGAGGTTTGACATCTTCTACACACTTGGCCAATCGCTGTATGAACTGGGTGTTGGGTTATTGGTTTTGGGAAGCTACAAAATGTGTTGGATGCAGCCCCCCGTGATTTCAACATCGTAAGGTGGGGCCTTGATTCTGGCCCAGCCTGATTCATTAGAGCCCAAAACCACGCCTGAGCCTGACACATGCTCAACAAAAATGCTCAAGCCCAAGTCAGGAGGAAGCCTGAGGCCAATATTTTTTTACTTGAAAACGATCAGCCATCAAAATTGGCTCATCACTTGGCACTGATGTGACAAGAACGCAATGACACAAAGCAAGCTCGCAAAGACAAAGCAGATAAATGTGTAAAGAACAGAACATCCAGACAAACTGGAAACTATTCAAAGTTCTCCTTCACCTGTTTTCTTTTTATTCTCCATAAACACACAGTATGCGTGTGAAAATGAGCCCAAATCCGACCTGAATATGTCAAGTCCATCGGGCGCGGTCAGGTTGCACACATCACTTTGGAAATTGTATCCTGATTTATATCATTGAAACTCCTCTCTGAGTCAACAGCTACTGTGTTTCAGCCAGAATCCAGCCCTATCGAGGAGAAAGTGTCTCAGACAGTATAGTCTGCAAAAATTCTTAACTCTAAAATGTTTTTTTGTATTTTATTTGATCTCCAAAGTGATAAAAGTGAGCTAAAATGCAGATTTCATTTGCAGAATGTTTCTCCAAGCTAACATCAATATCTTGTCCTGCATGTTATTACATTTGGCTTTGGTTAGCCTTCTGCTCTCGACTGTTTCTAATGAAAAATGTAATCATCACGCATACTACCATAACTACTGTGTGTGTGAGCCTAATCTCCCACATTATCACTGAGACAGTGAGTCCCTACTGTAACTGCACAGCGCCACTTATACAGTCTATGTGGATTAAATAGATCTTGAAATCCTTTGAAATAAATTGAGGTTATGCCTGCCAGGAGTTTTCACTAGCCGTGGTTTGTACCTGTGTAAATAGTGAGCTGAGACGATCAGTCGAAATGTATTTTTAAATGATCACTGTTTTCACATATGTGTGTAATAAGTGAACACAGCAAGGTCAACCAACAGACAGCGGATATTACAGGTAAGATGATCTCCTTTGAAGCAGCTGGACTGTATTAGCTGCACAACGTGAGGAGATTTTATGATTTTTGGGATAATAATGAAGGCAGGTCTGTTTCCTCCACCGACAAAATCAAATGTTTCATCCCCAAAATGAAATACCATGTGTTAACAAGGGTAGTGCATACTTTCAGAATGATTACTAGCATGTAAGCACTGGTTGTAGAAATTGTTGGGATTAGTTTAGCATTAGCATTTAGCATTTGGTGTTTGATTTTATCGGTTTTCTAATAAAGCACCCTTTATAACAGGCTTATAAGTTCACCAATTGCATTGTTATTGGTTAATAAACCATTTATCAATCCTTTATATGTCATTTAATAAAAATCATTTATAGGATTAAATATGAAGATACAGCTAGCATCAGGTTAGCTTACTGAAAAACAGGGGACAACAGTCTGTCCAGCAGGAACCAAATTCACCACCAGCACCTTTACAGCTCAGTAATTAACATAGAGATCTTGTTTTTACTGTACAAACAGTGAAAAAATGACCAGTCACTGTTTTTTATGACTATTTGGCTCTGAGCAGTAGCTTCCTGTGATCTCGGTTGGTTGCCTGGCCACTGCACAAAGCCAAGAAATAGTCTGGTGTTTCCCAAAATATCAAACTCTTAAGCATTTATTAAATGATTGCAACAAAATCCCTTTGCTCTTTGTGTAATCAGTAATGTTAGTGTAAGTTATATGCAATTATGTAGTTATATATAGTTATATCTAATGGGTACTGTTTAAAGGGGACATATTTTAAAAAATCACTTTTCCAGCTTTTCTACACTAATATTTTTGAAATCGGGGTGTGTTCAACCCCCCCAGTGTTAAAAACAACCGCCTCCATTTTGCGTGAGCTGCTGCAGCCACACTGTCTCTTGTGGCTTGTCTTTGAAACATGCTGTTCAGATTTTCAACCCCTAGTGACATCACTAACAGGCTCATGAACATATTCCAGAACCAGAACCATGTTTCTCTCACTGGAAGCCTGACGCCAAACTCTGGTTCCGGGCGGAATGAGCCAGCAGCTCATTAGAACAGCCACAGAAACCAGCCGTCTGAGCACTGAGCGTTACAAACAGGGTACAGCGAGGGCTGCTGTGCTTGATCCGTGAGGAATTTTGACCAAAGAATTTCACAGACATGTCACCAACACACCTGAGAATTGTGTGAACTTGTGGAAAAGGAGTATAATATGACTCCTTTAAGTTATAAATGTTGGCAATCCATCAAACATTCTGATATTAAAATATATTTTTGCTCTTTTCCAGATGTTAAGTGGTGGAATGGTCCAATCAGTCAAAGACATTTTCACAAACTGGAAACTTAAAAAGTTTTGAATGGCTCATAAACCTTCTAAAATGGTATCTTACTGGAAATTGTTACAAATTTCTGGTTAAGGAATCAATCCATCACCACACTGTGCGGGGAATGAATCACCCATGCAGCTGATCAGCTGTAGGGCTTGTTCATAGAGGACAAACCCTGATTTGTCACTTCTTACTGGATTAGATAAAACTTTGTTTGACACTCTGCGGCTCATTTAAGTAACACCTAAGACCTAAGACTTTCCTCTCCTGACATTTCCCATGCTGTCCAGCTCATTCACATATGAAGTGTGAGCGGTGAGTGTGGGTGGTGTGAGGGTGATGGGGAAACACAGTGTCAGACCAGAGATGCCTAGATTAGGAAGTCAGAGCAGAGAGGGGGCTGTTCGTCAGAGTTTGCGAGCATGCATAGGTGCATTCATGTGAATGTAACGAACACAATGGCGTGCCAGACTATTGTGTGTAACAGTACAGACATCTGTGCTGTCAAAAAAGTTCGCCTTCATGGAGAAGCAGGGTCTGTTGATAAATTATGCATACTGGAGCACAGAAATATGGTAGGAGGCTTGCAGTCAACTGTAGGAGGACTTTGTACAGTACAGTGTATAAAAAATAGTGAGAGAAGAGGAGGAGGACAAGATGCTGGAAGAAAAGTTATGGGGTTGTGCAGAGGATACATGCTAAGGTGTGAGTTAGAGACAGAAAAAGAATTACTGTGAGCTGCAAAGCCCATATATGTGCATATATATGTGCACACACATGCAACATGCTGTTTATCACAGCTGTTAGATCAGCAGGTGTTTTTCATGCAGGGATTAAAATGAAGACTGTAGGTGAAGCCTGGGCATGGAACGTGTCTATCAGGCATTTTCTGACTTTGTTTCGGTCTAAAAAAAAAAGCTTGTACAATGCAAAGCCGTTGCGACCTTAATTGCCTCATGCGGCGGTGCGGTTCCAGTGCCACTGGTTCTGCCAGTATGACTTGTAAACAAGCTTTTGTCACGTTGAATGCCCTCAGACTAAACACACAAATTATAAGCTATTTTGAAAAATGTCAAGACACGAAAAGAAACAGCAACGTTTAGGAAGTGGGAGGCTCCCAATATGACTCAAGTTTTTAAACAGTGAGCAGCGGTTGAGAGAACAATGAGGGGATGAACATATGACCATAAACATTTAATGGGAAACAACAAGCAGGTTGTGTCTGGCCTGATCAAGAATACACATTTCATTGTCGCAAGACTAAGGAATGCAAGCTGTGGTTTTTCTGCCTTTCAGATGAGGAGATGAGCGGTCTGGAGAGTCTGCAGTAGAACTCTCAGTGAGCGTAAACCTCCGCCAACACTGAGCACTCTTCCAAGTCAATGTTACAGCCAAAGACATCATTCCCATAAGTTGAAGTGGAGTCAAATTGATTTTGTGACCTTGTAAACATGCCTTTTGGATATGAGACACCCCCCTCCTCTCTCATAGTTGTGGCCAAAACATAACAATCATCTAAACACTGGAATTTCAGATTAGATAGAGCCAAATTTTACAAAGGATTCCTTGGCCAGTATGATCTGTCCACCGGAATTCATGAAAGTCAGACAGTAACCAGTGTGTGTTATAATATCTTGCAGAAATAAACAGAAAACTGCAGTTTGGATGTAATAAATTTATACAAATTTACTCAAATCAAACTCATCATTATTGATAAAGATTATTAAAAATTAAAATAAAATATGCATTGATTTGTTGTTTTAAAATCTATTTCAACAAGTAAGTCGTAGATTAAGCTATCAATCAATGATACATTTGATGAGTCACATGAGAAAAGACTAAAGATGACCGGAAAGCTACGACACAATCGCTAGCTTAGCTACAACACAGGTACCACACAGAAACTTGTGCTTCAAGCCTGTCAAAGCTCCAGCGGACACTCGGGGTGACAGCAGCTGCTCATGGCTGGTGAGCTTGGTTAGATCTGACAGATCAGCTCTGTATGGCTGTTACAGTCTGTCACTCACTCCGGCCCAGTGTTTGTCCTGTGCAGGTCTGTGCTGAATCTTTTACATTTGCTAAGAGGGAGGGCAGAATTTGGGGCTGCAGTTACACCTTAAATTTGTGGATGGTAAAAACCAAAACAACGAGCTGAAAGATCCTATGATCAGCGTCACTTCCAGTGAACATGGTCCGGAATGAACACAACCTCTGAAACCAGCGGTGGCCAGGCTGGCAGGGAATACTTTAGCCTACCAAGGTGGTTTTCTTGCCGGGTTTGGCTCCTGGCATCAGTCAGTTCAGTTAGCTACACGGCTGACTGAACTAACAACAGTTTAGTGGTTCACTATTTAGCCATCTTTCCATCATTAAAGTCTGTAAATCATCTCAGTAGTGTAACATTATTCCCTGTTGGTCTCAGAGGCTGTGCTCAAATCCAGTCCGATCCGGCTGCTGAGCCCGGTTCTGTTGCCTGCTAACGGCAGATTCAGTTAGCAGCAGTTTAGCAGTTAGCTACTTTAGCATGTTTAGCCTAAAGCTAAAAAAAAAAAAGAAGCTAAATCTGTCCATCATAAAGTGTGTAAATCACAGAGAGTTGAAGCTGAGCAGTCGGAGCACATCAGAGGGAAAAGCAGCAAATATATTGTGAGTAAAATCAATTAGTACACGCCCCTGATCACAGGATGACATCATCAACAACTTTTTATGGTTTATCAAAACTCTAAAATACCATGAAGAATACCTGAAAACACTGAAAACATGACTTTGTGTCAGTGTTGGACAGACACTGGAGGACAGAGGACAGATGGGACAAAAAGTTTGACTTCATGGGGCCTTTACAAAAATAAAAATATTGATTATTGCAGCTTTAAAGAAAAACAAAATCAATCTACTGCATCAGCTGGTGAGGAAGCAGGTTTATTTCAAGCCCTCTGTAAAAACCTTTGCTGCACTGTAGAAGCAGTCTGTGACTTTATGAATACATATGACCAGACGTCACGGACGCACAGCGAAGGAGGAAGACTGATGTGTGGGATTAGAAAGATATGAGCTGCAGAGGAGGAAAAAGAACGAAGGATGGAGTGAACAAGTGCCAGAGAATCACAAAGTCTGCTTTTCATTTCCAAGTATTCTAAACAGAGACAGCAGAGACGGACCACACCAACCACACACACATACACACACTCAGACCACAGCATCTTCAGAGGTACAATTTCACAGGGCCTAATTACAGTGGGCTGCAGTGCCTCTTATTTGGTTTACCAAAATCTCATCGCACACACACACACACACTCTCATATGGCGTTTACAGATCCGAGACACGTACACAACTGTGCATGCACACACCCCAACATATTAATTTGAATTTTGCATCTACAGAAGTAGCAACTACACAACAATAAGAGGATTTTTTTTATGTTTCCCAGCAGATAACAATGACACTGTTTTCCTTTCCAATCCTGATTCAGTTTTCATGCAGCACGTTGAAAGCCTTTATAGGGCAGCGTTTACAGCATAAAAGTCTGCAAATTTCCTGTTCAAATTACATATGCATGAGAGCATTTCTAAAGCATTTCCTTCTAACATTTACCGTAGCCAATATACTATTAAATGGCTCTCTCTCTTGCAGTCCTCCAGTTGTGTTTTGTCTGATTAGTATGCTGCATTCGTCCTGAACTGCTACCCAGGTTTTAAAGTCTGATTGCTCACTCTTTCTCTTTCAGCAACCTTGAGTTCCTTCAAGGAGGGTCATGAATAATGACCCATCAGTTTCCAGCACCAGCGCTTATACACCGAGGCCGAGGCCATTTAAGACAAACAGAGGGGTACAGCGTTTCGCCATTACACATCCTCCCCGCCACTTCAATCTCGTCCCTCCTATCCTGTCTGTCTCTCCGTTTAAGACCGGTTCACCCGCCCGCACAAACAGTAGTTGGTCTGAAAAGAACCTGAGAACTTTGTGTTCTCTGGTGTACCTTTTGTATCTCCTAAATATCCCTCGCTTTCTTCCTCCACCCTCTTGTTTTTCACACTCTTGCTCATTTACATTCACTGTACAATGCACGTTTCTCTTCCCTTTCTTAGAGAATTTTCTAAAGTGAGGGAAACTAGGCCATTAGGCTGCAGCACAGCTTCTCCCTCGCTTCAAGTATCCCCTCTCTTCCAATTCCCCTTTTTCTCGGCTCTGTCTTTCTATCCCACTTCGTCACCCTCCCTCCTGCCCTGTCTCATTCTCGCTTCTTTCCTTAAGTCGCCCGCGGTATCTTCTGGTCTTTCCTCCATTTTTTGTAATCTTTATCACGACATTCTCCTTTTCTTCCTTTCTGTCTTGCTGCTCTTTACTGCCTTGGGTACCACTGTGTCCTACCTCCAACTTGTCTCTATGCTACTTCATTCTGTTTTTGCTCCTATCATCCATACTCCATGCGCACACACAGGCAGACACACACTCAAACGAACACACCAATTCAATAGAGCAGAAAAGTATTTCCAGGCACCTTCTGTTCTTATTCAGATTTCATTTTCCCTATGGCAGATTTTAATGGGATTTTTGGGTACCATTTACCAATCATCCTCTACTTTAAAAGAGTCAAATTATGTTAATAGAAATGGTAGGGGACAAAAGTAAAACGTATTTAGACTTAATCTGTTTTTAAGAACTGTTTTGCTTACAACCGTGGAGTTATTATCATTGTTTCATGAAGCACATGTAACATAAATATTTCAGCTTTACACAGCTGCCTTTAGTTGTGACTGTCACAGTGATGTGGTTTAAACCTGCACTAGCAGTAACTGAGTGTCCTCTTGGGTTGCAAACCACTTTGTTTTGGTGGACAGGCGTCTTTGCTGGATGATTCAGGATAACTCACACTCCCCACAGTGGACACTCTTCATCTGAGCTTTTTTTCAACCAAAGAAATATCCAGTATGAAACCTGTTGATAGAACGCCCTGTGGATTATAGAGTAAGAGGGATACTGTTTTGAGAAAAACAGATGTTGTTGCTGCTGTTTTCAGTGCTGTGTTGACCACAGATACATTCCATCCCCCTTCAGCACAGGGAAAAGTCCTGACGTCCTGAAAACCTGAGAAAATAAAACCAAATCTTCAGCTGAAGGGTAAAAAGAAAATGCGTGGTTTGGATTCATTCATTTCAACTCTTACTTCTGTTGTTCAGCAGTAATGTGTTAGGCCCTACAGCCTCTGCGAATGGTAATGACCTGAGATTAACCTACAGCACGACAGCAGTCCTGTTCATATGATGTGAAGTGACATGGGGTTACTGTAAACAGGCCACGAGGGGCTGCAGTGATCGAGGCATGTTACTCCAATGAAATCCATTCCAGTGGGAGTCAGTTTGCTTCATAGATCCATTTAGTGTTATCAGAGACCCAAACACTGTACAGAGGTCTGAAATAATACGCCGTTCTCAGTACACAGGAATCTAACAGGAATGTGCGCTTGCTCTTATTTGATTGGCCAAAGGAGCATCTTGCTGGATGGTGTTTGCATTTGTGTTGGGTCAATATTTTTGCTGCTGTGTTTCTTGCTCTGACTCAGTGAAATGAATTAGTGCTGAAACAATGAGTCGATCAGTTAAAGCGGAAAGTGCTGTTTTTTTTTCAGATTTCACTGTAAATATCTTATTTATAGATTCACTGATTAATGAACTGATAATGAAAATAATCAATTTCACATCAATGAGCTGTATTTTTTCACACAATCTAATCTAATCTTTATCTAAAATAAATAAAAATATAAATAAAAATCTAATAAAACAATGTAAAGAAATAAAAATCAATCAATAAAGTTCACTGTAAAAAAAAACAATTAAAACAGTTTCCTTTAGCTCTATTCATGTTCTCATTGGTCTAAAAGTGGGTTGGGATAAAGATGATGTCATGACGGTCTATTGATCCATCCGTCTCATTCTCCCTCCTTCCCTCCTCCCCTCCCTCCCTCCCTCCCTCCTCCCCTCATGCCCTCTGTCCGTCAGTTGCAGTCTTGTCCAGGTCCCTCAGGGCTAATCTGCTGGTGTACCAGATGCATGTGCTCATTAACCTGGTCCCACCTTCTAAGAGCCTCATTGACCGTGACACTGTCACACACACACACACACACTCACACACACTCACACTTATAGAGCAGTGACAGTCGCACACGCTCGCTTGGTGACATTATTTTTAGCACGCTGGTTTTTCAGGTGCAGGACTTTGACAAAAACTTCAGAGAAGAGTGAAAGGAAAGGATAGAGAGACACGAGAGAGGGAGAATGTGTCAGCAGACAGATGGAGAGGTGATGGTGTGTGTCTACCTGAACGGAACGTTTTCGTTTTCACACAGAAATCTCGCTCATGCAGTTTGTTTATTGTCCTCATCTCTTTTTCTCTCATTCATCTGGATTCCACGCTCTCCGCGGTTCTCATGGTCTCCCCTCTCAAACCTCTTCTTTTCTCTCAAAGGGAGACTCAAAAGATGCTAAAAGACAGATGGATCCCTCACCTTCCTTCCCTTCCTCCCCCACGTCCCTCCTTCACACCTCACTCTCCAAGGCTAAAAGCCTCGTGTTTCCAGAGAAAGAGATTTTATACAAAAGGGAAGAGGGCTAAAAAAATCATCCAGCTTTTTGTGTTTTTCTTACAAACAGCAGCTGTCTCTCACATTGCCTCCCCCATTCACACCCTTACACCCTCCGAGCCGTTGCCGTACCCCACTATCCTCCTCCTCACACCCCCTGCCCACCCGGGTGTCTGAGTAGCAGACTGTGTGGAATAAATGAGCTCATTCATACAGTGTTGAGCAGCTCCATCCCTTTGCTGCCCGGCCCAATGTAAACAAGCCTAAGGTAAGCTAGTTATAAGCTACAGCAACATGGAGTGTGTGTGTGGATCAGAACCACCTCCTAACTGCTGCTCCGGGCTAAATGATGAAAAGTCGCATTGTTTAGTTTAAAAACATTTTTTTAGGCCTTCATTTGATATCACCTGAAAACAACTTCCACCTCCCAGAGGCTTCCATTCAAGGCGGGTTCAGCAGTTGGCTTCTCTTGCGCCAAAAAGTTCAGTTAGTCCAAGGCAGAGGAAACGTTTTAGCAAAACACTGCACAGCTTCATTAGAATGGGATGATCTCTGATCATAAGGTTAACATATTTTATTCATTTCAAGTTTATTTAACTTAGAAGTTATTTTCCCGAAGCCCTGTGACACAAAAAATAATGTACAGCTAAAAAATTAGTCAATTAATCAATTAGTGGACTAAGAGAAAAGTAATTATTGTCATCATTAACTATTTTGTCAAATGTCATTTGATGGTTTCAGCGTCACAAATGTGACAATGTTCTGCTTTTCCTTTGTTGAGCATTATTAATAAATAATAAATGAATGAAATGAGCTCAAATAAATTAGAATAAATGAACGTCTCTGGGTCTGAATGTCTCTAATTTTCTGACCTTTAATGAACTTAATCTAATCTGACTAATTAGCACCAGCATATTCTTGGTTGGCTAGCACGTTAGTGCTAATTAGACTAATTCACAAGCACAATTTCACTCTCAGAGTTACCACCTTATTTATAAGAATGAACTGTGGCAAGTATTAGAATAAGTTTAGGAAAAACGGACAACCAGCGGGTTAACTTCAACACTGACAGTGTTCATAGTTTGCTTTGTGGTCTTGTTCGGAGGAGTCCCATGTAAGGCAGGAATATACAGTTTGTGTGTCTCTAACATCTTATTCTCATTCTTCTTTCTTTCACTGAGATCCATCTCCTCCTGTCTCTGGATGTTCTGCCATCACTATCCTGCTCTTGGTATCCGTGTATGAATGGACAGGCACAGACTTTATAATGAGGAGCTCTGTCAGCTTCACACACTTTTATTGCAAAGTGTAAGTTAAGCAAGAATAGGAGTGAAACAGAGAGGCACGGTGTCGATTCTCCACATCAACTGTGTGATTAGGACTGTATAGAATAAGAGGATGACTTTGCATGAAACTAAACTCCTTCATCCCCACCACCAGCATGGAGGACCCCCACCCTCAAGTTCAACAACATTCAGCTACTAAATGCCGAGCTTACACCACACTTACTTTGCACACTTTTTCCACACACTATTGTAATGAGATAACTGCGGTGGACTTATGAGAGATATGAATGACAAATTTGATAAGTTGCTATTGTGTGTTTTGAGTATGTGCGTCATCTGTTTATTTTCATCTGTTTTTAAATCAGTGTCGTCCTCATAGGACGAGACGTGTTTACCAAGCTGCTGCATTATTGGCAGATGGGTGTTTCCTCAAGCTTTTATTAACTCAACAATGGCGCTCACATACTTGAAAACCACTCTGTGCAGCACACGGGCTGAAGTGGAAATGTGTTGTACAATAGTATATGCCTTTTTTACAAACTGTTTTCAAACCCCAGCAAAGGTCATATGCTGAAGTTAATTGGTTTTAATAATGAATCATTGCTCTAAGTATTGCAGATTGCATTTCCGGAATCCAATTTCCCAATATGTTGTATCCACTCCAGCCAGCGTCTAATCAGCAAACCAAAATATTGTTTAAATTAAAGTTGCGAGCTTATCTCAATGCAACAACAGCAAGAAAACATGAAGAAAAGTAATAATCATTTACGCCGCACATCCAGCAGCGGTTTACTCGCAGAAATCAGAGATTTCACAAAGCCGTTCTTTGTGGCGACCTTTGCTTCGGCTCATTACACTGTGTACTTTCACTTGTAATTAATTTGCTGGAGCTGTGTTTATTTCCTCGTCTTAAAGACCCAAATACAAACCGGAAATAACTGCTTGTTTTGTTGAATATTCCTCTATCATACTGTGAGATTTATCTGCACTCTGAACAACAAAGCAGCTCAAGGTCAGTAATTACAAGTTGAGGACGTTACCACTGCCACTGTTTTACTGTACTTTTAACAGCGCTGCTACAGGAATAAGAGAGCTGCTGTGAATTGTGACCTGAATTGAAATTTCCAGAGCCTTGAGTCTGTGTCTCGAATCTTTGATCTCGAAAACAACTGCCAAACATCATAAACCTAAATAGTCAAAGATTGTGCAGCCATAAAAGAGACAGAAATAACCAGTGGGACACAAAAGCTACTCCTCACACTGCTTGTAGAAAATCAGTGACATCTAAAGGAGCAATGAAACAGCATGTAAAGTTCAAATAAAAAGGCAAACGGAACAACACCGCTGTGGATTTCCCAATAAAAGAATTACACCTGACACCCTGTCCTTTTAATCCCTGTACAGCGCTACACTGACTCACACCTCGCTTTTCATTTTAACATCACCTCATTACTGCCCTCCCCACTGGCCATGTGACCTCCGTCTTACCTCTCATATTCCAGGTTGTCATGGTCACAGCGGGCATCTTTGTGCTTCTCCCAGTCCTTCCCGTGGCGGCAGGTTGTCAGCGACACAATGTCCTTGCCGTTGTGGATGTGATGAAGTGCGTTTCTGGTGTCTGAGCCGATGCCCGTCAGGTAACGCTTCCCCTTGAACATCAGCAGGTACTTTCTTCGTGGCGGTATGGTGTTCCTCACCAGCCAGCCGCGCTCTCCACCCTTCTGTGGGTGATCCTTTGAGAACAACGGGATGGAGACGTCAAAGCCTGGCCTGAAATGTTCTGCGTTGAGGCTGGCTTTGGCTAAGATGGCCTGGCCGATGTTGAAGCCCAGGTCCTCTGTGTAGTTAGGCCAGGTGCCTGAGTACAGATTGAAGATCAGGTGGTTCCGCCCATCATTCCATAGCGGGTAACCACGGATACGTTCATCCACATTGGGCACAAACTGTCCTGATAGCTGGTCCCGGTCTAAGGTGTCTATCCCGAGCACGAACAGACATGCCTCGCGGGGGTCTGACGTGTAGTACCGAGACTCACCTATAGACATCAGGATCTTCCTGTAGCTTTCCGACACGCGATCATTTTTCTCCGATGGATATATATACACCCTGAACCCTTCCCTTCCTCGACGGCGACACCGCGAGAAATCAAAGCAGGTCTCCATGCGGCAGCGACTGTCCTTATAAATGGCGGACCACGCCTGGCGGCGCTGGCGGGGCGACTCAGCCGTCCCGGGGTCTGTCTGGAGCTCGTCCAGGTGGGCATAGCGGGGTAGGAAGGCCCTGTCAGTCCAGTTGGGCCAGGGGCGCACCACTTCCCCCCGCTGCCGTGTCAGCAGCCGGAGCAGACGCAGCTGGACTCCTCCACCCCAGTAAAAGAGGACCAGCCAGCAGCACGCACACAAGCCCAGCAGAACATACTTCTTACGCGCCTGCATGGGGGCCTGTCACAGTCTCTTTTTTCCACTCTGTCTCTCTCTCGTCCTCTGATTTTCTTCTCCTCTGCCCCTCAGCTCTGTGGCCTCACAGGGGCGGGGTGATCTGTGATTTCTAACAAGGAGCTTCTAACGGAGGACAATGTGTTAACAAGGACATCACTGCCTCTGAGTGTGGCCCAGTCCACTTTGCCATTTAGGATGACGCAATCTGAGTTACTGACTCTCCTCTCTTTCTGCCTTCTCCATTTGCTCTCCACTGTACTCTCAGATGTGTGTACTAGCCCGTCTCTGCTGTGGCATTCGCTGCTGCTGCTGCTGCTGCTGCTCTTGTGTGCATTTCTTCCGCTGCCCAGCCTGGTTGAGAGTGATGAAGGGTGATTTCTCCGCTCTCTCAGGCCAAGCTTGCTGCCTCATGGTGCCTGGCGCGACTCCTGTCTGCAGGGCCCCTCCTGGGGAGAAGTAAATAAACAAGAATACAGATCAGTACACAGACAGAGCCGCCGTTCTGCAACCAACACTGTGATTAGTCATGAAATTGCCATCAAGATATGCCATAGCCAACACTTTTGATAGGCCAACAGGTATAAACTTCCATTCGCTTTTCATTTTGGACAGACATATGTAATCTGCAACCCCAACCGCATTTAATACACACAAACACACACATAATGAAATAGCAATAAAGTAGCACAGCTGGGTAGTGTTTCACAGGCAGCAGAGGATTATAAACTGTCAGAATCCCTCTTTAGCTCAAGCTCATAAAGTGAAAATTGAGAAAAGCACAACTCAGTGCACTCTTAAAAAATGCATCCATCCCTGATTATCCAGCCATCAAAACCACCTCCCCATGAAGTCCACCTTTCCCTCCATCTCCCGGCCTCCACATTCCTGTGAAAACGATGGATATTTACAGGCCCATATACCGTGCTGCAATGATACGCAGTGACTTCTGGAATAGTCTTTTTTTTTCCGACAGCACATTAAACCTGGAGCAGCATCTGGGACTAGATATCATCATGCTCTTCAAGCTCCAGTTGAACCGAGCCAGATACAGTTGAGATGAAGTGGAGGAGAAAATAAGAGAGTGTTTAGAAATGGAGATTTGGAAACGCAGAAGGAAAACAGAGGCACTTTATGACTCTGAAACGTCCGTTTACCTCGGGGAGACGGAGTGAAGGCTGTTTTTGTTACACTCGCAAACTTGCAACGGTTTTTCAGCCTCATATTTTTGCCAAACATCCCCCCATAACTCCCCAACATGTACAGTATACGTGAGTGTGTGTGTGTGTGTGTGTGTGTGTGAGGAGAACACTTCACAGTGAAGGGCAGTGTTCGTACTGCCAGCTGCCACACAAAGGCAGCTTTCAGGTCTCACCTGGCCGCTCTCTCTCTCAACCTCTCATTCACATTCCCCATTTCTGCCTCTTCTCCAGCCAAGCAGAAGTGATGCCTGCCTTCTCTGCTTGCAAGAAAACAAACAGCACACTGGTGATGTGGGTAAACAATGTATGCTCTGATTTCTCCACCTCAAACGGACAGAGGAAATAATGATTTATGTGTGAAAAGCCCAGCTTTGGAGAAATTAATAAAAACAGCTTGACCACCATGCATGTTCACTTCACGTGTAACTGCTTTTCAGTACGATGCACAAACTTTCTACAACTAAAGCTAACATGTAAAGTTATTACACTTTCACCAAAAAGCCAAAAATGTGTGCTCTACATGAGTTACGTGTACAAAAATGTGTCTATAGATGTGCTAAAAGATGCATGCAGCCATATCTATATGCTTATGGAAAAACAACCTTGTTGGTGTTTGCAAATGTTTTTGTACCTGCAAGTGGTGCTGAAACTCCACACAAAAAGACTCTATTCATAACTGATGTTGTTTATGCAGCAAAACTTGCAAATATTTGCTGATTCAAGCTTCTCAAATGTGGGGGTTTTCTCTATTTGAAATTCTTGTACATTGTTGGGCAAAACAAGAAATTACATGCCACATTTACCTTCATGTCATTTTTTCAATCCAGATTAGTCAAATAGAATACAGAGTCATCAGCAAAGAAAAGTTTGCAGCCCTACGTGTGCTTCTATTGTCTCTTTGCTATCACGAAACAAAACTCATGAGCTGTGCTGATTGTGAGTGAAAATGTGAGATGGAAAAAATGTGCAAAATGTTATTAATGTTATATTGTTAGCTTACCCAGTAACATTAGCTTGCCAAAGGCAGTGGAGGGACCACAAACGAATGTAGGAATGTTTACGCAACAGAATTCAGGGTTAAGTTGTGTGTTTTTTTGTCTGAATTTATTCAAACCTTTTTTTTTGTTTTTCAAAGGTGACAGCCGTTGTACTTGACTATATAGCTTGACTGTAGCAAAACCTTTCTAAAAATGCGTTCTCACTGTACCAGCATGTGAACAGCACAGCTGGTAGAGTCAGCCAAACTGCACAACATAAATCAGATTAGCTAATGTGTCTATGGAGATGTTGTTTTGGCTGTTTTTTTGTTGGGTTTTTTGGCACATTCCTTCTTTCTACTTCTCTGGCTACGACTGCAGCAGCCTGAGTAGCAAGCAGTCTAAGTTGGGTTGAAATAGACACTTGGGATCCCATTACATACTCTTCATCAATAATTCACTCGCTCCTTTAGTTAAGGCATTGATTTTCCGTTCTTTATTTTGTTCATGCTTTATATCATCCGCCACCAATGCGCACAATTACACCTCAATCTTCTTTAGGATACACTCCGGTGAGAGATGTACGAGCTCTGTCCTCGTGATTTGTGGTTGTGGAGATAATTGATAGTGATGGCAAGAAGGTGTAATAGAAAAGTGATGGAGGGTATCATTATGATCATGGTAATAATGATGGGCATGAAGAATTTATTCTGCTGCCTTATCTAATCTCATGCCAACGGGCGACATTGCTTTGCAAAAATAAGTTACCTCATATTATTTACATTGATTTAACTGCACTGAGGTCTGTCTATTACTATTGGATCAACAGAAGGAGTTTCCCTTTAAACTTACCTTTTACAATAAGACACGATTATTTTCCCCTTTATTCATTTAACATATCAAATAATAGCAGCTCAAAGCCTGAATCTGAATTGATTTAAACATTACAATACACAGAGACATCTCTGAGGCAGTGTGGTATGACAGGTTTAGAGGAGGATGGAGGATAATACTGTATGTGAATTGAACATAATCAATGAAGATAATATTATGGCACAAAACTACCCATTTTTAACTAACTAACCACAGACAAATCCATTCCTGCCTGACAGCTGCAGGTGTGTAAAAGCCTCTGTTGAACTCTTACGTTGATCCCTACCACCCTACTTTTGTGTGCAAGGACAAAACCATACAACAGCAGTGTGTGGCCATTACCGAGGAGAAATAATGACGAATGTAAGCCAGTGAAACTGTGAGGCATGCCTGGACCTGAACGGGCCTGACATCATCCTCAGAGCTGCAAATCAGCGAGAAGACATACACGTATGGATGCACACATACACACACATAAGTGGCTTTAAGTGGTGAGAGAAGTCCCTCTGTCATGGATCAATGATGGATCATTATGGTTGGGTGACTAGCACTGGAAAATGCTACAAGGCTCACTGAATAGAGAGGCCTGAAGGTGGAAGGACTGGGTTCAAGGAAAGGTGAGAGCAGGATTCAGAGCCCTACAATTCCACCCCTCGTCATTTATTTCCCATCTATACTTTCTTCCCTCAATTCATCTTCCATCATTCCTTCCTTCTACTTTCTCCTCCTCTTTGGCCTCCTGTTACTACCCTACCTAAGAGAGAGTCCACATAGAAACAATACCAATTTTAACTGTTTTCCTTTTTCAATAATTCCTGCTTCACCCTTAAAGGAATTGGGGGATGTGGGGCACAAAAGCAAAGGGGACAAAACACTTAATCACAGACATGAGGAATACACTCTGCAAGGCCAACGGTTCTTTGATCATTCGCTTGCCTTGAGTGCAGAGAAATGTCTAGAAGGGTTCATGTGGAGTGTACTGAGCGAGCAACGAAAGTGTGTCAACACTGCGGTGAGGAGGAAAATGTAATAATGCACACTGCATTAAAATCAGCTAACATAAAGTGGCAGGTGGATCATGTGCCATCAGAGCAGGCAAACCAACAACGTTCCATATCTTTACTGCAAAGGAAGTACCTCACAAGTTGTTTGCTCACCTTACCTCTCGAAAATGCTGCAAAAAATGCACTCTCCTGCTAAACATATTCAGTGTTAAGAGTTGAGATTTTCAAACCCCATTCCTCATACAGCAACAGTCATTAATGTATTTCCATTCTATAATTAGCTCTTGCCTCACTGTTAACTGTTTATTCACCCGCAGCCATTTCAGAGCTGACCGAACATTTCCTGCTGTCATTGCCTCAAAATTAAAAGCACTGAATCGACCAAACATGTTACATTAATGTGACAATGTAACCAACTTTATCGTTCCCTGTTGCTGTATAAAAATAACAAAATTTAAAAAAACTACTCGCTGTGTGTAGCATGGAAACACACTTACAGTCATTCTGAAACTGGACTTCCTGTTGAATATAGTCCAATCTGAAGGACATGGTAAGGTTAGTATTTAAAGGGAACAAGTCAAGGGGAATACAAGGTGAGGATGAAGGGCATTAAAGTTGCATGGAAGGAGATGAAGGCAAGGAGGAAAGGGGCTAAATGATGAATATGTCATATCCCTATAGTTCCTGCCATGATCTCTTCCTCTCTAAGGACTGTAAGGACTTCTAGTCTAAGGACTTCCCTAAACTGAACTGCACTATTAAGTAATTTGGGAAAAGTACGACTGAAATTTGTCAACCCATCTGCCTCTTGAATTGTGTTTACACAGCAGCTTACTCGAGCGTGTTTATACAGGCTTTGATAGAAAATGAAAACCGTCTTCTCTGAAATGGATGTCAACGCTGATGGCCTTCTGCAAGAAATTCGGCATTTGTCAATTTGTGTTTTTCTCCTTCACCAAATAGGATATTTTTATAAAGAGATTTTTGCGTTTCAGGGATAAATTGGCTTTCCCCTTATTTGTTCAATTTGCTGTTTTCTGGCCACAGCACCAGTGCTGAATACAACTGACACTGTAAATGCTCAAAATGAAATCCACTACCATTACCATCATTCTCCAAGTAGCGGCGTCATTGGCAGTGTAAGAGAAGCAGCAGCAGCAGCATTATTATGTCTGAAATGATTTGGGTAGTGACACAGAGCAGGCTGTAAATTGGCACTGGATGGGCCAAATGCCTGGTAAAATGAGATTTCCATTCCTTTGCAAATGGTTAGCTTGTGAAGACAGTCTACCTGAAGGATGAAATCCTACCGTTCACCCACATAAATCCTGGATGATTGCATTGTACAAATGCCAGCGTTCAGTGGCAGCAAGCCTTTCAGTGACTTTTTCTGGTGCTGTGAGTGTGCATGTGACTACACTATACTTAAATACACATCTGGCATGTGTGTGTGTTTACTGGCCTAAAGCTGGCGACATATTAGTTCAGCAAAATGAAGTGTTCTGAAGAAAACACAAATCTTGTGGTGAGGTGAAAGGCTTGGCCGAGCTAAAATTAAATCCCAGACTCTGTCATTACTGGACCACGAGGTAGCCACGCTGCATTGTTTGTGTTATTTCAGTGGTTCCAGATCTTTTTCACTCGTGACCCCTTTAATTGAAGCTATGTCTACGTGTGGCCCCCTCGGTACAGGTTGACCAAAGAGTCGGTCAGCCAGAGTTTGATTTAAAGTTTTCAGTTTCTGTGCTCTCTCGTCCAGCAGGTTCTCATGGATCGTGGCTGCTGCTGTGGTCCTGCACGACGTCCACTACATATATTATTACTGTCATTATTGCTACCATATCTCCATTACAGTTTATAGTTAGTTAATGATTTGCTGCTGCTGTGCATCTGTGTCTCTCTATCTCTATCACAGGTTCCACTGCTACTGTAATCATTTTATCATTCATTGTAATTCATTGTCATTTTATCATTCATTGTAATTGTACAATATGTTTGTGTTGATTTGTTCTGTACACGTGACATCTATTGCACGTCTGTCCGTCCTGGGAGAGGGATCCCTCCTCTGTGGCTCTTCCTGAGGTTTCTTCCACCTTTTTTCCCTGTTAAAAGGGTTTTTTGTGGGCAAGTTTTTCCTCACTCGAACCGAGGGTCTAAGGACAGAGGGTGTCACTCCCTGTACAGATTGTAAAGCCCTCCGAGGCAAATGTACTTTGTGACTTTGGGCTATACAAATAAAATTTGATTTGATTTGATTTGATTAAAGTTTTCAGTCCTGGATGATTTTGTGGTCAATGTGGTAACACCAAGTCCCACAATTATAGAAGGAGTAAACACTCCTTACAACAGTGGAGTAAGTGGCGTATCTGTTTACAGTGAAGCCAAACAAACTCACCTTGTTTTAATAAAGAATCCGTCAATAATTGTCCTTACCTCGCGGTAAGCAGTTACATGACTCTACGTAACTCTTGGAACATCTAACAGCTCGCTGTGGTTTCTATTACACCTTGCAAGAATGAAAACTAATCTGCAGTCACAAAATGTATTCACAATGAACGTCACCCTGAGTTTTTCCAGTTGAATGCTTTTGATGTGAAGCAGCAGTAAATGTTTTGCTTTGCAATAGCGGTAACTTAGCTCTGAGACAGTGTAAAGAGCGTGAACGGTAAAAGGTGTCGCTGTTATCATTGAGATGAAATTACACTGGATTATGTTCTGCTTCGTTTTCTGTGAATCAGAAATAGTTGGATCAAAAGAATCTTCATGATTTCTTATTTTTATTATACATTAAAGTCTGTGTAAAAGCAATTCTGAGATTTCTTTCAAAACACATTAAACATGTTGGAAAATAGTTGCTGAAAACACGTGAAACGACTTTGAACGACGGTGAAATGTGGAGTTAGAGGTTCAAACTGTTTTTCACTGGTTTTCAGTCCAGGATTTTGTGGGCGGTCCTTAAAGGGTGGCTCGATGACACGCTGAGGCCACCCTGAGCATACTCCTGCACCGCTAGCAGAGAGATAGAGATGAATTCATCTCGCTCAGAGTGTTTCAAAGTTAGTCATGTAATTTTTTGAATGTTTCAGTCACTTCAAAATGGCTGCTTGACTGCTCCCACAGGTGGGTGTGGCTTCGGAACATTCAGAGGACACGCCCCCACAGTCCTGGAGCTGAGAATTAATTTTTACCTGATTTTGACACCTAATTTCATAAACTTGTTGATATTTTTAATCATTCAAATTTGGCTAGATGGTTAATAACACTTTCTTCTTTGGTCTGACAAACTCAGAACACAGATTTATTCTTACTTTACACAGACTTAAAGGGTCTGAAGATATGAAGTTATATATAATCAGTAGTAAAAACAAATATTTGGGAAAATAAATCTTACGATGTACACAACTGTTATAAGGTTTGAATGTAATATTGATGTTTTCTTCTTTCTTCAATAATTTATTTTAACAAAGACATAATCAGTATAATTCAGACACCAAATCAGTATCATTTACATTTGAAATGGTTTTAGTCACAAAAAAAGAATGAAATCATTAAAACCTCCATTTGTCGACGTCCCCACAGTGTCACATGACAGGAAAGGACACTCTTGGAACCATCTTTTCCCCAAAATACTCGATTCGATTTGTTTCCTAGTCCAGAAAACGTAAGTGACCGTATAGATCAATACTGAACCACAGCGGTGTAATTTGGCTCTAAATATTTTGTTTTTCCTCAAGCCCTCTGCAGTCTGCCCAGCGGTTAGAGTGAACAGAATTAAACTGTGATTTGTCAGTCTATAGTATGTTCTTTGATCCAATTTCAACAGTCCAAACCTCAGACCAACCTTCTGTTTCTGTTTACAAGTTCTAAGCATAGTTTTGCTGAAGCAACACCTGCTAATTCCAGCTTGTTAGAGGCATTATTGTGCATGTGACACTTTCTTATTATTACTTATTCTTTACTCTGGTTGAAACTCACAGAATTTTCTTCTCTGTGTAAAAAACATTACTTTTTTTGCAACCCACTGTTTATAAAGACAACTTTCTACAACCTATAGCAGGGGTCGGCAAATAAGTTTGGACCCGGGCCAATTTTTTTTCTGACAATTCCATCGTGGGCCATGACCATGCTTTTCTACTAGAAAAAAAAAGGTTTTCTATTTTTTCTATTATATTAAAAATAAACATTACTTAACTTTAAAAATGCATTTAATTTAATTTAAAACATGAATTTGCTTCTATGTGCTGTTATTACGCCCACTGCTGCATCTCCTGGCGTCTGTCATGAAACAGGCAACCTGCCCTAGCAACCTGCCGTAACTAATGTATACAGCAGCGCAGATCTGTTTCCCCATGCCGCTGATGTGCATTCACATTTTTTAATTAGGCTATTTGATATTTGAGCCGACCTTGTTTGGTTTTTTAATTTTTATTTAATGAAACATATTTGTTCATGTTGTCCGTTGCAAGAGGACACAGGACACTTTTATTTTCCACAGGTTACAGCGCACGCACGTGCCAATTAGCGTTCCAACCTGTGCGTCAAGTAAAGAGGCTGCAAGGATGTTCTGGCTGCTGTTTTGTCACGTTACTTATCAGCTACTTTTCAATAAATGTTGTGAAATCTGTGGAATTGTTGTATTTTTGACAGAAAACATGAGGTTTAAAAGATATATTAAAATATATATATATATATTAAAATAAATCAACGTCATCTAGCGGGACAGATATAATTGATGGTGGGCCACTTTTGGCCCGCGGGCCGCTAATTGCCGACCCCTGACCTAAAGGCATTAATGATCATTCTAAAATATAGAGTAGTCCTCTCAGCCATCTGACTGTACCAAATCAAGCTTTGTGCCAGGTAGTGTTCATATTTTCTGCTCTCCTACCTTGTTTGTTGTCTCATGGCCCCCTCAGGTTTATCTTGTGACCCTTGTGCACACTCATTAACTGTGCACACATTTTCACTGCTGTGAAAGTGAAAGGGACTGTGCATTAGCGTGGTTGCATTTCTCGCGTCTCTTCCTGTGTCCACTGTGAGCAGGACTCAGTGAGAGTATGAGGTTTGTCTGTAGTCATATCAGTCAGTCTGTTGTGAACCAGAGAAAAACCTGCTGCGGTAAAAAACTGGGGCTGTCTCCCCTGACAGACCTGCATTTAAAGGCTTACAACCGGTATGTGATCCACGTTCTATTTTCTGTTCTCACCTACAAGTTGCCCTTTGAAACAGAGGAGCTTTTTGCACTCCCACGCACCATATGCATATAAAAGCATGTGCATTTTGATGGCTCCTCTTAAAAATAGTCTCTCTTCCTGTCTACACACACTTACAGGAGCATTTCCCTTTAGCCCGTCCATCTCAACCATAATAACCATAAACCTAATCAAGCGCTGCTTCTTTCAAGAGACCATTTTTTTTATCGAATGGATAACAGAACATTCTTCTCCACCTTAATAAAAGTATACTTGCTCCACGTGGGCTGAGGGACTCTGACACGGTTAATAAGATGTTTACCTCAAGCTTAACGCCCTGCAATGCAACCAGCCTCCCAACCGCGCTCACATTCCAAACCCAGCATAATTACAAGCCGGGTTGATTAATTATGTCTCAACAATATGCTGCACTCCAACGCCACAAGGGCTAATTAACAGAATGAACAAGATGGGTAGGAACGGTTATTGGGAGGTTCCAGCTCACACTCTGAATTTGGCAAAGCTGTTTACAGGCCCAGAAAACGGGGACAGAACACTCGCCGATCTGGCTGCATCACGCAGAGACAGAGGGGCAGTCCAACACTGGCACGCAGCTCCGAGTGTATACAGTGGAAAAGCCTACTGAGGACACTGATCAGCAAGTGCACTGCTCTGTGCTTCTGGCTGTGCATCTGACAACACACACAGCAGAAGCGGTGTGTAGTGAAATCCATCTGCCTTATTAACTGGTCCTACTTCTTCGCAGTGCATCCTCCTACCTGCAGCTCCTTCTATCTCTGCAGCTTCGGCCTGGAGGCACTCCTATCACAGAACCTCGATCAAGATCGGCCTATAAACAATCTGACCTTGACAAGGCGGGGATGATATACGATCTGACCCTGGGATGAGGAGGATGAGGCACATTCCAAGAGGAGGGTTTAATTAGTGGAGTGCCCCTGACATCAGAGATTAAAGCAGTGGAATAATAACGCAGAAAATAAATTGATTTCCTCCCTCTGAGTGCATCACGTATACCATTAATGCATTATTGTGACATATTTGTACACAAAAAAAGTGCATGAGCACACATGATCACCATGCAGTGACCCATCAGGGTTAATAGCTTTTAAAGGTTGCACACTGATATTCAAACCCCTCTAATGAATGCTTGATTATGGAAATGCCCACCACCCCTGGAATATAAATTCTGCCTGTATCAGCCAGTGCTTCAGCAGGACAAGATTTGAGCTTCTCTTAATCACCAGGGAGGGTATTACAGAACCATCATGGATGCAAAATCCAATTAAGATGAGGGAGATGCCATTACAATAAAGTCATTTCATAAATCAGATCAAGTCATGTACAGCTAGCCATCAGGAGACTCCCTCCGCTCCACACAGAGCTTTTTTTTTTTCTGACAGCATTTTATTCAGGATCACATAAGGAAAAAAATAAATAATGAAAGAGTTGTAATTAATTCCTGTGGTGAACTCTGAGCCTTATTTGTTTCTGTGGATTTCATTAATACATGAAGCACTTTGGATGTGAAAGCAGGTCATTTTCTGCTCTTACCTGAGCTGTTAGCTGCCATATCTTGAACAAAGCATTCCTTTATTTGGACTGCATCAGTAAGATCCAGCCCTGTGGTGTTGAAATGCATGAAACTAACTGATACTGAAACTAAGGTGTTAGCCGAGGAGTGGGTTCAAAAAAGATTTCAAGTAAATGGAAGTTCCCACAGCTCTGAAGAAATACTTCATATTTCCAGAATTTAATCTTGCGGCGCTGCCTGGCTGAGGACTTTAGTGGAAGTCATTTCACATCCTAAGATATGTGCTGTTCCACAAACACCTTGAACATTCACTGTAATTAAAATGATTGTCGTGATACTTTTTTTTTTTTTACACTATTTTGCACTCAGGCTCAGCGTGACAGCATGACAGCTGCACTAGTGGTAACATTATCTAATATTCTTGGCTGGTGGGCCGAGTATCGTGCAAACCCCACAGCCCATCTGCCCGGTGGGAGAAGCAGATCATCTGCCAAAAGATCTCAACGTGTGCTGAAGATTTTCCCCAAAGCTCGCAGATGTTTGTGGAAGGCTCACAGAGCATCCAGAGAGAGCAGAGCAGATACACTCAGGTCTTTAAATGCGTCAGTCATACTGTGACTACACTATTTAGACGCTGATTAAATTAGCAGCCTCGCCACCTCTCCAGCCTACCTGTCACACAGTGATACTGAGATCCGTTGCAGGTGGCGGCAGCAGGTTGATCCGGTTCCGATCTGGCTCTCCGGTCCCCCCCCTGAAGCGGATTCAGCGCAGTTAACGCACTGAACTGTTGAGTGTCCTGCTCTGCTGGATGACAGCAGCTGTACAGGCTCAAAAACACCAACTTTTCCTCCTCCTCCTCCTCCCGGGGCGACCCCGCTTTCGATTTCTGAGTCCTATACGGTATGATTAAGTTACAGTGTGGCGTGGCCGCAAACAGACGCACAGTCGGGGCGCGTCCGTTCAGACAACACGAGGCGGAGTGTCCCGCCGCCCCCTCGCGTCTGTCTTCTAAATTTCCCACATCTCTCACTCGCCGGTTCTCCTTTATTGTCCAGCATGCACCTCTCTCAGTGAGAGCACCGCGGACCGCACATCATCATCACTCTGATGCTCCTGTGGAACCAGGCTGTCTGTGAGACGGGCTGGGTGAGGACCCAGTGGTGGATTACAGAGCCCCCTGTTGCACTCACTGACTTTATCTCTGCTGTTATTTCATCATCTCAGTTCAACAAAAAGCTCCTCTAGTATGTGACTCCAATCAACATCTGAGCAGCGTGAGTGACAAAGGTGCGCTGCGTGAGCGCCACGCAGACAATACGATCCACCAGATCAGAGGGCAGTCCACGCTGCCTTTATATTAACATATTCCTAATGTTATATTAGCATATCCCTAAACGTTACAACCTACCCGTGCCGTCATCAGGTGGACAATTAAACGTTTGGTTGGATTTTTATGAGCACGAGCTCACAGTGGTGATTGAGGAGATCCAAAATGAGCCAAAAGAGGACTACAAACACAGACTGTAACCTGTGATCTCACCACAAACATCCGGTTATCCGTATTCCTCAGATGCATCAACAACGAACACAGACAGCAGGAATCACCCAGCACGATCCCCGCTGCGCTCCGACAGAAAGAGCTCCTTACCGGGTGGCGGTACCGCGCTCGTCCCCCTCTCTCTGGTTAATTTTCCTTTTCACACCACGGCCGGGCATTTGCGAATCAGTTTCAGCGGTCAGGTGCTGGTCTCCCCGCCGGGATGTGAATGATGAATGTGCGTGTTAAATTGTCCATTTCCCATATCCACAACAGTCCACACACGACCCGCCCCCCCGGGCGGCACTGATTGGTTCAGAGGCTCCTCGACGTCTTCGTAGCAGCGTAAAGAAAAACACACATCTGGATGCGACCCCGCGCAACTGGAGCGCGCTGGAAACACCGGATTACGCACAGGAAGTCTCTAAGGGCCGTTCAGTGTAGAGTTTGTGTTTACTGTGGCTGGAGATAAAAATCTGTCACCTCTGCAGAAAATCAGGTGTCACATCACTGCAGACACTCACACAACATCATCATGATGGAGGCCATGAAGAGGATTCAGTCTGAGGGACAACAGGAGTCTCTCTAGAGACTACAGTGACAGCAGTCTGTGTAACAGGCTTCATGACTTTACACAAAGACGCTTCACATATGAAGGGTCTGCATGCGCCAATCAGCCAATCAGATGCTGAGAATTCAAGATGTTTTTAAATACAACTCCGGCATCATTATTTATAACACATACTTCATATGTTGTGTTGATGCAGTGAATGTGGCTGTTTAATTACCATACATTTACACGTTTAATGTTATACAACGTGATAATATCACGGGAAAACAGAGGTGAGGGTGACAGAGCGCCTCACAGTCAAACAGCCATCTGTGAGACTCTTGCGCCGCTCTGTGTCCGGATACAGTCTCCTTCTTTTCTTCCCTTTCACATTGTCTTCCTCGGGGACAAGAGCCTGTCTGTGGATCTGCCTGTCTGTGGATCGGTCTGTGGATCTGCCTGTCTGTGGATCTGTCTGTGGATCTGTCTGTCTGTGGATCTGTCTGTCTGTGGATCTGTCTGTCTGTCTGTCTGTGGATCTATCTGTCTCTCTGTCTGTCTGTGGATCTGTCTGTGGATCTGTCTGTCTGCTGGCTCCAGCGGAGCGCTCACTGACTAATCACTGAGCAGCAGAACAGAACAGAACAGAACAGAACAGAACAGAACAGAACAGAACAGAACAGAACAGAACAGAACAGAGGCTTTCTGAGGATTAATGACAGCTGTCACTGTCTGAATACTGTCACCGTAAAAGAAACACAGTGACATCTCTGTTCAAATAGAATTTAATGGGAACACACACACACACACACACACACACACACACACACACACACACAATAATAATAATAATAATAATAATAATAATAATAACAATTAATAATAATAATAATAATAATACTAACAATAATAATAATAACGATAATAATAATAATAATAATAATAATAATAATAATAATAATAATAGACTAATTAGTCTATTAATTGTTTTAGCTTCATATTACAGCTCCATACTGACTAACAAAGACACCACGTGCCGAGATACGTGAGGAAACCCTGGAAGAGGTTCGGTGAGGTTCGGCTGATTTCCTCTTTAGATCCAGAATGAATTGTGAAGCTCTGAAAATGTTACAATCCTGAAGAATTTTGTTTTGAAGTCCAATTTAAGTTTTACATGCTCATACTGGGTGGAGGAATAAAGAATAAGATGATTCCACATGGATTAGATCAGGGGTCTTCAACCTTTTTCAGCCCAAGGACCCCTTGGACGAGAGACAAACAGAACAGAGACCCCCACATGTGTCACATTTTAAGCCTGGCTTATAATAACTTTCATATTCACTTTATTCACTTTTTATTTCACCTTATTAACCTGTTTATGTTCTGGGTTGTTAGCCTATATGTGTTTATGATTGATAAAACGTTCATGCATGATGGAATAATTTATAAATATTATAATAGTAACAGTTTTTGTCAAAAGTAGCTTTTTATTGCATATTAAATGCTTGCAGTTTACTCAATACCTAGGTCACGGACCCCTGGTTGAAGACCCCTGGATTAGATGATTCTTACAGCCAACTATGCATTAACACATGTATAGAATAATAAGCAGTGGCTCAATATGAAGATAAACTAGTACAATAGTTAGTCAAATTTAACTAAGTGCATTTAAATTACATGTAAATACTTTACTTGTTTTTGTCTTTAGTCTTTGGAGAGTCTTTATTTAGAGTTCTCATATTTCCTATGCACTTGAATGCACCATCATGCTCCTCCCAACATGACATGGGCACTTTAATCCCAGAGTTTGACCTGTCAGGCAAAGCTTTACATTTTATACCATACATTTATTTATTTTGTTACTTCCTGTTTTTATCTTTGTCACGTCACACTGTACCGCACAGTGCAACTCTGATTACATTTTAAATGTACGTACTTTGCTCGGTTGTCAGAGCGACCACTTGTAGTGAATGGAATGGTGTGCCTGACAGACTAAACTCGGGGTATAAAATATAATCTCCACACGAGTGTGTGGATTGAAGTGTTAGGTGATCGACGCTGCTGCTGGCAGAACAACTAAACGTACAGGAAATAGACAACAAGAACACAATGGATGCTACAAGAAGCAAGCGTAGATGTAGAACTATGGAACATCAAGAGAAGACATAAAACAGCCGAGTTTAAGAGTGTAACAGAATGTGGGAAATCTAGAGAAGGGAGGAAAATCATTATGAGATATCTTGTCTCAACTGGGTTAATAAAAAGAATTTAAAAGAAAAAAAAGGAAATAGAGTAGAGGAAGTAAAGGCCAGAAGAGGGCAGTATATGCAACAATAAGGATGCCGACTGCCGTTAAACAACAAAGAAGAAGAAGACGCTGCTGCTGATCAAACGTCTGTGTTCATTAAACAAAGGTACGATCACCCTGAACACCATGCTGCACTGCTCTCTGTTTAACCTTCTGTGGCTGCTGCTATGTCAGACTGCTGCCGTGAGGTGAGAATGGACATTATCACAGAGAGTCACCTCGTCTGTTCACATTCTTGCTGCAACTCTCTGCTCTTGTTACACACACACACACACACACTGCAGCTGTTTCACATGTGTATTCGTCATGTGTGCATCACGTGTGCTCACCCTGGATACGGACGGTACCCTCTCCATGTCTCTGTCTCTCCCCTGTTGTCATGTCCTCCTGTAGTTGGGCTGAGGCAAACATCAGCAGCATGCTGGCACCGCAGGAGAATCGGGTCATGGTGCACGGAGAGTGGGAGGAACGCTGGCAGCAGGGCAGGATTGGCTTCCACCAGCCTGAAGTGCACAGGTAAAGGCCTCACTTTATGTCCCCGCATGGTGGGATGAGGGGAAACAAAAATCTTCTAAATGCATGTGTAATTTAATGAGATTACATTAGCTGTAAATGATCATTACTCCAACAGTGATCCCATAAAATCACTTGTTTACAAGGACTGATTCAGTCCTCATGTGGCCTAATTCAGTCCAGACATCAGCATCTCTAAGTGTTTTCCATGGCTCTGAAGTTTGGAGTGAGTTTAATCGCGATGATGAAGAACACATGCATATCAATATCTGGTGTTCTGTTGTTGTTTTTTCTGACAGGATGCTGGAGAACAATCTGGATAAAGTTCTTGCTGGACGGACGGGAGTTCGCTTCTTCTTCCCTCTCTGTGGGAAAGCTGTTGATATGAAGTGGTATGGAAAAATGCACCCTGTCCACGAGATCACACGTGGTGTTTACATGTTCACTTATCCTTCCTGCTGTATGTTGTGACACCCTATAATGAATCCTACTTCCTGTGTGAATCCCAGGCTAGCAGACATGGGCCATTCAGTGGTCGGGGTGGAGATCTCTGAAAAGGCTGTAAAAGAGTTCTTTGAGGAGAACAACGTGACGTACAGCGAGGAGCCAGTTTCTGCCATACCTGGAGCAAAGGTTTACAAGGTAAGTGATCTATACATGTGTGTAAACAGAGAGGGATCAACATGCTTATCTGAATTTTACGACCGAATTTCTGTAAATGTTTTATGTGTTATGGTTGGCCGTTTTCAGGAATAGCCATTCAGTGTATTTGTATTCTGTATATACATACATGATACAATAGAATATAATAAAACTGTATCCATCCATGGGGCAGTAGAGACGTATAAAAATCATGATAGCTCCACTGATGACTGTTGAGAGAAGTTAGTATTTAAAACGTGCAGTCAGAAGAGATCTGCTCTTGTTGTGAGTTGCTTGAGAGGAATGTGCCACGGGTTGGCCGGTGATCATCACACAGATTTAATTACACATGGAACCATATTGAGGACCAGTTTCAGTGTTGACCTCACACTCACACTCACACACACACACACATACACACACCAGCTTGCATGACATCAGCACCAACCAGCTGTGTTCACTGTCACTTAACCTGATCCGTGCTTGTGATATAAACACTGTTCGTGTGGTCGACTTTCTATCAGATAACGTCTCTCTGTTTGTTTGGAGATTTTCATGAGGTAATCGATCACGGATGGCGTCAGTCTTATTCTTAAAATATATTTACTGTATTAACTCCATGTTGATACAGTACAAACAAAAATGTGCTCCACTTATGGCACAAGATTACATGATGTCATCAAATATTAAGTTCTACAGTCGGTATGTTGGGATGGAAATCTCCAATTTTCGGGCCAAGGGCTTCGCTTGAGTAGTTATGTTGGACCTGACTTCATCCACAATAATGACAGTCCTATCTGCACTGGTGGGTGTGATGGTCTTTTTTTTTTCTGGGTTGTGAGTAGAATCAAAATGAGAGTTTTGACTCATCTCATGTAGATTATCTCACTGTATATTAGTTTTCATTGTCAGGGGCAGAGTTCGCCACTCTCGCACTAGATTCATATTGTCTTTAAACACATTTTCACAGGAAAAAGATGTTCAGTCCAGTTAATAAGACGGTTAAAGTGCAACCAAACATGCTGTATTTACACAGATCATAGTTCATCCACACTGTCTGTGTTCACAGGGCTCAGAGAGAAATATCTCCCTATATCAGTGTGACCTGTTCAACTTCTCCAGGTGAGTAAACTGTATGTTTGTATCGATGTACAGATGTTAGATTACTTGCACAGGTAAATGTCTGCCACAAACTCTGTTTTTCTGTCTCACAGCTCCATTGAGGGGCAGTTTGGGGCAATCTGGGACAGAGGCTCTCTCGTGGCCATCAACCCAAGAGACAGAGAAAAGTAAGATACGCTTCCGTTCAGATCTGATGTTTAGAAGCTCAATAAAGCAGATGAGCTTTGTTTTAAATATATATTCACCACAATAACGTGAAATTAAAACTCTCTTGATATGAACTACATACATATGTTCCATGCTGTTTTAATACATTCTCCCTCACAGGTATGCTGCTCTCATAACTTCCCTCATGGCCAAAGACTGCAGATACCTTTTGGACACACTGTTGTACAATCCTGAGCTATATCCAGGTAACTGTCTGTACTGTGTGTAAGACATCAGACACTGTAAACAATCATAAAGAAATGCTGTATATTTTATAGATTATATTGTTTGAGCTTGGTGATGATAAAATATATTTGCATCTGTATTTGTCTTCAGGCCCTCCTTTCTTTGTCCCTGATGAGCAAGTGCAAAGCCTGTTTGGTGAGTGTCGATAGGAGCAATCATGGCTGAGCGTGTTTCTGTACTTAATCATAAAACACATAAATGAACTGAAATATGAACAGCACCTGTTCGATGTGGACCAAAGAGGCTGAGATTCATTTGCAGTTTTTTAATTGTGCATTTCTTACCCTCAGGGAACAGCTGTGATGTGGAACTGCTGCAGTCCGTGGACAGCCTGACAGACAGACATCGAGGCTGGGGGCTGGACTACCTGACTGAAAATGTACATCTCATCACTCCAAAGAGCATTTAAAAACTTACTCTGAAGTTTAGAGAGCTTAGAAAAGCACTTTTGGGGTATTTTATTGCTAACACAGGACAGAGGCAGTTTTGCCTATGTCTGTTTTTTTGGGTTTTTAATTCGCTTAGACATCTTTTTGACACCGCTGCATTTTGGGGGGAAATGAAGGTGCATGCAAATAAAATCTCAAGAGAATTTCTAAAAATGATTTAAACTCAGGAATTTTAATAAAGCCTCTAAGAACGGAAACATATAAAGTTTTAAATGCCCATCAGAATAAAATGATTTCTCTAACATGTGGCTTTATTGAATCATCTGGGTAGATATAATGTATTACTGGAAATATTAACATTTGCAAATATGCACATGTTATATGTGTTATATTACATTTATAGCTGCTGCTTTCATCCATCTCAGTAGGTGTATTCAATCATGTGGATACAACACACGGCCTGCATGATTCATGCAGGCTGTGTGTTGTATGAATCATGCAGGTCCACCAGCTGAGTCAAATACTGAATACAGGTTCAAGATGGATGGTAAATGGTAAATGGACTGTACTTATATAGCGCCTTTCTAGTCTTCTGACCACTCAAAGCGCTTTACACTACATATCTCATTCACCCATTCACACACTGATGGTGCAGCCTTCATGGAGAAACTTCTGAGACTCCAGTAACACCAACCTGAACAGAGTCATTTGTCATTTTGTCCATATGAAGAGCTCATCATGAAATGAAAAGTATGACGCTGATAAAACATTGTCACGTGTGTTTTGAGGTTCCACACGCAACATGAGGTCAGAAGGTCATTTAACGACGTGTCATGGTGTCGTCATAGTGCCCTCGTGGCCCTATTGGTTGTTGCCTGGATACAGTCCAACATTAGCGAGGAAGACGGAGCGCGAGCTCGACCCGTGGAAAGTTTGCTTCACAGAAAATGCCGGAACATTCCGTGGAGCAGGGAAACGTAAGTTCAGACCAAGTTCAAACGTTTTGACGACGTTATATATCAAACATTAACCAAAAGGCTACAAAAATATATGAATTATCTATTTCTACCGGTGTCTGTGCTGCAGATTTAACTTCATTCACTGTTTAGAGTCTTATTAGTGACGTTAATGGTTAATATTTACAATTCATCCTAAAGTTCCTCCAGTTATTTAACAGTCTCCTCGAATCACCTGTCAGGTGTTTGCGCCCCCTGCTGGCCGCTGGGTGTGGAACGATGAAGCTCGAACTGTGGAGTTTGTCAGGTGAGCCAAGCAGCTAGAAGAAGCTAGCAGCCACGATGACGTCATGTTAAACCATGACGTAGCAAACATCTCCACTCTGCTTCCTTTAGTTCTCATCCAGCAGAGGAGGCCACGCTGAAGGAAAGGAGGCAGACCAATGTCAGCTTCAGCGAACTTCAGCGTCGATCGGAATGGTAGGCCTTACAGTCTGAGTTCACACACCTGTGCACGCGATCCAGCTGTGTTCAAGGTCATTCAAAGGCAGAGGACATGTAGGCCTGTGCCGCTCATGATGTTTGGCTCTTCACATTAGGAACTAACCTACACCGTTCATTTCTTTGCTGTTTCCTCAGGTTGGCTGAGATGTGCACCGTGAACCACAGGGGGCGCCACAGCCTTAGAAAGAGCCTGAGCCCTGCTCATCTGAATGCCTACAGGGCCTCACTGATGAAGAGGCGAGGGGACTTGATCACCACTGATGATGTTAAACGCAAGTGTCAAAGTGTTGTTGGGCTCGTGACGATGAGGCTGCATGACTCAGCTCCTCTCTGTCTGCTGTCACAGCGATGCTGATTGCTCCGTGGGAATCTTGCATGTGCATTTGTGCATTACTTGCATTGGTGTCTCTGTCTCTTTTTTCCAAAAACTGAAGATGATCCATGAATGATAGACGTTCATATTAAATCCTAAATAAAACTAGTACTCCGTGTTCTCTGTGTTGCAGAGGTGGCTGTCAGTCTACTGCAGGAGAATTATTCACTTCCCATTCCGTTCTGCTTCTTGGCTGTATTGAAGTAAGGAATATGAAGACAGGATTTCATACATACACAGTTTCATATAGCATTGTTGTATATTGTATGACCATGCACTGATACTAATTCCTCGTCTGTGTCCAGGAGTAAAAAGCTTGATGAAGTCCTGATGGCCCTTCTCCTTTACCTGTCTTGTTTCTTTGAACACAAGTCTCTGCAGAATAAACCTAAGACGTTAATAATGTAAGTATGCCGAGTCTGTCATCATGTATTTTACAGGCAGGTGATTATTGACTTTGTTGTAATACTGCGGTATTATCATCACCATTGTCTCTGTCCTCTGTTTCTTCATATTTTTCCTTCCTCCGCCCACCTGTTCCTGTAATTCTACCCAACCTGACAGTGTGGACATCATCAGTGAGCAGCGGATGATGGCGAAGGCTTTGGCCAAAAAGGAAATTGCTCAAAAGAAGCTGGCTGTCTGCTACTTCAGCCTAATCATGGAGCTGGAGATAGAACGACATCAGCACTCAGCACATAACAAGCGAGTATTCAGATTGAGAACAGGTGTTAGAGACAGGAAGTCCAATTCCTTCTGCAATGTGTTCACTCAGTTGTCTTGTTACCGGGACACTTGTCACCTGTCACACCTTTTCAGAACGCCTCCTGGGTGCCATCGCAGAGCAGCAGTGAATGTTCTCTGAGGGAGGCTTATTGTTTAAAATGTATTTCTACTAATGGAACAAATATTCACTGTGCTCTGTACTGCAAAGTTCTATTGACTTTCTTATTAACATGACAAGGACAAACATCTTCCGACAGTCACATAATAAGCTCTGCTGACTGTACATCACATCAGTTCTCTCATTTAAATATGGTCACATGATACAATAATAATAAGTCACACACATGTTCATATACAGTACATTGAGAGTACATTATTTCTTCATTACTGCTGTCCATACTGCTCATGAAGTAAGTGATAGGGGACAAATCCACTTTGTTCTGTGCATTCTAAAATTAGGCTGAAGCCCCTATGAGACGAATCAAGCAGGTATCTTTCAAAGTAAAAGTGTTTTTAGTTTCTAATGTTTGCTTTGTGTGTTCTCTTGTGCAGTGGATAGACAGTAAGAGAGAGGGACTGTAACCTTTACTGATACGCACTTGATTTGATTAATGCACACTGCTGTGGACTCAGTCAACAGAGACTTAGCTTCGGCTCAACTTTACTTCTAGATCAAATGAGGACTGTGGATTATTGTTCTCTATCACTTGCATTTATATAACATTAAGGAGGGATGTCTGTAGGGCCAGTATGAACCCTATCACATACACTATATGGACAAAAGTATTTGGCCACACCTGTCTTGTTGGAGGAGGGATAATGGTATGGGAGCTGTTTTTCAGAGTCTGGGCTAGGCCCCTTATCTCCAGTAAAGGCCTATGTTAATGTTTCAGCGTAGCAGGACATTTTGGACAATGCTATGCTTCCAACTTTATGGCAACAGTTTGGTAAAGGCCCTTTTCTGTTCCAACATGACTGTACCCCAGCACACAAAGCAAGGTCCATAAAGACATGGTTTGATGAGTTTGGTGTGGAAGAACTTGACTGACCTGCATTGAGCCCTGACCTCAGCCCCATCGATCACCTTCTGGATGAACTGGAACAGAGATTGTGAGCCAGGCCTTCTCGTCCAACATCAGAGCCTGACCTCATAAATGTTCTACAAATTCCCACAGAACCAACTCCATATTAAAGTATATGTATTTGAATACAATGTCCCTGTTGATATAATCGTTAGGCGTCCGAATACTTTTGTCCATATAGTGTATGTAAACACTATCTAGAACTGAATACTGTGCACCTTTTTGAATGAATGTAACTTTATTATCAAATAGCATTATTTATTGATTTGGTGACTTATATTTGATGAGCTGTGAGCATGGTTCCTTGTATGCTGGTCTTATCTCAGGCCTGACTTTAAATGTTGTTCTCAGGTCAGCTCTTGAAAAAGTTTTGCTCTCAATAAAGTCTCAGATCTGATAGACACATACTCATGCAACCCACTTCTCATATCGTCCAGTTTGCCTCAACAACACCGAACTCTTTTGTGTTTTTCAGGGGCCACGTGTCAAACAGTACAGAATGGTTGCTACGTGCGGTACGTGCAGTAAGAATCCTTTTTACACTCCATTTCAAGTGTTTCAGAGTCTTTTGTGAATGGTCGGAATTGGTTAGTGATCTTTATCTGTCTCTCACCGATCTCCTTATTTTCACAAACTTGATAAATTTGACTCATAACCGACCTGAAATATCTTTTCTTGCAAATCCAGCGTGTTGAAACATTCAAAACTATTTTGCCTGGACTGCACAGAGAAAAACTGAGCCCTCAGCTGTCAGAGTGAAGGCCAGTTCACCATCTGTGAATACAGACGGCAGTGAGCAGAACAGAACGACATTGAGTTCTGGTTATGCCTGGTGGCCTTAATGAATTAGTTTGTGGTAGGAGATGTTGACTCAACACAGGTGCTTTGCTTTGACAGGCTCTCCTCAGTATTTAGCCAGGTGGGTGGACGGGGAGAGAAATCTCACGCTAACAGCAGCAGCAGCTTATTGCCTGCTCTGTATGTGACCTTTTTAGACAGAAATAGCTGTTGTGACCTTTAAAAACACAGAAGAATAAATGGCTGCTTAGGTTTCTAGTCAGGATTAAGAGAAGAAATTATGAACACAATGAATGTTTAACTATCAAATGAATTCTGGAAATAATTGAGTGTAAAGAAGACCAGCTGACACTCCTCACTGTCTTCTCTCTCTTTCTAGTGTTTGTACAGCTTCTTCTGTTATGTCGCCTGGGTGACGTTTGGCAGGAAGGACCTGAGGGACATCCAAGAGGAGGTTGGCCGTCTTTTGTACTCTGACACCTTCAACACAGCAGTGAGGAACAGGACTGATGTGGACTCTGGAGTGACCTTCACTACTGTAAATGGTTCAGTAAAGACGGGAGAAGCTGACCCGAGGAGACGGGATGTAACAGCACATTCAGGCACAGGTACGTTTAAAGTGGAGGAAAGGTTCAGGTGGCATGTGATGCCATGACTGTCAGTCATTTTTTTAAGAGTACAGGAATTTTTATGAACATGTTGCCTCTTCAGTTAAGACATTTTTCACTACTATTGGTAGGTTCACATCTCTGTGAGGTTATCCTGTACAGGTCTGAGTAGGGTTGCAAAATTCTGGTAATTTTCAAAATTGGAATTGTTCTATGGGAATTAACAGGAATTTATGTGAATAAACGGGAACAACCCGGGAATTTAAAGTTGAAGATTGGCCCTTAACAGGACACTTAAATATATTTGGGGAAAATATATTTTAGCATAATTTGACTAAAACCAGATTTCATGCACGTACACTCAATCACATGGACATAGCACACTGCTTACTGCAGGGCTATTGAGGCCACGCCCCCTACCTGCACAGGTGATTTCTGTACCTGGACCACACTTTAGAGCCCAGAGCACACAGAGACTATTGAAGACACACATTTAAGCTTGTGGACTACATAATATTGTTCAATAAAATAATTCAAACTTCATAAAGTTCTGCTTACAAATAAATCTGCTGAAATGGTTTTTAATTATTTTATTTTGCGTGTCTGCTTATGACAAAACAAAATGTTTAGATTTATGTTTGGATATGATACAGTTTGTTTAAATTACCCCAAATTTACAATTAATTCCCATAAATTATCCATAATTCCCATGGAGTTTCCAATTTGGAATATTCCCAAAATTCCCAAGCTTAACTTCCCATGGAAAGTTTCCAGAAAGTTTCCATGCCCGTTTGTTAGCTACTGTTTTAAATTAGGGGCTGCAGGTAGCTCACCTGGTAGAGTGTGCACCCCATATATGAAGGATCAGTCCTTGTCACAGCGGCCCAGGGTTGGATTCTGTGGTCCTAGCTGCATGTCCTTTCCCCTCTCTCTCTCTCTGTCCACACCTTCCTGTCACTCTTCAGCTGTCTCCATCCAATAAAGCTCAAAAGCCCAACAAATTGAAATATTAAGAGCAGTTTTGTCAACAGAAACGCTGCTTTCTGTGATTGTGCAGTGCTAGCAGCTTTTGAGCTGCTAAAATCTACGCTGTGTTCATCACCTAGATGCAAACTTTGATGTTAGCATACAGCCGGCTTTTTAGAGCTGAAAACAGCTGCATGCTGCTGATGGGAGCTGTGACACTAAACCAACTAAACCAAAAGAATGAGCTAATAGAAGCTGTAGGTTTAGCAGCACTTGAGTGTCCCTGTCACTTACAATCATCGGCGTAGCGGCGTGTCAGTTACAAAGCAGGAAAAGGAGCATTAAACTCTTTTAAATGTAACGCTCATCAAACTGCTTGTAAGATGAGAGATGTTCTTCATTTCCTTCTTTCGTTTTTACCAAAACTGCAACAACAAACAAAATGTTAATGTGATTTTCCACGTGTAGTGTTGTGAAATAAATCTATGAACTATAATGGTGAAACTGTGAAAGCAGGATTTTTCATCGTTGCATCCCTGCAGAGCTGGATAATAATCCTCTGTGGGTTCACCATCACTGCCAGTGATGCCTTTCATATAGAAGTTATAGAACAGTGACATAAGAATATTGATTATAGCCTTTTTAACTAATCTAACCATCAGTATGTTTAACCAGCCTCCCTCTGATTCCACATCTCATAGAGTAAATAATGTGACGGCTCCGGCAGTAAAGTTGTCTGTGTGATGGACGTCGCGTCAGACCTCTAACTGGAATATGATTGATGGAGACAGATTCATAGCTCTGTCCGATAGCAGGGATTTCTCTGACAGCTGCTTTTCTGTTGCGTTGCTGTGTCTAACACAAGATTGGCAGTTGTGTAAGCTGTCAGAGGCCCGGCGCTCTCTTTCCTGCTGTCAGGTTGAGGCCAAACAATCAAAAGCTAAGCCTGAAGTGCACTCTCCTCCTGAGGGGGGATGTGCACCTCATGAGTTGGACAAGCTTCAGCGCAGCTTCCAGCTGTCTCCCCGACGCTAAAAAGATTGTGATTTAAAAAAAAAAATCCATTCGATTATATGTGTTCTTTTTTAGATTGTATTTGCAGCTGGATCTTGAGAATTTGGATCCTATAACAGCTTTCCTGATGAATTAGCTTTGGATATTTGTTTCCACCATGAGGACTATAGGTACTGTATGTATGACAAAATATGTGAGGAATGTCTCCTTTGTATACACAGCTGTTGTGTGAATGGACTTCAGAGACAGATCTTTAATTTTTGGTTTATTAATGGTGTGAAAGATGTACAGCGAAAGTTCACAAGTTTCTTCTCTTATTTTCTCAGTTGAGTAAGGAAACTGTATTGGAATACATACATATATGTAAATATATTGTTGCACTCTTTTTACATTTGCATAATTCCCCAGTGTGTTAATATACAATAAGGTCATTAAATTCATTCATCCCTGCCTCATTGGCTTTTTCCCCAGATTGTCCCAGAGGCGTCCGGCCCTCTGCAGTATAGTTAATCAGCGATCCCCACTCTTGGTCTCTCTGCTCCCCTCGCCCAAAGAACGATCAGCCCATCTGTTCGGCGGCGGCCAGGCCAAGATGCAGAGCTCGCTGCAGGCCGAGCACTGTGACGCCAAGGCCCTGACGGAGGAGCTCAACCAGCAGCTGGCCAGTGTCAGGTGGTGTAAAACATCAGAGGATTTGTCACATGTAACTGTCGATGTGATTTGTTTTGATGTGTCTGTATCACCTCTGCCATCCCCAAAATAAGTCTACAAGTAGTCAGAGACGACAAGTGACGAGTGAGCACTAGGTGGGCAGAACTATTCCAAAACACTGTTAGCTCTTCAAATGCTTCTAGCTAACAAGCAGTGATGCATCATCTAGCAGACGCAGAGTCACATGAGCACTCTGCACTGTGTCTTTGGAGCAGGTCACCAACTGAAAAGAATCTGTGTTTTTAGTTAAGTGCTTGACTTTCTTCACCAGCTACCTGCTGGTCAGAACATGACTGCTGGAATAGTTTTATTATCCACTGTATGTCAGTCACAATCTGCCATGTCATGTCGTCTACATCCATGTACGGCATATTCTTAATGCTCCATATAACTGCAGGGTGAGGTCATTTTCAGAGGGTCAGGTCAGGTACTGCATTACAGGGACAACCATTTGATTCTGTGTCATATGAAGATATAATGAAGCTTTAACGGTATATTAAAAATGAGTTTAAAGGACATATTTAGCTGAGATTTGTGTTTTGCTGTCTTCTGCCTGTTTAACTTAATTTAAATTGGTACTCTGGAACTCTTAACTCTTATGACGATCATCAGTGTTGCCCACTGATGATAATAATCGAGTTTCTGAACAATGGGTCTGGGTTTAAGTGAGTAATGTCAGATTTGTTATGTCATGAGAATCTTTAAACAACTAATACTTCCTACATATGTAGAGATATTGTGTTTATTTCATGTGTGTTGTTTTGTGGCAAATAGCATTGAAGAAAAGAAACACATTTAGAAATTTGTTGGAAAACAAAGAAGAAAGAATCCATGTTAACTCATGCTCTCTCTCTTTTCACTTATTAAATCAGCTTTGGGATTCTTGGCAGACCGTTGACACAGTTCAGACACAGCACCCTGATCCCCTACGGCCAACCCAAAAACAACCGAGATGAGGATGACAACCATGAAGCAGGAAGTGATGTTAATAACAACAGCGAGGATCGTCCCAGCATGGCTCCACGTAGCAGCTCGTCCTTCACGGGACCCAAGTCGACAGGTCTCGCCAGATACGGCAGCACTGCCCACATAAACACTAGAAACTCAGCAGCTACCATCGAGGTGGTGACCTCAGACGTCGAATAACTTGTGTGCATGTGTGTGCAAGTGTGCATTTTCAGAGGCATAGTACACACACTGCATGTGCAAATGCATTCCTGAGCGCAGCCCACAGGGTCAAACACAGAGAGGAAGCAGCGGCTGAGTTTTCACACACCATGTTTGTTGAGATTTGCTCCTGAATTTAAATCAGTGTCTTATTTGCCAGCTGGTGGTGCTGTTGAATAAAATCTAATGAAATCCATAACAACTTTGAAGGTCTGCACTTTCTGTGGAGTCTGAAAACAAATATTCACTTCACATGTGAAAATGAAGGCCAGCACATGGCATGCAGAACTCACACCGGGTAAAATCTAATTATACAGTTTTATTTGTCAGACTGATTGGTTCATTTTATTTGTATTTCAAATTTAGATCTGAGGGCTTCTGTGTGCTTGTGCTGCTTCACAACAGACACTAACGTGAACTAGTACCACATTTCACACACACATTGTCACACCGTTCTCTAGCCAGGATTGGTAGCAGAAGGGGCTTTGCCTTCGCCCTAATTGGCTGAATAATCTGGGACACCAGGAGCAGAGTTAAGCCCTCTGAGGAGGAGAGGGAGGAGGCCTGGGGAGCCTGTGCATTAGGATGGGGGATGGGTCACAAGACAGATTTTAAATTAGTTTAAAAAAAAACAAACTGAAGTGCTCTTGATTTAAATTTACACTGTTCCACATCAAAAACAATTAAGTCGAGCACTGTCCGAAGCTGACTGCTATCACTTGTTTGTGTGTGATTGCAGAGGATGAACGCTGATGAGGACAAAGAGAAATGGGACCTGTTTCTTTCTGCCCTTTTCTTCTGCTGTGTTGTCTTTGTCCCCTGATGACTACTTTCCCTTGTTCTTCTTGTCTTCCTCCTCCAGTGCAGTGTGGCTAATACCAGGCCAGCAGTCAGAGGCTTGACAGAGTGAAGCCTGCCTTATCAGTTAACACGTCCTTTTCCCCGGCCTGACTCAATAATCAAAGCGGTGCTACAGTGGCAGTGGAGCACAGACCACTTCTGTAATCAATATAAATTATAGTTATCTTGATCAGCGCCTTTAGGAAATACTTCAGCACTAAGAGAAATAGGTTTATTTGCTTTCTTGCAGTGAATTAAGTGATAATACCTAAACCACTCTGAAGTCAAATATGTAGCTGGAGCCAGTTAGCTTAGCATAAAGATATTAAACAGCTACCCTGGGTCTGTCCAATGGAAACAAAATCCCTCTACCAGCACCTCTAAAGCTCACTTTACATCTCGTTTATTTCATCTGAGCAAGAAGCGAAGTGTAAATACCACAATTTGCCATTTTACAGGTGAGTTTGTGCCAGACCGGGCGGAACCAGTTGCCAGGCATGCAGACTCCACGGAACAACTAGTAATGGCTAAGAAGTCCTGCACATAGTCCTTTTAAAATGGCATGAAGTAGGCAGGTTTAAGAAAGCGAATAAGTATATTTCCCAAAATGTTAAACTATTCCTTTAATTTCAATAGTTACCTTCTTCACTTATTGTTTCCAGTCATGGTGTGTAGATTTAAAACACACTGCTAAACACAGCAGGATGTGAACTCTCCCTGATGTTGTTCGCTCACCTTACTTACCGTTAAAACTTGGAACGGTGAGCTCAATCAGTGAAGGCCGTTATCCATCGATTGCACTTCGCACACTAGTCAAACTTTCGTCATTTACGCCGGAACTGTTTTGATTTCAGCACCTGCGAAATCTCCACATAAAAGATACACAATGACAATTCATCACAGACAGAAATATTTTCCATAATCAGTCAGAAGAATGACTTCGGCTCCTGAAAGTTTTTCTTTTTCAAAATAAAAGAGCCCGCAGTGGCACTAATTAGTAGCACGTCATCATTTGGCTGTGAATCTGTCTCCCCCCATCTGTGTGTTAAAGGTTAATTGGTTAAACGCGTCATGGGTGTGATATCATCTGATTGAACCCAGCAGTTTAGTTAACCTTTACAGATATTACAACATATGTAGCACCAGGGCAAGCAAAGCATGTTCACATTTCAGACAAATGATTATGTACACATGTGGTTATAGACAGTACACATGTACAGCTCTCTGGTCTCTGCATGTGAAGGAAGTCATCTCGTTGCTGTAGAACTGACTTGCAGTATAGTAAGTGGCTAAGATGGTGCCTAAGGAATTCAGTCTGGCAGTGCTTGGATCAGGGGAGTTGTAGGGTTTACCATGCACAAAGGGCAGACTGTTATCGGGTGGGATTAGTGGTTTTCAAAAGGTTCCGGGAAAATTCAGTTTTCCACTGTTCTGAGCGGACTTTAGTGATCTGGAAATTTAACTGCGAGGTGGAAGATTGTGCTGGCAACTGTGTCATCAGTGGACCATTTGAAGGCTGCTACGTGGAAAAATCACACCTTTTTTAAAATGAATTGAATAATTACAAAATTGCCACCCCCAAATGATCCATTAGCTGCACATGTTTTAAGCAAATGTATTTATGTCTCATGGTCTTCTTCAGTAGGCTACAGTGATTAGAATGAAATGTGTCATTTCAAAAGGTGTGCTTGAAAAGAGTTCTGTAGCTGGTATGTGTGCACATGTTTCACAGTTTTATAAAGCAATTCATGTCCTGTGAGAACCATGTATCTCTAAAAAGTCAACTTTTGATTCGCAGTTGACAGGAAAGGTGTGAGAAATTCTAGTTTCTTCCATCACATCCGCTTCGGTCTCTGCTCCGTGTGCAGAGGCTGCAGAGCCTGGTTACATTGTCCACTTGCCCGGGTTCAGTTCTGGTCCACACCCCGTCAGCATTCCCCCACTGGCTACCCTCACCCCGGGCCTGTAAACCTCCTTCTCCCGGCTGTCCAAAGCTCCTTTGTTTGCAGTGTTACACCACCGGTGTGAATTCCAACGCTCCCCCATGTTCTTTGAGCTCCCAGTCTAGGCAGCATGGACTGAGCTAACTAGTTTAGCAGTTAACTTTAGCCAAAGGTAAACTTCCTGTCCATCAAGAAACTCTGTAAAATGCTTGTAAAAGCCAAGTTGTTATTGGTGGTGTGTGACCTAGTGCTGAGACATGACAGTTTGTAAGGGAATTCTACCTCAACAAACTACTTCAGCATAGTCTGATGGGTATTTTACTGTAAAATCACAGGTTTAATCTCATTGTACATGCGTATAGTGACAATAGAAGGCATTCATTCATTCATACAATGCAGTAATTCTACGTCACAGTCGTGAAACTAATGTCTCATGAGGCACACTGAGTGAACCATTCAACTTTGCTTTTTTGAAAATCTTTTCTCGCCCCTGCAGACAAGCCATGGGCCTGCCACTGGGGTCATTTACCTTCTGACTAATCAGTTTCAGTTCAGTTTGTTTGAAGCTGCTGCAACCGGTCACAGTGAGGCAGTTAACCAGCTGTTAGCAGGCAGATTCTAGTTTGCGGGTGCTTTTGCAGAACTAAGCGTTCACTGAAGATGTGAGCAGAGAGTCGAAACTTACAAAGCGAAGGCACAGACGTGCAAATGAGGGTTTCCATTTTCTAAATACAAACTGAAACGTTGTCTCACACACACACACACACACACACAATGTTCTGTAGATTCTGAGGAGGAGTTGCTCATTTCCACCAGCAGGGGGAGACTCAGCCCATAAATGGCCTCCTGCTCTTTAAACTAATCAAACTCCTTCAAGTGTTTATGGTGTGTGTGTGTGTTTCTAATATAAAGAGTGGTGCTTTCATTCCTCTACATGCTGAAATAATGCAGCAATTAACGGCTAACCAGACGTGTTTATCATATCACTGCTGCATAATAAACACGAGGCTTGATTGTAATTTACTGCAGTGGCTGGATGAAATGGTGGAATCCTCATTAGGGTGCAATTAATGATCGTTATCTCGACGTGGAGATAAGTGTCCCAATTAGCTGTGAGGCTTCTTTTGCCTCCTCGTGCAGTTTGTTAGAAAACCCTCTGCTGCAGAAAAAACTCCAGTAATCAGTAATAATTCATAAAAATGGCTCGCTGTGTGTCCATACACGCAATGAGTTCATGTTGTTGGCTGGCTTGTCTTTCAGGGGGACACTGGTCGTAGTTCTCTCTGTGTCTCGCGGTGACATGGCCGAAATGAGCGCACGCACTCGGTAGAGCGTCAGTCGCACACACACACACACACACACACACACACACACTCTGTCCTCGTTATTTCAAGTGAGCGCTGAGGGAGAGAGGAGAGCAGAGCGAGGTGTCTCGTGCGGATTTCACTCACACAAGGCGCGCGGAGGCATTTACAGCCGTGTGTGTGTGTGTGCATTTAGTGAGATTCACAGAGAGAAAGAAAAGAAAGAAAAGAAAGAAAGAAAAGAAAAGAAAAGAAAGGACGAAGTGCCTGGAGAGAAGTGGAGGGGGAGGAATAACCAAAAACGCAACACGTATCCGGTGGGATCACCACTCCTGAGAGAGAGAGAGAGAGAGAGAGAGAGAGAGAGAGCGGCAGGAGTGCGAGCGAAGGGTGCAAGGAAGGAACGAGAGAGCGAGAGTGAGAGAGGAGAAGAAGACGGGGAGAGATTTGACGTTTCGCTCGCTAACAGCACGTTTTTAATTAATAAAGAGGAATAATGAGGAACGTTTGGATAATTTTCACCCTCGGGCTGACCGTCTTCCTCTCCGGGGAAACGGTAAGTTTTCTGTTCTTTTTTTTTGAGGTGGGGGGGAGAGCAAACTTAAACGGGGTGATAGCTGTGGGGAGAGCTCGGTCCACGTACGGAGCAGTTTGTTTGGGAGCGTTAGCTGATTTCGTGTGTGCGTGTGTGTGTGCGCGTGTGTTGTTGTTGTTTCATTTCACACCGCTCTAAAATGATGGAGGAGACAACGAGACACGTTTCATTCGTAGCTTGCAGAGTCTGACTGTTTGTCCATTGGGTCGTCTGCTCTGAATTCTTTGGAGCGCAGAGATATCCTCTGCAGAAGCAGCGCAGACTGTAGCTTTGGAAAGTTAGAGCCTGATCTGCTCAGCACACACCGACTGTGAGTGAGCACAGAGTGCCTCCACAGACAGGCAGTGATCTGCTGTTATGATGAGGTGCAGGTCTGTGCTCACTTTGATGGATGCATTATTGAGTAAACGTCATCATTATTGGAGCCATCCAAGCTCACTGGGCTGCTAAATCTTTCTCTCTTCCTCTTTTTTCATTAAATAGTTTTGACGTCTCAGAAATAAAGCTCACCTGAGCAATATCTTAACTTCTAACTTTCAACATTTTGTATCATCACACACAGCCTAGGTTTTAAATCCACTCATCAGCAGCTCGTCCCTGCTCTGTGTGGTGCCTCCTAACTGAGTGTGCATCGCCCTGTTAAATTGGCCCGGCTTGTAGGAATGACAGATTTTGGCACTTTCATGTGCAGCCTCTGTCATTATTGTTCCCTCCTGTTGTTTCTCTGTGGGTTGTGACATGTCGCCTGGTGCTGTGCCGCCTCCTCTGTTGTCCAATTAGCTGATTCAGACACTGTTGTTTTAATGACTCATTGTTTTGCATAAGGTCACCCTCTGGAGTACATTTTTTACATGTTTTCTTTCATCTGTTTATTACACCCGGGCTGTGTATTTGAACACAGCGCTTTCTAGTTAATATACAATAGTGTCAGGGTCACTGGTCACTTAGAATCATTATCCACTTTATTTTGGCAAAACATGGGGGTGATCCATCATGCTATGCAGGCCATGATCATCTACATGACAAATCATACACCCACAGACACACACACACACTTTAACCTGATCAATATCTGCCTCCCCTTTATCAGTGTCCCCTGAAGGCCTCACTGGAACTTGACACATGACATCGATTCTCAATATTGGCGCTGGTGTTGACAAGTGGTGGATAACCCGCTTCAGGCACATCTGCCCGTGCTTTAATTACCCCGTCACATCACAGGGGTACGGTAGTTTAACTCTCAGCAAACTTTCAGATAAATCTCGCTGCTCCTGGCTTTCAAAAACTAATTATCACTGCTGATGAAATAATTAGCCCGGTGTTGGTTGCGCCTTTGTGTGTTCCTGGAGAACGTGGAACTGTAGCAACTCTTCCCCTCAGACTGTTTCTGTGACGTTTTCCCACTCCCCTCTGCTTCCAAGAACTTTTGTGAAGGAGAGGAGGAAGAGTTTGGCCGGGGCTGAGGCTAGGCTGCATATACTCAGCCCGCCCCGCCATGTTTCGGTGCACACCACTCACCAGATGTTGTGGTCTGTAATTTGTGTCATGTTTTGGTGGGAACCGTGGGTGTTGTTCACCTCCCTTTACATCTGTGATTTACAGGGGTTCTCTGAGTGCTGTCTCGCACTCTCATGCTGGACTCAAAGGAAACATTTCAGTGGGAGGGCTGGATTTGGTATGAGCTCGGCTCCCAAGGACAGTCGAGGAAAACTGGAGTATTGTGGAAGAGGGAGGCAGAGAGGATCTGGTTATTTTTCTCCCTCTTGGGCATTAGTTATAGACTGACACAAGGACGACTCAGGGTGAAAGCTGTCTTAGTCTTACAAGGGCAAGTGAGGTTGGATCATGATGATAAACTCCTCAAATAGTAAAAAAAAAAAAGGCACACTAATCCTCAGAAAATCCCTTATATTATTTCAAGGGTGAAAAGGCCAAACCACCAAATACTTCAACTTGAAGCCTTTGATGGCTCTTTGAGGGATGGCAAAAGAAAGTGGAGGCTGTGTATTGTGAGGGATGTATTACGGAAGCCTCTACAGAGGTATTCAAGTTGAATTTTCTGGCTTGAACGCTAGTTTTGTGCAGATTTTCCGTGGATGAAATGAACAGCATGGACGCAGAAGCTGACCTTCCTCCTCTCATTTTAAGGCCGTCTCGTGTATTCGTCCAGATAAAACACACGCAAGCACATCACACACTCCTAGACGCACCAAGAACAAAATAATGTTTCCTTTTTTCCACCCTCTTCAAGGCTACTCAGCTGAATGCAAACGCTTCAGCCGTTTGGTTACACAGCACGAGGCTTTCAGAGCCTTTTCAAGTGAGGGATGTGTACTGAAAATGTACTCTTAATTCTCCAGCGATAAAAGCAATATGTTTCATCTCAAGCACTTCATTTCTAATGTACTTAGTGATGAATAAGTAAAAGGCCTGTCTGCAGTTCGGGAGAACAAAATATTTGTTCCCTTGCATTCTGTATGTACGAGGAGAAAATGTAAAGACAGAAGGACGAGGATAAAAACGGCCAAATAAAAACGTAATAAAAGTTCAGACTATAAGAGAGAATGATGGGGCAGAGAAATGAAAGGATGGAGTGCCACACAGAAGCACAGGCCAGATGCTGTGCTGCGACTGCAGCCTCTCCTGCTGTATATTTAATGACGCTCTTTTATTTTGCATTAACCTAGAATCCGTCAAAGCGAAGACACGAGCAGCTCCTCTGCATGAAACAGCTTGTGTTTTGTCTAACTGGGAAAGAGCCGCTGCATTTCCCTTTTCCTTCATTTTCTCTAATAAATCTGCCGCTGACACACATGGGAACACCGAGTTTCTTGCTCTGCAGAGCAACCTACCTCTTCGCTGGTGTCCGACCCTTCAGGGGGTGCATTCACTCGGTTCTTGTCTGCCAAGCATTATGCAACACTAATGGACTCTACAGAAGGCAGGAGGCAGGGGCTGCTGGACCACTGAAAGCACAACACCACCACCACCACCCCCCCTGAATCCATCTGTGTCCACGCATGAACTCCTGTTTTGTCACCACGCAGGCTCACACACACACATTCACACACATGGTCTCTGGCCTCCCCTGTTGTTTTTCTCGGTCCCTCTCTGCATTGCTCCCATCTTACCAGCGTGGTCAAAGATGCTGCCTGTCATCATTACCACAGAGTCTTGGATTAGGCTGAGAACACTGGCATTATATTTCCCTCACAGGCAGCTGGGAGGAAAAAGAGGGAGAGGATATATTTTTCCTTTCTTTTTTTTTCTCACAAGATACACCCTGTTTTTTTCCTCCTTCCCCTTCCCTTAAGAGATGCAAGTGCTTGCATTGAATTTGCTAACATCTGCAGAACGTATGTGTGTTTGAAAGGAGCTGCTTTCCTCTCTCCTCCACCTCCTCCTCCTCTCTTGTTGACGAGTTGGAAGAGGCTCTTACTTTGGCAGGGACTTGTGCATACTAGTAAAGACTCACAAATAGCCAAACTCTGTTGACTGTGCATGTGTTTGTGTGTGCTGGTTCCTGCTTTTTTTATGTCGCTCTGGCTACGTATGTGTGCAAGTTTCTAGCCATGTTTTAAAATACACTGCCATCCCAGCCACCGAGGCATATAAAGGGAAAACACATTAGGGGGATGTGGCTGCAGCAAAACCGGCGACAGCAGCGTTGGTTTATGTTGGGCCACGGCCACCTTTTAGCTTGCAGACTGTCAGGAGCTGCAACAGCGGACAACAAAAGCCTCCCTACATGTGCTTGTGGCAGTCTGGATGAAAATATTTAGACATCATAGACCTGGAACATTACTCCTTCTCTTTTCCCACCTTCTTTCTTTCCCTTTTCTTCTTCTATTTAATTAGCTTAGCAAATGGAAACTTCCTTGGCAGGACCGCGGTGGACGGGATTGTGGTTGTGACAAAGAAAAATGGGGAAAACCCCTGTGTCAGGACGTCTGTTTTCTTCCTTTCCTCCTCCCCTCTCTTTTTTTTTTTTTTTTGTACTGCCTGCTGCCTTCCAGTTTCAGGCGGCAGGAGTTAAAGAAGAAGGAGATGAAGGGAAAGGAGTGGGGGGGGGCTGCCTCCCCTTTTGGTGTTCAGGTTTTCCCAAGCCAGCCAGCAGGACCTGTGTGGAGCTGTGTGGAGCTTTGCTGTGCGAGGTGTGAAAAGTGTCTTTGGCAGGGAGTGAAATGACGGAGACAAACCCGCGTGGTGAACGGAGTGTTACTAATGGTATTTGGTATGTGAAGACTGGACTGTTCTGCTTTGGTAACAGTCTGTAAGAGTTCCTCTAATTACTCAAAGATACTTTCACTTTTTTCTTCTGTGTTTTTAAAAAGACGACCCAAACCATTATCACTTCGGCTCACGTGAGAATAAACGAAATGTGTTGAGAGAGCTGAGACTTTTTACTCGTTCAAGAGAACATACATCATAAAAACAACACTTCAGATGTCTGCTGTAACTTTATAGGATGTGTGTTAGTCATGATTGTTGTCATTATTAATCGATGAACGGATCATTTCTCTTGTTTTATCTGATGTATAGTCTCAAACCCAAAAAAAAATCATTTTACTGTCATGTAAGGCTGAGAAACAGCCAGTCGGCACATTTGAGAAGTGAAAGTTTGGCATTATTAAAATGACTGCTTGGTTCCCAGAGTGCTTACAGATTATTTTTAATGTCTACTGAAAAAAAATGGAATGACAATTCAGTTTTATTTATATACATAGCACCAAATAAAGGAAGTCATCCCGTGACTCTTTCCATATTATTTACAAAGACCCAACAATTCCCACCATGAGCAAGCACTTGGTGACAGTGGCAAGATCCAAACAGTGATTATTTATCACAGCTCACACCTTATTTTAATGTTGTTTGTCATCCAGAGACCTCAAGTGAATAAGAGTTGTGTGTTCGATGGTTGTTAGTTGTGACATTAGGCATCTTGCCCTCTTCCCCCTGTCCTTTAAAGCTGTATTAAATATCAGCAGTGTAGTTGTGGTTAGTTCAGGTTTTGTTGGTCGGCTTGTTAAAGGACGGAGTGAAATCAAATGCTGCTTGTGAAACTGTCTTTCTTGACTTTGTTCTGCTGAATAGATAGATAAACGATCTCAGGGGCCAAATGTGTTCCATCTGTATACGATCCCCCGCTAAAAAAAAAAAGGCAGATATTTGAAGCCATGACGTCAGCTAGGTTTTTCCATCAGCTCCCAAGATTTCTGTGGAAAATGGCACGGCACATTTAACACATCTGTGCTCACTCATATTTACGAGCACGCTTTATCGTCTCTAAAAGGCGCCAAATTGATATCTGCACTGGCGTTCCTCCGAGCAGAAAAATGTACTTCTAATGTCTGCTGTTTCCATTATTTCCTCCAATGTCGAGTCAAAACAGCACAGAGTGAGCTGAAGTGTGTAAATCATGCTTTCTATGCAGGGTGTATCACAAACCACAAATTATACTACACACAGTCACTTCAGTTAGAGCTGTTTTCATGAGAAACCTTTGAGACTCCAGAGGGTATTTGGGGAAGCTGATGAGCTGGAGAGGGGAATTCATTAGTGAACTCCCCACATAGAACGTAGCACTTCAAAATGCATGCTGGTGTGTAAACCCATCTCATTCTAGTGACTTTAAAAGCTCCGATTTGAGTGTTCATAAATATTCATTACTGAGAGATATTTAGACAAATTACAACAACAAAAAAACAGGAAGTAGATGTGTTTCCATCCACGTCTCCATGTGGCTAGTCTCAGCAGACTCCTGAATGCTTCCAGCCTTTAATAATTTCCACATAACCTATAATTTAATAATAAGCCCATTTTTACATGCTTAGAAAAATGTGCATCCGTCTCCATATTCCTGGCAAAAACAAACATTTGAGTCTTCAGTAGTATTTTCATATCCCAGCTGAATTTCAAAGGCGATGCTGAGTGCTGACTTCGCTGAGGTTTGCTTCATTTCCTTATTTTGATTTGGAGGAGCCGTGATGTCAAGACCCCAGATCTCCATCCAGATGTTCCTGTGTACTGTTGTGGCAGATGTCCGATGTTTGAAAGTCTAAACTGTGACCACATCATCAAACCAGTCCAGACAGTGACTCATACTGTAAGACTGAATGAGCTAACAGTGGTGAAAAAAAGGGGGGGGCAAATATACGAGGGAACATTTCTGGGCACAAAATTAAAAGGAAAATACTCAGAGTGGAGTTTGATTTGCGACTGAGGATCAAACTAAGAGACTTTCACACCAAATCTGACACTAATTTATTATGTGATCTGAAAAAAAACATGATTTTTATATATATTCAAAATGATTTGGAGTGAAAAAAAAGAGAAAAAGTTCCGAAACACGTGGATTAGTCTTGACTAATCGATAAATGTGTTCCAGCATAAGATGTCCAAAAATAGTGAAAAATGCCTAAAGAAATATAAATATTCCAAGTTTATGACCATGTGAGAGAAGGAAAAGCAGCAAATCTTCAGATTGCAGAAGTTGAAACCATCAAATGTTTAATCAGTTCTTAAAATATTTGTTGATTAATTTCCTGTTCATCAGTAAATCTATTAATTGTTCCATCTTTAGTCGCCTTACAAGAATGGAAAATGAGTAATGGGCTAAACCATGTGCAAACTTTCTCCAGACTAACATCATCATCGCCTGCACAGTTGGCAAGATCTCGACTGCTGTTTGTAACTCTGATATTTTAATACTGCTAATATTCTCCAAATATTCTTTTCTAAAAGTCATTTGACACACACAATTTACTGTGCAGCCCCCAGGTCAAATAGCACGCCTTATCATACCACACACTGTCTCTCTGCTGTGGCTGTTAACATGATCACGGGCTCTAATGTGGCGATTCTACCAGGCGAGTTAATCTTTACTAATGCATTCTGTTAACAGCCATCTGTGCTCTCAACGCTGACTGTAAACCCTTTGAGCGGAGCACCATGCAGCATCCAGTGCCCCAGCAGACACTCCTCCATTACGCCGGGGATTGGGTTTATTATTCAGCCCAGAGAGGCTTTAAACCAGAGAAACCGTGTCAGATGGAATCCATTTTGATTTTAAATGCAAATACCGCTGACACGCTCATTGCCGGCGCTCTCCTTTCGGGCGCGACCACACGGCCCTCTTGATGGGTGGAAAATTTCAGGGAGAGGTCTCTAAACAAACAGAGGCTGCCAGTCAGACTGTGTCATGTCCACAGTCAGGTACACGCTCGACCCCTTGACCCCTTTACTGGAAGTCTATTTTTGCGTGGTGGACTGTGTTGTAGGCTTCACTGGAGTCTGGAAATTTGAAACGGAGTGGTGCCAAAGATTTCAAACGCATTATTAGTGTCAAGTTGAAAAACGTATGGAAATTTAAAAGCAGCTTTTACACCGTCCTCATTGACTCTTTTTGGGTCATCTTGGTCTCTTGCTTTCACCCTTCCACTTCAGCTCTCTGGGTCTTACTTCCACCCTCAAAAATAAGCCCTTTTGACAGAGACATCATCCAAGGTCAGAGCTTCACTCGTGTCCCCTCCATGCTATGCTTAAACCGTTTTCATGGTATAATGGAAGCGGACAGGCAGGGTGCAAAGCCTGATTACTTTGATGACGATAATTTGTTTAATCAAGTGATTGGGTGGCTGAGAGGGTGGCTGCGTGGCCACTATCCTCCAGACTCAGCAGGATATCCTTTCCATCTGGGAGGCCAGTAGAGGCTGCATGGAGCCTCCTGGCTTTCCAATGCGGTCTCTGCAGGGGTTTCAGATTCACCACAAAGAATTAAAGAGTGGATGTAAAAAGAATGAGGGACAGAAGCTTTAAGAAGCTTTAAGCCTCGGAACATTTTGGCTAACTGGAGCGATTGGCTCTTATATCCAGTACTGCTGCATGAAAGTTTTTAAGCAAACACAGGAGCTATTATGAACGACTTTGTCAAACTTAAACTTACCCTGTGGAGTTTTGAACCACTAGAAGTGCTATATGGAGGGATGTTTTTATGACTGGGTCCCTCTTTAGTGTATGCTGAACATGGGTGACGCGATACAGAGTCGTGCTGCCAGTTTCACGCTGTTGCTCTGATTGACAGCAAGGAAGAAAATCACTGATAGCTCCTGTAGTAAACACAGATGTAAACAATGCTGGATTAAATAAAAAAAAAATCTGCTTTCCAAATGTGTGAAGAGGAAGAAACTCTATTCAACAGGATTGTTAGATCTAGTGTTGCAAAGGGTTAGAAATTGTCCAGTAAATTTATGGAAATTTTCCAAAAACTTTCCATGGGATGTTAAGCTAAGTATTGAAGAAATATTCTAGATTGTAAGCTTTCCATAGGAATTTGGGAATTAACTGGAAATTGGGGGTAAGATAGCATCATGATAAGATCAGCCTCATAAATGGTCAATGAAGTGATGCTAGCTATAGTTTATTTAGCATCTAACCTATCAGCTAGCTATCTACTGTATGAATACATTTTCATGTGCTATTTGCAAGTTAAACATTAATACCATACATCAAATATATTTACCCCGTAATATCAATAAAGCTTACTTCACTTTATGTCATCCACGGGCTCAGATGTGTGGCTTTAATAGTCAATGTCTCTCCATGTCCTCAGTGTCACTGTTAACGTGCTGCAACAAATCATTGGTTTCATTCATTCATGTCGGTATAATGTCAAACAACAAACACAGAATCAGCTGAACTGTTTCCTGTGGATTTGGAGGAGCTTTGTCGAATCAGAAAATATCTGGGCTTGGAAAACCTGCGTTACAAAGTAGGAAAGGAGGAAGAGAAATGAGTGTTAGCAGGAAGGAAAAGTCTAACAAAACAAGACTGTAGAGTCACATTGTGTGAAGAAAAAAACAGAATATGTCAGCCTCAGCTGCTTTGACTTGACCGTTCTTTGTCTTCTACCGAAACCCCACCGGGCCCGTCTGCAGCGCATTGCGTGAGCGTCGCGTATTTGATTTGGCCATTTTCCCGGTGTATGTTCTTCCAAACATTTCTCTACATGTGTAAATATGCTACTTAGTTAATTAGTTTCGCTTTTGTCTGTTTTTACGATCGGCAGTTTGTACGGGGTATTTTATTTTGAAAATCCAACGGCTTCTCTATGCTGTGCCTGGCTTCCGCCCGCTCGTGGTGGTCTGTGTTGGTTGACGCTTCTGGGACGCGTCTGAAACGGACCACAGTGGAGCCGGTGGGGTTTGATACATTGACTAGAATGGCTGCGCATTACTTGCGATGATGTGACGCTCACGCAACGCGCCGCGGATGGGCTCTGTGGGATTTGGGCGCTAGGAGGTGCAGCGTTTTGGAAGTGGAATAATATATGGCTGTACCAGTCTTTAAACTAAAGGTCTGAATGTGCTGATCAGTGTAGTTTTCATTGAGAAAAAAGCTCGATCAGACACAGTGACTGCTTTTGTCATATTTGCTGAATTTTCTCAGGCCAACTGTGGTAACTTCAGCTCTCTCCGGCTTTAGAGATTCCTCTTCTATAGTCAGTGTGGCGCTCCATTGTGGCATCCTGCTCCTACAGCGTGCATCTGACGAACTCCGCTGACCTCGCCACATCTGTGTGTGGCAGACAGAGCTGCCTACACACACATCGCATTGACACACAGCTCTGAAGAGTCGACTGAAGATGCCTGTTTGAAGATGATTGCTTACTGTTGCAGCCTCTGCTTTTGTTTAGCGCGGTTCCTGTTCGCAGAGTGTGACTTGGTGACCACGAGGCTTTATGACAAGTTTTTGTAGACCTGCAGTGCAGAAGCAGCTGGAAACATCTGCTGCCTGGTGGTTTTTTGATAGCGGTTCCTCTTTTGTGCGGGATGTACCACCACAACCTCTGGCCTCCAGCTTTCACAGTATATCTTTGTCTGTTTTTACTTTTAACTTTTTACATGCACATACTATCGATTAGAGCTCTCTGTTTCATCATTCTCAAAGGTTCCCATAAGAGCTGTGCAAACGCTGTCTCTTAACTTGTCTTTTGATTTTCTTACATCCTCTCATGATGCTTCTCTTGAGACCCCAGCGAGGAGGTGGTAAAGTAAAACCTGGAGCACTGGGTGGAGCACCATTTGGCCAGCATCTTGTGTTGTTTCTGGACCGTTCAGGAAAGCCAGACTGCAGTCTTAAGAAACCACACATTCTTGTAGAATTACAGCACACTGAAAGAATTGGGAAAGGCAGTGTAGTGAGGAAGGGAGCAGAGGTTTGGCAGACACATTAAAAGCCATTTTTAGCTGCAGGAGTTTTGTTAGTGACCTCTGTCCTGCCTCCAAATGATGCGAAAGTTTGGACGTTTTTTTTGTTGTTGTTGTTTGGATTGTTAAATGAGGGTTTTTTATGTTTTCTGGAAAATTTGGCACTCTTTCAGAAGTCCCGGCCTTTTCTCCCACAAAGTCATTAAAGATTGAAAATGCAGCCTCGCTGTGGTTCCAGTGCTGTGCCTATTTCAGTTGCCAGAATTCAATTATTTACATAGGATGGAGCACGAATAAGAATTTCACCCCATCATTTTCAAATGTGAGCCAGAGGCTAAAACACTTTTCCTTCTTTTTATAAAAGCCACACAAAATATCCTCAAGAAACCAACACAAGATGGTTTTGCTGTAATTCACACCTCATTCTCAAAGGTGGGAGAGTTTGATCTTATTTTCATTTAACAGAAAAATAAAAAGCAAACTGTCCAGTTAGAAGAACGAATCAAAGCTGAACTGCAACGTGTAACGCACCCTGGAGGATGTCATCCAGGACGATGGGAGCTGTTTACTTATATTTCTTGAGCTTACATGTGGGCTCTCTGTTGTTTGGTTGATAAGAGGAGAATGCATCAAGCAGCTGGCCTGCATATGTAAGACATGGAAGCATTTTTCTTTTTGTTGTGGAGCAATTTGTTTCAACAAGCGCAGGAACTGAGCGTCCGGAGCTGTGGTGTTTCTGTCAAACATCACTCATACGCTCAGACTCTCACAGATGTAAATCACGATGACTTCCTCTTTGCCTGTGTTGTACTTCTAGTACATCTTCTTTTAAAAAACTTTAAATGAGGGCTGCATTTTTTTTTGATTAGTTGGTTAATTCAGAGGTTATATATTAATATATTCAGTTTACGATGATGTATGACAAAGAAAAGCAGGATCTCAGCACATTTAAGAAGTTGGCCTCATTTTACATTTTTGTATTTGAATCAAATCATTTATCATTTATCTAATCATTTATCATAATTGTTGTAAATTGATGAATCAGCTAATCACCTCTGCTTCTACTGTAGCTAGTATTTACCCCATTAAAATGTCTTTGTCCCATCTGTCCTCTGTCCTCCAGTGTCTGTCCAACACTGACACAAAGTCATGTTTTCAGTGTTTTCAGGTATTCTTCATGGTATTTTAGAGTTTGTCATTTCCTGATAAACCATAAAAAGTTGTTGATGATGTCATCCTGCGATCAGGGGCGTGTACTTATTTAACATCCAATGAAACGCTTTCTCTCTTCTGAGTGCTTCCTGTTTGATCCAGTCTATGAGTGACTGTGAGGGCTGCTACAGTCATCTATGTCCGGGCCTCACTGATTACTGTACAAAAGCACAACTTTAGAACTTTATTCAAACTGGATCAGATTTTATTGCTTTTCCCTCTGATGTGCTCCGACTGCTCAGCTTCAACTCTCTGTGATTTATGCTAATTAACAGCTGCTAAATGAATGTGACAGGCTGAGCAGCCGGGCCGGGTTCAAGCACAGCCTCTGAGACCAACAGGGAAAAACCTTACACTGTGAGATGATTTACAGACTTTATGATTAAAAGATTGCTAAGTAGCCAACGGCTAACTGTGGTTAGCTCGGTCAGATGTGTAGCTAACCAGGATGACCAGCCCCAGGATGCCAGGAACCAAACCTAGAAACAAGAAAACCACCTTAATAGGCTACTGTATTGTCTGCGGAGGTTGTGTTTGGTCCTGGGTCCGGCCATGTTCACTGATCATAATGCTAACTGCAATGCATAGAGGTGGGGGTGTAACACACATGCGCTATTAGTTACTCAATATGCGTGACAGGTCTTCATAAGGACTTTAAATGAACAGTCTTTGTGTTGTGGTCAGTATTCTGGTTATTCACACAGCAAGTTGGATTTAGTTTGGACGACACTGCTAAGAGGTCTGAAGCACTCTCTAGCCACGGCAGGCTAATCTAAAGCATCTGCCATCTGAATCTCACGTGACCTCCAACACCGTTAATCCACACAGGTTAACCATGTCACAGTCCACTCTGTGCCTGAAGTCTGCAGCAGGACAGTACTGTGAAGAAAACATGACGTCAACCTTTGTCTTCTTCTGAAGACATTTTAGGTCCAGGTTTTCATTGACAGAGGCAAGAGATTAAAGAACCTGTGTGGTTGCGGACTCTATGCTGACTCCGCCACGCAGCTCAGCTCCTGCACCCATAATTAGACAGTGTCAATAATGTGCAATTACATGAGTCATGCTTAGCCCACGTTGGATCCTAGTCACTGTTCATACCACGGCCCACCAAGCACTGCCCTTTTTATTGGTCGTGATTTGTCGTCTTGAGGTTGCTTCAGCATCTTAAAGCATGTTCAAACTATTTTGGGGCATTAACGCTATTTAGCACTTCTAGCATGTCAAGACATTGCAACACTGTTTATACCAGAGTGTCACCCCACACGAGTACTCAAAGACTGTGTTTAACACCTCTGCTCTGCTGGTTTCAACAAAGAATAAATGAAGAGTTTATAATCCTTGAAAACAAACTCAGGTTAGCTCCTGACTTTCTAAAGTCACTTCAACACAGATCCTTTGAATACATGATAATGTGCCACTGATTGAGTTGTTAGCACAGATTGTGTCCTTGGTTTGAATAAAGCAGGATTAAAGTGTCTTTGGACAGGCATTTCTTTCCTCAGGATAAACATCTTATCTACACTAATAGTGACCTCCACATCTACATCTGCAGCTGCAGTCATCCAACGTGATCATGTGACAGCCAGGCTGGATTAGAACCAGAAGATAAAACCCCGTTCAAACATTACAGTGCAGCGTGAGCACAAGTTGATTTGATTTGATTAAAACAATAATACACACATTGCTTTTACCTTGTTGATTATGATTATGATCGGATTATGAACTGAGCTGATAGATGGCCTGCTTTCTCATTTAGGTCTCATTCTGCAGAGATCCAAAGTCCTGACATCATGTCTGGACCAGCCTCTGTTCCACTAACTTCAGTTAGTCTCTCATTCAGCATTTCTGCTCCTGTGGTTTACTTTCCATATTCTGAGACACGCTGGTATCCATTACAGCATTCACTAACCCTAACCGCCACCATTTTCAACAATGAATATTCTGTTAGCATATAAAAAAAAAAACTACAGCTCCCATGAAAATTTACCACCAATGCAACACAGGCCTTGCATCATTAAACCCCCGTCTTTATGCGGATAACACCCCCCATCACTCTTCTAATTTTCCTGGATTTTTCCTGAAAACAGCCAACTCACGCATGGTTTAGCCTGCGACGGTCTAGGGCTTCTGGGAAATGAAGTACGTTAAAGGCAGTCTGATATCAGATTGTTTTTCTGACTGTTCTTATATTAACATATCTTGACAGTGAATCATACTGTTGAGTAAAGGCTGGACTAGTTGCTTATAGTGTAAAAAATGTGTTTTTAGTTTTGTGGTGTTCGTAGGATAGCATCAAGGATATCATTTGATCTTGAATTAAATCATTCAGACTGTAATTCTGTGATTATTATTCTAATATTTGTTTGTCATTGTGCCCCAGACATACTGGCTATCTGACCTGACTATTAATATCCCCTGTGCATGCTGTACTGTACTGACCGACACCAAAGACTGCCAGCTCTCATTCACCGAGCGTCAGACTCACCCGTATCACTCTGTACCTGCTGTTTCTCAAACTCTGCAAAAGTTTACTCTCTGAGTTTTGTTTTTTTATTGTTTCATGGACGCAAGCTGAGACACGCACTGTTTCATCTGACAGGCAGCGAGCTGTCTGTTGCTTTGTGAGTGAGGGTGAGATGGAGAGCAGACAAACACAGAGGAAAGAAGTAGAAATGACAAAGAAAACTTGTTTAAACAGAAGAAAAATGTATACTGAACAGAAATAATAGTCAGACTTCTGTCAGGCTTCTCAGTATCGATGCGACTAAGCGGCTAATTCAGTCCCCTGAATAGCTGCAGTGACATATAGTGACATCACGCTGACCTCTCATTCATTTTCCTGTCCAGTTTCTGTGCTTTTTATCTCTAGATTCTTCTAGTTGTGTTATGTGCCGGTTCATTGTCTGCTACACAATGTGATTCAAATATGGACGTGATATTTAACACACTCATTTCCCCTCGTGGATCTGTTGAGTCATGCTAACAACAAAAACACACATGTAAGCCACCTAACATCCAAACACGCTCAGGATTAGGCCTGAGGATGATGGTATCAGAGATCACCACCTGCCGATCCTCTCCCGTCCTCCCATCCTTCCTTCTGTTTGTCTCAGTAATAATTCCTGTGACTTCTTTCATTAACCTTTCTCACCGTCTTTGCCTCTTTAAAAAGCCAACACATTATCCCTGCACGTTTGCCTCGACTGAGACGAGGATTTATCCTTATCACTTTTTTTTTTTTTGAACATCCTGGTTGTTATTTATTTTTCTTTCTTCTTCCTGCACTTTTTCTCCTCCATCACTCCCATCACTCCATCACGGCTCCGTCCCCCTCACACTGTAGTCCTGTGGCCCGCGGACTCCCTTGAGTCCAAATCCTCTTAAGGAAAAGGCTTGGATGGGAATTGAATCGCTGCGCCACAAGGATTGAACCAGATCAGCCAACAAAGCGGCAAAATCGCTCTCCTCCCTCTTTCCCCCTCCTCCTCCTCCTCGCATGCCTCTGCCCCATCTGCTTCTCTCTCTCGTTCTCCCCTCTGGCTTTCATCTCAGCTGATAAAGGCCTATTTGTCAGAACTGGCAGCAGTGAGAGATTGGCCTCCTGGATGGAGGAATGTGGCACATCATCATTTTTTTTTCTGTGCGCTGATAAGTGCATAAATGGCCATATGTATTAACAGGCATGAAAATGTGTTGTACTTGATTTCAAATATTTGGTTGAACGATATGGCTCCGGACTCTCAGTTTGTCTTTTACGTTTTCGTTGTTACGATCGCCGACAGAGCTCAGTGCACTGATAGAACACAGAGATGTGAGAAAAATATAGAAATACTCAACGTGTGCGAGTTACAACACAGTTCAGTTCACTTCATGGAAACGAGGCATTCTTTAGTTTAAATGTTCTCGTTGGAGTCTTTTCAGTGGTTGTCTGTGCGCACACTGAGGTTTATGGTTTTTGATCACCTTTGATCAACTTTGATTTTTGTTGCAGCTTCAAAAATGCATTGGCATATCCAATGGTTTTTTTGGCCTTTGAATATTTTTAAGCAACAACATAGGATTCAAAGCACGTGAAGCAGTGAAGCATGCCATCTACACCAGAGCCATGCTAAGTCCAAACCACCTCTGTGTGAGTTATATCTTGCAACTTTAAACCTTTAAACCTGCTCCCAACAATTCTGATATCATGGTTCAGATATTTTGTACCATTATTTAAATTGATTGGCTAATGGTTAGCAAAAGGCTAATGCTAGCTCAACAGCAAATATCTGCAATAATGGTGGAATCATGCAGTCAAACTCTTTTCTGTCTTTGCAGCATGTTTCTGCATGTGTGTTGTCAGAGTGATGATGCTTCACTTATTTGCTTGTGTATTCTTCTCTGTGTGTTGCATTACTATGTTGAGCTTTAAGGGCCACCGTACCTCCTCCTGCTCCAGTCCATCCTTTTATCTGTTGTGTTTTATGTGGTGAGGAAGACATGGGGCAAACTTTGACCCCTCCAGTCCTCCAGAGAGCTTTCATGTAGTGGTGTTAATGATCTGGCAATGAAAAGTTCAGACTTTTTCCACTTCTTTTCTCAGCGACAGATGGGTTAGAGACGCATGTACAGTACAGACCAAGAGACGCTCAGATGGGGAAACAAAGAAGCAGGACTATATTAAATTTAAAAAAATGGTTCCATACTTCATCCATCAAGCAAACATGTGCACTCATGCACACACACTTTCTTGAGCATGTACAATGCAACACGCAATCGCACACACACACACACACACCTTTCTGGGAATTTTTATAACACCAGTGAAACACACACACGCTCTTAAAAGGCAGAGTTGATGGAAACCATGCCCTTCCATTGACAAAGTGACAGAGAGAACCAGACTGCGCGAGGTGTGACAGACGTGTCCTGTGACATGGAGCACTCGTGGACTGTGCAGCCGGCAGCAGCCACTAACAACAGAGACCGCTAACAATCCAGCTACTCCAAAAAGAAGCAGTTTATATAGCTGATTATCTTTGTTCCCTCTCTGTGCCTCTTATACAACAGATTGATTTTAATTTACTTTCTCTTATTTGACTCACTCAAAGTGAATTGACCCTGCACCTTGATTGTTATAAGACAAGTTGATTAGCTTAGCTCTTAGTCTGGAGCACATGATCGGTGATTAATGACATTCACCCCCTCTTGAGCCAGAAACTATGCACATGCCATTGTTTCAAAGATTAAGGGCACAGAGTTGAAAACACTTAACAGTCCCCCCTTTATGTTACACATTATGTGCATGCCAGAGGTGGTACAGCTAATAGGAGACCGAGGACAGAACGTCTGAAGCAGCACTGCAGTCGTTTCAAGTCAAAAAACGTTGGGCGTATGCCGTGCCCGGCATGTCATTTACATGAGCAGCATTTGGCAACACTCGAACAACTGCCGAGTTCAAGAACAAAGAGTGCGAGTACAAAGCATGCACAGGCCTCATGGAACAAATGCACACACATAAGCAAAGCCTAATTATAGTGATAGGTTTCAAACAACAACACATTCCAGTAGAGAGAGAGTGTGTGTGTGTGTGTGTGCTTTGTTGACAAGGTGCAGTCAGTGGTGCAGAACACAGAGCTCTGTCTGACCCCATGTGCCTCTCAGGTGATTACGATACTTATATATTATGTATCATTTGTGTGTGTGTGTGTGTCTGTGTGTATGTGTGTGTGGTAATCTTACTACTACATACAATATACACACACACTCACACACACACACACACAGACTTGTACTACTATATTTGCATGTGCACACAAATATTCATTTCAATTGGCTGGTCCAGCAGCAGCAGCAGCACCTTTGTTAGTGCAGGAGCGGTTGATATTGCAGGCCTGCTGAGACTTGAAAGACTGCATTGATCTCTTTCCAGAGCACTGACTGACACCCTGACGTCCTGATGGAGGAACTGTGTGTGTGTGTGTGTGTGTGTGTGTGTATGAGACAGAGGGCTGTATATGTACACACTGTATGAAGAGGTCAAAGCAACACTGTATAGTTTGTGTGTTCACAAATATATATATATACATATATATATATATATATATATATATATATATATATATATATATATATATATATATATATATATATATATATGAGCAGAGGCTTATATAACAAACTGCTGGATAGATCTCAGCCGGGAGCCACGTGACGTCTTGATTATTGTTGAATAACGGAGGCTATATTTATGTAGGGATGTGCTTCATACTGTAATCAAATATAATGACAATAATTAATCTGATAATCCATGTGATATGCTGTTATAAAATTCACTGAAACACACTGAGTTTTTTTACCTGCAGTTAACAGAGAGTTGAATCAAATAGCCACTTTAAAATATTTCTATGGATATGATATGAATCACACAGTCACTCAGTTGTTTGTTGGCGATGTGGCAAAGTCAGACCACATGTCCCAAAAAGAAGTTTGAAATAAAGCTGGAGGCGGGATGCATTACATTTGGAGTCCATGGTTCATGTTGGCAGCAGTCACAGCAGCAGCAGTTAATGTTTCTGGCTCAGAGAGCTCATCATTTCCAGAGATGAAGAGGAAGTGGTCAGATATCAAAGCCAAATGCCAAGAAGTGCAGATATGTTTGCCACCGCTGTGGGTCAGAGGACACGAGCGTCTGTAACTGGAGGCTTCCTCATCAGGAGGAGACGCATCATGTCTTTACACACATTTCATTGGTTCTTTATTATTTTAATGCAGTGAGCTTCAAAATAAAATCACAGTTCAGGTGATTTATTTTGAAGAAAGCTGTCAACTTTGTGTGAGAATATGGTTTGATTTATTTATGTACCCAGGTTAGCGCGTTTACTTATCAACTTATCAACTAACATTTCATTTGGATAGTCTGCCTACAGATAGTTTATAGAATTTGTAACATTTCAAGACATTTATTAGTTGAGATTCAGCATCTGTTTCTGACGTTCCACTGCTGTGGTTCACGTTTGATGAGGTTTAGGCAGGGAGAACATGTTGGTTAGAGTGTATTCATGAATTGTCACGTACGCTCTCATAATGTGTTAAAGCTCGACAGACAAAGCAGATCTGTAGGCGGACTATTCAAATAAGAGGTTGCTCAACTTTGTTTAAATATATCCCGATCTCTGCAGGAGAAATAGATTTTTTTTTTTTTTTATGCAAACACCGAAGCAAAAGTCAGCAAGCTTATTAAAATAATCCACTTGAACTGTGCTAATATTATTCATGATCTGAATTCATTATTAGTTAATCTGTCAATTGTTTATTGATGAATGGTTTCATCAAAGTTTCCATCACAACTTCCCAGAGCCCAGTGTGATAACCCATGATGTAAAACAAAGAAAAGCAGCGATAACTCTTAAGAAGAGGCCACATGCATATAACATTATTCTGATCTTATATAAAGAATACCGGACCATAAGCTTGATTTTGAGCCTCCACAAATAAAGATTTTCCATCCATCCTCCCCCTCTTAGCAGGCCGGTCCAAGGACGTGAGATAAAGAGAGACCTGTTTTCTCTCCTGCGCTCCCTTACAGATGGTCTTGGCACCCTCTGTAAGTATCCCTCCTTCCCAGCTTTAGAACCAGGAGACTCTGCCTTGCCTGCCTGCTTTGCCTGTCTGTCGGCTGCTGTCAGCAGCTGAATACAGCAGCGCTTCAGTTCTGGGCCACATGCTACTCAACCGAACCCTGTATACGCTTGCATCAAGGGAGCAGGAAGCCTGTTGGCACAGAGAGGTAGATAACAGTCACACATGCATTTAAATAGAGGTTGATGTATATGCATACATTCCTGCCCACTGAGCTAAGTATTACATAGCAGGCCTGAAAGATGAGAAGTCTCTTACAGGCAGCAACAGCTCTATACTCTCCTTTCTCTAATACACACTGCAGCTCCTTTGAGAATACCTGCTAAGTTAACGGCATAACTATTAATTTCCTGCTCCTGCACAGACAAAAGGCCGGGGTCTCGTATAGTGAGCACCTGTGGGCTAAAAGTTAAGCTAAGTGAGTATTAATGTGATGCAGGTGAACGGCTGAAAATCTGCTGTTTCAGGGCTGAAGAGAGAAATGAGCGTTACACGGGGAGAGGGCTGGATGCCTGATTAGTTTTTCATGTTATATTTAGAGTTAGTGAATGGAGGAGGGTCACTGAGACCTTTTTGAGAGAATATGCTTTTGTCACAATGCTAATGTTCTCCCAGGGTTAAGTGGCCACTGCAGGCTTAGTCATTTTCAGACATGATTTGGCGGAACAGGAGCGAGAAAGAAAGAGAGGAGCTCTTTAGTCCAGCTAAAGGTTGCCATGCGGGTCAGCGGTGGCTGTTAATTAAAGGAACAAAGTGGTGATGTGATATGAAAAAAAAGAGTGTGTCTGTGTCAGCTGGATTTTCCTTTACCTGAGACTTTTAAAAGACCGCTGTGTCTGTTGTCGGCTTACTTTTCTTCATCTTTAGCCTGTCAGCTGCTTTGAAGAATGACGGTGAGACAAACACAAACGTACTCCTCAAAGTCCTTGATGGCCATAAAAGCTATTTTTGAGAAATAAAATATGGTAATAATATCCAAGTAATAATCCAAAGTGACTTACAAAAAAGGAAACAATGAAGGTGCAGTGTGACATGTTAGTGCAGCAATAAGTACTGCTCACATGGAATCAATTTCCAGTTGTAGAGAGGGGTAGGTAGATGTCCAGTTGTTGGTAGTGTTGGAGAGGAGGTCCTCTCTGAAGACCTAAGGAGGTGTTTGAAAGTAGAGAGGGACACCCCTGATCTGGTAGGACGTTCCACCAATGGGGACAACAGTTTGGACTGTCCTGAGCGTACAGGTGGCAGAGCCAGGCGTCGTTCATTGGAGGAGGTAACATATGTCTACATGACATTCAAGAACCGGAGACTACTTTGTAGTCAGCATTAGTTAATGCGGGCTGCTACAGGTAGCCAGTGGAGCTCGATGAGCAGCGGGGTAACATGTGACCTGGGTCACATGTTGGTTGTGTGACCCAGGTCACCCAGGTGTGTTGGGTTGGTTGTAGATCAGGCGCGCTGCCGCGTTCTGGATCATCTGAAGAGGTTTCACTGTGCAGGCTGGGAGGCCCGTCAGGAGGGCGGTACAGTAATCTAGTCTGGAGGTGACCACAGCTTGTGTCAGGAGTTGAGTAGCGTGTCATGGAAACGTTACCTGGTTAAAACTTTAGTTTGATGTGAAATTAAACTGAATAATTAGTTGATTCATTTATAAACAGGAAAATTATTGGCAGCTAATTTGATAATCAATTAATCATTTCACTTTTTTTTTTTTTTACATTTAATTTAGATTACACAATTAATGGAAACACTTAAAGTGTAGTATGTATGAGGTCCTATTCTCATCCATGTCAAAAACAAGTACTTTTCTTTTTTTTTTACCAAAGAAGAGACCAAAAATGAAAGAAAGAAAGCTTATAGAGGCTCTAATCAATGTTTTTGTTATAACAAAGTATGAAATGACACTGTGACAGTGTAAAAAGTGTCACTCTCAGAGATTACAGAGGATTATAACCTGTTATACTGCTCGCACAGCGTCAGTTTAGAACACCAAACAGCACACTGACACAGTTAGCATCTAGCTGGTGAATATAGTGCAGCATTTAGCCAGATATTTCCCTCTGGAGCTGGTGGAGACCAAAAAGAGAGTGAACTCTTCCAGTGGGCAGGTGGCTGTGACTCCAGATGAATGAGAATGAATCTGTTAGAAGTGTAAATATTGTAAATAAGCAACTTTATTCAGGTGTTAGGATAATGAGACATGTGCATGGTGTTGATAGAGGTTGGGTACGTTGGGATTAATCGGTGATTGGACAGTTTGGGGATCTTCTCCACTTCCAGAAGAGGGCTGAACTGTTTGCAAAACTTCCTTCCATTCATCAGCTCTTGTTAAACAAACACTGCCTATCATTCATACAGCTGCTCACATTTGTGTGTACTTTTCCTGACTCCATTTTGAGTCCCTGTGAGTGGTTCAAGCCTCTGATATGTGGTATTCATGATATAGGCTGTGCTATCACTTCCAGCTAAATGGAGAAACTCCAGATTGTTCCCATGCTGCGCCTTAGTGCTTTCGGGTTATTTGAGACTTTGAGATACAGAATATGAAACCTGTTTTATATAATGCACTTAAATCTCTCTCACTGTGTTTGCTCTTCTCTACACCACTCAGCTTTTCTCTTAAGCTTCATATTTCTCTCCTGTCTGGAGGGAAGAAAGCTGTCGTGCTGCAGCAAATCTTTCTGTTTCCCCCCTCCTCAGCACCAGAGATGACTGGAAGGTGAAGCCCATTTCCCAGTGTCTAGAGTTTCACAGCTGACAAAGGATCTAGGCTTTCCCGAGTGTATCAGAAGCCGTTTAACGGAGCTAAGGAATTTTTCTCAATTCCCAACCGGTGGACGGGTGCAAGCGGGGAGGCGTACAGGGAGGGAGGAGAGAGGGAGCAAGCAGAGCTCTTTAGGCCTGGGAATCTGCAAAGCTCCTTCTTGTGCAGAAGGCTGAAAGAAAGCCAGTTACGGTCCATGAAGCTGGATACCACAGCACTGAGGTATTCTCTAAATAGGGCCATGTTGAAGCCACATGAGCTCCACATTGTTCCCGTCTTTATGAGTTCTGGCAGCGCTGAGGGAGAAATTTCACAGTGAGAAGGTTTACATTAACTTTACATTAAATCTGATCAGGGCCTCTCGAGAGCCACTTGACAGGATCCTTTAATTAGAGCGGTGAAATATTTAGTGGTCTGAGACGAAGTAAATCAGCTGCAGCATGTGAGAAAATCCATATTCTTATACTGATGCACAGATACACTTACAATGTTGTTTATTCACGTCGTTTTAGCTTTGTTGGTGGTTGCATATTTAATTGTATCCTTCATTAGCCTCCGACAGGTGCGGGTGTGAGGGAGACAGCCATCATTGTTCACTTTTGCCCGTCAGCGGTCTGTCAGCGTGTGTCTGTTTTCCTTGGAAACCATGAAATTGACTTTCTTCCTGTCGGGAAGCAATACTGCAAGGGAGGAAATCATAGCCACTCCATGTTGTGTCTCGCTCGTCTGTGGGAAGGAAAAAACAGAGGAGCATGTGGTGCTGGTTCAAAAGCAACACGTTATCGTAGGCAGGGTTACAGTTTCTCCCTGTGTGCACTGTTTATATGGTATGAAATGACTCAGAAAGTTCATCATTCTAGTTCCTACCCCGTCCATCAATCAAAAACCCCCCAACAGACACCAGTTTTGTGTCATGATGCTCTCTCTCTGCCTCTGTGGGCAGAGAGAGCCCACAGAGGCAGAGGCATTCAGGTTGTGGTATAGAGGTAGCTGATCTGTCACATATTTCAGAAAGTCAGTGTTATTTGCTCAGCAGTAAGAGGCGTGAATGTCCGCTGAGCAGCAACACTCGCAGAAACGTCTGCTGGTGCTGCAGTCTTAGACCGTTTCCATAAATCTTTATGGGGACATAAAGTTGCGCTAATGCACCCGTAAAAGGACGGTCTCATCCTTTTAACAATAGTATGCAGGGCAGGGCGAAAGGAACAAAAGAGTTGCTCATCTTTTCAGCTGCATTCTCACACCCATGTCAAAGTCTTGTCGGCCTCGCATCTTGATATTTATAAAATCTAAAAAGAGAAGCATTGTGGCTTTGAATTCTATATATATATATATATATATATATATATATATATATATATATATATATATATATATCCTATATAATTATGGCAATGATCCGGATGTTAAACCACAACTTCCAGCATGCATTCTGACCATACACCACCTGCAAAACAGTCGGGAGTCCAAGTAACTTAGTAGCTGGTGGAGACATTCAAACATCCAGCCATTGAAGAGAGTCACATGTTTTTACTCAGGAGCTGGCAGACCAAACCAGGACTAAAAAATAACACAAGTTATTATTGAAGCAGCACTATGTTTCTGACTGTGTTTGGGAACAAGAAGTTAATATGTTGATCTGTTACTGAGAGTTTGTGACTTTTTTTGTTTTCTGACTTCTCTTTGTGGCCGTAATAATGAAGTGCATTCATTTAGACTCGATCTGATTTAGACAAATAAATACACATTTGGCGTGCTCATTATTAGTATTTTTGGTGGCAGGATGGTTTGATAGGATATATGTGGGATTGACTCAAAAAAAACTACAAGGCCCATGCTGAGTAGAGAGATTAAAAAAATTGCACCCAGCAGAGTATGTTGCAGACACCCTGAACTCCCCTTATGGAGGGGCTTGAGCCCTGTGGAATGTGGCGTATGCCTTTCTGTGTCAGACGGCCGTTTGTTTTGGAATAGGAGACGATATGAATCTGAGCCCAGTGCACCCACATGCTCAGCTTGTGCTCAGGTTGTTGAAGGGGGGCCTTTCACCTACCGAGGCAACGTGATCTAATCCTTTAGGAGCCGGGAGAGGGGGTGGTATGAAATTTCCATAGGATATTGTGGAGCGTTGAGCCTCTGAATTAAAGCAGTGTTTATTAGAGACGTCATGCTGTCACAAAGTCTCTAAAACTGTCGCGTTTTCTTAGATTTTGTTGTGTTTTTTTTTTTTTAGAATTTACTGCAAGCTATTTAAAGTTTATATGTATGATAGGTCGCATGTGGGCTTCTCTTCTGTCTTGTATAGCTGAAATGCACTCTTTGAACTTTATTCAGATATTAGGTCAGAAGCAAAAACAACCAGACAAGCAGACAGTAAATGTCAACTCCAGACTACCGTTCTCTCTTTATCTCAGTTGCACTCTTTTGTATTTCCTCTCTCTGCTCTCTGTCTGTCTGCTCTCCCACACATCCACACACACGCACGCACACACGCACATGCACACAGCAACTGTTACCTACCACATCTCAGCTGGAGTAGCTCCAGACCTTAAAGGCTCAGAGAGAGTTTGATTTGTGTTGACTTCCTGCAGGAACTCCCCCTCTCCTCAGCCCGCGGCTCAAAGACTATCAATTAGTTCCTTATTATGATCCCTGGGAGGGCAATAAAAGTTAGAGTGGGTTCAAAGAGCACAAAGACAGACAGACACATACACACACTCACACACACTAACCTTTTTTGGCCTGTAAGAGTTACAGTTTGGACATCCTCTCACAGTCCTGTAGGTGGTTGTTACTTCCTCTTGTTCCTTTTTACATTTTCCAAACAATTCTCACCACCCACACATCTGACTCACACTGACCTTTTGTCTGTCTATCTTACTGCCACTTTGCTCACTTAGCAGCAGGTCTTGGTCATGGGGACAGATTTAATGTTTGGGTGTCGCCAACTCCTCATTTGTCCTGTTTCTCTCTGTCTTTAATAACACCACCATTACAGATCCAGCTGTTATTCGAACGTCTTCCACGAAGGCAGCAGCTGTCTGCGCCGTTGATGGCCTGAATTCAGGGAAGCCAATTTGCCACCCTATATAGCCATCATACTCTCCTGGACTCGTCTTCTCCTGTCACTCCTCTCCTACTGTCCACCTCTCTGAGCGTCAGGGAGGCTCTTGTTCCCTTTCCTCTGCTTCCTGTTTACAGTCACAGCAAAGTTACAAAGTGAGGAGGTTCTAGGAAGTTCTGTTTTTACTATTTTTAAATATCATTTGAAGATTTTCACAAAATGAAAAAAACAAAAAAACTGCAGGATGATTATTTCGACTCCCTTCCTGAGAAAATGTGCTAGATCCCTCTAAATGTCAGAGTAATGAGCCTCAGACGGGGTATCATGATGGTTAAGAAACCAGCCAGAGGTGGAAAATCACAGCCGCAGCCTCTTTCAGAACACTTTGTTCTTCTATTTATTTTACATTAAGGTTCAGAACTGTAATTCATTTTAACAGCTGAATGTATTATCATGTGTCTACAGAGCGTACTCTACTTTAGTTTCAGCTTTACTTAGTGTTAGGCACACAGAGTTTTTACCCCTAAATTGATGCTTCTTCTGCCCTCCATACGAGTATAGGTGCTAGCTAAGCAGCGAGCTACACACTCTTACATTATAATAAAGGTTACAGGCAGCTCTGTGAAGGTTCTGCTGGAAGGATTTTGAAAATACATAGTAGTACAATTAGCCTAACAGTCTTGTATCGTTTTTTATTAAACACGATATATTTTCTTCGTAAACTTTAAGTACAAATGAAACTCTCCCATTTAAATCACCATAATAAAAGCTGGACAGCTGCATTAGTAAAAAACTGTCTCACTGACAACAAATGATACTATCCTGTGTACATAAAATAGACAATGAGAAATACACTTCCCATGGTGCCTTTCAACAAGAAACATCCAATCAGAGAGCTTAATTCTGTTCTGCATGCTGCTAAATTATATGCTTAACTAGAAAAATTTCTAAAGAAATTTTGAGTGTGCCTGACTCTGGCCCCGTCGCCCCCATACATTATTATTGACACTGCTCAGCAAATTCAGTATTAATACAACTAACTGTGTCATCATTGCCTTTTTAATGGGCTCTTATTTTGAAGGGACTCTTATTTTGAAAGACTTTTGTCTTGTCTGTGTGTGTGTGTGTGTGTGTGTGTGTGTGTGTGTGCGTGTGTGTGCGTGCTTGTGTGGTCTTGTGTCTGTTAATGAGAGAGTTTTACAAAGTCTTTTATCTTGATGGGACTCTTATTTTGAAAGACTTTTATCTTGTCTGTGTGTGTGTGTGTGTGTGTGTGTGTGTGTCTGTGAGAGGGGCCAGGTGGAGGCCACCAATCAGAGCAGAGCAATCAGCCGCAGCTGCTCCTGTGACATTTGACACCGCTGAGAGAGAGAAAAAACGCTGAAAGTACCCCTCGAACAGGAAGGATTTCTGGCCAAACCATATTTCCAATCATTGAACCGGCTTCACTTTTAGCATCTTGAGCTCTTCCTGAACGTCTACATAGGTATTTTGTGTCAGTAAAATGAAGAAATGTGACCTTTAGAGCAATTCAAAGAAACGTTACTTCTGCTTTCCTCCAGAAATTTTCCCGCCTTTTTAACATGGCAGTCTATGAGGCTGTGGATGGGTGTTGCTGGCGCATCTTTGTGTCCCACACCAAAACCATAAGTGTGACAGCTTCAACAGTGTTGTCACTGCGATCACCACAAATTTTCCTACGTTTCTATGTATAAATTATTTCTGTAGAGTGAAATTTGTGGCCTTGAGAGCAGTTTACAAATTAATTTTTTGACAGTTTTTTCTCTCCCTCTCCACTCTAGCGATGATGTCACCAACTGTAGCTCGCGAACATTCTACCAATACACACCCATTCATTTTTTGGCGTGGTTTTTGCCGATTTTTAGGCAAACCGTTTGGTGAAAGTAATAGCAGTCGATTCCTGGTCGAGCCGCACGTTTTGATACCTTTTTTGTGTATGTGAGACAAAAAAAGCCGTAAGAATAATAAGTGTGGTGAATAGTATATAGTGTGCTCTTTCAGGCACACTCAATAAGCGTGGTGAATAGTATATATTTTGCTCTTTCAGGCACACTCAATAAAACCAACAATACAATCTGTAGCTTAACTGAATGAACTCTGTGATTCTGGGTTAATTTTGGATGAATTCAGCGATCACAGAGGCTCATGGGTATTGTAGTATAGTAGCACCACAACAAACTGATGTATACAACAGGATATTTTGGAAACTAAGTCGGAATAATCAAAGATGGTGGCAAAAATATCAACCTATATGATCAGTACGTTATCTGGTAAACATATATGGGAACACTCTGGAAAAATCAGCTCACAGCCCACTGTACCTCCACTACCTAGTTTAGGGTAGGAGGACCCCCTTCTGTCCTGCAGTGATGAAGTCCAGGCTGTGGAGGAGGCAGTGGGGGGAAGAAGGAGTGGGCTTGTAGAAAAGAGTTTGATTTGTTGACAGCAGAGTGAAACATTGCAGAGCACAGTTGCTACCTACCAGACTGTGTTGCTGTATTGACCTTGTGTATGGATCTGTGGCAGGCCAAGTAGAACAGATAAAGTGAAAGCCAGCAGGCCAATCTGCCACCCTTACTTTGTTAATTAGGGATTAACAGGCTCTTTCTCTGCCTCTCTCATCCCTTCCCGCCTCTCACAGATTATTGAGTTCTCTTTAGATGCAGATATTTGTTTGTCTGCTTGTGATAATGAGAACTGATTTCTTTCACACGACCGAACAAAGCAGATAATGCAGTGCACAGACTAAGGCTATCACAGTATGCATATGAAGAACTGTGATGTTATGGAGCCAATACACCTGAACAAACAGACGAGGCAAAGAGCCTGCAGTGTGTCAGGACTGCAGTGAACATGGGCTGCATTTAAAGTTTGTGTTGATTATGAATATTAGATATGATGATTCAGTTGACAGTGATAGAAAAGTCTGGCACATAACCTGCTGTAAACATTAATAGTAGTACTTTATAACACTGTCATGTAGGCTAGCTGTTTGTATTAAAGTACAGTGTTTGTCAACTGTTAGTATTTATTAAATGTTTCTGTGCTGCTTACTAATGCTGAAAAAGGGGACGTATAATAGAGTGTTCTCTGGAGGTGCTGCTACATTTAGACAGAGCCAGGCCAGCTGTCTCCACCAGTTTTCAGATGCTGTAGCTTCATGGACGAAGTTGAGGTGGTGTGGTATCGACCTTCTCGTTTAACTCTTGACAATAAACCAAACAGGTGTATGACCTAACATGTCAAACTATTCTTTTAAATGGACCCAGAGGATGTTTCCTTGATGGTAGCCAAATGAAAACATTAATATATATTAATACCACCTGGCCAGGTCAGTTTACTATCTGGTGTCAGTGCATTTACTGTAGATGCAGAGATATTGTTATTTTTATTGATGCCTTGTAGTCTCTACAGTAAGTCATTCAGAGTGATGTGTTGCTTTGTAGTGTTGTCTAAGCTCCTTATAACTCTGAGGTAGATTCAAGGAAGTAGTTAATAAGCAGAGACGGCAGCAGACCAGTGAAGGAGGATCGCAGGCGCTGTCTGTCTGTCTGTCTGCTGGCCTCCCGTGCACTTTGTTTTCCCCGTCTCTCACTCCTGCGTCTGCGTTATGATGCGCATCTGCGTATTCGTCTCACACCTCCGAGATGTGAGAGCTGGATAAGGGTTTGTGTGTTGGCACATGTGTGTGTCCCATGGGTTCTTCTCATGGACACGCAGATGTTCGTGTGTGTGTGTGTGTGTGTGTCTGTGTGTGTGTCTGTGTGTCTGTCTGTGTGTCTGTGTGTCTGTGTGTGTGTGTGTGTGTGTGTGTGTGTCTGCATTCCTCTGAGGAACAGTTCCCCTGGTCTGACTTAGAGCTGAGCTAATATTTGTTGTGTTAGAAGTGAGAGCAGTGTGTCAACAGTAGGAAGTCAGGAGCCTGCTGGGTTCATTCAGATGACTCCATTTTCCTCCCATATGTCTTCACCCCCCATACATCTCTTATAGAAAGAAGGGAGAGATGCAAATATTACACAGACACACACACAGACACACACACACACACACACACACTGTAAGCACATACACACCTGGTGCCTTTCAAGCGTTGCTAGGCACGGACATGGTGATTCTGACAGGCTTTTAGCAGAGCATCCTCCAGGCTACAGGATTGTCTGCCCCTCTTTCCCTCCTCTCCCTCTTTTTGTCTACCTACAACTCTCACACTCTGCTCTCCTCAATCCCTCCTTTTCTGTCATGTATGTTTTGTCCAGTCTCTGGGTCTACAGGTCAAACAGACGGACTGACAGGGAAACACAGACAGAGTGTGGAAGCTGCCCTCCCGCTGGCTTATTAGTTCATTAGCAGGCAGAGATGCCAGCGACGGCAGCTCTTCTCACAGATAATAAAAGGGAAGTATAGCAGGCTACTAGCTCATTATGGCATCTCGCCCTCCTTCTTGCTCGCTTTCACTCGCTCCCTCCGTGTCGCTCCCTCTATCTCTCTCTCTAACTGCCTCTGAGCTTGGTCAGACCATGTAGGATCTGCTTGTTAAGATGGCCAAATTAGGCTGTCTTTGTGTGTTTGTGCAAATATCCATATGTGCCCTTGAATGTGACTGAGCATGGGAAGGTGTTATTCACCCCGATGATGAAAAGAGTCACATAGCTCTAACAAGGCTATGCCAAGGCACATAATGACCAGAGGAAAAATGTAAAGTCTACAGTAAGAGCTGAGCACTCTAAAGTTTGCTCTTATGAATATTTTTGATTATGTAAAGGGTCAGATTTATTATATTCAATGCCTCTGTGGCTACTAGGAATAAATACAGAATATTAGTAAATGACAAAGGCACCCACATGTGATCAGTAGTAAAATCACTGTGCTGGCAGCATCCAACTAGGCGAAGCGCTGGCCCCTGGTGGGCTACACCTCTTAAAGTATCACTGAGCACTGCAGCTAAAATTCAGTTTATTTCAACTACCACTGACCACTGGTACCACTGACATGACACAGACAAGAGCAGCCTATGAGATAACAGCTGTATGTGATGTAGCCTAGCAACAACACATGCAACAGTAAAAACATACCGCAAGTTCACTGCCACACCCCGCTGACTGAACTAAGAGCATCTTTAGACATAGTGTAGAAATGACTTAGTAATGTCAGTTCAACTGCAGCAGACAAAGTAAGGCTGTAGCAGCAAAACCAACAAAGAGTATTGAACTGAAGACAGGTTTGATTCACTTCTTGTAAATGACTTTTTATTTGGAAGAAAGAGTGAGCTGTTTCTTTCAAATGTTATGGCGTCTCACTTTAAGTTTGAAAAGATCACTGATGTGACTGTGACACTGAAGCTGAGCCCAGTTGATTATTAGATCATCCAGACACTTAACCACTGTACAGTTATTAAATAGGCCTATAAAACTCTGGAAAGTTATCAAAGACAATCATTTTATGTTATGTTGTGATGATTGTTGGGTAAACAGTAGAAATGTGGCGTTCTCACGACCAAGCGATCTTGTCTGGTCTTGATCTTGATGCATGACGCTGCATTGTGTTGTGGCAAACGTTGAGCTGGTTAAACTTTTTTTTTAATGGATGACTGTGTTTTTTTTTTGCCCACAGTTACAGTGTGTTTCACAGAACAAGATGAACACAACAAAAACAATCCAAAACATAAGAACTGACAAAACAACAAGTGTGAGTGTGCAATAAAAACAAAGTGATAAAGTGATAAAAGTGAACCCAGACAAATGACAGATCTACTATAAAAAGTTCCTATGAAAGAAAGCTTTGATTGTGATTTAGAGCGTAATTAAGTCCAATGTTCTCTGTGTGTATGTGTATGTGTGTGACCCCAGGACTTCTTTCTTACTTATTTTCTGTCTGTGTTGCTGCACACAGAGATGACATGACTGTGACTCAGGACACGTTGGTCTCCTCCTCCCTCCTCTCTCTGAGGCGTCTTCTTATAGCCCACTGCGAGGTGTGCGGGTTGAGCTCGGAGAATGACACTCGATGAAGCAGGACTATCGTGGAAAGTTGAGCCTCATTTGTGAAGAGCGTCTGAGAAAACACTGTGAACAGTCATAATAGTGAAGTCTTATGAGTGTTGGTATTATTAAATGATTTAGCATAGAGGCAGACACCAGTGAAAATTCAAACAGGTACTGTGGATTATTGATTGATTCTGTTTCACTAATAAAGTGACAGATCAGAAAGTAGAGCTAATGATATGATTATGACATACTTTCCATACAGACTCAGCTTCCCAACAATGGTTAGGCTTATTTTCAATACAGCAACTCAGCAGTTTTGGTAAGGACCTCCTCTATGTTTACATTAGACTAACTGCTGACTGCTGGCTTACTTCTTAAGATTCAATATGAAATCACTGCAGGTCTTAAGATTTTGAGGATAGACAGTGAGGAAGATTATTTTGATCTCTAAGCAGTGATGAGTCAGTAAACTTGTGCTGTATAATAGATGCAATTCAGAAATTGTTCTCCATCATGGGAGGCCGACCATTCATCTGCAAAATAAAATGATAAGTTGATAAATTAGATAATTCCAGCTGGATCCATTTTCTGTTTTGACTCTGTTCCACGAATAATTCTACAGGACTTTTTTTCAAATAATCTCCACTGCCACAGCGAAGCAGCCTTATAAACAGTGGGACATCCGCGAAGCTGAATCTGGTGCATCTAACTCGTTTTCAGCATCCAGTCCGCCTTGCTTGTTGGTGGATTGATGTCTGGTTCAGCTCTGACTCTGTGATAAGAGCAGAAAGCAGAGACTACCTGTAAATGTCAGTGGAATGATAAAGAGAGCAAAGTTTATCAGAGCCGCCGTGTCTGTGGACCAGCATGTGTGTTAGTGATAGAGAAAGTCAGCTTTATCAGGTTTATATTGTGTACACGTGTTTGCTAGTTTGTGTGTGTCGCTGTGAGTCAGTGAAGTTTATCGACTTCAAACACACCATGTTCTCCTCTCAGATCCGTCCTGATTGGGTGTTGGGGTGTCGCATGTTCAGCTGGACCTCTAATCCATAAACACTTTGTTTAAATTGCCCAAACATGAAGATTACAGCAGAGTCTGAAATAAACAGCTCTGTGCACTTGTGTACGTCAGTGTACGCTCATCTGAAGGACACATCATGTCGGCTGGATTTGGCTCGGTTGTCAATACTTGCCAAGAGGTAGACGAGAACATCGATGTCACTCTCATGTCTTGACGGGAAATAGAAGGAGCCAGTTAGCTTAGCATAGCTTAGCACAAAGATTGAAAACAGATGGAAACGGCTAGCCCGACTCATTTTTACACACATATGAATTACATGTTAATTCTGGTTTGTGTCTGTCTGTGTCTGTTTTCACTCTTTATGCTAAGTTAAGCTAACCAGATGCTACATGTATCTGTACCTTCATATTTAATAAACATATTTCCAAAAATTTCTAACTGTTTCTTAAATATTCCATATTTTTACATTTACATTTAGTCATTTAGCAGATGCTTATCCAAAGTGAACAATCAAGGTATAGTGTGATAAGAAAGTGTTAGTGCAGCAGTAAGTGCTATGACAATTCTTAAAGGGTATATGTATCATGTCCAGTTGTTGGTAGTGTTGGAGAGGAGGTCCTCTCTGAAGAGCTGGAGGTCTTCAGGAGATTTTTAAAGGTAGAGAGGAACGCCCCTGCTCTAGAAGGAACTGGTAGTGCGTTCCACCAACGGGGAACAACCAACGAAAAAAGTTTGGATTGCTTTGAGCGAACAGGTGGCAGAGCCAGGCGTCGCTCATTGGAGGTGCCTGTACAAGGGCATTCAGGTAGGTAGGTGCAGTACCGGTGACAACTTTGTAGGCGAGAATTAGTGCTTTGAATTTAATGCGGGCTGCAACAGGTAGCCAGAGGAGTTCGGTGGTTTCACTGTGCAGGCTGGGAGGCCCGTCAGGAGGACGTTACAGTAATCTAGTCTGGAGATGACCACAGCTTGTGTTGAGTGTTGTGTTATGTATGGTCTGATTTTTCTTATGTTGTAAAGTGCAAAGCGGCATGACCGGGCAACTGCGGCAACATGATTGGAAAAGGTTAGTTAGTCATCAATCATAACCCCTAAGTTTCTCACCACCCTGGTGAGGGCGAGGCATAGGGAGTCAATTTTAATGTTGATGTCATGGTGTATAGTAGGTTTGGCTGGGAGGAGCAGCAGTTCAGTTTTTGAGAGGTTCAGCTGGAGGTGATGTGCCTTCATCCATGTTGCGATGTCTGAGAATGTCATCTGCATAGCAGTGATAGGAAAAGCCATGTGAGCGGATAATTGGACCCAAGGAGGTGGTGTAGATAGCAAATAGAAGGGGCCCCAGCACTGAGCCCTGGGGTACCCCTGTTTCTATGTGTAATACTTCCTACTGATCTTCATTCTGTCTGGCTGCCCAACAATCTGTTTTGTTTGATGCTGCAGGGTTGTGCTCTTAACCAGTTTGATTGTAAACCTTGTAAAGTATCATAAATTCACCTGAATGGATTTTGCATTTGAAATGTTTCAAACTGACTCTCAGAAGTGAAGAAGTCACTATGATGTGAATATTTTCTGTTTTTCTTAGTTTGGTGATTGTGAAGTGAATATCTTTAGATTTTGAACTGTAGTAATTCTAATCTAGTCTTTGAGATCAATGTTTAATAGTTCTGAGGGGAACGGAAGCTTCATTGTTAATATCTTAGTTCTTTATGCATTCCTTCACACATTTCCATACATGTCTGTGGGATGTCACGTTATGTACACTCAATTTCTCACTCTAATGTGTGTGTGTGTGTAATCAGCGAATCAATGCTTGCATACATTTGTAAAACATGTCTACTCATGCATGCGTACGTGTGTGGCCTCTATCTCATTAGTGCCCTTTGGCACCATTTGATCTGTGGCCTCTCTCCTTTGGTTCATTGTGCTCATATCGCCAGTGAATTAAGGACCTGTGAACCACATGCTCCCATGAATTGGTTTTGCAGCCTGTTGCACTGGAGGGGGGTTGTGTTTGGAGGAGAAGAAGGCAAGAAAGGTTAAGATAAAGTTGCTTTGAACAAATTCTCTCTTTGATCAGGCGGCTCTGTGTTGAAAGGCCTTTTCTTCCATAAGTCAGCAGCGGTTGAGAGACGAGAGATGGAGATACGTATTGTTCCGTTTCATCTCGCCACTGTCTTTTTTTTTTTTTCTTTCCTCTTTCACGCTGTTGTAAGTTGTGTGTGTATACCCTGCTTTGTTATGGAGAGCGCCTGGCCTCTCTTTCATGACTCCACACAAACACACATATGCATATACAATGACTTAAAAGCATGACTGAACACACGTCAGAACGCTGGGAGAAATTGGAAATGAAACCTTCTTCTTTGTCGGTTCATCCATTAATTAAACAGAAAATGAATCTGCAACGACTCGGATAATTAGTTCATCACTGAAGTTGTTTATCAAGCTGCTTTTATGTCTGTAAATTGAATATATTTCGTTTTTGACTGATGGTCAGACAAAATTATTTTATTAGGTTCTTTTTTACTTCAACCTTGACTTTATTGGGCAAATTGCAGCCAGTGGAAGCGCAGAAGACACACACTTGAACATTAGATACATAAAACACGATAAAATACACAAACATATATAATAAAAAATATAAAACATTGACTGTTTAATCATGAAAACCATTGTAGTTGCAGCCCTGCAAACCCAAACAAAGAATGTCTAAAAAAGGCGTTAATGAGGAGTACAAATCATTTCTCTCTGCCTATTTTCCTGGCTTTCTCACAGCATGCCTATTCTTTGCAGTTAACAAAAGGCACTTATTTCCTGCCAAGCTAATTGATTATTTCCTCCAATCCGACTTAATTCAGCCCCGGGTTTATCAGTACAACATCCTCAGAGCAGACCTGGGACTGTAGCAACCAGTTTAATGGCTCCAATAGTCACAAACACACAGGGATGATATATTGTGGCCTCTCTCTTTTGTACTCTGTTTTTTCTAAAGCAGGACTATCAGTATAGAAGCTGACCACAGATTGGTGAATAGAGCTGAATGGGTGTTACCATGGATGCGTTTATAGCTATTCCAGTCACACACACTCGACAAAACACATAAATAGTTACGTGTACCGTACATACACACACATACACTTACCTCAGCTGTAACATTCATCTACATCTGCAACCAACTTAGAGCAACAATTCCATTTTCTCATCATACTTCTCATTAAAATCCAGACTTCACTGCAACTGTGTTTTTTTCAGCCAATCACTCCATTAAGCCGGAACACAAACATTCCTTCTGCTCAAGCTTGTTGTCTCGACGACGATGCTGTGGGAGGGGCTACGTGTTCTGATTGGACAGTCACCTGTGTGGCTGAGCTCCATTTAAGTCCTAAAATGAGGGCTTGTTTTTAGCCACTCTGTGCTGTGTTGATCTGTCGCTCTGTCCACAGTTTTGGTCCAGATCAGTTATTGGATGCATTTCCATGAATTTCATTTGTGGTCCCCAGAGGATAAATCCTTTGGTGATCTGCTGACTTTTCTTCTAGCGCCACCATAAGGATGACATTGTCTTTAGTGTAATATCTCAGCAGCTATTGTGCAGATGGCCATGAAGCTTGTAATTTGGACTTCATGGTTTTACATCTATCTAGCTTATCCAATGAAATATCTCAACTAACAATGGATAGATTAACTTCATCTTTCCTACACAATGTATCCCAATGATCCCCTGACTTTTTGAATTCTAACTTTGGCGATACATTTACAGACATACAATTGTAACATTAGTTATCAAAAGGAAATCACATAGAACATAGGTCAAGTAGTAAATCTGCTGTTTATGACCAAATGCAAAACTGCAAAACGGATTCCCGAGCCTTAGCTGTCCTTTGCTTTATTGCTAATTCGCAAGCATCAGCACACTAACACACTGAACTAACATGATAAACCTTCTACCTGCTAAACACGAACATGGTAGCAATGCGAGCACGTTGGCGTCCTGAAGTTAGCATTAAGCTCAAAGCACAGCTGTTCTCCAGCTTCACAGATGTGACTTTTAGCCTTGTTTGATGACACTCGTAAAACAGATGGCGATCTGTTGATGCTAGCTGTCTCTTTTGATTTGTGCCTTTTAAAATGCAGCAGTGATACAAGCTTTGGATTGCTACCCAGGAGGACTTAATGTTTGCCAACAAGAGAAATAATCATAGACATAGAAGTGTCGGTCCCAAAACAAAAAAAAAAAAAAAGTTGTGATTAATGATTTAAATGCTGGAATAAAAACTCAACTTTCATATTCATCTTTAGCTGTCTGTGGTAAAATACTGAAACTGTGAATGTAGGTTTTGTGGAAACCTTGAACGTGTGAAAACAGTTGAAGGTTTTCACTTTGTGGATGTGATCTGGTTAAAAAAAAAAAAAAAACCTTTCACATGGACTTCTATAAATAGAGATGTGTGATAAAGCCGTCATTAATCCTCGTCACCTTGTTATCTTGTTGTTTTGCAGATAGCAGAAGCCTCCAAGACTTCCTCTCAGGCTGATGACTTGTACTTGGATGACACAGGCTCAGGAGGTTACTACCCTGAAGATGATGATGACTTTAACTCAGCGTCTGGCTCAGGTAAGACACATACACATGCACACACACACACACACACACACACACACACACACACACACACACTAGCATGCTCAGTAAGCAATTACCCAGAGGAGTGATGACATTTATTTAAGACTGCTGCAGGTGAGTTTTCTGAACACTTAAGTTTTTCCATCTTTCAGACAAAAGCTGTGCCATCACTTCCTCCTCCCTCTCTCTTTATCGCTCTCCTTTCTTTCTCCTCCTCTTTGTCTTTCTTTCACTGCCTTTCTCTTCCTCTCACTCGATTTCAGTTGAGATTGCCTTGTCACCCAGACTGCTGTGGGCAAGTGTGCAAATTTTACATCTTTTTTTTATTAGCTCCTCCACTCCACTTGCTTTAAGCACCTTTTCAGCTCTCATTCCTTTTGTCAAAAGTAACTCTTATTTTTCAGATTGTCATATAACTGCAGTGAGAGAAGGTCATGCTAGGTGAAAAGAGACAGGACTGTGATCAATAGCCCGTCCAATATTGTATATTCGCCCTATTACTCTGATCTGCCACTCTGTATTCTGTAGGAGATTCAACCTGTAAATAATACATTACAATTAAATTCACACTGTGGAATTAAGTAAGACAAACTGTATGACTGTGGCCATTAAATATTGGTAACATGCACATACACATTGTACATAGTTACACATATACACAACAAATGTTTTACTGTAATTACTGTAATACCATTTTACACCATGCCCTTTAATAAAGATACATTATTTATATGTCGCTCTCTTTCTTGCAGGTGAAGGTGAAAATACGGTGAAGGAAACAGTGACTGTCAGTATGGTTTATATGGAGCCCAATGCCGCAGAACCCACCCAGGACTCCACCAAAGATTTCACCCCAGGGTGGAAACAGCCACAGTCAGGGAAAGGGCCCGAGACAGCACACCCAGGAAACCACTCAGAACAGAGGTAAGAGGTGGAGCCCGACTAATACTGGATTTTTGAGGTGTTTTTCTTTCTGCAAGCTCTCACTCAAAGTCAGCTGGGATAGGCTCCAGACCCACCGTGACCCTGATGAAGAGAAGCGGTTACAGATAATGGATGGAACACTAGAATAAACATTTTGGAGAAAGTTCCCTTAATGCTTTTATGCCCTGGGCAGGACATTTTTTAGTTGATAAATAAACTTGTCTGTACTCTGTGGTGTGGTGGTGAAGATCCAATATTGGCCGATTTATTGGTACAAGTATCAAGAATTTCTCTACAGCGATATATAGATGGGACAGGTTTGTTGTTTTAATCGGACAAAAGATGAATACTTATTCACACTCTCACACGTTTGTTTGTTAAATATGAAGCTCCATATGAAGGAGATAGTTAGCTTAGCTTAGCATAAAAGATGAAAACAGGGGAAATGGCATGCCTGGCTCTGTCCAGCAGAGACTCTAGGAAGTCAGTGTGCCCAGCCAAGATACAATGTGTTAATTAGTGAGGTTTAAATATGCTGGTAGGTTGATTCTTTACCTTTGGACTGAGGCAGGCTAGCTGTTTCCCCCTGCTTACAGTCTGTGTGCCAAGCTAAGCTAAACATCTCTTGAATGTAGCTTCATATTTATCATAAGAATGTGTGTTATGCACTGTAGTGTAACCAGGTATATTTTATTGTGACATTATTTAACTTATGCCAGCTCATTTGTAACCCTCCTGATTGAAGTGACACATTGAGTGACACAGTACCTCAGTGTGTCTCTGGCTGATCCACTGTGTCATCAAATCCCCTGTAATACCTGCAGCTGCGAGTTGCTTTCAGGATAAAGATCAAGTGCTCACGTCAGTTCTCAATGTTTTCATTCCATTGCAAATTATGGAGGATTACATCTCTCTTGGACATAATCACATATTCTGGAACCATCCTGGATCTCACTTCTGTGTTGCACTCTTACTGTACTCGATACTACATCTGTTTGGGATTAGTCGTCAAGGTCTCGACCCACTAAGCCAAGCCTACCTGGCCCTGTTCCATTTTTTCCCTCTTGCCTCTGTCACTACTCCTTTAGCCAAATACACTGGGTCAGTTCCATTTTGGTCTTTTGCACTCTACTCTGATGTTACTGGATACATGGGCCCAGATCCATTCCAGATACTTTGCTACTTTTCCTGGACTCGGCTCACAAAAAAAACCTTGGGGTCACAAGGCTCTGTTTTCATTGCCTACTGTTCTTTGAGCCGCGCACTAATCTTTTTGGGCAATCTGGATTGGTTCCATTTTCTTCTCTGGCCTGCTTCTATCACATTCACTAGCCAGGTTCCATTTTGGTCCCCAGACCTTGCCAAATGGAGCAGAGAAATCCTACGTTTTTATGAAAAGAATAATTAAACATTTTTGGAAATACACTTATTTACTTAAATTGCCAATAATCTGATTAGAATATTAACTGGAAACAGAGAAACAGTTAGTCTGGCTAATCTGGCCTACCAGAGTCCACCCATCAGCACCTTTAAATCTCATCATTTAACAGATTATATCTTGGTTGTTTATATCTTATTTGTTGTGGGACTATTTCTTGGCCGCACGCAGTTACTTCCTCAAGTCTCTGCCGGGTGCCTAATAATTTCACACTGTAGGAAATCACTGCACCTGGCCAAGAAATAGTGCTGCGCATAACTCCCTGTAAAACCACAAATTGTCAGTTTTTGTACAGATTGTATGTCAATAAAGGAACCTTCATTATTTTATCCCTCCCTTCCCTTTTCCCTTTTCCCTCTCCTGTCTTCCCTCTTCTCATGCAGGCACCAGTGCCAGTTACAGAGGACATGCAGTGGAACCAGATGACTAGTACGACTAGTGCCCCCGGCTCACCCCAGGAAGCCATTGAGGTCCGCACTGAAAACCTCTTCCAGAGGACAGAAGTGTTGGCAGGTATGTGTCATAATAAAGTGAAAATTATACAGAAACATATTGTATTTATGCACTATTAATATGACTCTAGTCTGTGTTCTAAATGAGGTACATTCTTCATATTTGTGCATTAGTTGGATGGTACAGCAGCCGTCCCACCACAGACAAAGATCAGATCTGATGAGGGCTATCAAAAAGGAATAGTTCCACATTTTGGAAAATGTGCTAGCTTTCTTGCTAGCCTGGCTCTTTTATCATATTTTTTCAGCCTTTTCAAGCTTTTAGGATAGAGACAGCTGAACAATGACAGGAATGTGTGGAAGGAGTGAGAGGAGGAATGACATGCAGCAAAGGGCCACAGGTTAGATTTTAACCCTGAGCCTTCATACATGGGGCAGACACTCTACCAACTGAGCTAACTAACACTGGTACAGGTTAATAACCTGTAAATGTAAAACATGTTAAGTAGTTCGCTTCAGAGGTTTTTGTTACTTGTGGACAAACCCAGGCTAGCTGTTTCCCCGTCTCTGGCTTCAACAATATGCATTTCCTAAATTGGAACTATTCCTCTCATTTTTCAGCCTGTAATGGAAACAGCCTTTCATTTTGATGCCTCAACAATAAATAGTTTTTGTTTATTGTGTTTATTTAGTTAGCCATCTCAAATTCGTATGCATTACGACATGTTGGCATATTTCTTGCAAACAACAAAGTCTCGTAATTCTCTGAAATATTTTCCTTAATGTCTTCCACCTGATCCACAAATAATGACTTGTAATAAACTCCTTGTGCGTCCCTCTGTGGGACCTTGTAGAGTTCACAGCATTGCTTTTGTTGCTCACTTTGAATACATGAAAGAGGGCAGAAAGGAAATTATCGGACTCAGAATCACTGCGCTCTGTGATGCTGTCTTCTCTGCGTGTCTGAGGCAAACATTCATTGGCACCTCACTTTTACTTTGTTGTGATATCCATCTGGTGTGACAACACAGGGAATCAACATCAAGGACAAATCAGGAAAGCCTCAGTTAGGCAAGAACTCTGCTCACATCTCTCTATTGATTGTCTATAGTCTTCTTTCATCATTTGTGTAATGTTCTTGGGTTGTGATAGAAAAAAAGAGTATTGGCAGTAAAAAGTCTTTGGATAAAGCTTCAGAAAATCTATCTAGGTCATGTTTGCTCTTCTTCTTCTTCTTCTTCTTCTTGTTCTTCTCTGCCTCGTTCTCTTTACCCTTCTTCCAGATCATAACCATTATTCTTCATCTCCCATATGACTTCTATAAAAATAATTGCCCATAATCTAATTTTCATTTATTGGCTCTGCATTGCGTTACTGCTTCTTGGAGCTCAGCAGGCGGGGTGTGTGCCGCGATCTTTACCCATGGGGCCATCAGGCCAGTCAACATGTGGAAACCTAAAGTGGAGCAGAGGGCAGATTGTAGCACCAGCAGAGACCTTAAACAGATTAGGAAGCTATAAAGAACCTCATACAGACATAATTGTGAGGGAGAAATAAGCCCATGTGGCAAGTTAGGAGCATTAGTCAGGAGAGTCCGGGTCAAAGGAGTTTATTCAGATTTCCCTTGATGTGTCTGCAAGATGACAAATAAACAGCTTTTAAAATGCCCGTTTTCTGAACAGAGTTTGGATTGGATCAGGGATACATGCTAACTCGGGTCACAGTAAAGTAGAACCAATAGCTGGGTTCTTGGTCTGTTTCCTTTCTTGTCCGGTCTCTGTATAAACATGTAGTATCACAGAGCTCTGCGTGTCCACAGACGGCATCTCGCCTCACTGCTGTGTACAGGTTGATAAACCAGAGTGAAGATGAATCCACATTTTAATCCCAAAAGTAAAAAATAAACTCTGAGCGAGGAGGACAGATGGTATCTTGCTAGAAAACATGGCTACCCAACATGCCCACAACCTGGTAAGCTTCTTCTAGCTTTGGCTTTCCTGCTCTTGTTATGATGGAGGAAGTTCAGGTTTTATTTTATCTATAAAGAGTAGAAGAATTTAGAAACAACTACAACTACTTTTCTATCATTTTCTTTGCCTGGCAAAACTCAGATCTGTTGCTCCTTCGGTGTCCCCCAGGTGTGTTGTGCTGACTCTCCAGTCTCTTCCTACACACACTGTGATTTACTAAAGCGAAAGATCCATCTCAACATTGCACTGTGAAATCACTCAAGTTAATTTGCTAACAGATGGTGACTTGACTCATGAGAAAGGATGTGAATTCACACAGAAAATGACAAATCTCATTAAAGAAACGCTGTCGAGTGCAAAGTCGCTTGAAACCAGTGCTTCCAAATTCTATTATAATTATGTAAGGTTTGCTCCTCTAATTTTACTGGTCATGGTGAGTACTACTCACCATGTGGATTTATTGTATTGTGTTCTACAGTCTAACCCTTACTGTTATCTATTATCTTCACATGGAGACACAGATTTGTACGAGACACCCTACAAACTAGATATGAGATTTAAAAGATGTGGAATGTTTTCTGGGCAGGAAAGGTCTAATAACAGACGCTGTTGAGATGCATTGTGGGAAGTGTAGGATACAGTGTTTTTTGAGTAGGAGTCATAAGTCAGGATATGTTGGCCTCTGCTGCTACGATTATTTTTTTATCTGTCTATTGTGAATCTCTCTAAATTTGTGAAGCACATTACTGCAGCTGGAGTACCCATGATAGGTCTGCCTCATAAATATTTAGCACCAAACTGACAATAAGAAATGCTTTAAAAAAGTACTTTGTGTTATTTCGTATTTTTAGTATAGAGTCGCAGTGGTGAAACATTTGTCAGACAAGAACATAACTCCTCACATAACACATCACAATGTCACCTTCATCTTTTGTTCTCAAAATAATTCTTAAAACTCAGTTTTTTTAATAATCATCCAACCAGAGAAGCTGGAGCACCTTCGTCTGGGTGTTTGCGTCGCTGTCAATATTTAAGTCTTTGGATGAGATTTATCAGCCAGCTCGGCGAATAGAAATAGGATTTAGTTCAAGCCACGCTGGACTGGTTGTTGTTTGTTTGTCCCCATTGGGTTTATTTACCCGACTGTTAAGCAATGGAACCAATACCATCAGCTTCTTCCTCCTAAGCCCCAGTCAGCAGTCACTGATTGGAATACAGACCATGTCGAACGAGCCAACGCTTGGGACAGCAGTGCTCTGCGAACCAATCAGGGATCAGAGCCTTAATGTCCTCTAAATGGAACACTAACTTTTAAACTCACCAACAGGACACGTTTGGAGGAGGTGAAATGAGCTGAAGGGAATGATTGACTTTTATATCTCTTGAGACAAATGGAGGCTTTCCCCATTGATATGAAGTAACTGCATTTGTTTCAACATGAGCCGTGATGCTTTCCACGTGGGTTCACCACAAGAACTCAGCTCAGATGATTTGCTGCAGAGTTTCATTAGTACTGGAATTTGTTGTAACAGTAGCTGATACTGTGGCTGAAATGAATTGATTGCACAAGATAGAAGACACAATTCATCCCAGTGTGCTTTCTTTAGGACACAATTAAGGTCTCATTGATTCAAATATCGTCTCTGTCTCTGCCTCTCTCAGCTGTTATCGCAGGTGGCGTGATCGGCTTCCTGTTTGCCATCTTCCTCATCCTCCTCCTGGTCTACCGCATGAGGAAGAAGGACGAGGGCAGCTACGACCTGGGAGAGAGGAAACCCTCCGGAGCAGCCTATCAGAAGGCCCCAACCAAGGAGTTTTATGCATAAAAGCCAGCCCTCCCATCATCAGAACGACAGATTGCGAGTGACTGTCAGAGACGCAGTCCGTGACAACAGCAAACCTGTTCAAACAGCAAGAAACAAGCTTGAGTTGATTAAGGAAAAATAGCATAAAGGAAAGCTTTTGCATAGAGTATTGTAATTAAGACCTTTTCTTTCTTCTTTTTTTAAAAAATGAAAGTATTTCCCATTTTATGGCAAATCTCAGTGTATTTAAACATTTTGTGTATTATTTGAAAAGGCTGAAAAAATAAAAAAAAAACATGATCTGTAAAGGCGAGGAAACTAATCGCATCTGTTTTCTGTCAAAGGAGCTGTTTTTAGTCGCTGACTACTTTTAACTGTAGCAGTCTGTTATTTGTAAAGAAAAAAAATTTAAAGTGGAAATAATTGAATATAATTATTCTGTATCAATCCTTTCATTTTTTTTTTTTATTTTTTTTTTTTGTCCTAGCATGTCTGATGTTGATCTCTAAAGGTGTATGACATTAATTTATGTTAAAAAAAATGCCTTTGTAGTTTTGATGAAGCTCTTTGGTCTTCATATTAACGCTGTTAACGGTCAATGTAAATGTTCCCTTCAGGTTACAATGTTTATTATTTGCTCTCACATCAGTTTTTTTAGTCAAACGTGAGCGTTCATGATGTCTTGTTTATTTGTGTGTTCTCTTCTCAGTTTAGCCTCTCTCTCTCTCTCTCTCTCTCTCTCTCTCTCTCTCTCTCTCTCTCTCTCTCTCTTTCCTTCTTTCGCAGCGTTTTATTTTCATACAGGTCTTTAAAAGATTCAAAGTGTGTCAGGGCTCGAGAAAAATCACAAATCTCGCTATTTCTATTTAAATGCGTTCTTGTTCATGTTGCACAATCACTGCTTTTGCTTCCCACTGCTGTCGTGCAGCTTTGCATCTATGTGGAGTGTTTTGGGGTGAAGTTTCTTCTCCGTGGCTTGTGGTGTTGCTGGCCTGTAGCCACCTCCCTCCCCTCCCCGATGTCTCCTTTACTGACGGCACCCAAACTCTGCGAGCACCCTTACATCTCCTCCCCCTCTCTCTGTTTACCCTAACCTCCCTCACTCCCACCTTCTTCTTTTTAATCAGATTGAGCACGGCCAGTCAAGTTGTCAACCCCACCCCACCCCCTCACTCTCTTTTTCAGCTGTATGGAGCCACCCGGGTAGCCTGGTGTTATTGTCCACGTCCCAGCGTTAATGCTTTAGGCCCAAAGATCTGCTCACTGAAGGCCAGCTACTGCTTGGACCATGGCAAGGCTGAGCCTGGACATGCAGAGCACATACCTCTGCATCAGATACCACCAGAACCCCCTCTAGAAACCCAGTTTCTCTCAGAGGGATCGATAAATATGGCTGCACAGGAAGTGTAAGGCAAGTGTTACGTCAAGACACTCATGTTGACAAGTTTTTTTTTGTGGTCAGCACAGACATTTCAAAATAGCTTCTGTCGAGAGATAAGGCTGTTCACCGGGTTTAAAACCTACACAAGGCATCCCCGAAATCAGTTCAGAAACAGCCACGTAGCTGCATCAAATGAAAACACACGTTACGGTCACATGACAACAAGTTACTGTATTCTCCGTTCTTTTCTTAAACATGACATTAACTTGCTCTGAAGAGACACGTTTTGTCCGGCAGGTTTGTGAAGTTGCCTTTTTTCAGCTGTACAGTAATGTGAAGTAGGTACAGTAGATGCTGTCAACGTCGTCTAAACTCCTAACACCACCCACATAAAGCTGTTCATCCCTCTTGTTCCCTTTCCTTTAGTCGTCCACTTCCATCCTCTCCCCCCCTGCCTCTTGTTGTCCGTTCTCGTCGTAGGACTTAAGGTACTGAACGATACTGAAAAACCCAAAGACTCACAGTATTTCTACTCCCAGCATCCTCTCATCCCCTCCACCATGGCCACATCATGTTGTTTCCTCGATTTCTTTCTCTTCACTTTTAGTTTTTTTCCCCCTCTCTATTAGAGACCTGACCTTTAAATCCAACTGCTTATTAGTATATGAAAAGATATATAAATATATATAAATGTATATTCACAAATGTTTTAAACCTTCAAAGTGCCTACCATTTGGAAATGTTTGCTCAAGGTGAGCATGTGGCAGGTGTGTACACACAGGAGGGGTGTAAACGACTTGACTGGCATTCTGTGAGCATGGATGACTGTAATGGTAACTTTTTTTTAGTCTTACAAAAGCTGACAGTATTGTACCTATAAGTTGAAACAACACTACTGAATAAACATTGTGGCCTAATATCCAACTGTGTCTGCCATCTTGTTTGAAAATCACACTTCCTCCTCGATCTGTTGAAATATTTCGCTGAATCAAGCAGACTTGTTGGCTGCTGTGACTTCAGTTAGGGGGTCTTTCAAGTGATTTGAAGTTACCAGTCGATGGAGGGATTTGGTTAAAAAAGTAGTCTATACTATTGATGAAGTCATTTACATAACAAATTATAATACATTCATTTTCACATTAATCTGAACTGAAAACACAGCAAAGTTTCAACTCAGTAGTCAGTATCACTCTCAAGTATAGTCAGTGTTGTAATCAAGACCACCTAAACCGGGATCAAGACCAAGACCAAAGCGTATCAAGACTGAAACAAGACCAAGACTTTGAGGATCACAGCAATGGCTGACCGCTGTTAACATCAACAAAAATTTAAAATTAGAAATGAGTCAAATTATTGGTTTCATTTGAAGCAGGACGTTTTACCTCCAGTCACAGTGACGATGATAACAAATAAATCAGACAATACATAGACACATTTAGTGCTTCAGCATTTCCCTCCACAGACTGTGGTGAGCCTCAGACCTTCTAGAGGGGTCCAGGGACTGCCCCAAAGAAAATGTTGTACATTTTAAAGTTAAATGCATCAGTGATCGCTGACAGCTGTATCAGCCAATACTGATCACTGTTTTCTTTAATTGTAAGGTATTATTCACGAGGGACGAGCTTCGTCAGCGGTGGTGGACTTCCTGCGGATCCCAGGTGTTGTGCTGTGCTGCGCTGCTGCAAGCTGAGTCGGGTCTAGGGCGCCTGAGGCTTTTCTATGACCGAAGGTATTGGAAGCAGATCCGCTTCATCACGAGCTCCAACGTTAAGCGCGCCAAATAATAATTATTGCAAGCTTGCATAACTAAACTAAACTTACTAAACAAAAGAGTGCACTCAGTACCCGGGGTTTTTTCAGTGTTTATTTTATGTTTTTCCATGTCTGGGCTCATAGTATTTTTTGATATATGTGAAACCTCTTTATTTTATTCGTAATACAAAGTTAAACTGATACGCTGTGTTTGTGTTGTTTTATCATCGTGTGTGATCGCCTGAGCAAATTCATATTTTACATTAGCCTCTCATCCGTTAATATAGAGAGTGTGAATCATTACGTTACCCTAGACCAAATTTATTTTGAGATGTATCTTCCACCATTTTGAAACATATTTTGAGAATTAAAGGTGCATATAGTACTCCACATAGCACGAGCCGATTGGTGGGAGGGTTACAAACACATTAAATATTCAAATTAAGAATGATAAAATCTCCTGAGTTGACATAAATTGTGCAACTCTCAGCTTAAACCAGCACCAGAGCGCACTACACCTGGTTATTGGAAGCAACATACTGCAACAGGTGTAGTTGTGTTTACTCCCAAAAATGAACTACTTCATAAAATACTAATTTTGATTTGATGGAGGAACTCTGTAGTTCAGATTAGCATACAATTTTTTTTTTTGCCATTTTCTATCTTACTTGATAGTGACAGCTGGAGAGATGGAAAGGGAGAGACAGCAGGGCCCCAGCTGGAGCCAAACCTGGGTCACTGCAGTAAGGACTCGGCCCTGATACATGGGGTGCACAGGTGAGCTACCAGGGTCCCCCAGAGTTCTTTCTACAGAGTTCTAACAGCTTCATTTTTATTTTTCTGTTTGTGCACAGGTTAGACAAACATGTCACAACAAGTTAATCACACTTCCTGATTCCAGTCTGTATGCTATGCTAAGCTAAAGGCCTCCTGCCTCTAGCTCCATGCAGACAGAGGAGTGTTTTCAATCTTCCTCATCAAGTCTCTGCAAGAAAGTGAAAGAATATTGATTTAAATACTTACATACACAGTCTGATATTAGTATTACAATCATTGAGTGTGTCAGTCATGTTGTTGTGTTAATTGTGTTGAGTTTTGTCTTAGGTAGGTATATGATTTCTCTTTATTATGAATATATTAAAGCACAGATTTCTTCTGGGATCTATTACAAGTGTTTTTATTTAAGCAGACACCTTGCTTTAGGGCCCATAAACCATGTCTCCAACAAAGTGCTCATTTGGCTAATTATTCCAAGGTAAGCCTTTATTATTATGGTTTCCCTCAAGCCAGAAATACCCCACAGCAAAGTTCTGTATCTCTGTATCTATTAAAAGAACACAGAGCTTTTTGAAATGTAGGACAGCCTTTAATACTGGGCAGCACACTCGCTCTCATAACATTACTTAAAGTCAGGAGGGATTATAAATGTGCATGAGTAATCTTTATGCAGTAATGTACTCCACCATATCATTTTAGTGCCCTAATCTCACCCTGTTACGGAGGGAGATTAGAGTAACGGTGAGGATTAATCTCGCACAGGATTGCACAGCTCGAGTGGTGCCATGATTGGAATGAGAAACCAGTGAGGCTGACATGAAGCTCTGACAAAAACTCTCAAGGGGGAAAGTTTATTGTCATTCAAATCTTTATTTATTCAGAGTTATCACATAAAACACATGTGGGCTTGTACCTTAATGTGCTGATGAAGTCCATGTGCTCATTCCTCTCATGAATTGTGGAGATGCATCGAATAATATTAACATTTGGTTCATACTGACTGTGATTTTTACAGGCTGCTTCATCACAATAGATTCATTCATACTGAAGAAAGCCCAGAAAGAGCCTCATGTCTGCAAAAAACACCTTACGATGTTCTCTTCCAAGATGAGAAAAGAGCTGAACTGAACATGCATGCATCAGTGCATACTACTAAAAGTCTGTGTCTGCATGAGTGTGTCAGACTGATTGTGTCCATGTGCATGCATCATGTCTCCTCTGCTGTCTAACCTGAGGGGAGGCGGATCATTGGGGACAGGATAAAGCTACCTCTGCTTCTCGATATGTTGTTTTAAGTGAATACTCCTCTTTCTGAGGAATCAGGTCAGTATGTTCTAATATGTGATATTTGCCCAGAGGCAGTTTGTACAAGGCATCCCACCAGGACAGGACCCATTCAGGGGGGTGGTGCAGCAGGGAACCAATAGGAGAAGCCATTTATATTGAAACTGATGCAGTAACCAACATTTCCCAATCTGTCTGTTCCACTCTGTACAGCTATGTTGCACGTGTTTGCCCTTTTAGTCTCCGGTGTGTGTCAAAGTGCAAGCAGGATTTATGTGCTGTTTGTGTTGTGTTTAGGTTAATGTAAGGGGTCAGCATGTGTTTATGTCAGGAGAGAGAACGTGAATGTAAACCATACTTAGTCAAACAGAAATGTGTTTGGCTCTTAGGCTGTTTTATAACCTTTTCTTCTTTCTTTACTTTTTTTCTTCATGTTCTATCTGTTTTCTTTCTTTGTAGCTGCAGAACTAATTCAATAAAGTCACCGACCATCAGCGGGTAGTCAGCGCCAAACCATGCAGAAATGTCAAGGAAATGGCGTCCAAGGTAAACGGGCTGTCAGGCCTCATAAGAGCTCATGGCTGGAGACTAAGCCTGGGCCCGATGTAGTGGACACGTAGTACCTCACTGACCCAAACAGAGTACAGCACCATAGCAAGCACAACACTGCACTGCATCAGAGCCTGCATAAAGGCCCGGGCGTGATAATTATAGTATGATGAAGCTAAAGTCCAAGCTCCAACCTCAAGTCTGTATTCTTGCCTTGTGCTGGTCATAGTTGTCGTCGCCACAAGCCTCAGTCTCAACAATACCAGCTGAGCCACTTGTGCCCGCTGCTTTACAAAAGAACCGCTCAGACTCTAATTACACTAACTGGAGTGCATAAAACTGGAAGAAAGGTAACTATAGTTATCAAAACACACAGCAGGCTGAGAAGACAGAAACCTCCCGTATGAGGAACAGTAAGCTGGTTTTTGCATCTCATAGTGGACATGTTACCAGTGTTGCCAACTCCTCAGTGAGCAAAGTAGCTATTGGTTGTCCTAAAAGTCGCTAAATGACGTCATCACCCAATTTGAATAATTGGCTATGTGCATGTAATTGAAATGGACGCTGTAGGAGCATAAATATGTTCAGAACTACAAATGAACTTCTGTGATCATCCAGTGGTGGCTTCGCACATGCGTGATTTATCTGCAGTCTGGATGTCTCCAAAAGTCTCCAATGACGGCAGAAAAAATCGCTAAATTTGTCACTAGTCGCTGGAGGTCTCCAGCAAAAATACAACAGTCACATATTCCCCGCTGAGCCGACGTGGGTATGCTTCTGAGCCGGACCGTGGCGGGTCCGGTGGGGTTTGAAACATTGACTAGAACGGCCGTGTATAGCTCCGGTGGACGCAGTGCACACAGAACACCTGGTGGAATTTGTGGGTCAGACTTTGCAGCCATGTTAGCAGCTCAACTAACTAACTATACTTAACTTTGAGCTAAATGCTCACACCCACATGCTAACATGACAACGCTAAAATGATGTTTAGCAGATATAATGTTAGCATGTTCATCATATTAGTTTACTGCATTAGCATGCAGACATTTGGTAATGAGCACTAAACACAAGGAGACCATAGTTTCAAACCCCCAAACTGGAACCCTACGGCGGACCACAGGTTCATGTATGCGGACCACAGGTGTTTTCATCAGGATGGGACACATTTCTGATGTTGGCTACTTTATGAAGGAAGGAGAGAGACTGACTTTCTCTTTAGCTAACTGTTAGCATGCTGACACGTCTATGGCTCATAGACTAATAACACCCTTGACAAAGACATGGACTGGAACTTCATACAGCTAAATCAGTGCCGTGTTTATGTTTTTATATTGAGTTAAGTAATAAAGAGTGGGGCTTTGTCAGGACTCAGGACACCTAGCTTGAAAGCAGTATGATCCAGGACACACCAGGACATCTAGTCACCATAACTAAACACAAAGTATCGCTGAGGCTGATGGGAATGTTTAGATCAGAAGGTATTTTTGACCTGATGGTGGCACTGGATGGAAAGTAAACGCCCTTATACAGGCATATGTTACCTCACGACCACTGCGTTCCTCCAATGAACGACGCCTGGCTCTGCCTCCTGTTCGTTCAAGGCAATCCAAACTCTTCTTATCTATTGTTCCCTGTCGGTGGAACGTCCTACCAGTTTCTACCAGAGCAGGGGCGTCCCTCTCTACCTTTAAAAACCTCCTGAAGACCTCCAGCTCTTCAGAGAGGACCTCCTCTCCAACACTACCAACAACTGGACATGATACATCTACCCCTTTAAGAATCATCACTTACTGCTGCACTAACACTTTCTTATCACACTATACCTTGATTATTTCCCTTCTCTGTAAGGCGCTTTGGATAAAAGCGTCAGCTAAATGACTAAATGTGATGGGATCACTGGTTCATCCTGAGGGGGACATGAATATTTGTACCAAACTTGTTGAGAATCCATTCAGTGGTTGGAACAAAAGTCGTGGACTGGCTGAGCGACAGTTCCATCCATAGAGCCATGCCACCAGCTAATTATGTCATTGATTTTGTGTGTAATGTAAAGTGGTTTTCTCCATTCTGTATATCTGACAGATATTTTGTAGTAGTTACTTCAGCACAGTGTCAGTCACTGGAAATAGCTTTGTTTGCACGTATTAGATTTGACTGGTCCAACTATGTTAATATTTCAAGTGAATGAATAGAAAACTTAAGGCAGGATGTTTGGATAGGTCTCCACGGACTATTTAGCATGAAAGTACTAATTAGCACAGATGGGATCAGAAGTAAGTGGAATCCACAGGCCATGGGATTGGCAGAAGTGGAAGAAATATTCAGACATAAGATTGGTTGTATATTCATTTAATTAATATTTGGTTCCTCTGCTGTGAGGACACCTGGTATTGGCAACCCGAGCGTTCTTTTGTTGAACGTCCTGCTGGATTTAGATTTTGACCGGTCAAAGTGGGCAGAGGAGATAACAGCACCAACAGTATTTCCTCACCTTTCCTGAGAGCAGAGCAATCTCAGAGCGAGTATAATTCACCACTGTGAGGGTGAGGCGAGCTCAGCTGAGCACGTCTGAGGCTCAGAGGTTTTAGTGCTCAAAGATGCTTAGGAGGTAAATCATGTCTAAGCGTTGTGTGAAGAAACTGCTACAACGTATTGAATTTGTACCAATTCTGTGTGAGCTTAATCTCCGTCCACTTTAATATCCCTCCACTTTCTAAAAGCTCTGAGTCACGTATAAAAAAGGTAATTTGGCTCTTGAGCTTTTAAAGCTTAATGATGCTTTTTACATTAGGCAGGAAGCATAAGCTAATTATGCAACAATTTTGCTTAGTTGGGATGATCCAATGGAGAATTTTAACAATTTGAATTCCTTGGTTGAAAGTATAAACAGAGCTGGTCCAGGTTGGGAGTGCAACGCCTGGCTGCTATTGTGAGTTTGTTTCGAACATTAAGCAATGAAGCTGTCACTGCTGCGTAAAGAACAGCACATCTGGGATGGAAGAAAACACCTGTATGTGAGATGATGCCATATCTCCTTCACAATAAAATAAGGAGAAGTTAATCATCTTTAATAAGCACACCTTCCAAAGAGCAGAATTAGTCTGGAGTCAGTTTCATCAAATTTTTGGTCCACTCTCATGTAGGTCAGTGTCATTTAGGCAGGATGAAGGATTAAAGGAATAACATGGCATTGTGAGCGCACAGGTTTGGCCTCATGCCCTCTTTTTATGTAGGATTGAAAGTTTTTCAGCTTATTCAGTAAAAACTGATGTCACCCGTGTCGCACTCAATTAAATTTCATGATTGCACTGATTCATTTTAATAACCTCATATTTTCTTTACTCAAGACACTGAGTCAGCCTTTTGATGAGGACGAATTAAGTGATCAAGATTCATTTATCAAGGTAAACTTTATAGTTTTACATCTTGTGAGCGCACAAAGCATATTGTAGTGCATAACAGTGTGTTTCATCCCAGAGTATGACCGCTCCCCAACTCTGACAAAACATGTTCTACTCGGTTATTCAAACAAAGCAGACGTATCATTTTCAACAATGTTTTGAGAACATTAAGAACGCTGTGAGCCAATAAAATCTAAACATTCTGCTCCAAAACCTCCAGCTGCCCCACTTTTACTGACATGATTTAGAGTTATTGGTGAGTCAGAGGTGTATGTATCCAGGCTACACTGTTGAATGTGTCAGAGCTCACAACAAACACTCCCCTCTTGTACCATGAACTATGAACTTGCAGAACTAACAACTGAGGGCGCATCAAACCTTTAATTATCTCAAATATCTTATTTTGGCACTTCTTCAACATCAACATCAACATCAATTAACAAGAGCAGGACTCTGCAGCCTTTGAGTCTGTGACCATGCATTTAAGCATAGTGCTTTGGACTCAAAGCTAATGTTAGCATGTTAACATGCTCACAATAACAAAGCTAAGATGCTGAGATTTAGCAGGTTTGATGTTTGCAGTACATTTGTAATGCTAATCCACTTAACTTAGTTGTATGATGATAGTTGTTTAATTAAAAACAGAAATGTCAGTTTCATGGTGGCACTCGAGGAAAAGTTAGGTCAGGGGTCGGGAACCTTTTTGGCTGAGAGAGCCATGAAAGCCACATATTTTAAAATGTATTTGTGAGAGCCACATAATATTTTTTTAACACTGAATACAAATAAATGCGTGCATTTTTACGTAAGACCAACAATTAGTATAATAAGTCTCTGAATTTATTCTTTTTAAAAACGTTGTTATATTGAAGCTAACCAATAATAAATAAAATACTTCTTAACATTAATGTGACTTCTGCTGCTGCATGGTCCCGATCATGCACCGATCTCCATAGCAACCGCGGTTTCAGATGTAGACGCGCATGCGCACTCACGTACTGCTGAGTGAACTCTCCGGTCGTTAGCTCATCAGCAGTTTCTTTTCCGAGCTGTTCTGTATCGTTAAAACTGAACAAAATAACACGAAACACAACTGCTTACTCTTCTACTGATTTTAATTGGGACATTTTGCAACGAACGTAAAGACATTAAACATGTGGTACACGTTTCGAAGGCTGGGCGCAGAGGAGACCACTGGGCTCTCTCCAAGGGGAGGGGGAGAGAGGGAGGTGCCCGGCCAAGGCTCCGTCCAGCATGGACCAAAACACAGCACGGACAGTTCAGAAACAATTCGGAATGAGTTAAAAGGAAGACTGCATGTTGCTAGCGGATCTATTTTCTGACCCAGAGTGCAGCCGTGACTGGTTCTGAATGAGGGCTTTATAGCAGGCAGCCGCTCTCCCATCTTCCTGGTACTGTGTACCGCCACTGAATCTTTTAGTGGTACGCAGTACCGGACCGTACCGGCTTACTTTCACCCCTGTCTGCGAGCCAGATGCAGTCATCAAAAGAGCCATAGGTTGCTGACCCCTGAGTTAGGTCATCACCAAGTCCTTAAGATCCATGGGACCCATGAATGTTTGTATAAACTTTCAACGAATACATCCTGAGATTTGTCACATTTTGAGATGCTCTAAGCACTAGCTGATTTATGTTTGTATAAATGTTTGTATTAAATTCCTTTGCGATTCATCCAATACTTGTTTGATAGTTTATTAAAATTAAGCAGCAGCCGTCATGGCTGTGAAGTGAAGCCAACATGGAAGTGACAAAAACTGCAGTTCCTCTTCTCGTCCACTTGAGGCTGGCTCCAAAAGTGAGTCAGTCTCCATAAGTCCCCATGTTAAAATGTCCAACTTCACAGCAGAAATAAACATGTTTACAGCCTGGTACAAAAACAGTTTTGCCTAATTATATTGCTGAATTATAGCTTACTATAAATTCCTTGTTCTTGACAACTGTACTAAGGCTGAATTTTTGGAACTCACCTGCTCAAATTATATTAAGATGGCTTGTTGGAGGAAGGTCTTTGCCCATATTCAGATTAGCCAGGAGGCGGCAGAGGCAGAACTGCCACCACACTGAGCTTCAGGAACCTGTGGGGGACGTCACAGAGACTATGTCTATGTTCATACAGTCTATGAATCAAACACAAATGTCCATCTCATGGTGACACTTCAGGAAATGTCAGAGGATCACCCTCTGGGGACCATGAATGAATGTGCTAAAGTACACAGTAATTTAGTAGTTTTTGAGATATTTCACCAAAGCTGTGGACCGAGCAACAAACCCACACTGCCATCCGTAGAGTCAAACATGCTTAAAAACACGTGCCCTCAGAAACATAAAGTGTCACTATGAAACAATGATTGGCTGGTGGGTTAATTCATGTAACAAAACTCTGAGTTTAGAAATGACTAATATAACCTTCCACACGCACGACAAACTCAATTTAGAGAAACGACAGGCTCCTCACTTTGCCACTTAATCACCGACTTTCTTGATTAAATGCTGTCTGATAATGAATGCCAATGTGCCACCTTGTTTCCTCTTGATAGGATTTGGAAATCATTTCATTCCCCTAACACCCTCATATGAACACACAGTAACACGCACACACACACACTTCCCATTGCTTCTCATCTTCCCCGGCTATAGCCTGCAACATGATATTACCATCATTTCATTTAAATGCAATCCGCTCATTGGAGGTCCACTGAGGGAAAATGGAAGTTTTGTTTTTGATTAGAGTGCCCGTGATGGGAACGTTTATAACCATTATATACTAATTAGATCTGAAGCTACGGGGAGGAAAAGTCATATGGATTTGTGCTCAGAGCTCATGGGAACGCTCTGTTTTCTGGGACTGGAACACTTATTTTGGTGATGGTTTGAATTACAGCTTTCAGTAGTGTTAAGGCCCTGTAACATAGACTGCATCTGCACTCGTTCACATTTCACTACACGGAGTATTCTGTGTAGTAAAATATATAGAGTAACAGTGTATAGTGATTTTTTTGAGACACATACTGCAAAGCTGAGCTGAGTTTTGATGTTGAAAAATGCATTATTAACTTATATATGATAATAATAAAAGACGTACATTTCAATGAGAAGGTTCAGTAAGGTCACAACATGCTGATCCCATCTTTTTTTATTGTTTGATTATATATTCATCACTGAAAGAAGATACTTTTCTGCTCCGGCAGACCTTTTCAAAGACGCAGTTTTGCACTGCTGCCTTTGTTCTCATAATCATTGCAGCGCTATATGATGAAAGCCTCATATCTCCAGATAAATCATCTTTCCAGGATGTTAAAATCAGAGGGCAGGGAAGGGGATGTGTCTTTGATGTCCAATCTGGATTGAAGAAAGCTGGGGATGATGTACACTAGTGTAATATCCAGACTAAATATTTGTTAATGCTTAAATGGCTATGTTAATCACTAATTTGTAATGATGTGGTGAAGCTGTCCTTACGACAGCAGCTGCTGGCAGCTTGGCTCTGGTGAGGTCCTGTCACATTAATCTGCTGCTGATGGATGCAGTGATGCGTGTCCGACACTGCAAGCCACTTCTGTGAGACAAGGATGTTTTTGGTGAGGGCATACTGGACAGATCGTTAACATCGTTAAACTTCGTCTGTAGCTCACGCCATAGCTGCCTTCATTTCCTCACAGGACACTGATTGGTCTGTACGCTGTGTTCAGATAGAAGCGCAAAGATAGATTCTGGTTTGGTTTTGATCTTGTGAGTCCAGCTGCTTTGAAAGGTTAGTTCAGAATACATTTTATTTAATAACTGATCAATGCAACAACTACAAATTTTGTAGCAAGACATTTACATGGATTTGTGTGGTTAATAGCAAATGCTAGCATGCTTACATGCTAAACTGATACACAACACATTGTCAACATTATACATTCAAATTAAAATTGTCATTGTGAGCATGTTAGCATTGTTGATGTTGTCACTCAAAGTGCCACTGTGCCAGACTACAACATCCACAGGCCCTCAGTTAGACCCAGATGCTCTGGGATACATTTCAGCAACCTTGACACCGACTAGCCCCGAGCTCACAAACTCATTGGCATAAACATCATCCGATGAAAATGATGACATATTTAAAGAAACACTCAAAATTCACATAAATCTTAATGCTAATAGTTGGTGAAGTAGAGGCAGTTAAACTTGCTAAGTGGAGGCATTGCTGTAGCAGCAGCGATGCAGTGCTCAGCAATGGATTATGTAGATAGAGTGATTGCCAAATATTTACTTATGGACTAGCTGATGTTAGAGATAGGCTGAAGTCACGTTTGATTAGATGGTAAATGAAACGTGACAATAAAACAACTTCTGTGCAGCCTGAAGCCCGTCGTATCTTTTAATCAGAATCTTACCTGAAGCTTCTGTGATGCATTACATCAATATTATATGTTGACAACTGCTTTGATGCCAACGTTACTGTAATTCTGATTAGTGGAGCTGACAACAGGCGTTTGAATTATATACTCAGAATGCTATTGATGTGACAGCCTGAGCAAACATTCAAGTAGTGATGCAAAAATCAGCTCCTGGCAATTCAGCTATATCATTCTCTCATTAGATTCTGTCTGTGGTTTTACATCTCTCTGTCACCGCTTCCATCATGGCTACTGATGCATTTTCATCATTTGTGACAGAGAGCGTCCCGGTCTGCCAAGGAAACTTGTTTTTTTATTATTCCGCCTGACAGATGTCCATGTCTGCACACCCAATCAGAGGAGAATGACACGTTCTTGTTTCTTTAGTTCACTGTCTGTAGTCTGGAGTGTGTTTTCTCAGGGGGGTGCACTCTATGTGTAGTCCTCATCCCGCTAATGATCAGCTGTGCTGCTTCCTGATTCTTTCCTCTGTGTGGTGTTTTTATTTCATCATGACTTGATTGGACCCGATGTGTTCCACGAATGTTTGAAAGCAGCGATCAAACGTATCAGCACCACCGAACATGAATCGGATGATCATTTGAAGCTGGTCATGTATGCAAGATCACATCGGAAACATGTGGTTATTAACTGAGAGCAGAGTCAGAATTTGAATGGGTGTTGACTTATATTATACACAGCACTTTTTACACCAGGTGCATTGACAAACTTCACAGTTTTAAGTCCTGAGATTGACTTTTTGGGGACACTGCCTTTTCATGTGACAGCTGATAGGTTATGTGACACATCACCTGCTACGACGGGCTTCAAACACTGTGAAGCATTTGGCTCTGTTTCTATTCTGATTCTTCACTCAAGCCTGTGCACACCGTTTCATCCGTCTCTGACTGAACCACTGAAGCCGCAAAAGAAGAAGAGCAAGACAACATTGCTGATTGAGCTTGAGCAACAACAAAAGGAGATAGATTCTAAGAAAAGACATTGCCCGTTCAACTCAACAGACGTGGCTTTCTATTGCCTGCATGGCTGATCCTTCTCCCTTTTGTGTCCTTTTGTCTCCTCCCTGCTCTTCTTCTCTTTCACTCACTTCTCTACCTGCTGTTTTTAATGGCTGAGTGGAGGCAGTGTGAAGAAAAGAAGGATGAGGAAGATGAGGATGGAGGGTAGAGAGGGGACGCTCCAGGCAAGGCTTTAATGAAGAGCCTTTGAAGTTTGCTGTGATGGAGCAGCACCCGTGTCCTCTTCAAAAGAGACCAGCACCTCTCCGAAGACATGCGCGCGTTTCCTCTCCCTTCCCGGTTTTCGTCTCTCCCTCTTGATTATATTCCTTTTGTCTCTGTCAATTCCATGTGAGATCTTCACCTCCTTGTTCTCCTCTCTCCTGCAACTGGCCCCCTTTTACCACCTCCCCTTTCACCAGCCCCCTTCACCTCCTGTCCTCCTCTGTGATCAGGACATGGATCATGTCTCTACTTAACTAACCGTGGTGGTCCCATCCCGTTAACTTCAGGACTTTGAAGTCCATGAGTGCAGGATGGGGAAAGGGGCGGTGCAGGGGGTGCATGGAAAGTAGAAATGAGTGTGTGTGGTGTTGGAATGGTTTGCATGTGTGCATGTACACATTCAGAAAAAAAACATATGCATGCCCACAGCATTCAGGAAGAGATAGTGATTCTCCTCCCATCCTGCCGTAGAACTAATACTACTCTGTTATCTCAACAAAGTGGCTCCGAGGGCGATTTCGCTGCTGTCCACCCATCAATCCCACCCTCCCACGCTCTCCCTCCTCCTCTTCCTGCAGGTCATCCTCTTCTCTTGCCTTCTCCTTCGCAGTGGATCTCTATTTACCCATCGCCCAGCTCATTGATCTATACTCCACTGTGGTGGGCTCCTGCCATATACAGTCTATGACTCCAGCCTGAAGCAATCTATTAAGGCCATGTGTTATCAAAAGGAATACTGTGCTGCACATGGTTTGTGTTTGAACTGAGGGGGAGAGAACTTCAGATTGCAATACTTTCTGAGTGTGATGTAAACTATTATTATGTGATGTGTATTGCAGCCAGTTGCTACAGGTCTGTCATGTTTTAGCCAATGTAGTACAAGTCATATATGTATATACAGTCAATAAAGTATATGGCCAACAGTCTGGAGCTGTTTTCATTGTAGGGATCAATCCCATAGTTCCTATTAAGGGAAATCAGAGGGGAGCAAAGAGCTACATGTAATAATAGATAATATTTTACACAATAGTGTGCAACATGTATACAAAGTAAAGTTTATGAAGAAATACAGTTTTTGGTTTTTGGTGTGTTTGGCCTTGCTGTCCAACACTAACCCACAACTAGTACCTATCTGAAGGGAGTAGACCTGCTGGTGTCAAGAGAACAAACTCCTCCTGAACGTCAGCAAGACTGAGGAGCTGATAACAGACTTCATGAAGAAGCGGAGGAGGAACTATGTGCCCCTCAATATCAACAGGTCCTTGGTGGAGAGAGTGGACAGCTTCAAGTGCCTTATTGTCCACATCATCAAGGACCTGACCTGGACGCTGCATACTGACTCTGTGGTGAAAGAGGCAAGACAGAGATTGATTGACCTCAGACGCTTTTGAGGAAATTCCAGACATCTCTACAAATACTGAGGAAGAAAATAGCTGTCTGATAGGGAAACAGCATCAAACAAGAGTGCAAGACGCAAAGAGTGCTCTGTCCTGCCTAAAAGCCTCCACCAACCACTCGGATAATGGTCTGTTTTCCTGCTATGATCAGAACAAGGTTCCGGATACACCAGGCCAGAACTAAGAGGCTCAGGAAGAGTTTCTAGGCCACAAGGATCCTAAATGAAGACACTTCCTCCGACTATTTATTCCTTATTTATTATTAGAGTTAGAGTAACATAATGTCAGCCTGCATTACATGTTCATCTTGCATCAAAATATCAAATTCAAATCAAATTAAATCAAATCAAATTTTATTTGTATAGCCCAAAGTCACAAAGTATATTTGCCTCTGAGGGCTTTACAATCTGTACAGGGAGTGACACCCTCTGTCCTTAGACCCTCGGTTCGAGTGAGGAAAAGCTTGCCCACAAAAAACCCTTTTAACAGGGAAAAAAGGTGGAAGAAACCTCAGGAAGAGCCACAGAGGAGGGATCCCTCTCCCAGGACGGACAGACGTGCAATAGATGTCACGTGTACAGAACAAATCAACACAAACATATTGTACAATTACAATGAATGATAAAATGACAATGAATTACAATGAATGATAAAATGATTACAGTAGCAGTGGAACCTGTGATAGAGATAGAGAGACACAGATGCACAGCAGCAGCAAGTCATTAACTAACTATAAACTGTAATGGAGATATGGTAGCAATAATGACAGTAATAATATATGTAGTGGACGTCATGCAGGACCACAGCAGCAGCCACGATCCATGAGAACCTGCTGGACGAGAGAGCACAGAAACTCCAGGGAAGAAATTTAGTTAGTAACATGCATTAATGAGACATTTATGTTTACAGATGGTGGTGGTGATGGTGATGGTGATGGAGAGAGAGAGAGAGAGAGAGAGAGTTTTCAGTAAAGGGAGATGTGACTACATCTTCAACCAATACCTTGCCTGACTAGGCACAACCGTGAGAGAGAGGGAGAGGGAGAGAGAGAGAGAGGTAGGAGGGGGAGAGAGAGAGGTAGGAAGGGAGGGAGGGGGAGTCCCCCGGCAGTCTAGTCCTATGGCAGCATAACTAAGGGATGACCTGAGTCAGCCCTAACTATAAGCTCTATCAAAAAGGAAAGTCTTAAGTCTACTCTTAAAAGTGTTGACCGTGTCTGCCTCCCGAACCTGGAATGGTAGTTTGTTCCACAGAAGAGGAGCCTGATAGCTGAAAGCTCTGGCTCCCAATCTACTTTTGGAAACTATAGGAACCACAGGGAACCCAAGTCAAATATCAAAACAAATCTACATTTCTGCCACATGCCATCAGTTTAGACTGTGACTTTATTTATATAATGACTGCATTTGACTTGCACTCCTGTGCTGTTGTGTTTGTGTTCGAGGCTGGCATGCGTGAATTTAACTCACGGAGCGGACAGGAGGCCAGGGACGGTCAGTCAAGCTTAGTCTGTGTGATTACAGCCCCCCTCTCATCCAGGCCCTGTTTTTGCGGCGTGGCCAGCGAGAGATTAATGGGCTGAAAGAAAACATTAGCACAGCGCTATGGTTCATGCTCACCTCTCTGCTTCTGCCTGTTTGAGCGTGCCACCTCGCCCTTTTCTCCTCTCTGACTCTATCTCCCTTTTGCACTGAGCTCAGAAACCCTGCGTGTGCTTGTCTTAGTGCACAGGAGATCTTTGAAGGACGTCTTAGTCACAAATGCTCCAGGTTTTGCTACTTAATATGAAGCTATTTGTGCAATTTGACATGGAATTTTGCATGCAAAGTCAAATCAAACTAATAAAAAATCAGTTTTTCTTTCTGCAGATAAAAATTACAACAAAGGATCAAAGCTCTTCCTACATGTGCATCTGTTATGTAATAAAATGTCACTGATTTGAGGTGTTATTTGGCAACAGTACCTCAAATAAGACACCAGGTCAGTTATCTAAATTTAAAAAACACAGCGAGTAAACGTCTGTCTTCAGGCTGAAGCAGAATATTTCTGTAATGTTTTCTCTTTTCATGTTTCCTCTAGTCTCTATCAGCTGCTCACCGAGGCAGACGTCGGAGCTTTTGAATCCCGCTGAGCTGCCTCATGCCTGCAGAGCCACTTTGATTGTTAACCTGTTAATGATTCACTAAGTGATATTTTTAGGCTGTAGTCGTTTTAAATGATGTATTTATCAAGTGAGCTGTTCAGTATGTGTCCATATTGGAGTTGGCATGAATATGTCAACCAGTAAGATTTTAACTCTGGGTGCTTTCGAATATTTATTTTACTGCCTTGGTTTTGTGGATTTCTAATCCTTTAGAAGGCAGAGGGCTTCAAAAAGGATTCGAATGATCATATTGTCTGTTAAATATTAATCACTAAGTGGATTTTGTAGTAACTGTAGAGGAGTAAATCTTAAATATATGTAAAGTTTTGCCAAGAAATCAGCATGTGTATACTTGGTGGTGTTGTGCTATTTTTTGCATTGACACAAAGACTCGATCAGCCGGATTGATGTTGGAAGTAGTTTATCACCTCAGCTCAGGCACTTAACCAGCTAGGTTACGTAGACCTGTTTTGTGGTACGAAACAAAGAGTAACCTACCTAAACTCACTGTGACGTTAAAAAAAGACTGTGAGTTTAGTGATGAGTTTTAGTCTTTTACAAAGTCACCTTCTATCATCACAATCAAACCCATGAATGTGAGCTTAGACTACCTAGACTCGGAAAATACTGAGTAAACATGATGCTGAGTGCTGACATTAGCGTGCTGGGCTAATTAGCACAGACTGGAATGATACCACAAATTGTGAAGTGTGAGAGAGCCTGTATAGAGGCTGTTTCTGCATTTGCACCCAATGAGCTACTTTTTATAGGGGGGAGCCATTTTTGATTGTATCCAGTTGTCTTGAATACATGGTCACCGTTGAACCTAGTTAGTTAAATGTAAACTTAACAGCACAACCAACCCGTTCTCATTCCCAACGCGTAAAATACTGACGATTTGTCACGCCCCTAGACGTCTGATACTGACGCAAAAGGTACCCTTCCGCGTCTGTATAAAACGCTCTGGGTTCTCAATTGACTCCAATATAATTTGCGTCGGTAAGAGACGCTTAGAGCAGAGCTACAGCCGTCCATTCACTCCAATAATAACCCGATCACGGCGATATATGACGCTGCGAGCTACAATCTGATTGGAGAACCGAGGACTCTCTGCCCGGAAGTATTTTTTCACTATTTTAAGGATTTCTTTTAATGACATCATCAACATTACTCAACACAAACACGCCAAAGTGTCACTGATAATTCAATAACAATAAAATAGCTTCATGTTGTTCCCCTCGGTATGATTTTTTTCTCCTTCGATTCTGAGAAATAAAATTTTATTTGTATGTTTTGTCTAGCGGAAAGACCTACACTACCCATAATCCTCGACAGCCGTTGCTATGGAGACAATGACGCCCCAGGACGATCCCGCATTGAAATCACACAATGTTTTCCAAACTGTTTCAGGATCTGAAAGTGAACAGATGTAACGTACAGAATGCTTTGTCAGATTTATTATTTTATTTTCACGTGTAAAACATTTTTAGATTCATTCACCGCTCGCTTTGACGCGCTGAGCTCGAGCCATTACAGCCAATCACTCGCCACCAGTGTGCGCAAAGGTTGTTGGGAGAATGGAGAGACCCCTCGGTGGCATATTGATTCTGACGCAGCTACATAAAAAATATAAGACAACGTTGAGCATGTGCTGTATGTTCCAGAAAGACAGAGACTGATTTTGATTCACTGAAGTCTTGAAAACTTTTGTCAGAAGATGTTTTAAAGCAAACAAAGGTGTCAGGTTTCTGAGGCAGTTTAAGGCATTTAAAAATGGTTAACGTCATCTTGTTAGCTAGGTAGAGCACGGTAAAGACTGCCTGTGTCTACTGCAGCGATTTAATCCGCTGATGCAATCTGCTGATTATTGATGCAGTCTGTTACGAAGATTAAAGCTTACACTCTGCTAATATTAAATGTCCTGGCGCAAAAGAGCCTCACGTGGTGTGTAATGTTGAATTGTAGTGTGCAGTTCATGTACAATAAGACTTCATTTAAATTAGCACTGTAAAAACTGACTACGCTAACGTTAATTGCTAACGTTGCTTGCACATTTCAGATATGACTAACTTCATCGTCCTAGCACAAACACTGAAAATCATTTTGACTGCTTTTGAAATCTCTTTTCTGTTTAGTTTGAAAAATGAGTGACGATCCTGATGATTTGGAGTTGGACAAGAGCTTCAGGGTGCTTTCAGGATTTGGAGTTATGTTGTCGTAACTATTATTATTATTATTATTATTATTATTATGTATTTGTTATTATTTATTTATTTATTTTTGTAGTGTAGGGAAACAGTTGTTTAAGAGGCCACACTCTTGTCTAATTTATTGTAGCGAGTAAAGGTAGACTCACATTTCTACAGCATGTTCAGCATCTCAAACCCTCAGTAATGCATTATTACTTATATTGTTTCTACGAAATCAGCTCCCATTTACTTCATTTGAAATCCCATGTTTAATCATGGACTGTATTTAAAGTGTTGCATTTTGTTTCTTGTTATATTGCGTAGAATGAGGCACAGAGGGAACCTGATCCAAAGCCTGATGGAAACAACGTGACAGACATGGGGATGTTACTCCTCAAAGGCCGTCAGAGAGAGAAGCAGTAACACGAGGGGTTTTGTTTTTCCAGCAGATAGGTACAGTTTATAAGTCCTATGCATTCCTTACTATTTACTATATGTGGGTGCTGTTATTGGGACAATTAGACTATTTTTTTTATATATTATGTGTTACCTGTAAAAATGCCAGACCATGTGTGGCTGCTCAGCAGGTAACATTCATGTTTGACCTGGCAGAATTGTGGCTCTCATGGTAAGTGGCCTTTTTGCCACACACTGCATACACAATAGACGTGTTTACAGCTTTTTGTGCATATTGTGCATTGCTATCTTGTTTGGGATTATCCTTGGTCCATGGTACATGTGGGCACATGTCAAAAGGTCATTTGGATTTACCAGAAGGCTTGAAAGCAACGTGAAAAAAATGAACGTCTTTGTTGAGCCATGACTGAATTTGTAATTTTGTTTTAAGCTTGTAATGTCTATAAATGATAAAACTAGGTAAAAATATGTTGGTTACTACTACTATTACTTCATCTATGAACTTGTATGTATCCTTCTTAAAGGTCGATACAACCTTGCACTGCCAGTGGTGAGCTGCGTCAGCTGTGGCCTGACATGGTCCCCCTCCATTAAGGACATCCAGGGTAGTGCAAATGGGCCTGGCACCTTGAATTTCTGCACCCTGTTTGCAGCTGATGTCTCCCAGTCTTTCTGTGACGTTAAGATAGCCGCCCCACGGTTGTCACTTGAGCCATACGACAAAATGCTGTGAGCGAGTTCTCAAATTTTCCAAATTTAATGAAGTCGCATGTATTCAGTCCATAAATGTTTATGATGACATACTCATATACTAATACTATTGGACATGAATATTCTGCTGTTTTTGTCCTTTACTTAAAAGACAAAATATCAGCAGATACCAGATCAGCGGATAAGCTTCTTGGAGTGGATTACTGTGAAATCTGAGGTGGACAACTTACACAAGGAGCCTTGTCTGCACTCCAGTCTTGTCTTAAAATAATGCAGCACAGTGTGAGGATACAGATGTGTTATAAGGGATATTTATCTATCTGTAAAGTCACTGGTATCATAGACTGTAGTCTGCAGTGTAGTTAAATAGATACACTTCACTGATAAACACACAGCTGTAGAGTAACATTAGGCATAATGATCAAAGAAAGTTAGTATGTCACGTCTGTATTATGTTCATATTCTATTTCTCCCTGCATCACACTTTTCTGACAATAGTTTTTATAGGTGGAGCAAATGAACCCACCACTGCACACATTTCCTGCTCATATCCAACCCTGTATATCAGATATAGTACAGCTCTGTGCTTTTCTGCAGTGTTCTTGGAAAGGGACATGGAGTCACATGTCTCAGCCAACTCAAGAGAAACAATAAAAACATATCATAACATTTCTGTGAATGTTACTGGGGCAGTTCATCCCTTGATTAAAACACCGCTTCAGATTGCTGAATGTAACTGAGTGATCACAGTTTTATGTACAGTACTCATGCTCGTTAATGTTACTCTCACTTAGAAACTGATCAACTGTTAAAGAATCACAATCACAATGTGACAAGTGTGTGTTTTTATGTTGTTGTTTTTTCTAAATAGCAATATGAGGCGACACGAGATTCAAAAGGTCATCTTGGGTGAGAAAGAATGCTTGGCAGCTCCTGTTGATGACTACAACAAGCTGTCTGAACCATCAAGGCAAACTGTGTCCATTGACGCCCTCATCCAGACTGACATTTGGGCTTGGCAGAACATAAGAAGCAAAAGTATGCTCTTCATGTTAAAATATTTCAACTCTATCATCTTTAAACAAATCTCCAGTATCTGAGCAGTAGTTGGAAGTTCTGTTCTTGAAACATAATATGCTACTATGTGAGGTCTGGCTAGTTGAGGTCTGCAACTAACACTGCTCTCTCCGCTTTAAAGAACGGCTTGATTAAAGGATCCTAAATCCTTGTGTTTATATAGTGAGCTCACTTTCATTACTGACTTTATTGACTTTGTTTGATATTCTGTTTTTACAGCCTCTCTTGCTGAAATGTCTGAGGATGCACAGAAGGGACTCCAGTGTCTGGTGCTTCAAAACAAACTGAACTTAAAGCTCAAATGCTAAAAGTGGAGGACTGTTACTGGAGAATCCTCAGCCATCAACCGCTCCTGGGTATTGACTTGGAGGAGGGGGAGATCGGAGAAGATGATGCAGCTGACAGTGATTTCAGCACTTCTGATGAGGAGGTGCTAGTTCACCTCCTGGGCACTGCCGAGGTGCCCTTGAGCAAGGCACCGAACCCCCCAACTGCCCGCAGGGCGCTTCTCAGGGGGGCTGCCCATCACTCCACCGTCTCTCTTCATGCATGTCTATGAGCCCTTGTATGTGTGCATGTCTATGAACATGTCTATGAGCCCTTGTATGTGTGTTCAGGGTTAAAATGCATGTAAAATGATAACTGAATTGAAAAAGAATTTCCCCGTTGAGGGATTAATAAAGTATCTCTTAAAGGACTGAGTGTGATTGAGCTACAATTAATAAAAAATTGATAAAATCAAAAGTTCTCTGTTTAATGTGATTTTTACAATGACTTTTTAGTAAAGGTCATTATCAACAGTTATTTAGGAGCAGAGGGGGAGGATGAGTTCTGGTCAAGACTTTGGATTACATTGACGATATCTGGATGTCAGTCTAGAATTGATTGCTTTGGGTTGTAATTTATTCAGCTCATATATGATGTGAATCTGAAATGTTTTTCTCATGCTGTATTCAGATATATTTTTCTATTGAAAGGAAAAATGGAATTCCCCATGTGCAGTTGTTTAACCTGGATCATTCTTCCCAGTCTCATTTAATGAGTACTGTACATATACAGTACTGTACAGAGTACATATACAGTAACATCATTTTATTTATGGAATGCTTTCTGAGGTACTCAAAAACTCTACATAAGTTAAAAGTCTCATAATACACACTATAAGCACGAGGCAGCACACTCACAAGGTGAGTTTGGTTCAGTGTTTTGAGCATAGACAGGTCAGTGCTGTCAGTGCTGATGTGCTTGAAGAAACAGTTCCTCAGAGAGGAGGCAGCTCTGGAGAAATATGTCACCTGTGTGAATTGAGGAAGACTGTTTTAGGAATGATTTCATCATAAATATCCTCAGCCACATATTCATGGAAATATAAAATTACATGAGCAGCCTCATATTTTACAATCACCAGCGATAACACGCCTTTTACTCACAAGAATAGTGATGTTTGGATTCAGATAATTGTAATCGCTGCCAGTCAGCAGTAATTTCAAACAGAATGACACCCACGTTTTGCAGATGGCCCATAACAGCAGTTGAACACACCAAATCAATCCACGACACAGTGCCCTCCTCTAACTGTAACCTGCATATGTAGTAAATGAAATCAAAATCCTGTACCATGAAGGGCTGAAGATGAGGTTGAAAGGGCTATGTCATGTTGCCAGATAACCTTATCCCAAAAAACATAAACATTCTTCCAGTGTACATAGTAGCCTTTGTCAGGTCTAAACAAACCCGTTTAACCTATCAAATGTTACATTTATATGTCATTACATATGAAACTATTGATTGAGCCTCCACCATCATACAAGATGTTAAACTCCTCAGATGATCTCTGTAGTCCTCTTCAGTCATTCCAAGATTAATATTTGACTTTTTAAAATAATGTTCTACTACCCTAAGAATACTTATATACAGCAAAACATTCAGTTTTAATGTTCTGATTTCATTTTCTTGTCTGACACAGGAGAGGCTCTGCTCATATAAAGTATCTAACTTTGATGATATGATGATGATGATGATGATGATGATGATGATGATGATATGGAGATGGGATGATATGATGATGATGATGATGATGATGATGATGATGATGATGATGATATGGAGATGGGATGATATGATGGAGTAAACAAAATCAAGCAGTATGAATGACTTTTACATTCATTTATTGAAATCCTTTTTGCTTAACCATAAAAACTGTAATAATACGTATATAAGACTGAACAGCTCATGTGCAATGGTCTCTGCATATAAACATGACAGATGACATATTAAAAGAAGCAGAAACATAAACATGAACTCCAGCTGGTACTGGTGTAGTTAACTTCCTTTCTTTAGGCTCCTACACGCATTACTGCTTACCACAGTCATCTCATACAGCTAGAATCTTGTCATCTAGCTGCTGTTACGATGTTACTTACTTTACGTGCAGTATTACTGTAACTAGCACTATATTTGTACGGTTTTATTAAACTAACTACTTTAACTTAATAACTCCCACCGTAAAGGGTGTTTTGAACTGGTGAAACAGTGTCACACTCAGGCTCGGACTTCCGCTTTCTGTTTCCACGGGTTTATTTGCACTCTTTCACATGCCAATGCTAGCTAACACCTGAACAATAACGTGCCGTCCGCCAGGTAAACAACTGCAACGACACAGAGATAAACAAAATCACAATATGAATAACACGGACGTATTATTAAATGTACAACCTGCATACATGAACATATGTATGGTGTTTAACACACGTTGCAATCATCACAACACATCGCAACTCACCAGCTCAGCTTCACCAGTTAAAACAATATCCATACTAAAGAAGAGCCGGCAGGTTTCTACATACACCTCAACTACAATACAGAAGGCGCTGCTACCACAAGAGGTTGCTATAAAACCACAACACATGTAATATAAACAGTAAACATGGCTGAATAAATGGGGAAACTTAACACACTTCCCACTTGGGCTACTTGTCATTGACAGAGAAGGCCACAATAACCAGCATTAATACAACAATGTAATGCACAGAATATCCGACACCCCTCTGATGACAAAGTAAAGAAACAGTATATTACTTTTCAGTGAAACAGATTTTGGTCTGAGTCCTGCATTCAAGTGTCCACAGTTATAGCACCTCTCAGGCACTTAGGGGAGTAAGCAAAGCCCCCTCCTGTTCCTCTACTGGCAGCAATACCACCAGCCTCCTGATGTCCCTGTGTAGGATGGTGGAAGGGCACGGCTCCTTGTCCTTCTTTGCTTGGGACAAGCTGATGGGAAGGCTATGACAAATCTTCACCTTGACTCCCACGGAGACATTCCTGGCTGGGGCATGCCACTTTTGTCGAACAAACAGGTGAGGTCCTGCTAACTGGCTCCAACGTCTCCAAAACTTATCCACCTCGACCTGGACTGCTCGCAGACCACTGAACGGGTAGGTGGGGTATTCAAACCCCTGAGTGTCACCTCTGGGCCCCGCCCGACCCAACAGCAACGAGTTTGGTGTCACAACGTCCACAGTCTCTTCCTGGACCTGAACTCTGGCACCGATCGGCCTCCCATCGGAAAGGTTGGCAGCCAGGTAGAGGAGGGTTTGGAACTCCAGGGTGGTCAAGTCACCCTCTTTACCAACACTGCTCAACGACTTCTTCACCACACGGACAGCTGCCTCCGCTGCCCCATTCCGATGTGACTCCCACATCCAGTCAGTCCCAGCCACAACCGCTCTCCTTTGCACTTCCTCCTTGTCGATACCTGCCAGGAAGCTGTAGAGGTCCTCAAGCGCAGATCTGGCCCCCACGAAATTGGTGCCCTGGTCGGAACCAAAAGCTTTTTGGGATGACCCCTTAGGGCGGTGAATCGCTTGTAAGTTTCGAGAAAGCTCTCAGTCGATAGGTCCTCAACCAAATCTGCATGGACTGCCCTCAAGGCCATGCAACTAAAGACCACGCCCCAGACCTTCTTCTTCGTGCGCAGCCTCACAACGTCCTTGACCGTGTATGGACCGAACAAGTCCCAAGTTGTGTACTCGAAAGGAGCTACTGGCCCGGTGCGTACAGAAGGGAGATCTCTCATTACTTGAGAGCACAACTTGGCTCTGCACTTCCGGCAATGCATACATGAGTCGATGACTTTGCGAGCAACTCTAGAGCCTTGCACCACCCAGGGTTACTAGACAGTGGTTTGTCCCACGTATCCTTAGTCAATGTCCCGGCCTCTTGAAAGGCCCTCCTGACAAGAATGACGCCCTTCTGTTTCAGGGGCGTCGCCAGACCAAGGGGGTCATACAGCCCAACTACCTGGCTCAGTAGCATATGACGGTTAAGGGGATCCGGCGTCTTCTCCTCTACACCTTCCACGGTCTTTTTCTTCCTTGCGGAGAAATTAATGGCCACCATGAGGAAAAGTTTGTCCCCCCCTACGTGGTAACCCTCACCCAAGGCCTTGTTGTCTTCGTCCCGTAACTGGTTGGGCAACACGATAGTCTCTGTTCTAGTGGGAACACCACCTTGCCTCCCGCTTTGACCAGACCGCACCCACGGCTTAAGGCGAAACCCCCCGATTGCGAGAATGGCCTCAACCCCTTCAAGGATCATTTTATATCAGTCTATTATTTTCTTTCAAATTACAAATAATCCGCAGATTTCACCATGACTTACTCACCTTAGATTTGACTCGTGTCAATCAGAAATGATCGCTGCAGGACCCAGATGTGAAACATACATTTACTACGACTCCCAGGGTGCATTGCAGTTAAAAACCACCCAATCACCTTGCTTAAGATCTCTTGACGTGTAGCTATGACGAACTGAAATTAAATATTTTAATTTGTAGACACATAATAAAACACTGATCTCTTTGAACCAGTTAACTTTATTTTTTATAAATTAGTTAAGAATAAATAAATAAATAAATAAATAAATACATAAAAACAGGTAGCGCAAAGTGGATTGTCTTCGTCTCCATAGCAACGGTGGTTGAGGATTATGGGTAATGTAGAGCTGATGGCTCGAGCTCAGTGCGTCCAAAATGCGAGTGGGGAATGAATCTAAAAATGTGTTTTACACGTGAAAATAAAATAATAAACCTAACAAAGCATTCTGTACGTTACATCTGTTCACTTTCAGATCCTGAAACAGTTTGGAAAACAAAACCTGGGGCGTCGTCGTCTCCATAGCAGCGGTGGTCGAGGATTATGGGTAGTGTAGGCCTTTCCGCTATCCAAAACATACGAATAAAACTTTATTTCTCAGAATCGAAGGAGAAAAAAATCATACTGAGGGGAACAACAGGAAGTTATCTTATTGCTGAATTATCAGTGACACTTTGGCGTGTTTGTGTTGAGAAATGTTGATGATGTCATTAAAAGAAATCCTTAAAATAGTGAAAAAATACTTCCGGGCAGAGAGTCCTCGGTTCTCCAATCAGATTGTAGCTCGCAGCGTCACGTATCGCTGTGATCGGGTTATTACTGGAGTGAATGGACGGCTGTAGCTCTGCTCTAAGCATCTCTACCGCCGCAAATTATATTGGAGTCAATTGAGAACCAAGAGCGTTTTATACAGATGCGGAAGGGTACCTTTTGCGTCAGTATCAGACGTTTAGGGGTGTGACAAATCGTTGGTATTTTACGCGTTGGGAATGAGAACGGGTTGGCACAACAGATCCTCCCGAAATTCGAGTGTCTTAACATAACCACTGTACATAAGCAACACTGTTTAGCTTTGTTGAAAACAAAGAGGGGAATCCTTTGTATAAATGTTAGTAAGCTTTACAATCTGGCAGTAGCACACCACAGAAGCTACAGTGAATCTTGAAATTGTTTCTGGTCTTAGACTTTCGACGTATTTGACCCTCCTTGATTTTGACTTTTTTCATAGAAAACAGACGATTTAAGGGATAAATCTACAAAGGTATGACGACTTGGGAAACACCATTTCTCTAAAGCTCCACACAAAGGAGCAAATGATTGAGCTGTTCCTTGTTTGGTTTCCCACCCTGGAGCCAGTATGTGGGCACTAATGTACCTGTCACCAGAACTATGGACCACACTGAAGTCAGATGTCAAAGAGAGGACTTTCAGCAACACAATTACCTGCCTCACACACATGCACACACTCCTGACATGTGTAGACCTGTAAGACAAAGTGAAGCCATGCAGTCACGTTTTACGGCGAATGGATGTCTGGGTGAGAAAAAGTTTTTTGTGTGTGTTTTGAAGCGTTGCAGCAGAGCATCCACGTCAAGGCTTTATCTTGTAATGAGAGATTGATGATTAGTGTAAGAGGAAAGTTCAATGAACCTCTCCTTTCCAAACAGACGCTGTGGCTTTCAGCTTTTCTGTCTTCAGATTCAGGCTCTTAAAGGTTACAAACCTGTGTCCCATTTCCTGATGATTCCTTTTTTTATATGCATTTCTAAAGCATTACGTAAGACTGAGCAGCCTGAGGTCCAGTTTACATGTACTAAAGAGGATGGTAAATATACTGTTGAGTAACTGTCTGTAAGCTTTGCAATATATTAACCTTTGAGACCCCAGAAGAGTTCTAGAATGTGCATGCAGTTCCCTGAGAACTGTCACTTTTTTTTTCAACTCAATCAACAAACAGCTCGACCCCAAAAACAAAAAGAAACTGACAGTCAAGTTATTTTACTTTTTTAAAAATACAACTTTTTAATTTGATACCAAATATGTGGCATTTGTAGCTTTTTATCCAAGTTTGATTCAACAAAAACAAAAGACAGAAAAACAAACGACTAAAACTGTTCTAAAAGATATTTCCTCAACAACAGTAGAGAAAAAATCACCATGTATAATATATATATATTTGCATAATTAGACAGTAAAGTAAACTGCTGTGAACTGTAGCTGCTGTTAGCTAATGTTAGCTCAGTTTGTTAGCCAGTCTGCCCAGACTATGAGCACAGAGCACCGGGGGGAGTGTTACTGTTTGTACATGTGATTTGGACCACTGGCAATGTAACTGGGCTCAGCAGCCTCTATGGACATAATGGCAGAGGAGAAGAGAGTGAAGAGGACGTCAACGGATGAAGCTAAGAAGAGAAAAGGAGAGAGTGAGCGAGCAAGAAGCCGCCAGACAAGAGTAAATCTGGGACTGACTTTTAGTGGTTGGTGAGAGCTTGGTGAAATAAAAGGCTTGAAAGACAGACGCCGAGCTGGGCTGACTGCTGTTGGACTAGTCAGTAATATTAGCTGGCTGCTATGTCTGCTGTTGTTGACCTTGTTGATGATTGCCTGTTTTTGATCATAAGTAATGTAATCAGAACAAATACTTGAGTACAGCTGAACATATTTACCACAGTGGGATTACACTTGCTAAATAACAAAGAAATACCAGTATCTATACAAAATGTTGCTTTAAATTATGATGTTTTTGGGAAACTCTTCTTGAGCTTAATAAGGTTGGTGAAATGGATCATCTTAGATTTAAGACGCTTTTGGGAAACGAGACCTTATTTCAGAGATGAAGAGAGAAAAACCTGAAAATGACACGCTGAAGGTAACAGCAATGTCATCTGTGGAGCCACACACACACACAAACACACACACACACCTATTACACACATATCCGTGCACGCGCACAGGCGCTGCTGTTTTCCTGTTTTGACTTATTGCTTTGCGATGCACTTTTCACCTCCAAAACATCATGAAAAATAAATACGTCCACCTCTTGCGCAAGACTGCTGATAATCCAGAGAGCGGAAGACAGGCCCTGCACATTTCTCTCCTCATCCGAGTGTATTACTTCTTCTTCGCAACAATTACTTTGACGAGCAGCAGTTGTTGTACACAGCGACACATTTCATAAAGAAGAGGAATGAGAGTTGAATGCGCTCCTGGCTTCTCTATTGCTAGTTATTCAGACATGTCATAGAGTTCACACGCCTTAATGGCACTTTTCTGTGTTTTCAGGTAGTGAGCGCTCCTCTATTTATGATAATGCATTTCTGAGCTCCCCACTTCTCTTATTACCCGAAGCTAGTGGTAACGACTGATTGTAAATCACATTTGTAGTGTGGGAAAGAGTGGGTGTTAGAATGTGAATAATCTTTTATTCTCCTACTTCTGTGTGAAAATATGAATAGATTTTTTCTTTCATTTCAGAGGAACATCAGATAATCTTCAAATGCTCGGCTTTGTCTCTCCGCCTGCCTCCATCCCTCACTCTCTTGGTTGTAAAATGAAGGCAGAATGATCAAGTACTCATCACATGAATCTATATTAGGATGTTCAAAGAAAGCATCAGCACTACGGAGACCTCTCACTTGTGATGTCAGTCTCTTCCTGGCAGCAGCAGCAGCGGTGGAGGAGGTGCAGCAGAGTTCAGCATATAAAAGTCAAACACATTCAGTCAAATCACAGAATTTTTTTTTTTTTATCAACTCAAGTTTGAGGGATGCCAGCACTGATGGATAATGAAAGTAATAATACCGCATTATCTATTTGTGCCTGTATATAATAAACACATCTTTCAGTAGCATCATATCATGTCTGAGATATCAGGGTGAGATGAGCTGCTCGTGTGTTTCTTCACCAGCAATGTTCACAAGACTAATATGAGATCTCACTAAAAGGAAAGCGACAAACACTCCATGTAACATCACATAATTCTCTTGTTTTGTTTAAAGGTCCCATATTTGACACTTTTATGGTGTTTTATTTGAAGTTTCATAAGTAGATTTATTTGTGGTCTTGAGTACTCAAAACTCGATATAGTTTTACATCTCCTCTCTCACAGACTGCATGGTTATTGCTCAAGCTCCAGAGAGGAGTGTGAATGAATGGCTCTACAGAACATTTTAACATCTTTCAGCTTATTGTTGTGGTTCTCCAGCCAACAACTTCACAAATTTTGGTTCACTTTCATCACTCTCATTTTACAGCAGATTAGCAGCTGTTTTTTTGAGCCAAAAAGCTCTAAAAAAGCTGCTGCACACCACCAGCCGAGCACCACACAACAGACAGGTAATGTTAGAGACTAGTGGGTAAACACAATAGAGCATTTAGTTGCTTAAGAGGAAGATATTTCCCTCAGGAGGACTAAACAGACCCAAAAGAAGAGTGAATATTGGAGGTGGACACAAACAAAGTCAGTGGCGTGACAGTTATTGTGTTTCTATTTGCTTAGTTGGCCTTACTGTTAGGACAGTTCACATCTACAGTGTTTTCCAGTGCTGAATGAAGTACTGTAGAGCCCTCCATGCGATGACTGTTCTGAGCTCCACCTCTCTGTTTGTGCTCTCAAATGTTATGATTGGGCCTAGTCTGAGATTACAGTTTAGTCAAGAATTGCTGAAGTGGTTATGTTTGGACCGTAATTCCACCCTGAGCCATAGCACCAAATCACGTCCCCTCACCTCCACCACCCTCACGCCTGTCTAAATATACACTTCGTAGAGAAAATTGCCTTTCTTGCAAAGGCACTTAGAGAAAACCACTCCCTTGTAAAGTTCTAGTGGTTGCATGCAAACTGCTTATAAAAACAGACAGTGGCCTATTAGCACCAAATTAGCTTTTTACACAGTGTTATGAAATGGGAGGCCGTGCACTCATTCAGCTTCAGCGTGGCAAGCTGAAGTTTAGAGACAGGTAAATGGTGGTCATTGAACATAATGATGTTTATACTGGAATTTGTTTTTTTTCCCACTCTACACTTTGGTGTCTCGTCTCCCGTGTCCATCTCCATGATTCTGATTAAACCATTCTCATCTGTTGCTCTTGACGCTCACATTTGACTGGTCCAGCGTAAACACATGAGGACAACCTTCACACTGTGCCCACAGGCGTTCAAATAATGTGCTGATGTAAATCTGTGTTATATTAAATTTCTTGTAAAAATTCTACTTCTGAGTATTTCTGGGTTTGTTTGTTTTATTATTCTCTGAAAAAATCATAATCTCATTAACCCTTTCTAAGGCACTCATTGAAATACTTGGAAATTTCAACCCTGAAGTGTTATTGGTGGATATAAGAATTAATTTTTTGACTTTTTTAAAAAGTTTCATTTTCAGGCTGCAAATCAAAGTCAGAGAAGTTACCTTATTACGATGACTTGCCCACTTAGGGTTAAAAAAAATCCAACAAATATGTGGAACATTTATTTCCAAATTAACAATCAGATATATGTCTTACGGAACTTATGACACTTATGACACAACGCTACCTGTGACGTAGCCTGGCATTCGCTGATTGGTTGGAGAAAGTCATGTGATTCTGCCTTCATTGAGAGACGTGGGCAACCATTTTAAAAGCCCATGGAAGTGACCATATATGGTTCCTCGCCCCATATAGAGTTAAGTCATTTTTGTCCTGTTTCCAGTGAAAACCAACTTATCATAGTGCAGTAATCTGCTTTAATCTATTTGTTTCTGGTTAAGGACACTTACTTTTCCATTTCAATTCCAATGTTTATACAGGAGCATTGATCTTTGTGCATGTGTACTTAGACAGGCGTATTAAGTAAAACTGAAATGATCAGTCAAAGTACCAAAAATCAGCTCATGCACTCTTTGATGATCATGAAGATGAAGGAGACATTTTTTATTATAAACTGGTTGAAATAATCTTAACTTCACTTTTCTTATCTAAGTATTTATCCTTCAGGTTTCAGTCCTGGTTGATTTGGCAACACCTGTTACTGGTACTGGTGGCAAATCTGATCTCATACTACAGGTCCCAGAATTCTGGGGGTGGTTTCATTGCTGTTGCCTCACAGCAAGAAGGGTTCTGCATTTCAGTCAGCCAGCTGGAGTTTGTGGCTGAGCCTGGGACTTTTAAATAAGATGACAAACAGTGATGCTGAAATACCCTGAATACCAAACACCTTGTGGTATTCTGAATCACCTGTGGGAATGGCGGACCTCGCCACTAACAATGAAAACTATCATATACTGTATAGAGGTAATAACTGACTGCAAAAATGTCATAAATAGTATCAAACACTGGGTTTCTTTTCATGCACATTTATTTATTTATTAAAATGTATGACTTTAATGCCTTGATAGCAGAAACCCATTTCTTATGATGGATATTTTTTTGCAGTGCAGATTTTAGAGATCAATAAAATGAAAAGATATTTCTTAGCCTGAAAAAAATCTGTCAAACAATCACAACCTCCCAAAACCAATGCACTGTAGCCCTCGATCAAGTGTTAATGCACCAACACAGCAGCAGGATCAAAGTACTCGCTGCATGATGGAGTTCTTTTAATAAGAAACCAAAAATAAAACGATGTAACCATTAGTCTGTAGAATTTGACTTTTTATCTTGGTGCTTCCTCAGTATATGTACCTGTTGTCTTTCTTTTCTGTATCCAGACTACTTTATGAATTTCAAGTGTCTGGGGCTCCCTGCTGAGAGTCAGGCCTAGTATATACACACATGGACGACAGGCGTTGTTCTATTGTTACCTCAGGGTTAGCTGGCCAGTGAGCAGAAAGGCTCCTTTGTCTCCTCTAGACAAGAGACGTGGGTGCGCCATCACTTGAAACAGTCCTTGTCTAGCCTGCACACCCAACAGACCCTAATAAAGCTCTTGGGTTTTGTATTACACCCAATCAACATACCATGAGGGTGTTCTTCAGACACACTTGTGTGGAGCTGAGGACAGAAGATGAGTCTTGCTTTCTGTTTCTAGCTTAAAAGGGGGATTCCACTCAATTTAATCCTCTTTCATCTGTGTTTTGCGTCAGCGCTTCGTGTGTACAGAGTGAGATTACTGTCTTTGGGAAAGTGCCATGAGCTATATGCACGCAACACGTCTCCTATGGTGTGCTACAGCTGCGTTTACTGGAAGTGTGATCATGGTTTGTGGTGGAGAAGGTGTCAGACTAAACACTGGTTTACGTGATCTATCTGTGTACGTCCACATGAAGTACAGCTGTGTTTTCACATTGAGGTAATAAGGAACACTTCAGGTGTGTAATTGAGAATCGCTGGTATTCATGACTGTATGCAAAGATGGGATATGCATTAATCGAGATAAACATACAGTGTGCGCCCGCACACACGCACACACACGTTGGTTTATAAAGACACACATAGATCTCTGTGGACTCTCAGCATTTTTTTAATCACCGCTGTGTGACAGGCATGGCTAGGGCAGCAGATTTGTGACGCGTGTTATGTCACACAGACACTTTCTAATGAGGAAGGATGTGATCGCGCTTTGGATCAAATGGGAATACACAAGACTAACGAAGTCTGACATCAGCAAAATCAGATCTGTCAGATTATTTTTCTATTTTACAGGTAACAACATAAAATGTCCTTAAAATCCCTCTTCTCAGTGCTATCAGCAACACATTTCTTCCTCCCTGTCTATTGTAGCAAGTGAAAAAGGCACTTTATACTTTTAGTACTATTTCCAATGCATTTATTGATCCATCTGAATGTTTTTGGTGTACTTTTTGGCTGACAAATCATCATTTCAGCTGCATTAGCACTTAGCACTTACTACTGTGGCACAAAATATCGTACTGTACAACTATCTAAATGACTCTAGGGGTGTTAACAGTCCAGTTTTAGTTTCTCAGAGTCAAAGAACAAATGATTCACAGTTTCAAACTAACTAAGGAAGTACATCATACTACATCATACTATAGAAACAGTGGGGACCAAAACCTCTGATGACATCAGACCACAATGTAGCACAACTATAGAACATACAGTCTTCAAGGAATGAGCACAGTAAACTGCCTAGAGGTCCACGTTTAGCTGAATGCAGTGAGTTCACACCTCGTTTCTGAGGACTCTCAACAGTCATTCTAGGAAATTGGGCTTAAAGTTAAGTAGAACTAGATGAGGTGGTATGAGGGAAGGTGGGCGAGAAACATTAACTTCATCATATATGACCCAAAATAACTCAAACTGCTGATCGAGTGGGGTTATAAATACTTCGGTCTAATACAGCAAGGCTGCTGCAAAAAGAAAGCTAGAAAGAGAAGTAAAAACAAAAAAAACAAGGCTGCATCAGAAGGAGAAGTAAGAGTTCACAGCTCATTTTTGCAGGTTAGCATTCAGTGAATAAAGTTAGTAACTTTACAAAGAAATCCAAATACAGTTGTCAGAGTTAGGTTGGAGAAGTTTAAACTTGTTATTGACTGTGGAGCTGTCACAGACCCGTATATGATTAAGTGAATATATGTAGC